>JAACJM010000017.1:0-600000 GCA_013368315.1 Tetrapyrgos nigripes
GCTTCTAAAGCCAATCTTTTGATTTATCTTATCAACTACAAGATCTTACATCGCGTATAGGGCATCCCTCTCGTGATGTTCTAAAACATATCTGACAACACACCCTTGGCACTCCTGAATTCATCATTCCGAAGGAGCTTCCTTTGTGCAAAGGCTGTCTTGAAGGCAAAACTCCCAAACAGGCTTACCCTCCTAACGAACGACGTGCTACTCGTCCTTTTCAAATTATCCATACGGATTTGAAGGAATTCTCCACGATCTCCTACCACAAGTACAAGTATATAATCGTTCTTCTTTGATGATTACACTTCAGATGCTTGGATACGACTTCTTAAAGACAAGAAACAACCACTAACTGCCACTCGCCAGTTCCTTGCGATGGTAGAAACTCAATATAAGACGAAAGTCGAACAGTGGATGTCTGATATGGGTGGTGAATTCATCAAAGGCACCTACTGAGAAATGTTACTCGAGAAGGGTATTAGAATCCTTAAAAGTGCACCATACATTCATCAACAGAATGGTCGAGCAGAGCACTTTATACGCACCCTAATGGATAAGGCACTGGCAATGATGAAAGCTAGCATGTCTACCTGAATCCTGGTGGGAATATGCTGTCTGTCATGGATTGTATGTCTATCGACGTACTCCCTTACGACGACACAAATGGATAACTCCATTTGAAATGCTTGAAAAGGAAAAACCGCGTATCGATCATTTGCGAGTTTTTGGCTGTGGAGGCTTATGTCTTTAAACCCGAGGAAACTCAAAGAAACAAACTCGCTTCCAAGTCAGAACTCATGACGTATCTTGGTGTAGCACCGGGGAGAACGTGGAAATCTTTTCATGCATACAAACAATGCAGAATTTACATCCCCGCAAGCCGTGTTTGAGGAAGACTTCTTTCCTCGATGTAAAACTCAATCTCATGGTTCGAAACAACTTCCTATTGAGTCGTCGCAAAGCGATGACACTCCTCTACCACAACCAATCCCTGACGATGATGATGAAGATTTTGATCATCGTCCTCCTCGCATCCCTTCCATAAGGAGACCTGATCAGCTTCGTGACAACGAACCTGAACAGGATCCGCCGCCTTCGTCCCCGGATAGTGACTTAGAACCTAGAAGGCCTATAACGCCACCTCCAAGGGAGACACCACCTCCTGAGGCACCTCGAAAAGTCACTAGACCAAGACGGAATTACGGAGAACCAACACGTCGAAGCGAGCGTGTTAGTGAACCAAACAAACGGTACGGAGATAAACACCCCGTACAAGTTACACGCGATCTTGAACCTCAAATCGCAGCTGATAAAAGAGCGGAAGCAAAAGCTAAAGCAGAGAGAGACGCTCAGAGAGAAAACCGACGTCAACAAGCTGCAGAGCAACAGGTTCCCAGACCTAGTTCTGCATCTGGAAGCGCACCCCAGGGGGAGCAGCAAGCCGAAAGTGATGACTCTGCACGCCCTGAATCAGAAGAAATGGCAGAACCATGCCGGGAAGGGGGAGTATCTATAAACTTCTTGCTTAAGCAGGCAGTTGCTCCTGGAGAAATTGATTCCCACTTGCTTATTCAGAAAGTTACTTCGAAGAATGATGGGAATCAACCGAATGTCTGTAATATTCGCGAATGGACATTCAAAGATATTGCTCACTTACCTATAGCTGAGCAGGAGGAATGGAAAGTCGCTTGCTGCGAAGAACTAGAGGCTCTTCGCAAGCGCGACACCTATGAATTGGTCGAAAGACCTACAGATAGGAAAGTCATTAAAAACCGATGGGTCTTCGACATCAAGTCTGATGGTCGTAAAAAAGGCAAGACTCGTTGCAAAAGGTTTTTCACAGATCGAAGGCATAGACTTTGATCAAGTATATTCACCTGTTGTTCGATTCGAGACTGTGTGCTTAATCTTCACTTTAGCTGCACTTAAGGGTTGGCACGTGTCTGGTGTCGACGTCCGATCAGCCTATTTATATGGCTTACTCGATGAAGAAATCTATATGGAACAACCGGAAGCCTTTAAAGTAAAAGGACAAGAGCATAAAGTCGTCCGGCTTCTTCCTGCCCTTTACGGACTCAAACAAGCAGGACTTGCGTGGTGGAAAAGTCTTGATAAGTCCATGGCGGAACTTGGTTTTAAACAAATCATTTCCAACGCCGGAATCTTCATTCACAAACGCTATGACGCCAACAATGATCTTATTGAAAATTCTATCGTTATTGCCGTAGTCTATGTGGATGACGCTCTGTTCTGTGGAGCTAATAAAACCTTAGTCTTACGACTCAAAGGAAACTTTATGAAGAGATGGGAATGTAGGGATCTAGGCAATGCCAAAGAATTCCTTAGGATGAGAATTACCAGGAAAGGCAGCAAGGTCTCTTTAGACCAGTGCGCTTATCTGGATAAAATCCTAGAGACATATGGAATGCAAAACGCAAAAGTTTCTGCTACCCCATTACCCGCTAATTATCACCCTCTTCCTCTTCCAGAAGACGCTCCTGTCAACTATACTCTTCGTCAAAGTTATCAGGAAATAATCGGATCCTTACTCTACTTAATGTTAGGAACACGTCCTGATATCTCCTTTGCTGTCACAAAACTTGCACAATTTGCTGCAAACCCCTCACAAGAACACTACAATAAGGCGAAAGACATTTGCTGTCACCTCGTTGGCACTAGAAAATATGCTCTTGTATACAACGGTCGAGGGGGAGAAGGCTTATCAGCCTATACAGACTCCGATTGGGGATCAGATCCTGGATCTCGCAAATCTCAAACTGGCTTCTTCCTACAATTCGCCCAAGCACCATTTAGCTGGACGTCTAGACAACAAAAGACAGTTGCCCTATCTTCGACTGAAGCTGAATACATGGCACTTAGTGACTGCAGTCGACAAGTATGCTGGTTCAAGACTCTTCTCAGTGAAATTGAATATCCTCTCCACGCTATTCCAATTTACGGTGACAATCAGGGATCAATTTTTATTGCATCAAACCCTGTCACGGATAAGCGAACCAAGCACATTGATATTCGATATCATTTTGTTCGAGAAAAAGTCATTGACGAGACAGTCAAGTTATTCTTCATTGAAGGAAGCAATAACCCTGCAGATCTACTCACTAAAGCTCTAGATCGAGTAAAGTTTGAGAAGTTCAGGAAACAATTAGGACTTCAGTTTTATAATTGAAGAAAGTCCTATAAATCGCATCGAAAATATTGAGGCACTTGATCCCTTTCTTCCATGGCTGCTTACAGCGCCTACCTATGCTTACATGCACTACTGTGCTGCTTAGCAAGGGGGAGTGTTGAATTGGCGCATTCAGTTGCAGCCATCAACGTCATCTATGTAGAACAATAGTAGTAGTTATAAATAGAACAATAAAATTATATAGACAATAGTTGTAGTACGACAATAGTGTACAAAACCAGCATTGTACTATCAAGTACAATAGAATCTTATTGTTACTCTAGTATTAGTTTACATGTATTTGTACCTCCTCAAAGGTATATAAGGACTCGTAGATAGTCCTCCAAATAACAAGTTTTATACTTAACTCTCATCGCTCAATAAGCCTCTTACAAGCCTTACAAGCTACTCTCTATCCACAGGTAAGTTGCGTAGTTGCCACTGTGTTTAGTAGTGTACAGGACTGTACCATGCCTGCTTAACAACCATCACGTCCTTTACTCCACTGACTGCCATCGATATCCCTGATCCGACCACCCGTACACATAATGCACTGACACCGGGAACTCTCACTCAGAGAGATACCAATCACAACGAAGTCGCTTGCTTCAAAGCCACTTTCAACGTGAACAACAAGACCGCCGCTATGCAGATTCTTGGAACAATTCTCGATGCACAGAATGACATTGCCAAGGCTAAAACTAATATTGGGATTACGTCCGGTAAGTTCTGTTACTTCATCTAGGTATTGACTTTCAATGAATTGTGGCTGATAATTGGTGCTGACAGCCTCTGCCATTTCGTACGTGTGCAACTTCTCCAACGTGGGTCATGCCACTTCCTCAGTCGGCGTCATTAATGTTGACAATGCAACCAATACGCTTTGTCCCAGCAACGTAGCTGCTCGTCTTCTGATCACCGAAGGTGAGTTGGGGAGTCCTTCAATACCGCATGCGTCTGTGGGCTGATTGAAAACTGACTTTTACAGTGAATGTTGAGCTGCAACTGGCAAACCTTTCTGCGATGGATCTTGATTGAGGCTCAAATACAACGAGTGTTCCATGGAGAAGATATAATATAAGAGTACAAGATCCATCCGTCCGCAAGATAGCAATAGATGTAGTAGTCAGCCTTGTAGGATGACTAAAATCAAAGTCATTAAACCCTCCTAACCCTCAACGGCACTCTCGCGCCCTTCTGACCCTCAATCTTTGGGCGGGGGAGAATAGACCGATGTATCTCGATCTTTGGGATAATATCCTTACCCTCCGGAAATTCAAACGTATAGTTTCGAATGAGAACAGAAAGGACCGCCTGCATATGCATACAACACGCAACAACCAATAACGTCAGATACATATCTCAAACCAAAAAACGAAATCATTCAAAATCCAAAACATCTAGGCTCACCTTAAACTCAGCCAACGCGAACCCCTTGCCTAAACAAATCCTCGGTCCATCACTGAACGTCAGTAGATGACGATGGCCCGAGACCTCTCTCGCAGCTTCAGGTATTCCACTAGCCCCTTCTTCACCTTCAATCCACCTCTCAGGTTTGAATTGCTTAGCATCGGGACCCCAGAAGGCTTCGGAACGATTGATGCAACGAATAGGTACAGTGATAACTGTGCCTTTGGGGATAGCGATACCGGCGGTTTCACCGACCACGAATGATTTGCTGCTGTTGCCAGAAGGCTGAAGAGGAGAGGAAAGTGGCATCACGTCGTCTGTATTCGCCTGTTCAACCAGAATGATGAGCTTTAGTAGTCATCCATAGATATCAGGAGAGACGCGTAGCACTCACTGTCCTCGTAGTTTCAGACAATGGAGGGTGCATCCTTAGTGTTTCGTGTACTACCGCGTCGAGATACGGGAAATCAGTAGTCGTGTTGAGCTGTTCCCACGTAAGGTCAGTGCCAGTCCGTGAAAGTTCCTCACGAAGTTTATCTTGGATGTGTGGTTGTATGCAGAGCTCGATCAAAGCCCATGTTAAGCTGACTACGGTAGGAAATTTGAGTAAAAGGATAAAAAGAATCCAAAGATATTTAGGACATACTAGATGTGGTTTCGTATCCTGTATGAGAAGCATGGATTAACCAGCAGATAAAAGGATCCAATTTACACAACTTACCTGCCAGCAGAAGTGTACTCTATTCACGTCAACTGATCACTCATCTTTCTCGAGGGGATATATATAACTGAAAAACCTTACCATCTGCCAGAAGTCAAAACTCTCGTAAGCTTTAGCCAAGTTGCTATAGAACGCGTACGAACCTGCGCTGAAATCTCCTCTTTCGACAACCTCAATGAAGAGGTTGGGTCTTCTGCCTTGACTAAAGAAAGTGAGGAAGATCAGTTTTGGGATCAACTATAAAAGATTTACACGCACTCAGTAGCCCAATAACAGATTTATCCCCTTGTTCGTCAACTAAACCAAGCTCCTTCTCCTTTCTAGTCTTCTCCAACAAGATGTCAGCGATTTCAGAAGTATCTCTCCGCAGCTGCTGTGACATCTTGGTTCGTTGAGTTGGTACGTGAAGTATTGGTGGAAAGATCGTTCCCAAGAGGAAGAGTATCAGAGCGATTGGAGTCAAGATTCGAGAAAGAAGGGTTTGAGGTGGTGGTTTCAGCCCCGCGAAGGTGTCGAATAGGTCTGAGATGGAGGAGGCTTGGCCAGCGAGAGAGTTAAAGTCGTGTGAGAAGCCTGCAATACCGATACTGTCGAGGGATATGCGGTTCATCCTGGGTCAGGAGAAACATCAGTTACATCATTTGACAGCAGTTGTTCCAAATTACCACATCTGTACATCAATCACTTTTCCGTCGGAATTTGATTCAATCATTGAGTCCCACGTTGCCTTCAGCTAGACAGTAAAGTGTAAAGATAGAGCGCACTCAAGTACACGGGGTTGCACGTACTTTGTATGCCGAGTCATAGAATACGGAGGTCAAACGTCTGATAGCAATGTTGCTGAACGCTGGGGTCAGAGCTTTGCGTTGTCGCTTGTGACTGCTCCCTTCCGCAACGAGGATGCCATTGCTTAGAGACAAAATCGATGAATATAAGAGAGCGCCCCTTGCGAGGAAGGCTTACCCAAACTGTAGGAATCAAATCCATTAGAAAGAAAGGAACTACGCCCTTGACTGACGACGCACCATTCTCTTAATAAAAGTCTTGGATAATCTCGTCTGAATATACGTCACAGTCTCCTTGGCATAAAAGTGAGCAACCGCCTTGGGGTCCGTCAACACAACCCGTTTCGAGCCTAAGACTGTAGGTATCTGATAGACTGAACCATACTTCGTTACCCATTCCTCGTATACAGCTCCAGAGTCCGGTGCTTGGTTTAAATATTTGAGTACACCGAAGATGAGACTCTTCCTAGGAGGCCCTTTTAGAGGAGTCAGACGTCGTTCTCTTCTGACACGAGAGATCAGTTTGGAAAGAAGCCAGACTGCTAGAGCGATAAAGAGCACATCTACAGGGGTGACGCTGCTCATGGTTGGAAATTGAGGCTGGTAACGTCTGATGACGTTTGCTGTTTCTCGATAAATAGCGCGGCCCGCTGACTCAAAATTGTTGACTAAAGAATGAAAGTATGTAAAGATTTCGAACATTGAAAGTGGACTAAGTACGTAGACCAGTATGTAGTAAGGAGAGTTAGGAATCCAGAGACTAGTGTAACACTCGAAGAGTTTTTAATGCTGCTCTTCGGCTTGAATCAAAGAAAATGCTTTTTCCGAACGAGGCTTGATGGAACATCTGAATTCGCTCGTATGACTGTGAACGACCCCGAGTCAGACTCGCTTTCACGTGCACCAGTTCTGAATGTGACACTTGCCTGACAGTACCGGCCTTCTGCTCTACGGCTGGCGGCGCATCAGGGATACCTTCGTTTAAATAAGGAGAAACGTCGAATGCAGCAAGTACCATAGCGCAAGAGATGAACACTGACGCATCTGCCAGAACTCGTCCTGAATGAAAATCGTATCCATCATTTATCGACTCGGTCAATCACCATTGAAAGCCACTCACCGGGACAAATCCGTCTGCCAAATCCAAAACACAACTCCCTTGGGTCCATCTGAGGCTTGCTTCCATCAATAGGCAAGAATCTCTCGGGTCTGAACACCATCGGGTCAGGGTACACAGCGGGATCATGGCTCATTTGCCTGAAAACAAATTAGGAACGTTTACTGCAACTTCCGACAATCATCACGCACCAAACATTCGCGATGACCAATGAACCCTTGGGAATAAAATACCCGTTATAGATATCGTCCGCCATGAGTCGATGAGGAATAGCTTGAGAAAAATCGAAGTTATCATCTCGGTATCAAGTAAAGCTCTAATATTCCACTCACCAGTTGGCGCAACCGTATGCCACCTCAACGTCTCAAGGGCTAACGCATTCACATATGGAAGGTGCTGTCGATCAGCAAAGGTAGGAAGCCTGTCGCTTCCTATGACACGGTCGATTTCGGCTTGGGCTTTCTGAGCCACTTCTGGATAAAGAAGCATGGCTTTGAAGAAAGCGATCATTGTTGCGACAGTCTATGAGTGGCAATGGGTAAGCTTCGTTATAGTCAAAAACAAAAAATCGAACATGAACTTAACGTACAGTATCTGCACCACCAGCGTAAAGAGAGGCAGCAGACCACTTGATCTCAAATTCTTCCTCTCCGTCCAGCTTGAGTTTTTCGCTCAACATTTCGGAGATGAAAGACAATTCGGCGGTTCCCTCAGCCTGTAATAATTACCCCAGTTGGAGACGAATTTTTGGCATAAAACGGAGGGGTTTACTTACCACTCTAGACTTTACCCATTGATATGGTTGATCGACCATTGCTTCTAGTGTGGAGGCCCACTCCTTGGCGATCCTCTGGAATCCAGCACCAGGGAACCACTCGGGAATGTATTGCACTGGGGACTCATCGTCAAAATGTTGAAATTGAACGCTAGAAAGTAGGTAGTATACGTACACGCAGGAATCAGGTTCACCATAAACCCAGTAGACGAAACTGATTGAGAAAACTGTTCCATAGCAGTATCAGCCAACGTGACGAAAGGATCTTCTCCGTCTTGGACGGCGTAGCCGTGCGTAACATGGAGAATGATCGCGCCAGCGGTCCTAAGGGGATACAGGTGACTCGTCAGTACCGTCGGATTCGTGAGCACGAGATTAGGAGATGACTCACTTTTGAATATGCTGTACAAATCTATCCGGCTGAGCGAGAAGGCTCTTCAAAAACCTATGCGTCTCCAATTGCTCAACAGGGTGAAATGCTTCCATGGTTTTGGGACTACCAAACAGCTGTTTCGCTAGACGACGGTACCTCTTGAATCTGTCGGAGTACGGAAGGAGCGAAAGCGAATTCTTCCATCCAACAAGCTCTCCGCCCATGGGTATAATGGGTCTGTCAGAATAGATCCCGCTCTTCCCATCAAGAAGCTCCTTTGCAGGTTTGAAGGAGTTGAGAATGATCCCTGGTTGGCCCATAACTTGAGAAGAGAAAGCAAGGATAAAAATCTAGCACTGAACATGATAATGAGAGCTCACCATCGACAGATACGATATCTCCTGCAGAGAGATACAAGGTTGTAAGCGAGCTTGTTCTTATCCCAAGCTTGGCGAAGAACGCACCGTACAGCTCTCCCCACTTTGAAAAGGTCTCCCATTCTTTCTCTAATGGCATATCCAAGAGATTACCCAGCAATGGAAGTCGTCGAGGCCCCGGTGGCAGAGGAATAGTTGAGCGTTTTGAGGAAAGTAGCCGAAAGGCGCAGTAAGTAGCCAAAGCCGCCAAGGCTCCATCAACATAGGTTATCGACGTAAGACTGAGACCCATTACAGCTCGATACGTTTCGGGTGATTCAAGCCTATGCAAAGAAGAAGGTAGGACGTTTGAGAAATGTCCGCTCGTGGTGGATAAGAAATGAAGAAGATCAAAGACTCGGGACATGGGATCATCGATCATTTATCCATGGGAGCCCTTGGGAACCCCGGAAGTCCAGAGTACCGCGATTACGCGAACTTGATAAATTTTTTAATTCCATTGACAGAAGCTCCTTGTCCAGAGTTGTCGGTGATTTTCGACTCGAGAGTCGAGGCTGCAGGATATGGACACTGCCAAGGCCTGGCAATTATGCCTTTATGACTCATCTATCGAACAATTACCCAATCTCACAAAAAAACAGAGAATGCAATTCCTGCCACTCGACTTACACCAAACCTTCACATCCCACTGACTGGAAGAGCTGAGCAAACTTTTCTACGAGCTTCTTGGTTCAGAACCCTCAGCCCTCCTCAGCCTCAATAGACATGGCTCAAAGTTGAGCAAGTCCATAAATATATCCTCGAATCAAGTATGAGCCGCAGGTAGCGGACCACAACTCCTCCGAGCAATTTATCTGATGGGGATGAACTTTCGACGATGTTGTTGTTGGAGTACTCACTCTCGGATGCCATGAGAATAGTCTCCCCTGGACTGACCACCGCGGACGGCGATGCATATTTGGGCCATTGAAAAACACAAACTTAAATTACTGATTTTTCAAAGCAGCTTTTGCTCGCCGGGCCTACTGCATTGAATCGGCTAGTCAGACACGGATCCGTAATCCGGCTGTGTACAAGTCAAATCTTGGTCTTTTTCCTTGCCCTCGATACCGTTAGCAAGCTATGGACCATAGCTAGCTGTCCAAATAGCTTTTTCACCATTGTCCCAAAGATGTCAATGCGTAAGAGTATTTTATAGCCAATATATGAACTGCCCAGATTCACATAGAACTCGGACAGAACGCGTAGAGGAAGCTAGCAGGGCATATCTAGTCAAAGTTTTGTGCTCGAGCCTCTCAAAGCCCTTCTGCTGATCCCTTCATCACAAAATCATAGCCATGGAACGTCTGAATGACGAGGGCTAAGCTCAAAATCACAATATATTGCTGCAAATGGTCATTCACATGCTTTGGGACAGATACTTGGATAATGCTCATTCTGTATCTTTAACAGAGAATATATAGGTTGCCTTTCCAATAGTACCACAAAATAGCTTCAAAAAGAGCCCAAGACCTTGAGGAACGGTGGACAACTGGGCGAGCTATTCGTTTTGTCCGGCTTCCTTGTGTGTCCGACTCGGCGATCAACGGCAGTACTCCGTATGGGACCGATTTGAGGCTTTTCAAAGCAGCTTTTGCTCGCCGGGCCTACTCCGTATGGGACCAATTTTAGGCCGATATTCCATATGGAGTATTCCCGGGGCCGAGCAGAAATCCGTCATTTAAGTTTAGATTTTTCCATGCTCCAAATATGCATCGCCGTTCGCGGTGCACCAAGGGCGGCGATGCATATTTGTGATGGTTTTTTCTGCAGACTTAAATCACGAGTTTTTCTCGCAATTTCTAGCCTGAAAAAGGTCAGAATATCTGCCAGTGTTTGCCGCTGAAATACCGGCTTTCCATTTAGACTTTTTTTCAGGCTAGAAATCGTGAGAAAAACTCGTGATTTAAGTCTGCAGAAAAACCATTGCAAATATGCATCGTCGCCCTTGATGTCAGCGGCTCACAAGCTCGCTTACTAGACCATGAGAATATCCCAGAATATCCCTCGTCACTATGTCTTTATTCCCAGAGTCTTTGTTTGGGTCCTCAGAGTCAGTCAAAGGCGAATATTGCAAATATTGAAGCTCGAGTTAGATGGTCTTCAGTGCAAAAATGAACAGTAAGTGTGCTCTAGATTGGTCGAATGACATAGACGAATCAAATTACAATCTAGTCAGTCGAGACTCGAGAACCAGTTCTCTGCAGGAATTCCATCAGACGCGATTAGCCTTGCGAAATTGGCTCCAATGCTGCCACAAAGTATTGCAGGATTAGAGGAGCGAGTATTTCATATTCGCTCACTGATGGACTCGACGTCAAGACTCTGAGCTCCGTGCCACCCAGTGTGGACTTGGCTTTTTTTGATAGATGTTTCAAGCGGACGAGCTAGCCAGACTGAGCCGACAGCTCAATCGATTACTACATACGTACCCTTTTGAAACAGTGAACACAGTTGCGACTTGATTGCGACCTGAAAATTTAGAAGGCATTTGCGGACCCTCGGCTAAATCTTCTTCCAAAGTGTTGGCGTTATACTGCGTTATAGCTCACGCTCGGGTCTTTGGCCTCGGCTCTACAGGCTACGACGGGAACCAAACGGGAATGTAAGTAAACTCCACAGTTCGTGGACCATGCCGTATCCTTCTCCTCCATGGCAGATCCGATCTCATCTTAGATAAGTATACCCAAAAGCTTTTCAAATTTGATTTTTTCGTTTCGTTTTGTTTCGTTTTGTAGACGCTCTCGCTCTCTATTTCTCTTTCTGTTTCCAATGAGTAGCAGCGCAACAACGACTTCGCCTCTTGCTCTAGACAACACAGTGTGTCTTGTTGTTCTACTCTGTGTTAATAGTCGTTTTGGCTGACAAGGGTTTAGCTAGGAGCCCTTTTAGTTGGTGTTCTGTGAGTAGTATTCTTGCAATTGTCAAGGGTCTGTTCATGATATCTTATACGACTTTTAACAGGCTTGCGACCGCGTAAGTGACTGAAATCGTACCCGGCGGCATACTAATACCATAGCAATCTCTGGGGCGTAGACTATGGGGTATTTCCACTTCGCAGACGTATGAGTACTACTCGGTGAGTAGCCTGAAGGCTCGTGTTAGTATACGTATATTTACTCTACGCTCCTCCTTCATTCAGGTATATGCTCAAGAAGACCCAAAATGGATTCTCATAATGGTATGTGTATGAGGCATTATCCTACAACCTTCCCTATTCACGTATGTATTCGATAGGTCGCCACGGTATAGTACGTCACTTCAAGCGATTGTCTTCCTCATCCCTATCTGACTCGGAGATGCTCCCTCCAGCATCGTCGATACCATTCACGAATTCATGCTCTGTCATCTCATATACCGCTACAGTGTGTCGGGGTTTGGAGATTATGTGTACATGGGGGAGGTTATCTGGTGCGTTAGCAGTGTGGTGGGCTTCGCTGTGATACTAATCAAGCTTGATAACTACAGGAGTATTCTGGTATGACTCTATTATATCATCGCGATTTCAAATGTTCACCTACAGACTTACCATCATCCTAACTTTAGGTCATGGTCTTATTATCGGTACGTCTTACCGCCCCTGAAAGCGTTCACGATGATAGCTAATTCTCGTGAATGGAATTTAGACGATTGTGGCGTTCATTGTGCAAACGTTTTTGATCTATAGGGTCTGGATTCGTGAGTTTTCCTCTTGCTTCAACGTTCTTCACCTCGATGCGATGTTATGCCACTTTACTCGCAGTGAGCAAGAAAAATGTCTTCGTCACCGGTTCGATTGTATGTTTTTCGCTTTTTCCACACTGAGCGTACCCTGAAATTGCTGTTCAGTTCCTCTTAGTCGTTGGGGAGGTTGTAGTCGGCATCGGTAAGTACATAGTACCGCAAGTACGTCTTTTATTCCTTATGCTGAAGCTTGATCAGTATACTTCGTCCAAGCGTAAGTCCAAATCTGTGATGTCTTTGACCGCACTAGTAATCACATCTGCTTCAATAATCAGCTGGTCTAAGAAGAGTTACGGGGAGATCTCTTCTGATCTTAATGTATGTGCATTTTCGATTACTCCTATACAATTCGAACGCTGGAACATCACAATCACAGGTCATGTCTCGTCTTATCAACGCGTTCGGAGCTGCAGGAGACGTTGCAATTACCGTAGCGTTGATTTGGTTGCTCAGGCAATCCAGGTCGGGTATTAGGAGGTGAGTATCTCGTGCGGCGGGGTGATTGTCGGTCCGGTTGCTTAGAAGAGCGCCAATAGGACGGACGCTATCGTCACCAAATTGATCACTTTCTGTCTCACTACGGGTCTGGCGACAAGGTATGAGCCCGGGACTTCGTAGCCTGGTAAGAGTCTGACCACAAGCGTTGATAGCGTTGACGCTATCCTCTCTTTGATCTCGGTGCGTTCAATGAATATTTTCGCTTCATTGGTCCTGACCACTGATACCTATCTCCAGATATCTGCATGGCCAAGCACATTCATTTATATCACTTTCTACATGGTCATCGCTCGCTGTAAGTTTGTTTCAGCCACTACTAGATCGAACTCGAAAGAACCGTCGCTCATCTTCAATCCTAGTGTACACCAACTCACTCATGGCAACGTAAGTCTTCTCATCTTACCCCGCAAATCTACGAATCGAATATCTGACATCGCACTCCGTCCTCCCGTCCGTACTACTTAGCCTCAACGCTCGCCAAAAGCTAAAAGCATTCAATGCTGGCAACAGTGGATCCCATTCAATCGTTCGAGTCTATCGAGGACCTACTGGACCCCCGGACAATGCCAGAGAGCATCCCATTTCGATCAAGAGAGAAGTTGAAACGGAAATCCATCAGGATGGATACGGAGACGAGGACTTCGAAATGGATCCCAGAGTCAAGGTAAGTGACACTACTTAAAGAACACGATCCATTGAATGACGCAGTATTTCGCTCAGGCTCGTGCCGTTTAGTCTACGTTGTACTTAGAACATAACTTTTTGAGTCTTCAGAACTGTTTGTAGAGTATTAGCTTGTTCTCTACTATCTGCCCATGATCTATCATAGTGTAGGTAGATCTACGAAAACCGGTTATTGGCCGCGTAGCGTAATGGTTAACGCGCTAGTTTCCGGTTTACGTAAAGCTAGAGATTGTGAGTTCGAGTCTCACCGTGGTCGATCTATGTACTTTGTAGGTCATTGCTTTTACTTTTGCTTTTTCTTTCTGCTCTTCTTCCTTCCAGTTCAATGGTACATACTGGTCCATGTTTTGCTCCTTCGAACACCGGGTTCTCTGAAGTAAGAGTAAGTAATGACTTATTTAGCACTTAGCCGTAGTTATACGTTTATATCCAGGGAGTATTTCTGAGCGAACGAGCGAGCGAGGTCGAACTGAATACTTTTTAGGAGTCGCGCCACTGTAGAGTACAGGGCCGGCCATGCTTACGTACTTGATCCGTCGGTTGATTTGCAGGGTTTGATTCCTACCAGCTCCCTATCCTCCGCCATGCATTCCCTACAACAAGATTAACAAGATTTGCAGGCTTTCCAGGGTTTCCAAATACCTCTTCTTCCTATTTTCTCACTAGCTTAAAGACCCCGAAAATTGACTGGCTTGTCATCAGAAAATTCTACCTTCGTGACGATGTCCAACATGTGAGCATACCCCGCGCTCTAGATCCCCGCCCCTTCTTTTCATTGACCCTTCGCTTCCATCAATAGGTGTTCTTATACGGTATGCAGGACCACATGACAGTGGAAACCATTGAGGAACCGTATATATAGAGCGACGTCGACGCACGACTTCGAGCTCCTTTCCTTGGCACCGCTCCTACTCCGAGTCCTCGACTCAGTCATGCCTAAATCCCTTTTGACATGTCTCCAACTCGGCCTGTGGCTGCTCCCTGCAACTAGAGCTGCCATCTTCAACTCTAAAACGGAGCTTCCTCAAAATGCAACGAACAAGTATGATTTTATCGTGGTTGGTGGTGCGTACTTACTATAACCTCTGCATCCGATACATATACTGATGTGGAACATGGTTCGCGTGTATGGTTCGCGTGTATATCGTACAGGAGGAACCGCCGGCCTTGTCATAGCCAACCGACTCACCGAAAACTCCAATACCAGTGTATTGGTCATCGAAGCTGGAGGTTTTCATGAAAACCCTCAAGACATGAACATCACGATACCTTTTCTTACGACTCACGCGTCTCCTGGAGGTCCGTTTGATTGGAATTACACGTGCGTCGCGTCACTCTTTTCGTCTTCAGTCTACTCAGTACTGTAATGATAATGGCACTTGACTGACCTTGACCGTACAGAACTACTCCCCAAACGGGTGTAAGTAACCAAACTATTGCCTACCCTAGGGGCTTCGTTCTGGGTGGAACAAGTAGTATCAGTGCGTGTCGTCCTGTCTTGACTCGCTTCCTCGCCGAAACTAACTCCGTGCTTGTTGTTTGTTGCACAGATTCCTTTGCTTACACTCGTGGAACCTCTGAAGATTACGACCGCATTGCAAACCTCACTGGAGACTCTGGATGGTCATGGGATGCTCTACGGCCGTACATCCTCAAAGCGGAATTGTTGACTCCACCGGCGGTATGCTCACTTTTCTCTGCTACTCTTCCCTTTCTTTGGGGTGCTGATACTGTCTCTTACAGGATGGACACGACACCTCTAACCAACTCAACGTGTCCGTACATGGCTCCGTCAACACGTCTGCGCTCCTTGGCACCTCTGCTCCCGGGTTCTCTCAGAAGGACTTTGATAGTAGGGTCATTGGCACGACTACGCAGGAGGGTTTCCAAGAAGAGTTTCCGTTTAATTTGGATATGAACGGTGGGACTAATTTGGGTATAGGTGGGTCAGCGAGTGTTTTGAGGTTTTTGGTCTGAGCCTTGGTCTCTCTGTCGACCTCTGGTCGTTTGTCTACCCTTGTACAATAGTTTCTGTGTCCTGTTTCTTTTACTGTCTTCCTGTTTCCTCTCTTCGGTTCTCTATTTTTTTTTGTCCTTTTTGTCAAATACTGACATTATTTGCTTGCAGGTTGGCAAGTCTCTTCCATTTCCAACGGCACCAGGTCCAGCTCTGCCCGTAAATACCTTGCTCCCTTTGTGGACCAAAGACCAAATCTCGACGTGTTGTTAAACACCAGGGTAGCCAGATTAGTCCCCGACACATCAAACGACGCTCAAAACCTATCCATACACACCGTCGAAATTGTCTCATCTCCCGACGACATCCCTCTTTCCCTTTCAGCCAACTCGGAAGTCGTTCTCTCCGCCGGAGCAATCGGTACACCGCAAATCCTCTTATTGACAGGCTATGGAGATTCCTGCGCTAATCTCTCCATCCCAACTATATTGTCGAATCCCTCTGTCGGTCAAAACCTCTCCGACCATCCAGCAGTGTCGCAGATCTGGAGTGTCAACAGTACCGAGACTTGGGAAGCGTTCCAAGCTACGAGAAATGAGACTGCGTTTGCCGAGGTTCTCGAGCAATGGCAAAATAATCGGACTGGACCCTTGAGCGATGCGTTGTTCAATCAGCTTGGGTGGTTGAGAGTGAATGAGAGTGATCCTGATGTGACTGCGGCGTTGGAGGAATTTGGTGACCCATCGGCGGGAGTGAATACGGCGCATTTTGAGTTGTTGTTCTCGGTGTGTAGTACTCTTTGCGATGTTGTGTAAGCGATGACTGACACCGGGCTTGGTTATTATAGAACGGGTTCTTAGGCGATACACCCTCTGAAGGGAATTATATGACCATTTTAACGATTTTATCTACACCTTTCTCTCGTGAGTAATCTTGACCTCAAGACATCCTTCCCTGGTCCTCGCAAGTATTAACCCATATCACCCAGGCGGCTCTATAACCCTAACCTCATCCTCCATCTTCGACCCACCCCTCATCGACCCTGCCTTCCTCTCTCACCCCTTCGACTTCATCGCCATCCGCTCCGGTTTCCTCGCCGCTCGCCGTTTCGTCACTGCTCCAACCTGGGACAACTACATCATCTCCCAATTCGATAATATCAATGGTTCATCTATAGACGAAATCGATCAGTTTATTAGGAACACGACAAGGAGTGCGTATCATGTGGTGGGGACTGCTAGTATGAGTGCGAAGAATGCGGATTGGGGAGTTGTGGATCCGGATTTGAGGCTCAAGGGGGTGGAGGGAGTGAGGGTTGTTGATGCGAGTGTGTTGGTGAGTTTTTTGTTTTTTATTGCTTTTGAGTGTAGGTGTTGAGCTGACCTGTGTTGTCTGTAGCCTTATACGCCCTCTGGACATACAGAGGCCATCGTTTACATTCTGGCAGAGAGGGCCGCAGATTTGATCAAGGATACATGGGGACTTTGAATATGATTCATCGTTGAAACGTTGAAGTTATGCGGACACTTTTTGGACCCCTAATACCACGAGTAATGAGTACTGTGTAGTATGTAGTACGCCTGTGACCTTTGATGCTTGATACTTCAGCCTGCTTGAAATGTAACAACGAATCGCCGATACTGATATATTTCTTGTGGAGCCTGTTTCTAGTAATTACTAGCTCCGGTTGCTTACATATTGTTACAGTTCAATTTGCCATCAGAAGAGTTAAGAAAACCTGTCGACTTTGTTCCTGAAAGTATACTCCTCTTCATTAATTATATTGATATGTAGATGTGCCTTTGCTATACCGCGTTTGCAGAACTGGATCGTACCTTTTGACACGGAGCGCGACGCGTCCAAGACGCGTCAGTCGGGATTAGTCATGTTCGCGCTTGTCGGCGCGTCTTTCCGGGTACTAGTCTCGTTAACCAGACTGACGATATATACATGTTCTACAAGGTTCTACACTACGTGTGTATATGTGTACTTTCCGGGGGTGGCGGCATCCAAATTTTTTACGTCGAGATGCCGCGATTCCAATTTCCCCTGCGTCATCAAACAAAACATTTTGCCCTCTGCTCCACAATAAGTTCCATAGACCCGGTATTGTCGTGTGACCTTGTTGGGTTGGCTCCAGGCTTGGACGCCAACATAGCTATCCTCAAGTCTGATGGATTCGTAGGTGAGTACTCACTCTTTCCATGAACAATCAGAATATTGAAGTTATCACTGGTCACGGTTTCACTGGTGCATGTCTGAGTTTCATTTTCCAAATACTCGCTCACATCACTTCGCCAAGTCTCAGCTTCAATCTGATGGACATATTCCACCACCTTTCCTTATGGCCATAAGGAAAGTGGTGTTGGAATAAGCTGCAACCGACGGTGGTTGCCAACCGTGGAGATTCCCCTGTCCAGATCTCCCTTGTAATTTCAACTCCTCCTCTTATAAAACCCGGTACCCTTGGATCCGTGTAAGATACCCCGCAACGTCTACATATTATTGATCATACCATGTCTCCGACCGCCTTATACCCACCATTGCCCAACCCTGCCGCAGCGACACATGGTCAAACCGTTACTGATCCCAATGCACCTTCTTCTCCTGGTGTCGCCAAAACTCAGTATCCGGCCAAGGCTCCAGGAGAACGAGTGGACTTACCCACTCCCTCGCAACCTCGAGAAACGGAATTCGATTATCTCGTAGTTGGAGGAGGAACGAGTGGTTCGGTCATTGCTGCTCGACTGAGCGAGGATCCCAAGTACGTTCGTTGAACTTGTCCCTTGGTTTCGTCAATATCAATTTCATTATATTTAGTATCTCTGTTGCTGTGATCGAGGGAGGTCCCTCTGACGTCGGTTTAGATTCTGTTTTGAATCTGAAAAATTGGATCAATCTTCTGGGAGGAGAGTTGGATTATGATTATCCTACGGTCGAACAGCCCAGGTGAGTTACCTCATTTTCCATGAATACTTGCGGTAGACTAAGTGCCGAAATCTTCAATAGAGGTAACTCTCACATCCGTCATTCTCGGGCTCGCGTTCTGTAAGTGACATTATATCTGATTCTTGTGGTTTTACTCATCGGTGTGTTACTCTTGCAGCGGAGGGTGTGTTCCTATATCCCTCTCCTCATTACTCTCTAAAGCTGACCGTCACTCTTCACCAGTTGCTCGTCCCACAACACCCTTATCTCCTTCCGTCCTTTCCCACAGGACCTAGACTCTTGGGCTTCCATACACGGCGCTGGAAAGGGCTGGTCCTCACACACCATCCAACCCTACGGCTCACGGCTCCTCCTCCGTACAGCCCCGGTCCACCCAAAAGATCGTAACGCAACCGCCAAAGCCTGGGTCGAATCCTCCTCAAAAGCATTAGGTGTTCCCGTCATCCAAGATTTCAACGCTGCCATCGCTTATCACGGAGGTCTTCCCGATGGTGGAGTAGGCTTCTTCCCCGTATCGTACGATCCAAATGGGTTCGAGAGAAGTAGCGCGAGTGTTGCATATTTGCATCCTATTATGAAGAAAAGGGAGGAGAATTTAAAGTTTTTCTTTGAGACTTGGGCGTATGGGTTGGAGTTCAGTGATGAAGGAGGGGATGCTACGAAGGTTGTTGGCGTAAAAGTGAAGATTGGGAATGGTAGTACGAGTGGTGGTGGAGAGGATAAGGTTTTGAGGGCGAGGAAGGAAGTGATTCTTTGCGCAGGGGCTTTCGATTCGCCAAAATTGCTGATGTTATCTGGCATAGGACCCAAGGCAGAGTTGGAGAAATTGGGTATCAAGAGCAGGGTAAATTTACCGGGTGTTGGAGAGAACATGGTGAGTGTACATGTCATGGATCTCTATCTTTGTTCGTTTCTCCGTTTTTTTTTTTGCTTCCCTTGAGGTTCTTAACTTGTGTCATGAATCGTGATTTGACACTAACGTACATTGACATTTCCAGCAAGATCACCCTGAATCAATCATCATGTGGCGAGCCAAATCCTCACCAAAAGAAACTGTCATGACTTCCGACGCTGGCTTATTTGTCCGATTGGACAAATCTAGCGAAGATCCTCGTCCCAATCTCATGTACCATATCTATCAGATACCGTTTACTGATAATACGGAGAGATATGGGTACGAAAAACCTGAACATGCAGTGTGAGTGCTATACTTTCTTTTGCATATTTCGCACAGTTTTTTCTCGTCTGCTGGGTCATTCCATGATCGCTGACTCTGACTTTCCTTCTCTTATTACAGCTGTATGACCCCCAACATCCCCCGCTCTCTCGCCCGAGGCAAAGTCTCCCTCGCTTCCTCAAATCCCTTCGACAAACCCCTCCTCGACTTCCGCTACTTCACCGACCCATCTGGGTACGATTCCTCCATCCTCGTCCAGGGAATCAAACTCGCACGCCAAATCGCTCAGACACCACCTTTCTCAAACCACATTCTCGATGAAATCGCCCCTGGACCCAACGTTCGAACTGACGAACAACTAGACGAATATGCTAGGAAGGTACATCATACAGTCTATCATCCTTCTTGTACGACGAAAATTGGGGCGGATGATGATCCGATGGCGGTCTGTGATAAGAGATGTAGGGTTAGGGGGACGAAGGGGCTTAGGGTGGTAGATGCGGGAGTGTTCCCGACCTTGACGACTGTTAATCCGATGATTACGATCTTGATGGTGGCGGAGAGGGCGAGTGATTTGATTAAGGAGGATTTGTATAAGGACTAGATGTTTAAAAGACCGAGGAAGTCGGAAGTTGCGTAGTTAGAAGTCCTGTAACCAATTTTTTGTACACACCCCAAAATGCAATACATATGTATACCAGTCTGAACTAAAGACCTATATAGTCTTAATGATCGGCTTGAAACTGAACCATTTTCAGTGCTAACAGATTAGATTTACAACTCCTATAATGACACAAAACACGTAATGTAGTAGTGTCACGCAACCAAATACCCTAGTCCACCCCAGCCCACCCCACCCGGAACTGCGACGAGTGGGCTAAGTCAACTTCTATCTTGAACTTAGCTACTTTCCCCTCCTCAAATTTCTCGAGTTTGCTATGATGACAAGTCATGCTCGCTTGTGCCATCGCCTCGAGCTTCCTCCATCGTCGTGATTATCGATACCACGTCGCAGACCTCATGACCTGAGCCATGCATGCCTTGGCCTTAACCCCCCTCGCTTCCACTTGCTTCCGAACCCGCAGTCACTGAGCAGGGAAGGGGCCAGGGCTGCATAATCATTGGACTCGGAGCGGATACGGCACATGCCATTGCCATTGGCACGACGCCAATAGCCGTCACTTCCGCATTTCGATGTTGATGACGACGTCGTATGAGTCCCGAAGCAGAATTAGAAGTAGGTGTGATTCCCCATCGATACATGGTCCTGGATCAACATACCGACCAGATCTCGAAAATTGGATTTCTGGAAAGTTCATCGTGAACAAGCTGCACTCGATATTTCTTCCGAGCCATATGTACGTGCTGGGAGAGAAGCCGGTGTTGCTGGAGACTCAGGCTGTTGCTCTATCAACTCGTCGCTGTTTGTAGGACTTCCCGACGGCGGTGATGTTGGAATGGGATTGCCATAGTAACCTCGAGACGAGAACACGATGAACGAAGGGTGATTTCCCAAGGATCTTGGAGGGAATTCGGTGACAATCGTTGTAGCTGTTGGGATAGACTGGGCGGAGAATGAAGGTATAAATGATTTAGCCATAGCCAGTGCATAGAGACAAAAAGAGAAAGAGATTGCACCGAATCCGGTATTCTATTCCAACTCTCCTGCACAGGTCCATCCATCCTTTGACTATTGACTGGTGACTGGTAACAGTGCAGACGGCCCAGTAAACGAATCAATATTTGGAGTGGTGACCGTGCTGCCCCGATTCAAGTCGCCTCCGGAGAAGTGGGATGGAGGATGCCGTGCTTCAACTGGTACTGCTTGATATGTCGGTCAAAAACTTGCTTGTGGTGAGCATATCGGCTATGCCAAGCTGCCCAAGTACGTGTAGCTCCCCATGGTGAGGCGCCGTCTTCCTGAAGAGTCAAAGAAGGAAAGATTAGAGTCTCAAATTTCGATGAAGAAAATCAACAGTCGTTGGAACGCTATACATCTTTGAAAGAGAGATAATGAAATGAATACTCACGTTCTTCATGATGTTCTGATATTTCCAGGTACTTCCTTTCTTGACATCGTGAGTAGCGAGGTACTTGATGAGACGCTCGTCGTCAGTGTTGGTATGCGGCCTGTAATTTACATCTTTCGTCTTCTAAGTTCTCTGCCTTTCAATCTGAAATATTAAAAATGATATCGATGATGACGAAGGCCGCAAGACGTGCCCAGCTAGATATGTGCCGGCTAGGTTGAATTCGAAGGAGATACTGCAGTGTGCGCATACTACTCAGTTCCAATTGCAAAGAGATTGAGAGTAGGGATTCAAGTTCTCACCGGCCTTGTTCTGAACAGATAGTGTCTAGCAGAGTCAGAGCCACTGGTTTGAAAGAGAACGAATCACAGGAAGAAAGAGGTTGCGAAGGATGCTGGAGATTTCAACGAGAGGCGATACTGATGGTCTGAAGGAAACCCGAGAAGCCTGTAGAATCAGAATTGCTGAAAATAGACATGATTCACACGCTCTAAATCCGAGGCGCGTGGGGATGGCCAGACCGTTCCGAAGTTCAGTTCTGATCAAGAGAGAAAGCAACTCTGCAACAGAGATGGAGAGGAGAATGACCTCTTCGCCGAAGTACGGATGCTTCAATACCCTTCAAATGCTAATGTTGCCCCTACAATCAACGGACACTGATCAGCTGCTAATCTACAAAACCCGAACGTTAATTTCTCACTCTAGGAATTTTCGCTGTACAAAGCTGGGAAAGAGCCAGACTACAAACAGACTTTTGATTGACCATGTACCACATCGTTCAGAAATTTGCACTATGAGGCGTGAGACTCTGCCGTGATGGACTTTCCCATGATTCGCCCCCTATCCATTCTATGAGCCTTTTACAGGTGGGTCCAAGCTAGAATTTTGAAGCGCTCATTCAAAAATCCATGATAATAGGGCGGATCGATGGCACGACCCATCAGTGATGCAAGAAGACCACCTATTTGAAATGGAAGGCGTGTTGATATGGCTGACGTGATGTAGCGAGACGACATATAAGAAAGCAGCAGCAGAGCGCATGTCGAGTGGTTCATTTCTCTCTACCCATCATGAGGCCTGAATTTGGACACCAAATGCGGAAATTCTTTGATTTGGATACTGGATTCACGAATCTGAACAACGGTAGTCTCCTCAACTCTCCATTCAGTCTCGTACTCACCAATTTTATTGCTCTTTCACAGGCACATTCGGTTCATTACCCACCGCTGTTCGTGAATCATATAGTGTAATTTCGCGCCAAGTCGAGCAGAGCCCCGATTCCTTCATTCGAAAGCAATTGCCTCCTGGCAATCTCGAAGTTCGAACTCGTCTAGCAAAAATGATCAATGCCGATGTCGATGAATGCGTCATCGTACCGAGCGTCTCTCATGGAATCAACGTGATTTTGAATAACATTAAATGGGAGCCTGGGGATACTCTGATTCACAGTAAGAATATCTCTCTATCCATTTACGCAGCGTTAGCTGATGGCCTATCAAGCAAATCTCGCATTTGACACCATTAAACGAAGCATAGAATGCCTTTCTTATCCCCTGAATACCAGTCCAAACATTTCAATTTTCCAGCTCACCTTCCCTGCGTCCCACCAGTCTATCCTCGCCCATTTCCGTGTTCATGTCCGTGGGCTACGTGTGGCTAATCCCGGTAAAAAAGTAGTCGCCCAATTCGACACCATTATCTCAACGCCTGGTGTCCTAATGCCCTGGAGAGATATGGTGAAGATCTGCCGAGAGGAAGGAGTTTTGAGCATCGTTGATGCTGCTCATTCCTTAGGACAGGAACCTGGTATCAATCTGCACGGAACTGATCCTGATTTTTGGGTCGGGGTGAGTGTATAGTATTTGGCGGTGCTGATGACAGTAGAACCTTATCTCTCGATAGAATTGCAACAAGTGGCTCTATGCCAAACGAGGATGTGCCTTGCTTTATGTACCTAAGAGGTGAGTGACT
The DNA here is from genome assembly GCA_013368315.1 of Tetrapyrgos nigripes. Lineage (NCBI taxonomy): Eukaryota > Fungi > Basidiomycota > Agaricomycetes > Agaricales > Campanellaceae > Tetrapyrgos > Tetrapyrgos nigripes. The sequence continues at coordinate 23,777 of JAACJM010000017.1, forward strand.
AACTTGGATAAAGCTGTATAAGACTTCTTTAGAAAATGTCCCTTTGCAGGAATCAGCATATCATTCATAACAATATACCTCCTGGAATGAAAGTCGTGATCCCCGGCAACAGTGTTAGTCGGTTTGTCTCTGAGTTTCAATGTAAGTATACTTTTCACGAGGTGATACGCACGCCGAAAAGACAAAAATATCCGCTCGACGGATAGATCACATCACTACTACTGATATAAGATATATCTGTAAAAAAGTGTGTTTCTGTACGCCTTTCTGCCGAGCGGATATTTTTGTATTTTCGGCGTGACGTCCATGATCACTCAATCTGAGTATATAACCGTAGGGAACGGCTCGACGGATGTGGTCACTGCTCTCACGATTAGAGCAGGTCAGTTGACACTTGCTTTCGTTGGACTTTCGGTCTTTCCCATTGACTACCCCGAAGCTCTAGATTTCAGGACCTCAATTGGTGGAGAGAATGCTATCATGACCTATTGCCATGATCTCGCCATGACAGGAGGAAGGCGCATGGCTACCATATTTGACACTCAGATGATGGACTCTCCTGCCAAAGAAGGGGAGTTAGTGGGCTGCATGGTAAGCTTCAGATTGTTCCGATCATCATACGTTCGAAAGGCTAAGTTTCTTGAATTTTTTTTCAGGTCAACGTCGAACTTCCTTTGTCTGAGGGCATCAAACCCACGCCAAGCTTGTTCATGGAACTAGACAAAAAGCTCTTAGGAGATTGGAAGGTTTATGCCACTCCTTTCTATCACAACGAGAAATGGTGGATTCGCGCGAGTGCTCAAGTATATAACGAGGTGAGTTTCTAGGCCATCTTTCAAGCGCCAATCGTATTAAGATATGTACATTGATGCAGATGTCAGATTTCGAGTACTTGGCAAGTGCTTTACGGTCAATTTGTAAGGAGATTGAACAGGAGACGCCTACGGATTGAAATGATAAATCATATATGGTACACTTCGAGTAGAGCTCAAGTAAGGAGTGGATAATCTATGCATATTTGATCCGAAACCACAGGACTCGAGGGGCAGGCTTTCATACATAGATGGTCAAGTCTGACCCCGGTCCCCGTGAAATATGCCTCTTGTGGGTGGCGAATATTCGCACATAATACAGATCCGGCGTGACCCTTGGCACATTTCGATATTGAGCTTTTCTTGCATTATTCAACCCTTTTTCCTTTTCTTTTTTTCGAAGCTAGTCTATATGCTACGACCTAAGGCCATGCTTCACAGATAATGCAGAACGTTTCTACATCACCCGGGGAGCGGTGAATCGGCCGGTGCCGCCAGTGGCGTGAGATTATATTGCCACATTTGGGGTTCCGAAAAAAACTAAGAACTTTGCTCCGGTTTCCTGCCGACGTCCATCATCGCCCCCCTCACGGAGTGAAAAATTTGGAGCATCTCTCCATCTCACCCCGTAATCCTCTTCATTAGCTTCCCATATCCTTCCTTCTTGAGCTCTCTCTCCGCTCAACGAAAAAGAGCAACTCGTAAGCATGTTCAATTGGCTCTTCTGCGGTAACATCTCTGACCGCACCTCGATTTCATCTGTACCACGTCATCTATCTCATCTATCTCTTTTCTCTACCTTCTTCTTTCTTTCATGCTGATATTTTGGGTCGCTTCTTCACTGCGTATCTTTTGTGCTCTCTGATGTAAACGTGTTACGATATCCGTTGCTACGGACCGGCTCGTTCAGTTCTCGTGTTGCAGAGATTATCATGAGAGACCCGCGGTACAAGCCTCATACGAATGCAGACGACGAGCGGCTCATACAGTTTCTTGCCACTCATGATGTCAAGACGGGAAGCACTTCGACGTATCAGAGTATAGTCAATAATGTAGGTGTTTTGAAGTTTTTTCCACTGATGCATTCCAATCCCTGAACAAATTCTTGCGATGGACTCACGTGGAAGCATATGCATCCTTGTATATACCGTCTTCGTCTTCTATTTATATGTTCTTCCTGAGACTAACTGCTACTTCTTATGTATAGGAAGACGGAACATCACCATGGGGTGCTGAACGTACCTGGGCAGCTTGGCGCAGTCGATATGCCCATCATAAAGCTGATTTTGATCGACGTATCAAACAGTATCGCCAGAAGCACGGAATTACTATAGGTGGTGACGACAGTGGGCGCACTCAGACTTCCACTGCCGGAGGAAGCTCAAATCTCGTTGGGTCCTCGAGTACTTACAGGAACAGCGGCGGCAACTCTACGATGAGTCCCATGCACACCCCCAGCGCAACGCCTACCCCGCCAGTTATCTATGCTCAGCCTCAAGGCCCAAATCCGTATACACATAGTTACTATGGGTACTCTCCAACAACACCATATTATCCTCCACAGCCCATCACTGCTTATGCTGCACCTTCTGCGGCGCTGTCTCCTAGCAAAAACAGCAACTTGACTCTCATTGCCGAGAGGGTGATCAGTACTAATAAGAATGTGCGTTGTTTGCTTCTACCTCTGATGTCTCATCGTTGATTTTGTCATAGTCTCCATCCATATCAGCCCAGACGTCGTCAGCGCTGACACCGACTAAAAGTGTACCGATTCAAAGAAGAGAACAGATGTCTTCTGGACATCAGCCGTTGACTGTTTACGTATCTAGCAATGGCAGTGGCCTCGGAAATGCAGCGGCTTCTTCAAGAACAGAGAATGTCGAAGAAGAAGTCGATTCAAAACCAACCTCAGCCTCTGCTGCAAGTGCTCTCCCAGCGAGAATGGCGCGAAAACGCCATCGCGCTAGTGGTTCCGGACCAGGACATGACTCATCGGTTTTGTCAAGTACTCCCGCGACTCCGAGTACTGGGAAGGATGAACTCGACCTTACTACGCCAACTAAGAAGATGAAGACATCGGAGGAACACCACTCGTTGCGAGAGCCATCTTTTGACGGATCGTCCATCTTTGCAGACTCGCAAGTAGCGTCGCCTACCGGGACACCGGCGCCGCAGATGACTGACCGGGGTACAATCAATGGTTCATGTGAGCGCTGCGTATCTCTCATCTATGATCTACAACTTCCGTTCTGATCACGAGTTTGGCTAGTTAAATTTGGTATGACTGCTCCTGCTCCTACTCCTGATTCTTCCTGTGAGTGGGGTGCGGGTAAATATTTCTGGAGTTTCGTTCTAACCATGAGTCTCGCAGATTCGCATTCAACATCCACCAAAGCCGTTATTAAAGTCGTGCCTGGTCGGGCTCCTGATGATTTTCCCTGTAAGTGCTGCATATCTCTTCTGAACTTTGTTCTCCTCACGCGTCTGGCAGATACCCCTTCAATATCCACCAACGTTGTCAATAATAAAGTTGTGCCTGGTCGGGGTGCTTCTGATCATTTGTGTAAGTCCTGCATATCCCATCTCTCCCGTACCCTTCAGCTCATAGAATTTGCAGACTCGCCTTCGGAATCATACAACGCCGCTAGTAAAGTCGTGTATGATCAGAATGCTTCCGGATGTGAGTGTTGCACCTACTATCTCACGTATATGGCGTAGTTTTGATCTCAGACTCATCGTCCTTCAGTTTCCACTAGTGAACCTGCTACTGACCTGCCTGATCCTGGTTATGGTGGTAGTGTTTCTGATTTGGAATATCCTGATGAAGGGGACGACTATTCTCTTTACAATGGCGGCCAACCCGTCGTCAACTCCGCGCCTCCGAACCAAACCTATACCGAACCTCAAGATGAATTTGAAGCGGTATTCAACACTGGGACCTCCCCTAAATTGGCGTCAAGAGGAGCTGAGCCGGAAGCTCCACTTGGAAAGGCGGACACGATGTACACCGAATGTTACGACGAAGAGGATGATGATGAAGAACCTACTTCCGTTTCTTTAGCCGGTATACCTGGAGGAGTGGGCTGGGGCGGCCTGGGTCATTTGGTTTGATGAAGAGTTTGTTCACATCTTGTTGCAGGGCGCTTGAAACTCAATGCCTTCTCCCAAGCAGGATTCATGTCCTCCGAGATCTATTTGCTTATCCTCGAGCTCGCGAGTGAAGAACAGTTTCTCGGGCCAAGGGATAACTATAATGAACGGTCAAGCATTATGTAGATTATGTCATTCTTGATGGCGCATCATAGAGCCATGTATGTGCTTTGACAAGATCGATAGATGCTTTTTGGTCTACTATAGTTGATACGCTACGATATGTCTTTGCTGTTCTTCGGCTAAGCGGTCCATGGACCTCGGTACTTGGCGACCACCAAGGAGTATTTCACTATTTCCATACCTCCTCCTCCTCCTCCATCTTTGAAGGAGAACTCTTGGGTTGGTTAGCTGGTCAGTCTGCAATTGGATCCAGCTAGTACACCGAGCCAGACTTGAACAGTCTGACAGTTCACTTCAGCCGATTCCTCCGTAGACTGGCGAGGGCGGAGATCGAAAATCGTAAAGGACCTCCAAACCTTAATAGTCTTGGGGGGCATCGCTATACCGAAAACGGCATATCTGTATTTGTTTGTACACCACTCAGACCGAAAAATTGCATGTTCCTATTCGTACTGCTGCAACATCATTGATTCCTGTCAATATTAGTACGTAGAATTAGTCTAATATATGTCTTTGATTTCTCTGAAATCTACAGGCTGACCCGTGATCTCAATGTAGTACTTATATACATACATGCTCCCCCTCACTAGGTTCATTCATGAAAGGGGTGTGGGCCAACGCTGCGCGCGGCGGGAGCGAGGCTGTCTCCATTCATCCAAGCATATTCGGCTTGCATTTTCCATTTCTGTTTTGTGCAATTTCCAACGACGTACAGGGTCTATACTAAATCAATGAGGTGCGTAATCTTTGCAATAATGCGAAAAAATTCCTTTGCTGAAAGTTAATTAACAGCTCAGACATTGACTATACTGAAAAAAATCTTGGAAAAGGTGTGTGATATTGTGAATGCACCCAACATCAACAAAATTTAACATCTAGAGTTTACTTTGTGCAGGAATTAGGTCGCGAGAAGGGGTTCAGCCACCATGAATTAAATCAGACAAAACGGCACCTCTCCACTGGTATCTGACCCTGATCTCTGCATGCATTAAACAGAGTTCAAGAAAAGAAGCATTGATGGAAAGGCTGGATTGAGATCTCTAACCAGGAAGATGAACCTAGTTCTGCTCCTGTTGACCTGCAAACCAGATATGAATATTTACACTGGTACAATTAGCTGACACTGAACCTTAAATTTGTGATACTGTAAGTAGTTGAGCAGGGGTATTTCACAAAGAAGTTATAACAAAATAATATTAGAGAATTACATCAATAATATGCACTAGTAATAAGGATCTTACCTGTATTGAAGGCTCAGGTTACTGAAATAGCTTTAGAAGCAGAGCAGAGGACACAAAAGGTGTCCCAAGTCACATCACATAGACAAAAGTGTGCAGAGGAGCAGAATGAAGCAAATGTTTGAGTTTTTGCATTTGTACACACCGGAGTGTGTACATTGCGTGGGGTGAACAGAATTTGCAGTCCATGACCACCTTCCCTGTTTCACAATTGATTCAATCACTGACTAATCTTATCACAGGCGAACTGATCCACATCAAAAAAGACGACTCTGACACCTGGCTTGCAGCCACCACTTCCCTTGGTCTTCTCTGCATCATTGCTTGAGTAAAGTTTGCAGTCCAAGCTGACTATAAGGTTTATGTGAACCAGATTATCTTGGATAACTTATTTGAAGAGGTTTCACCATATGTTACTCCCAATTATTGGCTGGGTTTCTGTTTTATTTTTTATCTTCATTCATCTTTTCAAGACTGTTCATTCTGATTCCTGATGCAGTTTAGTGGTGGCCTGGCCAGGAGGTGTTCCATCTCAGAACCTATGGTATTGTTTCCACTGAGACAGCTGGAAATGTGTTTTAGGTACATAATCCTACTCCTTCTCTGGTTCATTTTAATATCTAAATGATCATATCTTGTTCTTTAATATCTAATATGAGACTTGAAGAAGGCTAACTAAGTAACTAAAATAAGGGAGAGGAGGGAGGGTAATGCAAAGTAAATCTGACAATACTACATGAGATGGAGAAGAACTAAGAATAGACTTACCTGAGAGACTTGTGAATAAGTGATGAGATGGAGAAGAATGATGGATGTGAGTCTCTTGAGCTGAATTAAGTATTACTGAGAAAGAGTGAAATGAGCTACCAAACATGTACAAGACTGAGGGAGTAAGAAAGGAATATGTAAATGATGAAACAGGTATAAGGGTGTTTTAAGTCCAGAGACGTGACGAAGCCTCAGAGGCATAACAGGTGTGTAGCCCTGGGGCATCAATGTTGAAACTGCAGAGGTAAAATGATGGACAGCAATGAGGTCCTATGCACTGGGCATTGAATAAGGATAACAAATAGAAATTCAAGTATGTACTCACAGTGATGATTAGACCTTTGTAGTAAAGGTGCTTGAAAATAAGACTAATCATCTTGCTGATTGTCTGACAAATTCTTGTGGGAGGAAGGATAGGTGAATCACAGGGAGTCCTGAAACAGTGACTCCCCTGGGTATATTTACATACAAGACTTGAAGAAGGCTAAGGAGCCTAAGGAATGATGAAGTATGGAGAGTTGAAAGAAGGTGATGTGTGAGGGAGGTGAGAAGATGATTGGAGAGTCGAGGGATTTTAAGATTGCTGTTGTTTAGTCAATAATGCTGTAAAGAATAAAGGGTGCTTTCGAATGTATAGCCAAAACGCCTCTGAAGACCATTGACTGAGAGTTTGTATGTGTTCCCAAGAGTATCCCTCCAAAGTGTACTGAGTGGTGCCACCTGAACGTAAAGAATGACCTGCAATGTCCTCTGGAAAGTAATGTCACAGCTGTCTAGTAAACCATTGGCGAGTGGGTATTGAACCATCCTTTCGAGTGAATAGGTTAAGGTGTGCTGGAAATAGCTGGTCTCTGGATTCCACATAATGGTTGACAATCTTTACTGGACAGTCTTTATCCCCCATCACCTTCACTACAATCTTATTTCCATTGAATTGCTGGTCTGATTTGTGCATAGGTAGAACAAAGTGATGTGGTCAGGTTGGATAGTCAATGATGAACGCATCACTCCTTTGTGGAGCTCCCTGTGAGCCACAGCGTCTGGCCATAATAATTCACCCAACCCCAACCTCATCACAGCCAAAAACCCAATGAACAAAATCACCAAGAACAGCAAATCATCATGATCCACTGAGCTCTTCAAATCCCAATAAACACCAGTCAATTCCTCCCTTTCCAACACTCATTTCTGCCTCTTCCTGCATCCCTTCAAAGTTTTTGTGACCAACTTGCTCATACGAATTTGGCAGATATTCGGGTACATTGGTTTGAGCTGATTACAGATGCCAGATAAGTAAGTTGAGACAGAAGGTGATTTGATGAAATGACACATATAAGCTACATATAAGCTGAATGTATCCTTGGTAGGTTTGATCTTGAAGTTGTGATTTTGGCAAAATTGGATGTAAGATTTGGTGGCTGTTGAATAAGAACTCTTTGTGCAGGGGTCTGTACTATACCCCAAAGCAATTGCCCTCTCCCAAGTCCAGACCTCTCTCTTCTTCACTCTTCCTCTGGACTCCTGTGTTGCTAAGTTCATGATAAATCTGCCCCCAGTGTCAGTTGAGGGGGTGTAAAAGGGGTGATAATGATAGAGGGAGCAGTGTGATGAACAAAAGCATTATTGAAGTGGGAGAGTGAAGAGGCTATATGATTTTCAGTGCCTGGGATATGGAATACATGTAATTGTGCATTGTGTTGGATTAAGAGATCAACAGCAGTCATAAGAATGGGTTTGTAGATAGGGGAGGCTTTGAGAGAGTTGAACATGTTCACAGTATTTGAGTTGTCTGTGAAAATGACTACATGGGATGGGGGAGGGAAAGACAGGGCTGATAAAACTGCAAGAGCTTTGAAATAAAAAATGCCATGTGAATGGTTGTCAACTGAACATTGGAATCCCAGCGTAACATTACTGATTTCACCCCAGAAACCCATCCCAATGGGGCAGGCGTCACAAAATAAAATCACCTCAGCATCTTCAATCCCCCAACCCTTGGCTTGTAGCATCCTTACCCCATCCAAGTTTTCCATGTGATCTGCTATCCATACCAGTGCTCAACACATTGCCACACTGATCCAAATAAGTGCCTTTCCTTTCTTCTTCCCAGACATTTTTTGGTAAAGCCAGGACAAACCGGGTCACAGTAGAGGATAAATGTTGAGTGACCAGTTGCACCAGCCAGCAATTTATTGAAACTCACGAAGAGTGTGGCATTGATGTGGGGTAGTGAAAGTTCTGATTGCTGCCAAAAGCTCTGCTTTTGAAGTAGGGAGCATTGAGATAGTCATAGCATTTGGATCAACATCATAGCCTGTAATAATGAGCACATCACTGTAGATTTATTTGGGACTGTCGTGTGGGACTCCTAATTCATCCCACAACTCTAACAACTTTTCCTGCTTCTCAGCCAACATTCTTTGTCCCTTCTCATACCAAACCATCTTTGCCTCCTCTTTGAAACTAAAATTGTCATCGACATACATAAAAATGTCCTCAATTCCCTTCACATACTTTGCTATCCATGTGACCAACCCCATCCATGACCCATGTATACCTCCAGCTCCTCTATTACCAAAGTTATTGCAATGATCAGCATTAAAACTATCCCCTATGTGCACAACTTGCTTGATTTGCCACAGCCTATATGCTTCTGAAATATCTGATTTCCATACCACTAGTTTGACATATCTGTATAGCCTTCTCCAGCGAATCAAAGCTGCTCTGAGATTGTGAAGATTGTCCAGTGGAACTGATACCTTGCTCTTGTTGATCTTGGTGCTGTGATGGACTGTCATACATAGTTTGTCAGAGTTGGGTTTAGGGACAACAACAACAGGGGGAAGTTCAGCAAAAGATCGAGAAAAACATTGTTTACTAATCTCAATGTTGTGTTGTTCATATGCAAATTTGAGGTGGATTGGATCCTCATTGAGACTCTCAGTGTTGGAAAATCAGTGATGATACTAAGATGTTGACAAGGGTGTAAGAAATGAACATGTAACAGTGGTTGTTGTTATTGAGTGTTAGTCTTCAGTTTCTTTAGCTATCCCAATTTAATATGCATACAATCAACAAACATTCACGAATGTGTCTACATATTGTCTGAGCCTGTGAGATGTCTCTCTCCCCCTGAGTCTTATAATCTTGTCCTGTTAGTGTGGTAAGTTTCATCCCAACCTCAATTCAGCACCAATAGTCCACCATCATCTAGGCCTTTGTGTCAAAGTTCTTCATAGACTATCTCATAGTAAAATGTGTCACAAGCTGACAGTGCAAAGTAGCCACACTAATAGGTTGAGGAATATGTTACCTGAGGACATATGGGGAGAGAAACAAACTGATGATGTCACTGTGGTATTGTGGTGTTGAGCGATTTAGACAACCAAGGAGCCTATTGACCGTATATACACAATTGCCTAGATTCAACTGATTACTCAACCCCTCATATGACAATGGTAGATTCCAGGGCCCCACATCACTAATACCCATTGTCTCCTCCCCATCCTTTCCCTATACATTGCGTGGTGCAAACAGAATTTGCCAGCAGTAGGCATGGCCACCTGTTGCACTGGAACTAATATTTCTTTCCATCAGATCACATGAAAATGCACCAGGACAAAGCTAGAAATACAGCCCCACAGATCACTCTGGTCCAAACCTGTTTATTGGATGGATAGACAGGACTGTTTAAGCATAGCCACAAGCAGAAGTTGAGTGTAATAAACTCAACCTCATTTCATTTGGCCTCATAACCTCAAAGTCATCCTCTTGGGCTTGGAACACCCTGGAATCAAGATTAAGAGGCACATATTTGTACTATTGAGTGTTCTGTATAATACAAAGCATTATTCATTAACATTCATGGCATTCTCATCATCAAAATCCCTATTGCGTGTGTCCTGAGAAGCTGTTCCTGAGCTTGTACCACTGTTGACTGATTGATCTGGCAAGGAAATGAGGTCAAGAAGTGAGAAAAAATACATCTACTGAAGATATCAAATGATAAGTTATGTACCGGTGAGTGAGAGCAGCCAGAATTGGCTGTTGGAAAGGTGCAGTGTAAATAGGTGTATTCACAAGTAGATCTACCACAATGTCTAAATAGTCTATTGGTATGTGTCATGACGTCTATATTTGGTACTATTTATTTCTTCTTATCTCCGTATCCTCGGATCTTTACACCATTTGACTCTTGTTCCACATGCTACACACCGGACCTTTCATTTCTCCAATACAGCTTCTTGACAGCTTCCTTTACAGCTTCCTTTACAGCTTTCTTTACAGCTTTACTTTACATATATAAACCCTGCCCTGACACCTGGTTCCCCATCTTGACCTCTTCATCATTGGGACCAGGTGTGTATTCCCCTTTTCATTACTTCTTTCACCTTTACTGATGGGCACTGTAGTTCCAGTACTTACTGCTGTCTGTTAGGTATTTAATACATTCTTTGTCATTGGGACCAGTTCCAGTACTTACTGCTGTCTGTTAGTTGAGTAGAGCCTGTAGCTCCTCGTTATCACTATCTAAGCGCTCGCCTCTTTGTGACAGTATGATAGGGATTTGGGTCTTGGTAGATAGGATATGAATATAAAAGGAAATAAATTGGTAATATGGGTGGGTATGGGTAAAGCCTGGAGTCTGTCTTCTCAACAACAGCACTGAGAGCCTTTTCCTTGAAGGTGACTGCTGCCAGGGGGGCCTTCGCAAGTGCGTGATCACCAAGAATCTGCTTATGATACTTGATTTGATCCATTAGCTGCTTTCCATTCATCTTGACAATCAACTCTCGGTCCACCATGGCACCAATGGCTGTCAGTCGTGTGACTTCTTCATCTTGCTTCTGAATTCTTGCCTTCTCTTTCTTTCTTGCTACATCTGCCTGATGCTTCTGCGCTGCCATATACTCCTCCTTGAACTTTCTATGCTCACCCAGTGCCTCCATTTCCCATGCTTTACGCATTACGAATACTTAATCTTCAGTTGTTGCATTTTTTCAAACAAAGTCAATAGTATTGTTCTTGTGAACACGGAATTGATGTGAGAATTTAGTCATGTTGCTGCTGGGATTATGCTGGAGATAGATGTGCAGGGATCCAAGTCCACCCTCATTCAGATCATTGGTCATAGGAACATCTCCAAGGGCTTTAAGTAAGGCAGGAGAGAGTGAGGTAAACCCAGACTCAGAATATTCTTGAGTGAAAATGCACCAGCCTTTTGCAGCACCACGAAACATGGCAGAAATGATGAGAAGAAGGTCAGGAAGCTCATCCTTGATAGAAATAATGGTAGCAAGAAGCATGGGGTCAATAATGGGGTTACTGTCGAGTATAACACCTTCCAGTCAGCACCTTTGAGTAGATTGGGGTTGACGAGCTTTTCAGGATGAAGTGCAATATTCTTGCAGAATTCAGGAATTTTTCAGTGAAAGGCAATCATCTCAGGGCTGAGAGCACTAATGAATTTCTTGTCTGAATCCGGATCAACAGCTTGAATGTCACTGAGATACAGCTTTGACACCACTGCTCCATAAAGACCTAAAGCTGCTGCTTCAGTCAGGGTTGGTATATCATTGAGACCCTACAAAAGCTTAGGGACGATAGTAATACTTACCTTGTGTATGTTCTCCTCAAGATGATTCATTCCTCTCTTATTTTTCCCATCACATACATCTTCAATCATTTCCATGTACAAGTCAGCATGCTTGACAGTCTCAGCAGCAGCTTCAACATATGAGGAATATTGAACATGTGAGGTATCAGGGTATTTCGTGGAAGACTCTTGTTTTGAGTAGCCATGTTGTTCAGACTTCTCCTCCATAAAGATACAGTGTCTGTCTTGATAACCTGTATCACCATTTGGATGATGGAGCAGCTGGCCAAGGAGCTCACACAGTTTGACAGCACCACAAGGAACGGAAGAAGCCATATGGTCAACCACATCTGTGTCATCATTATTGACAGTGATTTGAATAGCAGTATCCAGGTCCTTATTCACAAGGTTGCAAGGTCCAGGACATCCTTCCCATACCCAGGTCTGAGCCATTTCAATGTAGCCATATTTAGTAGTGTTGAGAGCTTTATGAGCGCCACATCCAAAGAAGAGAAAGAGATGTAAACAATTGTGTTCCTCTGTTGATAAAGCATTGAATGCTTCAAACAGTTGCTTTGAAATTTCATTACAACACTCCAGTGTACTACAACAAATTCAAAGCAAAATGTTAGGTTGAATGAAATAATAAATGACAACTACATAGTGATCACTTACAGCTGATCAGCTTGAGTCTTCTTCAGTCCTGCAGCTTTCAAGATGTCATCGAATGTAATTGAAGACACAACTGAAAGAATTTTGTCGGCTGTCATTGACTCCATCTGTAGCTCAGCCAAGTCTTGATACATGAGTTGGTTCTTGAATTCTTGTGTGAGTTTGAACTTCTTCTTCCCATCACTAGCATGATCCATGTTTTGGAATGTCTCTTTCTGTGCCCAGTCATCCTTGTCCAGCTTCCTTCCATCACAAGCACTGATTGGAGAGGTGTTGTACATATCAGCAGCCATAGTACCATTTTTTCAAGAGCCTTCAAATTGAGAAGCGGGTTTGTGATGACCATCAACATCAGGATCATAAGATGGAGCAGGATAGGTGTAATGTGTGCACTCTTGAGTGATACCCTTCATCATAGTACCATCTGTACTTTCACCAATTGCTAAAATCATGAATGAGTGAATGAACTCAGAATAAATAGCATAGTGTCATGACGTCTATATTTGGTACTATTTATTTCTTCTTATCTCCGTATCCTTGGATCTTTACACCATATGACTCTTGTTCCACATGCTACGCACCGGACCTTTCATTTCTCCGATACAGCTTTGATACAGCTTCTTTACAGCTTCCCTTACAGCTTTCTTTACAGCTTTCCTTACAGCCTCCTTTACAGCTTTACTTTTACATATATAAACCCTGTCCTGACACCTGGTTCCCCATCTCAACCTCTTTGTTGTTGGGACCAGGTGTGTATTCTCCTTTTCATTACTTCTTTAAACCTTTACTGATGGACACTATAGTTCCAGTACTTACTGCTGTCTGTTAGTCGAGTCGAGCCTGTAGCTCCTCGTTATAGCTATCTAAGCGCTCGCCTCTTTGTGACATTAGGTCGAGATCCCTTACTGCACCGGCGGCCTCCATATAGGTCGTCCTTGCAGGTACTACTGTCACCACATCTGGACAATACGCCGCACCATCCTCAATCTCTGATTCATCTGTCTCTGCATCTCCTCCACCATCTCCAACACCACTGCTCTGTGTAGATTGGCTACATGGTCTTGACTTATCAGATCGGAAGCATGTCAGCTTTGATATCGACAGCTACCTTGAAGACGGAGAAGAACTCTACAACAACTGCCAGCAACAGCCTTGTCCCCATGCTCATCACTCCATCCCCCAGGTCTGCTACTACTTCTGGGAAGGAGAAAACAGTATAATCCTACCCAGCAATCCAGCCCTACTCTGCTCCCACTTCCTATGCCTTGCATTCAGTCACCTGCCATTCTCTGGTCTGGAATTTAGTACTTCCACTGTTCCATCACCAGACATCACTCACACTCCACTCCCGCTATCCACTCCACCTTCTGCCATACCAACAGCCTGTCCCAGTCCTACACTCGTATCCAATCCATCCCCTCTTCCTGTGTCACCAGCCCCACTCAGTCCCGTTGCTTCCCCAATCACTGACATCAACATGTCCTCTGCCGCCCTTGAAAACCTTCTCCAGGCTCTGGTCAACAACCAGAACCAGCTGTAGCAGGCAATCACCAATTTGGTCAATAGGCCTACCCACGAATCCTCAGACAAAACTGCCAAACCTGCCCCATTCAAAGGTGAACCAGCCAAACTCGACTCATTCTTATCTCTCTTCATTCTCTGGGCTGGAGAGCAGAAGCGGCTCAAACTCAACAGTGGGAAACTCGACCCACGGAAGTGCATTGTGGAAGCACTCCTTATTATGGAAGGACCTGCTGCAGAATGGGCCACAGAGTATGCTCATCATATCAGCAGAGTCTGAGCAGACAAAGCTGGAGCAGTCTTTCCCTGGGAAGGGAATTGGGACAACTTCACCCACACACTGAAGGTCCAGTTTGGGGTAGTAAACAAGCGGCAGCTGGCCAAGAACAAGCTTGAGGCATTGAAGCAGGGAGATAAAACAGTCGCAGAGTTCTCTCAGATTTTCAAGATGTGCAGAGAAGACTGGGTTCTCGGATCAGGACCTCCAGTACAAGTTCCAGAAGCACCTTCATAAGGACCTATTGTTCCCATTAGCAAATGTGGAGCTAGGACAGAAGGAGGCTCCTAAAAACTTGGATGAGTTGATCAACTGAGTACTGCATGTGGAACAGACCCTAGCAGAGTTTGTAGGAAAACCAGTCACTGGCCCTACCCCATCCCTCTCCAAATTCTCCTCCGCATGAGACCCTAATGCCATGGACGTTGATGCCTCCCATACTGAGTGTCCCCAGGGTAACGGACGCACCTTCATGGACTACCAGAAGGTGATGCAGGGGCATTGCTACAGCTGTGGTTCCAAGGATCACCTGAAATGAGATGGGAACCATGGACGTGACAAGTGTGACTACTGTGAGAGGGTGGGTCATTGCTCTTCTGTCTGTCAGGACCAATACATGGGTCGACCCAGAGGAGGAGGCTGAAGCAGACAACGCGTGGCCGCCACTGGGAGTGACTCTTTTAGTCTCTTCCCTGATGATCCACTGCCTTCTGCCTCTACTCCCGCCCCTGCTGCTACTGTCACTGCTTCCTTGTCCACTGAATCGCCATCTATGCTTGCTGCCTTGCAACAATCTATCGCTGATCAAACTGCCTTACTCCGTAACATTGCTAACCAACAGGGTTTTTGAAACGGGTGTCCATTCCTGCCATGGCATGAACACCCCTGACTACCCATATGATCTCTTGTTCCTCATACGATTCTATTCCCTCATGTAACATATCCAGTATCCCCGAAATAGAATCTTGTGCTTCTCACTTCTGTATACATGTGAAACTCTGAGGAAGACAAAATGAGGCAGTGGTAGTGGCGATGGTTGACAGTGGAGCTATAGGTCTGTTCCTGGGACAATCATTTGTAAGGTGGCACCAGATCCAAACCTATCCTCTCCGTAAACCCCTAGATGTCTACAACATTGATGGGACCCTTAACCGAGCAGGGTGTATAGATCAGTTCTGCCAGCTAGCTATGACAGCAGATGGACAGGAGACATGGCTAGATTTTCTGGTTACAGACTTAGGCAGAGAAGATGTCATCCTGGGCCTTCCCTGGTTGCATAAGATGAACCCACAGATTGACTGGACGAGTGGCCGACTGCAAATCCCTATGGCACCACCCCCATCAGTGGAAGAGGTCCTGATAGGGCTATTGAGTGTAGTAGGTAGAAAATCAACAATACACTCTGTAAGACTCCTTAAGTTCAAAGGGGTCTCGAATGATAAGTATTGATAAATTGAGGATCAACACTCGTAAGGGATGTTCTCAAAAGGTGATTGGGTTTTTAGGGTAAGATGAGTTCAATTCTGATGGAGATTCCTCTGTAAATCACTAACTGAGATTCCTCAGTGACTCTCACTGCGATTCCGCAGGTTGGGATTCCCCAAATACAAATCAAACTCTCAAATCCACAATAAGGATATAATGAATTCTCTCTATTACCACTGTTGACGGGTCTCTAGTGTCTAACGGGGTGGGTTCTCTGTCTCTCTACATCTACATCCTACAATACTTATATACAGATGAACAATTCAATAATGTACAGGACAAATGATGGTATATAGCTGACGGCCGCAACTGCTAGTCTATGTGGCTTCAACAGGCAGCATGAATCTTTTTATTTTGCGAATGCTGGCGTTCCGATATTAAAGGCGCGGCGTCGAGCCCGAACTATGGCAAATATTTCTTATTCTCGGATTTATTGTCTCTTTCTCTCGAGTTCATATCCCTGGTTTCTTTTCTGTTACTCTTTTTACATTCCTTGGCCGCCACTAGATTGTTTCTTGGGTAAGGTGTCCAATGGTATCCGAGTATGTCAAAACTCAATATTCAAGGTATATTTTTAGTGCCATTCACTCATGTTTGTGACTAACTAGCCTGGAGCGACAGCCCCGTTCTTTGGCTAGTACTGACTGAAATGTCTTACGCAGATCGACTTAGTCAGTTCAGATTCAGGTAAGTGGATTTATCAACGCGTTTTTACAGGGGTGTACGACTTGCAGTCGTATCATATCCCCCACACTAACATCTAGACTGTCCTCAGTCTATATGAAGATGTGTATGAGTGAAAGGAGTGAGGCAATGGCACCATTTGATGGCATGGATATGCTTGAATCTCGAGTGTATGCTTCTCTTCAACCATCAAACATTTCTTTGTGGGTGCATGTATTTCTTTTTGATTGTGGCGCACTGGAATAGAGCCATCAGGATTGCTCGTTTCTGGACCCTAAACATGTAGCTTCAGTGCTACTTGTCATGGTATATCATTGTTTTTCTACTCTTTCTATTGCTTGCATGTCAAAATTTTCTGCAGCAGCATGTCTCCCCCCACTGAAACTATTGACTTCCTAGTCAACCAAAGTGGCGCAATTCCTCGTCCCCAAAACCTATTACTGGGTCATAGGACACTCTGTAGGGTATAAAAGCTGATTGGCTTCGGTTTACTTTCCTCAGTAAATCACAGCTCATTGCATCATTGTCACTCTTTTATTCACAACTCATGTCTCAAACTTTTTCTGCTGAATACAACTCTCTCTGTGCCAAAGTGGCGTTCAAAATTGAGGAAGACCTTCCTCGATACACGGACCCCAAACGCAGTGTAGAAGCGCGATATATGGGTATACAGGATCTGCTTGAACTCGTGGTGAGCCACTATCTATTTCACGTTGTTTTCATGGTTGTCTGTTTCTGACTTGCTCTAGGCCAAATTTTGTCACTATAAGGACGAATTTGTCACTGATACCGACATGCATGATGGTGTATTCCGTGTTCGCAGCACCAACGAGGACCTTAATCGCAATCATTCAAAAGAACTTGGCCCATATCATCGTGACATCAAAGCCTTAACCGGTGCAATCCACGAAGAGCGTGAACGGCAGCGCAAAAACCCAGGCACGGACAGTAATGGTCCTACTCATAATGAAGTCCAAGATGTAGCTGACTCGGTAATTCCAACATTCTGGTGCTAGCTCTTCTGTCTTTACTCACTTGTCTCTCTAAGATGTCTGTGGATGATACGAACGATGATCAGGATCGCTCCCGGAGTCAAGGTTCGAGTCGTCAAAAGGGGACTGGGCGCATTCCGAAGACCAAACGCACTGCCTCAAAGGTACTTTAAAGATTAATGCCACATCTAATCTCCGTATTCACATAAAATTTCTTAGGTCAGTGACGATCGTAGTGGCGCAAAATGTCCACGGACCAGTGAAGTTTCCTCGCCCATTGCTATGGCGAACCAGTACCTCACCGGAAACCCATTGGCAAACATTCCACTCGCATTCAGTGACTCTGTGCACACTATCAACGGTATGTGCCGTTCATTAATCATTCTTGGAATTTATTTCTCATTTCAATTCTGTTCAAAAGCTGCTGTTCTCGCTGTTGATAATGATGCCACCCGAGAGCTTCTGGGTAATGCCGAGGCTGCTGCCAATGTTGGCTCTCCGGGTGCTATCGACGAGGACGCTTTACGCCGTCAAGAGGCGAACCTCCGGTCTGAGTTGCACTCCCTTGCTCATCGTATCGGATATTTCGTGAAAATGCACAAACTCTTATATCTTGAACACAAGTCCGTGATAGGGGCTTTGGAGACTAGGCTCAAAGGAGATGACGAAGCCTTCAAAGGTGGGGATAAAAAGGGCAAAGGGAAGGCTAAATTGGATAGACTGGATGTGGAACAAGACGAGGAGATGGTTGAAGGAAACTCGAAGGACAGGGAAGGGGAGACTAGGGGGGAGTAAATTCATCCTCAAATATTCATTAACTTTCTTGATTCATGTATTTATCCTGACCCCAGTCACTCCTTCACAATCCAGTATGTTCGCCTTATTATAGCTCCCTGGCTCCGTTCGTGTTTGTGTGTGAGAGAAGTAGTGGCAAATTAAAGCCGGAAGTATATTGACCCAATTTGGCAGGGTGGTTACATCATCCAAACAAGTGTGGCTTCTCCTGGGCTTCGACACAGATGGAGGACCACAAAGTCCCTTGCCACTTGCCTGGCTCAAAATTTCATTTTCTGCACAGGATATGCTTCGCAGATAATACTCAAAATTATCTGCTAAGCTGCAGCTATCTTGATGCAAAAGGTACACTTGCCTCTCTGCGGTGAGTCCTCATCTCCCTATTGTCTCTCTTAAGTAAATAATCACTCTTTCCAAGTTCTCTTTTTGTATCAAGTGTAGATTTGCTTCCTCTGGGACTCGGAGGTCATTTTCTGGTTCTGGGCCATCCTCTATTCTTTCAGACCTTTTTCTGAAAGGCCTATTAGCTCTGACAGATTCTCAGGTAAGTTGATCTTGTGCCTCGCCTCATAAGGAATTACTCTAAATGCACCAATTTTCGATTGGTATACTGCACCATTCATCTCAGCCACAATGTAGGACCCTCCTTTGGTACGTCTGATTACAATCATTGGCCCGAGGTATCGTGGTACCATTTTTCCACCAACACCTTTGTCAATGACTGGATTTCTAATGAGCACCAGGCTTCCTGGTTTGAAATCGAAATTCTTTATTGTTGCTGCATGCATGCGTTGATATCTTAAAGTATCTGCTCTCTTCTTTTGGTCTACTTTTTGCATTATTTCTGATACATGGTCTGCGTGTCGTGCTAAAGCTTGTGCTCGGTAAGCAATTAACTCCTCAGTACTCAACATCCTCCCTGGTATCTTTACTAACCAAGTAGCCGTCAAGATGTCAAGGGGTAGAACTGGATGTGCACCGGTTAGTGCAAAGAAAGGTGAGCATCCGAGTCGCTTTCTGACTGTAACTCTATCAGCCCACATTACGAGGTAAAAGAACTGGAACCATTTATGTGGAACGCCATCTGCTGCCTTGTACAGACTCTGACGGACATCCCAGTGTGGCCGTTCTATTCTCCCATTTGCTTGTGAATTATACGGTGAGATTAGTATCCCTTTAATCCCGTATTTCTGCTCTAACCAGGCTAAAGCCTTCTTAAATGGGGCACTGTTATCTGTTACGATAACTAGCAGGCATCCCCATCTGCAAATAATCTCCTCATATAGCCACAACCCAATGGTACGTGCTGTTTCTGTTTTCAACAGTCTACCCTCCATCCAACTCGTTAGCGCGCATCGCCCATGAACGATGTATTTATAACCATTCGACGAGGGCATATGCATTGTATCAGCATGCATAACTTGGAAGAGGGATGGAGTGGCAGTAACCATGGGTGGGATGTGGATAAGTGTCTTTTGCCTTTCTTGGCATAGATTGCAGGTTTTGACATACCAGCTGACGTCTCTTTCAAACTCAGGCCACCAGAAGCGCTCCTCAATTAATGATTTTGTTGCGAAAAATCCACGATGACCGAGGCCATCATGTGCTGATCGCAGCATAGACATACGGTGAGATTTATCTACTATGAATTTGTGCTTTGAATCTATCCCTTTGCAATACAGCCGCCCTTCATGAAGGAAGAAGTGGCTGGCAAAGCGAAGAAAGCCTCGTAGTTGTTTATCATTTAAGCCTTTGGGTCTGGCAAGTGGATCTTTTAACCATTCGCGCACTTTGGTAAGTCGCTCATCTTGATTCTTTCCCGCATTCGAACGGTGACCCTCCTCATAGGTTTCTTCGGTCTGATGACCTGAACAACTCTCTGGTTCGGGTGTGACTACACCATGTTGCATCTGCATTTTTATATGCTCGCTAAAGGTGTGTCTGAACAGTTTTTCTTCCTCTTTTGCATGATTAACTTCGTCTTTGAAGTCATCAATACTTGCAGCAATACCAAGTATATATTCAGAATGATTTGGCCTTGCTTCAGGTACGTTCACTTTTTCTTGAGTATACCCATGTCGGGTATCAATTTTATCTTTGAACTCATCAATCTCATATGGCTTATTCACGCCGTCGGTCTGTAGTTCAACCTTCGGGTCTGGGGGTAAATCTTCATCATCTCTCAAATACTCAAAACTCTCATCTCCTGATTGTGCCACCCACCTTGATAGACCGTCTGGACCGTGGACTCGACCAGGCACATGTACTAAAGTGAAGTGAAACATTAAAATGCTTTCCACCCATCTATTAATGGCTGCGTTGGGGAGTTCATCGGGATTTCGTAGCATACCTGCTATGTAGCTCGCATCGGTCTCAACGACGAGCTTTCGACACCCGAATAGCCACTTCTTACAGACCTTCAACGCCATGTAGAGTCCGTACAATTCACGTTTTGGTTGTGAGAAGCGTGCTTCACGATCATTAAGAGTAATGGACCCAAACCGTGCGTAATATCTCTTCTTCTTATCACTGGGGTCTTGTTGACAAATGTAAAATCCTATTGCAATGTAGGACGTATCAACTGCAAGAATGACTGGTGAGTCCCACTTGTAGTTGATAGGCCTCAGTGCTGGGCAATTTAATAATGCGTTCTTTAATAAGTCCATGGATTCTTGCTGCTTTGGGCCAAACTCAAATGGTACATTGTTCCTCGTAAGTCTGTTCAGTTCATGTGCTAGTTTCGCATAGTCTCTGATGAACATCCGACAAACACCAACAGTACCCAAAAATCCTCATACGTCGGTAAGTTCTTTGCATGGGCCCCATCGAGTAATGACACCAACTTGATCAGGCTCGGGTTTACGCCCTTCATAAGTGCAACGGTGGCCAACGACAGTGATTTCAGGTGCGCATAGTATAGCTTTATGACCAGAAAATGTTCCTCCAGCATATTTCATTCTTTGAACAACCCTATTTAGATTCTGAAAATGTTCCCAGACAAATTTACGGATCCCTGGGTTCTCAGGGATAGTCTCATAAGTACCATCTTCTCTTTCGTATCTTGTCTCAGGGCCCCTGATGGCAACATCATCTATATATGGCCAAGTATACAGGGGTATTTCGTCTTGAAGGATATAGGTTACGTCGTCGTGAAATATGGGAACGGAGTTTGTCCACCCCATTGGTAAGGTACGTAGTCTTAGAGCCCCAAACGGTGTTTGAAATGTCGTTAAATCTCTCGAGGCTTCATTCAATTCTCGTTCATCATACCCAACATACAAATCAAGAATACCACCACAAGCACGAGCAGCAAAATGCTCAGCAAGGTCTTCCGTCGCAGGAGGTAAGCCAGAATGCGCAATAGTAACTTTATTCAGAGGCTCTAAACTGTGTACAATTCGCAGACTTTTTCCATCTTTCTTAACAACGCAAAACCAACAGGAGCGATAGGAAGAATTTGACCTCTCATACACGCCAGCGTCAATCTTGGTGCGTATAATTTTACAAACTTCATCGTATAACCCCAGTGGTATAGGTATATTCTTAAGTACCCAAGGGGTATGTGGGATTACTGGAACCTCAACTGGTGGGAAGTACTCGCTCTTGAACCTCCCTCTTTCAGAATCATCCCATGCAAAACCTTCATTTTGTAGCATCATAAAATTATGCATTAATTTTATCTCTTCTGGCCACAAAAACTTGCTACCATGGACTTTGTCGATTATTGCCTTTCGCTCGGCAGTGTATCGACCAGTCGGAACAAAATCCATTGGTTTAGTTGGGAGCTGGGGCATACTGGCAAGTGGATCGCCGATAATATTTCTTTCTATTCTAAATTTTGATGGTACTTGACCGAGCACCGGTTTGACTTTTTGCGCCACAGGTTTGTATCTTTTCGATGCAAAGACTGGTTCCACTGGTACTGGTACAAATCGGGTAATATCAAACAACTTGACTTCCTTTTCAAAAGGATCTGGCCCTTGATAGATGTGCGAGAGGTAAGTCTGTAGATTTGTCTGCTCTTTTGACATCTCGTTGGAATTATTTATCCATGCCGATAAATAAACCTTTCTCAATTCACTCTTATCAAAGTCACTTTTTTCTTTGGTAGGTTGTGTGTACGCTTCAATTTTTATATTGCTGATGTCTTCAGCATTTATGATGAATGCAGCCTCTCCTTGATCTGGGATCAATTCATCGAGACCTAAAAATCCGTCTTATCTGGGTCACGTGAAAGGATTCTGGGTGTACCTCCTCGCGGGAAGGTTGGTATCACTGCTCTTTTACCTGTGTTTGGGTCCTTGATTGTGATTGTCTGACCGCCCTCTTTAGTGTTCTCAACGCGACTTTCAGTCAGACAATCAAATGGCCGTCCAAATAAAATCTCGTAAGCTGGATTTTCAATGACATGGACTTGAAGAAGCAAGGTAATATCTCCAAGTCGAAACGGTACGTTCCTCGCTAGTCCAAGCGATTTCTCCACCTGTCTATTTGCACTCTGCATATAAATCACAATATCTGGATCCCAAGCAATGGCAAGTTTCTCAGCCACTTGCTTTGACATCGAGACAATTTGTGAACCAGTGTCATATAGACACTCCACATTCATACGGCCATTAACCAGTGGATAAACTGATCTTAACGCTTGTGAGTCCTTGGCTACGTATACTTGCTTCGGACTTGTACCTGGCGCTAATGATTCAAGGTACTGAAGAACAATGTCTCCCACCACTAATGATCCTTTAGGTGCCTCGGGTGCCTCAACGGCGTTGATATTAACCTCACACCGGGCATCAAGGTCATGTATTGATAGGGCATCAGAGTCAAGGATGGTCCCATTACCGTCATCGCTACCATTATACGGTAAAAGGTCCTCCTGCATTAATTCCTCTAACTGATCATTCTTTTCATCTTCTAGGGATATTCTTTTCATTGTAAGAGCTTGCCTAAACTCATCGCGTGCGGGTTTCGAAATTGAAAGTAGGTGCCGAGTTGATAAAGTGATCTCTGAGTCAAGTATCTTCTCAGATACGTATTGAATATCATTGGGAGCTTCTACAGGAGCTCTTGTCTTGTATGCAGGCTGCTTCCGTTTGACATCGGGTATATTAACATCGGACTCCATCTGCACCCTCCTTCCTTCTAAAGGTACATATGTAACCTCAGGTACGTGCGTGTATGGTACTTCTGGAGTTGTGGCTGGACTGATCATGGGATGAATGACTCTATCAACTTCGGGATCTTTGTACGAAACTCTTTTTGGCGGTTTCACAAGGTTTCCTTCTTTTTGTGGGACTTCACCATCTTTTCGTTGTTTTTGGAATTTTTCATAGTTGGGTTTTGGCTCGTTCTCAAGAGGACAGCTTGCATCAGCTTGCCGAGTGGGTCTTTTACGCCACTCCAACCCCTCTATCCTCGAACGGACCGGAAACCCTGCTCTTCAAATCCATCTTCTTCTTCATCATCGTTCTGTTGAGCTGCACGGCGTGCCTGTGATCAAGTTTGAATATTTGCAGCCTTGATCAATCGTTCAAGTTCCGCAATCCTGGCGTCTCGCGGGTCAGGAGGTGCTTGCGTACTAATTTGTGGCATCGTAGCAACAGGAAGTACGCCTCGACTACTGTTTGATATTGACTCAAACATATTCACAGATCGCCGTTCGGCTTCCTGTCTTGAGAGTTTTTCATAGAATTTTTCGACTCTCTGCTTCTGGCTAAATTCCACGGGATATCTAGGTATTGGGGCACCATCCTTAAGGAAGATACGTCCATCTCTTTCTAATAAAAGCCCTTCGTCTATCATTTCTTGTCTGTGTGGACAATTTCGACTCATATGCCCACTACGATCGCAGAAATAGCATAACATTTCATCCAGGCTTGTGAAAATTGGTCTATTTGACGTGTTAGGTGGCGGTGTGCCACGATTTTGGGACGATGGGTATGACGACGGCTGAGAAGTTGGGGAGGATTGATGGTAAGCAGGTACATGTGCATTTTGTGGTTGCGTAGCTCTTTGGTTTGCGTTCTGAGCTTGGAGCTGCATTACATCCTTGAGGCTAGCCATAAATCCTTTCAACACTTCATCAACGGTCTCTCTAACTTCAGTCTTCACAGATACACTACCTGAGCTAGAGGTTCGTGTATTTCTGCTTGACGTATCACCATCATTTTCTTTGTCAATCAACTGCTGACCCACTTTCAGAACTTGGGCATATGGATACCGGTTTTCTGACGTGATGGGTGGTTCTCCAGCCGCTGGCTCTTTTCGATGAACGCTAATACAAGTTTTTATTGCATTGGCAAAATCTCAAGTCAGGCATTCCCAAATGAGGTCAGTGGTCTCTCTGTTTGTCGCATACTTGTTTTCTATGACGCGTGCCATTACAGGCTGCGCTTCTCTTTTTAGCTTTGCATATTCATGGACATCATCAAATCCAATATTTGAAAATCTCTTCATTATTCGTCTCAATTGGTAAATTGTACCCCGATCTTCATCTGAGGTACCAGTATAACTACGAAGGATGGATCTCTTCCAGTTTACATAGGTACCCTCTTTATAATGATCTTGGTATTTCCACTGATCTTCTATATCTTCGGTTAAGTACCTAAGTACTTGCTTCTTTTTGTCTGCATCTGTCTCGATCTTACACTCTTCAAACAGGGATTCTATGTGTTTAAAGAACGAACGAGGATCTTCAGATGCAGCATCAAATGTAGGTGCATCTTTTGCGCCTGGGTGCGGCATTCTCAGAGTTTCAGGCATGGATACGGGTAAGCGCTTGGGGACTGGGGTAGTTTCAGGGGTAAAATGGGCAGGATGAAGTAAAAAGGCTTGGGAGTTCGTTGGTTGTTGAATAGTAGGGGAAGAAGTGGGAGTTTGTTCATCTGTAAGTGTTCTATTCGCTTGTCCTTCTAAGTTTGCTGACACTCGGCGTTGAACACGGAGTCTCGTAGGGTCCAGAAGTAGGCCTTCCAAAGGTATAGCACCTGATATGGACACAGATCTGGTGAGAACTCCTCGTGGAACGGGATTTCCTCTTCCTCTAATAGAGCTGTTGGGTACTGTGGCTCGTCGAGAGGGAATACTACCTCGTGGGGAGTTATTGTTTCCTCTGGAACTAGCAGGACTTGAACGTGAACCTCTTCTCGATCCGCGTGGAATTTTGAATGTGTGTTTCTATAAGAAACTTTTGTATAGCTCTTTCAATCAAATAAGCGAGTGATGAACCTCAACTCATCAAGTGCTTATCAATGGAAACCCCCTCGCGGTGGGCTCCAGATGATAGGGCTATTGAGTGTAGTAGGTAGAAAATCAACAATACACTCTGTAAGACTCCTTAAGTTCAAAGGGGTCTCGAATGATAAGTATTGATAAATTGAGGATCAACACTCGTAAGGGATGTTCTCGAAAGGTGATTGGGTTTTTAGGGTAAGATGAGTTCAATTCTGATGGAGATTCCTCTGTAAATCACTAACTGAGATTCCTCAGTGACTCTCACTGCGATTCCGCAGGTTGGGATTCCCCAAATACAAATCAAACTCTCAAATCCACAATAAGGATATAATGAATTCTCTCTATTACCACCGTTGACGGGTCTCTAGTGTCTAACGGGGTGGGTTCTCTGTCTCTCTACATCTACATCCTACAATACTTATATACAGATGAACAATTCAATAATGTACAGGACAAATGATGGTATATAGCTGATGGCCACAACTGCTAGTCTATGTGGCTTCAACAGGCAGCATGAATCTTTTTATTTTGCGAATGCTGGCGTTCCGATATTAAAGGCGCGGCGTCAAGCCCGAACTATGGCAAATATTTCTTATTCTCGGATTTCTTGTCTCTTTCTCTCGAGTTCATATCCCTGGTTTCTTTTCTGTTACTCTTTTTACATTCCTTGGCCGCCACTAGATTGTTTCTTGGGTAAGGTGTCCAATGGTATCCGAGTATGTCAAAACTCAATATTCAAGGTATATTTTTAGTGCCATTCACTCATGTTTGTGACTAACTAGCCTGGAGTGACAGCCCCGTTCTTTGGCTAGTACTGACTGAAATGTCTTACGCGGATCGACTTAGTCAGTTCAGATTCAGGTAAGTGGATTTATCAACGCGTTTTTACAGGGGTGTACGACTTGCAGTCGTATCAGTCCCTGATCAGGATCAGTTTGTTGCTACCAATTTTGGACCAACCCCAAGGGGAAATGCCATCCTAGAAGGCACAGAGTCTGAATCAACCCAGGCGATTCCTCAGGGAACACATGCACCCACAGACCAGCCCCCAGATCTGGCAACAGAAAAGGAGGAGGAACCCCAAGTCTATTGTATTCGTGCTAATTGGGCCACAAGGTGTTCCTGGAAGAAAGCAGGGATCCTTGCTGACACTGGAGAAGAAATCTGGTGTGCTGCAGGGTTCACTTACTCGCAACAGCTGGCTGAGGAGGCAAACTGGATGAAACCAAAACAGTCATTTGAGGAGATAGTCCCTCCTCAATACCGGGATTATTCTCAGGTCTTCTCTGAAGCCGAGTCAGAACGCCTCCCCACACACAAACCCTGGGATCACGCTATTGAATTGGTACCTGGAGCACCTGCCACCCTACGAACCAAGATCTACCCGATGTCCATCAATGAACAACAGGAGCTCGATCAATTCCTCGATGAGAATATCCATAAGGGTTATATCCAACCCTTCAAATCCCCTCTGTCCTCTCCTGTCTTCTTTGTAAAGAAGAAAGATGGGAAACTTTGGTTTGTTCAGGATTATTGACGTCTAAACGAGTACACTATTAAGAACTGCTACCCGCTTCCCCTCGTTGCTGACATAGTCAGTCGCCTTCAAGGTGCCAAGTACTTCACCAAGTTTGATGTACGTTGGGGGTATAACAATGTCTGGATCAAACAGGGGGATGAGTGGAAGGCAGCATTTGCAACCAACTGGGGGCTTTTTGAACCTACTGTCATGTTCTTTGGATTGACAAACTCGCCAGCTACTTTCCAGGGCCTCATGAACTCCATCTTCTCAGACTTGATTGCAGCAGGAAAGGTAGCAGTTTATCTGGATGACATCCTGATCTTCAGTGGGACTCTGGAAGAGCATCGAGAGGTGGTTCGGGAAGTGCTAGCCAGGTTGAAAAGGAATGATCTGTATCTGAGGCCAGAGAAATGCGAGTTTGAACGGGAAGAGATAGAATATCTTGGGTTGATCATCCAAGAGGGGCAAGTCCATATGGACCCTGTGAAGGTGGCAGCAGTACGACACTGGCCAGTCCCCCACAATGTCTGTGACGTCTGGGCGTTCTTAGGCTTTGCTAACTTCTATCGACGATTCATACAGAACTTTGCCGAAACTGCTGAGAGAAGTAGAGGTGTTAAAAGGACTAGAGAAGTTGAGGAAGGAGGGGTTACAACAGCTTGCCAATGGCTTACCTGAATGGGAAGAGGATAATGGATTGGTATACCACAAGGGGCGAGTCTATGTTCCTCCAGATGAAGAGCTGCAGAAGGCAATAGTAGAACAGTGCCACAACAAGCCATCAGCAGGACATCAAGGGCTACATGGGACACTTGACCTGGTAACCTCATACTTCTGGTGGCCCACCGTTTGCTCCTTTGTGGAGAAGTATGTTGAAGGATGTGACCAATGTGCCAGGAAGAAGCTACAGTGTCACCCACGAGCAGTAATCCAACCCTTGGATGTACCCTTAGGACTCTGGGAAGAAGTTGGAGTTGACCTCATTACACAGCTACTGTCCTCACAAGGTTATGACGCAATCCTAGTCTGCACTGACCTCTATGGAAAACAAGTCCACACCCTT
Organism: Tetrapyrgos nigripes; assembly: GCA_013368315.1. Lineage (NCBI taxonomy): Eukaryota > Fungi > Basidiomycota > Agaricomycetes > Agaricales > Campanellaceae > Tetrapyrgos > Tetrapyrgos nigripes. The sequence continues at coordinate 51,708 of JAACJM010000017.1, forward strand.
CCCTGTACCTCTAACATCACTGCCACCGAAGTCGCCGACCTATACTACTGAGAGATTTTCTGCCTTCACAGCCTCCCACTTCGCTTTGTGTCCAATTGTGGTCCACAGTTTGCAGCCCAAGCCATGCGCTCTCTGTTAGATTGTCTCGGGATCAAGTCAAACCTTTCCTCAGGCTACCGGCCCCAGACGAATGGACAGACAGAACGAGCCAATCAGGAAGTGGAGAAATACTTGCATCTCTACACTAACTATAGGCAGGATGATTGGGTAGAGCACCTTCCTATGGCTGAGTTTGTTCTGAACTCCCGCACGCACTCTGCACATGGCTTGGCACCCTTTGAGGTGACTTATGGGTACCTTCCTCTGTTCAACATACCGGTGGGCCACTGCACAGGCATCCCAGATGTAGAAGATCAGCTTGAAGTCCTAAGACAGGTTCGAAAAGATGCAGGATCAGCATTACACCTAGCCAAGTGCCGTATGAAGGAAGGGTACGAAAGAGGGAAATGGAAGGGACATCAGTTCAAGGTTGGAGACTATGTTTGGCTGAGTGCAGAAGACATCGACTTGAAACTTTCAAGTGACAAGTTGGGGGATCGACAGTTGGGACCATATGAGATTATGGAAAAAGTTGGAGAGTTAGACTATCAGTTAGACCTCCCTGAATCTCTTAATCATCTGCACCCAGTATTCCACGTCGACAAACTCTACCCCTACAAGGGTAATTTAGTGAATGGGCTCTTACCTGAAGAGCCAGAGCCAGTGTACTTCCGAGTATGAAGTGGACACCCTTCTGGACAGCAGGATACGATGGAGGTGACTGGAATACCTTGTCAAGTGGAAAGGGTATGACGACAACCATAACTCATGGGAGCCAGTTGCAAATCTCAAAAATGCGAAACACAAGATCACGGGATTCCACAAGAAACACCCAGAGGCAACAAAGACTTAGGATTCATCGAGGATGATGAAGTGTAGGAGGGGGGTAGTGTCATGACGTCTATATTTGGTACTATTTATTTCTTCTTATCTCCGTATCCTCAGATCTTTACACCATATGACTCTTGTTCCACATGCTACACACTGGACCTTTCATTTCTCCGATACAGCTTCAATACAGCTTCTTGACAGCTTCCCTTACAGCTTTCTTTACAGCTTTCCTTACAGCCTCCTTTACAGCTTTACTTTTACATATATAAACCCTGTCCTGACACCTGGTTCCCCATCTCGACCTCTTTGTTGTTGGGACCAGGTGTGTATTCCCCTTTTCATTACTTCTTTAAACCTTTACTGATGGACACTATAGTTCCAGTACTTACTGCTGTCTGTTAGTCAAGTCGAGCCCGTAGCTCCTCATTATAGCTATCTAAGTGCTCGCCTCTTTGTGACACATAGAAGATGTACACGGTGCAAAAGACATCTCTCTTCCAATTTGAATTAGCCCAAAGATTCCCATTTCCTTCAAAGCCTGTCTACCAGTACAATCACTCATGACATGTGGGACTTGTACACCAAATGCCTCAGCACAGGAGTGAATGGCTAGCTCTATATCTGTGCATCCAGCTTCATTAAGCTTGCAATAAAGAATATGAGCTTGGAGAGTATACATTCTTCCTTGCTTCATGTTCCAGATTATAATCCTATCATATTCTGCACATGCTTCATTGTGAGCAGTCTGTGTACATTCAACTTGCTTCTCAAGCACATAGATCTTCACATGGAGTTCTTGAGCCTTTTGAAGGCTATCAGACAAGGAAGCAGAGACATTGTTATGGGATGATTGGAGAGCCAAGTACTTGGAGCAAAGTTTATCAAAAAAGTTTGATTTGGTAATGGGAGAGTGTCATTTCATATGAAGATATTTCAAGAGAATGATGTTCTTTTGAGGAGATAATGTCATTCTGAAGTTGGTTGATACATTTCTGAGCTTTCTTGTTCGCTTCTTCAGTCTTGTTCAATTGATATGTCATATTTCATTTTTCAGTCTGAGAAGTGTGGAGCTGATTGCAGAGAGAGTCTATTTCATCAGAAAGTGTTTGAATATGAGCAACGTACTCAGAAACCTCAGATTTGAGTGAAATGATTTCGTTGTTTAGACCTGATATAGTGTTGTTATGTAGAGCAATGAAGTTCTGGAGTTGTTGGATGGTTTCATTGCATTCAGCAAGTGTCTGAGTAAGAAGAGCAATCAATGACATGTTTTTAGTAGTTCTGGAGGCTTTGGAAGACATGTTTTTTGATGGAGAGAGAGCAAGGGATGCAGTATTGCTGTTTTCCTGAGAGGCTTGCTTGTTCCTAGCATCCTGGAGTTGTTTTTGCTGTCCCAGTGAGCATTTGGTGGGTGCCATAGTGCACAAAAGTGTGTTATAGGTTGTTCAGAGTGGTTAGAAAGCAAGGGACACACCAGCCATTGGGTATGTCAATGTGTTGAGTTGGTAGAAGGTAAAGGGACAAGCCATGGGAAAAACATTTGGCAGGAATATGTTTGTTGTGTATCCCCTTCTTCATCAAAGCTTATATCCTCAACCAAAGTATTCAAAAGAGGCTAATGGATATCTAAGAACATTTTGTCCAGAAAAAATCTGAAATAACTGCTTTACATTGAGAGCCAAATCAGTACATAAGTTCCTATGTAGGTAGTTTATTACAAAAAAAAAATTGGACAAAGTAAAGAATAGCTTCCAAAAAGACTACTAGATCAAAAAGTATGGGGATCCTTCATTTGTGGAAGGCTCTGATAGCTCAAGAGTGAGCACAAGGGTACTTTTCAGCTACCCTGGTACACAAACAAAGCCAAATATGCTGTTTTTGTCAGAGGTGACACCCACCCCCATTAATATTATTAATAGAACTCTAATAGAGTAATTCACAATCTGGCTGTGTGAACTCGCAGGCAGATCACAGCATACCTGCAGTCCTGAAAACCTCAGGCAAAATTGTCTCTAGCACCACAGGGAGAGCTGGAGTCCTCCTATCCCACTCCTCTACTTCGGAAAAGCACCTATGAATGCCCAGCTGGTGCCTCTCACTTTTATTGACCCAGCTGTCACTGCTCTTTCATCACCAGCCTCAGATGAAAGTGCAAATTGTTGGAAGCGTGCAGTTGTAGCACCATGAATACGTGTTTTGAATATGTGTTTGTGATTTTTTCATTTCTTATTTCCTTTCTTTCACCAATGGCACTGTAGATAGTATGTATACCTACCTAAAAAAAAATCTGCACACCCTTGTCTCATATATTCTGACAGAGGTGAACTAAGGTGAGCTACTACTCTAATTACTTGTTTCTTCTACCTGATCTTTACTTACATGCCCATACTCTTTCTTCAGTCTCTTTATTCTACTTATGTATTAGATTCTCTACTCTAGACACTTCAATAGTAATTACATAGGTGCCAACTTCTTTCAGTACATGTATGTCAATCAATAGTACTGCAGCTTCAAAATTTTCTACTAAAGACACATAGTCTTCAATGAAAGATAAAGCTAGACTACTGGTCTTCAAAATATTTCATTGAAGAATACTGTACCATTTCAACTGAAAGTTCAGTAATGCTGATACGCTGTACAAAATCACCATATACATACTTAGATTTTGGTCCATAATATCAGTTTTTGACGTTCTTTTAAGGGAATAAGAGAACTAGGGTGAGCCCTGAACTGCTAGTTAATACCTAGTGGGACTAGAAAACAATGGTACAATAATATTAAGTGCTTATGGATGGAGAAACAACTCATTCTAAGTACTATGATAGATATGTATGAGTTGGAGTTATGATAGCAGACCCACCAAATAATAAAGATAGCCTACAAAGGCTTTTGAATCCTATTATAATGGCTAGTACTACTAGCGTGATCCAAAGGGACAGTGAAGTACGAGATAGCCCCTATTCATGGGCATAGGAACACGTAAGCAGCACAATCCTCAGCCGAAAGGTTGATCGGAGAAGACAGCGCTAAGATCGGACATGCAGACAAGCACACTAGGTCTAGATCTATGTATTGGCAAATCCCGTAGTACTAAGACGGCTTCAAGAGAGTCTTAAGTATCTATAAAAGGTACATGTGGATAAAAGTAGGACAAAGTATATATGTACAGGATCCCAGAGAGTTCAGCTATCCATCAGTACAGAGGGGATAGTGAACAGGCATCTCTACACAGAGATATAAGGGACAGAAGTGCTAAGTCACAGTCCATCCGAACAATCGGAATACAACCCAAATGGGTAAATCCATCAGTAAGTGTCTAGCTAGGCGTTGAAAGTGTTGAAGGATGAATAAGTATGCGAACAGGACTGCAGAAGAGCTGGACTCGTATGTAGGACTGAGTAGTAGACTGTTGGCAATGCATAGAGCACGTATAAAGCAAGATCAGATAAAAGGGAAAGGAAAACAGAACAGAACAAAGAAACTACAAGAAAACCCTACACCCCTAGCATAAGGACGTGTACGAGGGATCTAGCAGTCATAAGTGGAGCGTTCTGAGTCATAGATGCAATGCTTGCTAACCAGGACAGTACACAAAAACACCAGATGGCTTACAAAGAGGACTGAAGAAAGTTCCTATGAATATTTAGATAATATTGGACAGTTTCTGTATACCCTAATAAGCAAGTCTTTACTTATGAGGAAATAGGTAGAACTCGCTAACAGATTTTTCGATTTGTTTTGTATTTTCTCTACGTACCCTTTAGCGGACATCAAAAAGAAATAAGTAACTGTATAGTTGTAGCTGCGAGTAGTATAAAAGGACCAGATATTACAAGTAGTTACCCAAGCCATGTACTGTAGAGTATCAGATCTCACTAGCAATAGTAGAGGACGTGAAACACGGACTAAAGCTTCTAAACAAACTTAACTGCACTCTCTACGAGTATAAACATTGTGTTGGAGATAATAGAGTTTAAATTGAACATTTTGTGGTTATAACTGTGATCTTTGTGTTGACCTTTTGGTCTATTAGGTGTTTGATTTTAAGGCAGTTGTGGCCTACAAGTGTTTGATTTGGGACTCGTTGATCCCCTTGGTGTTAAACTTGTGTTTATTGTGTTGCATGCTAAGTGCTAACTTCATTGAAAAACCCCAATCAAAAGTACTTATAGTACAAATAAACTGGGAGTTTGAGTACTCTGACTACTTGGAACACTCGTCTCATTTACATTTGTATGTGGTTTTGTGTTTGGGTGTAGTTCCTAGCGCTTAATTACAAAAACCACCTATTAACACATAACAGGGGGGGTCTGAACTAACCAAAATAAATTTTTGTAACACATAACATAGGGTTCTGAACTGAGTTCGTAACACTTTCTATATAGGGGTATTTTTTTGCAGTCCATACAGAGACATTTCAAGGAGGGAGCAGCTGTCTTTTAACAGGTTTTGGGATGAAAATTTGGCTCTTGGCCAGTTTTCTCTCCTCAAGCAACACACTAGACCAGAGTCTGTCTGTTCACATACTGAGTAGTGATGGTTTTTGGGTGGGCCAAAAAAAGAGCAAAAGAAGTTTTTTGGTTGTATTCCTAGTAGGTACATAGATGTAACATCCTCTCTGGTGGGCAGGCCGATGGCCTGCCTTCTTGATATGGAAATATGAAATTTGTAATGCACAATAGCTTACTCTGAACTGGGTCCTGGCAAAATCAATGTGTAACACGTAACATAGGCTAAACCTTTGGTCAAAATGGTACAGTATGAAAAGCTACCATATTTGAAAGAATTCAATTGAACATAAATGACCACTAGAGCCCTCAGAATCTTCTATTGAACATGGCAAATTCTTCAATGAAAGATATAGGTTACTGGTCTTCATAATCTGGTAGATAACTTATAGGGCATGGCACCCACAGAATTTTATTCACTAATCACATGGGCACTGCCACCTCTGCACAGTCAGTGTATGACATGCCTTTACTTCTTTCCACCATCTTCTTACACATTGTCACCTCCAGCCCCTCAGAAATGCCTCAGAATGACAACTGGACAAGTCAGCAAGGCTTGGAACTCATCAAGCATGTAGTAGTGCAACATATTCCTTCCATATCCACCCTTCTATCCCAACAAAATCTCTTTGTGATCACAGCTACTGGCAATGGGAAATCTTCTCTTTACACTATTCCAATACTTGTTCATCTTGAAACCACAAAAAACCCAAATACGCATCTGACATTCCAATTTCAGTCAAACCCTGTGGTGATTGTGATACACCAACAAAAGCACTTGTGACAAACATTGTATGCATTTCTAGAGCTTGTATTTACATTCTTTGCATCATTATATGTCTGGATTCATGAACTAGAAGCTCTCAGAATCCCTGCCTTCTCATACTGTCATAACAATATCACAGAATACCAAACAGTCAAGAAAATAAACCTTGAGAAGCTCATCTGCAAGTGCAAGACATGGAACTTGATCTGCATGGACCCCAAGCATCTTACTTCACCTGAATGGCAGTCTTCAAATCCAACCTTATCCTCTTTGCCATTGATGAAGCTCACCTTATCTGTTCTTGGGGCTCATCCTTTCATCCTCACTTCCAAACTATTGGTAACTTTGCACAGGGATGTCTCCAGGACGACATTGAGACACCAAGCATGGGGTCAAAGGCAAAATGACTCAACCAACAACAACCTTCCACTCAAAACAAGGTGTGTAGTTCAGGGGTAGGGAGATGCTAAAGCTCTCACAATAGATCTAGATGAACCAAATCTTCAAGGAAGAAGTAAAAGAAGTATAATCGAAGTCAAGACAAGATGGAGTACCACTTTGACTGGATGGAGACTAGTTCAGATGGGGGACAAAGGGTAAAAGGATGTAAAAGGTGAGTGATGTGGAGGATCAGAAGGTGGTAGGAAGTGGGTAGAATGTGAGGAGGATGATTATGGATGACAAAGAGAGGATATATGGGTGCCCTGTGTGGTGATACTCCAACAAATACAAAATGAAACTGGGGTGGGCAGAAGAGAATGGTAATACACTGCTTGAATAGGTGCAGCTACCTCTGAAGTGTAAACTGAGCACTAAACAAAGATGAAAAATGCAACTGGCTCAAGATCGAAGAAGACTTAGTACACCTCCACAAGGTACTGCACAATATGACAAGTGACTATACGAACACACCTCTGCAAGGTACCACGCAATACAACAAGTGGATTGTTTGGTATGTAAAGACTGAGCACTGAGAAAATAAAGTTAAGTGGCTCAAGGGATATGATGCCTCCCACTGAAGATGAACTGTAGACTGCTGCTTTCCACAGGAACAATACTCATATTGCCGTTGCACTGTATCTGTACAAAGGCAGTTACAAGTGGTTGTTGTATGATAAGGTAATTGAAGGATGCTTTTATAGTCAGCCACATGATTAGCTAAGTACTGTATAGTAGTTTACTAGGGTCTGTCAAGCCTCTGAGTCCATATGCAGTTTGTAGGTAATTATTGAGTATTAGTAGGAGTCAGGCATTGTAATTACATGTTGAACACATCATCAACCACAGTCCAGACAAGATATCTCTCGTCAGAGTGGTAAATGAACTGTTTTGTATAGAGACTACACCCAAATGAAGGATAGTAATGTCCAAGTGTGCTTTGACCAGCATGTCACCAACTGTGTTTATGATAGAATCCTTGAGATTGAACTAAATGAAAGCTTTCGTCTTAAAAGATACCTGTTTCTGAGTCATTCTAGTGGACAAGCTAGACGATTCATAGGTTCAATTGCATATATAGTGAGTTTGCACTACTTTGATTAGAAGTGCACAAAATGATGGAGTGCATGGCCAGGTGTTTACCTGCCATATCAATGTTTCTATTGTTGTGTTGACTGCTACCTCAGCTGTTAGCCTGGCAACCACTGCTGTTTGCAATGCTCTTGGATTCGTTGGAGATAACTATCATCTTATCTGACATTCCAATGAGTGTACCAACATGCATATTCATATTGAGACATACCAGAAGTCAGCTTTTTCCATGTTTTTTCTTCTTAACATTAATATTTGACATAGGCTTTGACATTTGACATGTTTGGGAACCACACAAAGGTGATACAATTGGATACTAATGCAGGAATTACCTCATAAATTTTTGTGGATGCAGCACCTATGAGATTACCACTAGACTACATACACAGGATGTGTATCATCAGTCTGGTCTTTGAGACTATGGTCTTCAAAACCTTCAATTGAAGGTACTGTAGTGCTCTATTGAAGATTCATGACTAGAAATCTTTGGTGCCTTTCATTGAAGATACCATAATCTTCAATGAAAGATTAGGATCCTAAGTCTTCTAATCCTTCAATTGAAGGTACTGGAGTGTTCTATTGAAGATTACTGGCTAGAATTTCTTGGTGCATTTCATTCAATGAAGACTCAAATAAAATATTAATGCCCTCAAGTCTCCAAACCCTTCCATTGAGGACAGACACCCTAGGCTTCCTCAAAAGGAAGAAGCATGAAATTCTACAAGTATGAGGAGCAATGAGGTTTTTGAATAATCAAGGGAGGTGAGCTAAGGAAGGCCCTCTATATAAGTATTGTTCACTGACTGTAGTGTTGATACAAAGTTGATAACACTAGAAGAGCAAGCAGTTGACAAGCATGAAGTGTTCTATAGATGGTTGGATCTATCATACTATGTAGGAATTTTGGAAGTGATAAGCAGGAGCGACATAGATTGTGTGAACAATGTTTTGAGGAAGGAATGATGTTGGTCTACTGCATATGCCCAGACCAGACTTTTCACCAATGTAGGAAATAGTTTTCTAGATGAGTTTCTCAGTCAAGAGTTGAAAGTTGAGAGCAGAATCAGCATCAGGAAAATATGACACCAACTGAGTGAGGTGAGGGCTTCAAGAATCAAAAAGTCTCAGCATTAATTTCCTTCTTTTTTGGTTCTCCACTGGCAGGATGTAACATCTGGCCAAAGCAAACCCCAAAGGCCATATAATGGACTAATAATCTAAACCTTCCATAGAATATTTTGAAAATTTGATTGAAAATTTGTCAATGGTAGAGCTGAAAAATCTTCAATGGAACAATACCAGTGTTCAATTGCATATACAGTTGAAAAGCTTCAATAGAATACTCTGAAGATTCAATCAAACAATTGTCAATGAAGGGAGCTGGAAAGTCTTCAATAGAACACTACTAATGTTCAATTGAATGTGTACAGCAATCTCCTATGATCAAAAATGCATGAATGCAAGTGTTCAAGCAAAGATAGCTTTATTTTCAATGGGAACATATGTCATGTTAGTACTGATTAAAATTTACAATGCCTACTAAAACCAGCTACTCTGTGCGCATTTCATAACCCACCTCTCACCTATCTCTGCTAACATTCCTCCAAAGTAATCAGATGCAGGTTAGGACTGAAAATAAATGCCAGTCAGTGTTTACTCTGTGCGCATTTCATAACTCACCTCTCACCTATCTCTGCTGACATTCCTCTGAAGTAATCAGATGGTGTACTCACCAATATGCCAGATTAGGACTGAAAATAAATGCCAGTGAGTGTTTAGGATGACCCAGTCTCACTGAAATGCTCCTATGAATTCAATGCATCAGAAACTCACTATGATGAGACAGGCTATAGCTATGAAGTTACTAGTACATTTAAGTGTTCTAAATCTTTCATTGAACATTTTATACACTTCAATTGAAGATAAATGCCCATTACTCCTCAGAATCTTCTATTGAAAATGAGAAAGGCTTCAATGAAAGATAATGGCTCTGGTCTTCAAAACCTTCAATTGAATGTATCATAGTGTTCTACTGAAGATCTCAGTCTTCAATGAAAGATTAATGTTCTCAACTCTTTAAACCCTTCAATTGAAGTACTAGTGTTCCATTGAATATTCTTGATGGATATCCCATCCCAATCTGGTACCAGCTGGTATGTGTTTCTCTGCCCAGATTCTCATTTTCTGGGCACAAGGAGACTCCCAGTTCTCATTCAAACTAGCCAGCTAGCATGTAGCTACTTCACTGCAAAAGTTACACCCCACTTTTTGCACAAGAACTTTGGGGGAGTGAATATGTACAACAGTTCATAGACAAATGAATGAATTAAATTTTATTTGATTCTAATGTTGATATTATATGCAAAAGAGATTAACTACATAAAGTGCAGGAAGCTAGAAGGCCATATGCACTGGAGTCCACATCTGAGGGATGGAGGAAAGGGCAAGAGAAGTCAGCGGGACATGTGACACTTCACATCCAGAGAAGTCTAAGCACCTGTGAGAAGTTGTGAATCACATTGTGAATCAGTGGGGTTAAAATTGTGAATCGTCAAGACTTCCCCTTTCCCATCTGCCAAAAGGTGTGAATCAAGTCAACTTGGCAAGAGAAGTCAATGCACAGGAAAGCTTTGTCAGATGAAGGGTGCACCAGCCAAATCACAGCCCAAGGCAGTTCACACCAGGTTCAAACTCCACTGTGTGGTTCACAACACTTTGCTAAAGACCTACATACTTTCATGACATAATATATCTTGCCCTGGAGTTACCCTCTGCTGACCATTTCTTGAGGGCAGCAGCCAGTCATACACAGGTCACTGGCTAAATAACTATGTCTTTGAATTTTCAAATCTGATAATGGTTGCATAACTGCAGGCAATATACTTGCAAGGATGCCAACAGAGCATCCATGACCAGAGAGGACCACTACTTCACTCCTCCTTCTTCTCCAGGACTGCCAAATTCATCTAATAGGTCTAATAATCCTGGAGCTATGGACTATAAAACCTTCTTGGAGCACGTTGACTGTGTAGTGTCCATCTACTCCAAGGTGCCCCTCACTGCTCAAACAATTACCAAGTATGAAGGGCCAACAGACCAGCTCATGGAGAGTGTCCTCAAAGGACTGGAAATTATGGCACAGAGAAGGAATTTTACTGAAGTGCAAGCCAAGGATATCAACAGCCATGGTGAGTAAACATTGTGTTCCAATTGGTATCTTTAATGACTTGTTGTTGCCCCAATCAGTAGGACCCTCCTCTGGAGACACTCATTCCCAAATGTCAGTCACCAAAAGATGTGTCTTCAGTGGAATGGTTTGTGTACTGGAAGAGCATGATAAACATGCCCAATATCCCGAACTCCTTGCTCTTCTTGCACCCTCAGGTTCTTCTGTCCCAGATGACACTAAACCAAACATCAGCGAAGGAAACAACAGCATTACACTGGAAAAGTTCAATTACAATTCAGATGTTGAGAGTCCATTTGTATTTGTCCACTATGATGTGTTGGACCAGGAAAAGGCCCTGAGTGAAGAATTGAACTACTGAAGCATGATGTAAGTCCTCTTTGCTGAAGCTTGCTTTTCTTCCTGTTACCCATAGGCCATCTTCATTTCTAATTGTCTCTTCCAGATCAGAGAAGTAACTCATATATGCAAAGCTGTCACAGATGAAGACTTGTCTCAGAAGTTCATGGTACCCATTCAGGAACCAGCAATGATGGAGGTTAAGGATATAGTCAATGCTTTATTCTTCCCTATAGCTCTCCTTCTTGATTACCATAGGTCAACAGACCCTCCCAATCTGCGAGTGGAGTCACTGAGGCCTCTCATCAAGAGGAGAGCTCGGATCTAGCAGCGCAGGATAGAGGTTCAAGTGCAGTGGAAGAACTGAGATTGCTAAAGCAACAGGTGACTTGTCAGGGTTCTATTGGCTGTCTTTGTCCCTGATGCCAACCATTCCTCTTTCAGCTCAAGGAAGTCACTCTTGTTTGCAAGGCTGTCACAGATGGAAACCTTACCCAGAAGATTATTGTGTCTGTTGAGGGAATGGCAATGATGAGCCTGAAAGATGTGGTCAATACTATGGTAGGTCTTATACTTCCTTCTCTTTACTTGTACATAACCTGGCACCCTTCTATTCCAACTCTATAGGTAGACAAATTCAGTCAGTTTGCCGAGGAAGTAATCTGAATCTCACAAGAAGTCAATACCAAAGGCAGATTGGGTAGTCAAGTGCTCATCCTTGATGTCAAAGGTACATCGTATGAATTGACAGGCATCATCAACAAGATGGCTGCCAATATCTCAAAGCAAGTGAGGAGTATTGCAGCTATAGCCAAGGCCATTGCTTTGGGTGATTTGTCCAAGCAGATTGAAGTTGATGCTCAGTGAGTTTTCTCTTCCTTTGGGTCTCCTTTTTACCTGTTGGGTCCTTTGGCTTTGTGTCTTGTTGACATGAGAAGCCTGCCTATACATGTTTATGTACCTGCATTTGTTTGTTTTGTCTCAGATTTTTTCCCTATCATCATGAACTACTTGTTTCTCTTCTTCAGAGGTGAATTTCTCAATCTCAAAAACACAGTCAATGGAATGGTTACTTGGTTAAGGGTGCTAGCTGCTGAAGTGACCAGGGTGATGATGGAGGTCAGTAGTGAGGGCAAATTGGGTGGTCAAGCAAATGTACCTGATGTTAAAGGTGTCTGGTGGGAGTTGGTTCAGAATGTGAGTATCTCTATTTTTTGTTCAGGTTGTAATATGTATACCATTGAGCAATGGCCGCTGACCATTTTCATGTGCTAGGTTAACCAAACTTGCTGCTCACTCATGGACCAAGTCCATTCAGTTGCTATTGTTACTACATGTGTCACAAGAGGCAATTTTACCCAGAAATTTGAGATTGAGGCCAAAGGTGAGTGTACTGATTGCTACCTCCATCCTTTGTGTCATCCTGATTTTTCATCCTGTCTCTTCTAGGTGAGATGGCCACCATCAAGACAACTGTAAACAACATGGTGGATCAACTCAGAGCCTTCACTTCTGAAATGAGGGGGAATATAAATCTAATACTGGACCACCAAGCATATGCAATTTTGAAGGAGCTTGGGGCAATTTGCTCAAAGACTACAGCATGAGTTTAATTCCTTCTTTTTTACAATACTAAACAAACAACTTGAACGTCCTAGTCATTCTTCTCCAAACTTTAGACAATTTACCAGAACATGACAACACAGGTCTTTGGCATCTGCTATGTTAGCTGTTCAACAAGGGAACTTCACAAAGTTTGTTGAATATTCTGGTCCTGGAGTATCAGTGGATCTCAGGGATGCAGTGAGTGGCCATTCTAACACTTCACATTTTCAAGTTCTCAGTCCTCATTATGCCTATAGGTCAACAGTCTGATTATCCAGCTGAGATTTATGATCTCTGAAGTCTCTTGTGTGTCTAGGGAAGTTGGTATAAAGGGTAAACTAGGTGGCCAGGCAGTCATTCCTTTCTTCAATGCTGATAGAGGGTATGGAGAATGGAAGATCCTGGTGGATAATGTCAATTTGATGGCCATGAATTTGATGCATGAGGTCAGAGGTATTTCTGAGGTGGGCAATCGTTTAGAAAGTGATGACTGTTCTATTTCAGTCACTCAGCTGATGCTCATAATCTGATCGTAATCTGCTAGGTTACCAAAGCTATCAGGAACAGTGATTTTACCCAAAGGGTGACAACTAGCAATGCAAAGGGCAAAATACTCAAGCTCAACCAATCAATTAATGATACTGCAGAGAAATTGCATGTGTTTGCTGATGAGGTGGGTGACTCTACTCATCTTGTTATTGTTGCTCATAATGTTATTCTCAATCTGGTTATGAACTCGCTGTACAGTAACTTTGTTGTTTGCACTGGCTCATGCATTGGTACTCCACTGGCTGTTTGCAGTCTCTCATGAAGTAGTCTAGTTTTTTCATATAGAGAGCTTAGGGACTGGTTTTTCAATTACAAATCTCTAAGATTTGCTAATCACACAGCCACTCTGGGTATTGCGCTTGCCTTACTGCTGCACATCATACGTTGAGAATTTGGATGAGGTAGACTTAAATACCTCTTAGAGTCATATACTGTTTTTTCTGAATCGATTTTGGTGCAATTTTGAGGCGTCTGCAGGTGCACTGGCTGAACCAGCAGTTGGGTGGCTATGTGATTAGCCAATTTTTCATATTCATTTTTCATGAGAAAAAGCCAATCCCCAGACACGGTGACTTGTCAAACAGACTACTATACATCTACTTTATTAGATCGTCATATTGTCTGTCTAGGAGAGACTACTCATGAGGTCAGTACCGAGGGTAAATTGAAAGGCCTTGCTGAGGTGCCCAACATCGCTGGAACATGGAAGATGTTGCTGGACAACATGAACATCATTGCTGTGAATGTGACCCTGCAAGTGCGAATGATTGCCAAGGGGTGTGCAGACAGTTATGACCAGACCGGACGTTCCTTTTGGGTCATAAGGTCCAGCCAAACCCCCACCCCCCCTTCCCCCCTCTCCTTCCTAAAAAGGCAATGATAAGATAAGATTTTGCTTACAAATTCTCATATCAAGTCACTTTTTCTTTCAGACTGCCTCACACAGACCCCATACTGACCTAAAGAGACATTGAATAGTGATAGATACTAGGTGGCACTCATTTTATTGATGTAGCAAATAATTTTTCGTGATGTTGGACAACTGATGACGTCACTATTTGTGACAACTATATACCATTTCAGTGGCTTTCCACCGAAAACAACACTTTACAGGCATTTTTGAGCATTTCAAGCATGTATTTTACTCTCAAAGGGTATTTCTGATCCTTTCAAGCAGAAATGACTCCAGAAAATGGGTCTATACACCCTATGAGACATGGTGTACTTTTCAGTCATAAGCTTAGCCCAGACCCCCCCTCCCCCCAAGGTCCGGTCTCGGGTAGACCGTCTGCACACCCCTTGATGATTGCTGTTGCTATCGTGAGTGGACCTTTGTCGCCAACGTGATTCACTATTACCATTCTTACCCTGATACTCAAAATGCTGACCCCGTTACACTGCAGACGGCCGTAGCTCGAGGAGACTTGACCCAGAAGATTGTCGGAGTCTCCGTAGGAGGAAGGATGTTAAATTTGGTCAACATTATCAACGAAATGATTGACCTATTGTCGATATTTGCCCATGAAGTCAATGAGATAGTTCGCAATAGGGGACTTGATGATCAGCGCCGGAACGAACTTGGGGTAAGCAGTGTGCAAGGTGTCTTGGATCAGATTCTGTGAGTTATCTTTGATCCACAGCGTTTTCAGTCTGTGCTCGACTAAGTACTCATCTTACTTGCCACAGTTTGTCTGTCAGCGACTCGCTCACAAATGCAGATAATTAGTATCGGGATCCACTGTACAGCTACTCTAACCTATGCAATTTTATGTCTATTTCTCACAATGGGCTCTTTGCGTGAGTGGAAGCTCCCGTTAAGTATTTGTAATTCACCACACTTATGACCTCATCGCTACCAATCACTGCGAAGCAGTTTCAACGCTCTTTGCATTACCACCACTATCCCGTAGTAACGATGACGAAGATCCTCTTGACCGGTATCACAGGTATGCCCGATATCCCTGCAAATCTTTCTGGCAACCTCACCCACGCGATGCACAGGTTATATCGGAGGCAGCGTCTTTTGTCGTCTCATGAAAAGACCGGACTTTTCCTCTTTCGACATCCGAGCCATCGTTCGCTCCCCAGAGAAAGCAGAAAAGCTCAAATCAAAGTTTAACGTGACCCCTATCATTGGCTCTCACTCGGATATCCCGTTTATGACAAAAGCGTGCTCAGAGGTCGACATTGTCATTGCTACAGCTGATTGCGATGATATCCAAGCTGCAGAAGGGACCTTGGCGGGGCTGAAGAAGAGGTTTGAAAGCACTGGGAAGAAACCTATCCTCATCAACACGGTATGTCTTTGAGAACTTGATTCATAAGCCTCATGACCACCATTTTTCTTTCAGTCCGGCACGGGTGTATTGATCGATGATGCCAGGGGAATGTACCCAGGAACAACCATCTATGACGATGCAGACCCAGACCAGATGGAAAGTCTCCCGGAATCCCAGCCGCATCGTCCTGTCGATCTCAAAATTCTGGTTGGTGACAAAGAAAGTGAGTTTCCAGAAAGTTCCGCGAAGACGGCGACTCTTATGTACCATGATCTTTTGACTTCATAGACTATGTTCGCGCCTACATCATCCTCCCATGTACCATCTGGAATTTCGCTACGGGTCCTCTCTTTGAAGCGGGGATATCCAACCCTCGTTCTATGCAGATTCCTGCTCTAGCGAGAGCCAGTCTGGATCGCGGAAATGGAGGAATGATAGGCGAGGGAAAGAACATTTGGCCTAATGTTGAGGTGCATGAACGTGAGTACGACTTTGGCTCTCTTATTATCCTTATTCCTTTGGTTATTGGAAACCGTCGCTCACCGATAGCTTACAGTCGCCGAGTTGTATAACCTCTTGCTCGAGGCAGCATTGTCGCCTGCCAAATCATCCACATTGGGCCACGGACGTACTGGCTACTACTTCGGCGCTACCGATGAACACAAATTATTTGACATTGGGAAGGCTATTGCGGAGAGCCTAGCCGACCTTGGGAAGGGTAAATCTACAGACCCAACAACATTTACGAAGGAAGAGATTGATAAATACTTCGGGGGCTCAAGTTACTTGGGTTCAAATTCTCGCTGTCGTGCTACACAATCACGCGCGTTGGGGTGGGATCCGAAGAAAGGAACGAAGGACATGTTGTCGAGTATAAGGAGGGAAGTCGAAGAGGAAATCAAAGAAGGAAAGAATCCCGCGACAAAGAGATTGTAAAGCAGCAAGATTCAATGAATGCTCATTGATGTAGTTTGATGTATGCACTAGTTCTAGTGAACACTGGCGCTGAAATGAATGTTATCTAAGGCATAACTGCCGTGTGTATCAATGGCAACCTACTAGATCATATTAGTAAATAGGGGCTCGACGTGGCGTGTCAAACGGCGTTTCCTTGACTCTAAACCACTTCAGTGAGGCAGTTGCAAGTTGCAATATGAGGAAGTAAAAGCTGCTTTAAGTAGAAGCTAGCCTCATCGTTCTCAGCTTCAAGCAAGTGATGAATTTAAAATGAATCAACGTATGTACAAGTACAATATTCCAAAGGTGACTGACTGTGAATCACATACGACCAAGTAATTTCTAGGAGAAAAGAAAGGAAGCCAGGGATAAACAAAAATTGAGAGGGAAAAGAACGCTTGAATCATGAAAAGGAGAAGGAATGAACACACATCGACACGCCACCAGTCACAGTGCGTTACACAGCTGAACCATCAGGGAAAGGTCTTCCCTTCCTTTCCTCCATCCTCCCATCAGAAAGACCTGGACCATATCGTCCATCAGGAGTATTGGTAGTCGTACTAGCCTCTTCTTCAGGATCATCAGAAATATCAAAATCCTTGCGAGTCTCTGTTTGAATGCGAATTCCCCGGTCGGCACCGCCAGAGTGCTGGAGCTGGAAAGTGTTGTTGAAGGTCTTGAACTCGCGAGGGCCTTGCATGATTTCTTGAAGGGTCTCTCGGCAAAGGAGGGCGTCGAGTGTGGTCTGATTAGATTTATAGCGTCAAAATGAAGATTATTAAAGATATCATATAGTTGAATGACTTACAATAGAAAAAGTCCTTCCCAGTCCTACTGCAAACACCATATAGACGAAACTGCTTGGAGCCACTCTGAATGCAATAAGGTTACCCATTTCGAAGATGGCAGCGAGAGATCCGGCTTGGATGGAGCCACGAATCAAGCGATTAAGAACGACGTTGGTCTCCTCGAAAGCCGTGCGTGAGCGTTGGAGGGTCAGTGTGACGAGGGCTGCCAGAACGAGGTCCATGGCGAATTGAACGGCGACCCAGGATGTGGCAGTGGGAAGGGCGTTGGCAAACTTTGAAAACCTTAGGAAATTGGTGATCATTAGCTCCAGCAGAGGTTGAGAATAAGCTAAGAAACATACTCGGAGATGTGAGCCACTTGGATCGTCAATGCAATACCCAAACCGAATGAAGAGGATGCGGCAATGAAAAGGGGGACGGTGACATAGATTCTCTTCGTAAGGCGTTGGATCCTAAAGATGTAAACGTGTTAAGTGGGCTCGGATTGACCAAGAAAAACATACTCACCTCCAAATGAGGAAGGTATGGAACAAGTAGGCTTGCACAGAACCAAAAAATGGATTGAGAGCGTACTGGTTTAGACAGAGCTTCCATGAATCTCTGTAAAATGTCGTGAAATCAAGGACACTCACCGCCCATACACATTCTAAAAAGCACAAAGAAATAAGAGTGAGAATGTAAATTGGCTAGAAGGGCAAGCACAACATACTAGTGAGCGCCAATGGGTTAGTAAAGTTGACGACGCTGTATGAGGAAACAGGTGTGAGCTTTCTATCGCAAAGCTTTCAAGGAAAGGACGCACAGATACTCCCAAACCATCCAAGTGGTTCCTGACGTATATGTCAGATCACAGATTAACATGAGGACGAGCATTAGCTTGATCCATATCGAGTCCTTCGAACGAAGAGATTCTAGTGAAAGTTGTAGGAAACAATGACCAGGTAGACTGAGGCTTTGTATAACGTACTCATCGAAATATATCGAGCATAGTGAGAGCACGCAATACCAAAGAGCCATGCATTGATAACAGAGGCGATAAAAAGCATGCCTGTATGGTAGGGCACCATTGTAAGACACGGAAACAGCATGAAATGAAGCGAAGAGGAGACTCACCAAACGTCAACTCAATTCCAGGAGCAGCAGCTTGAGTGTCGCTCATCCTTACTTTTTGACTTGGATAAAGGGTTTAAGTGGAACTGGGAACAGAGAGGGAAATGAGGGAAAGCGAGTGAGTCGCACTGACTCCACCAGAATCCGTTGTCTTCTTTATATATCTCGACAGAAAACTATAGTGGCATAAGTTAGGGTGTCTCTCTGGTTTGAGCATAATGTGGATTCAGACAAAAGGTCTGTACTCAGACCGAGACCTAATTGGAATGCGTAGAAACAAGAGAAACAAGAGATCGGTTAGACAAGAGAGATGGTCCACCCCAATATCCCAATTTACTTACCGATCAGTGGCAGTACTTCATAAACATGGAACGGAGGTTAATCTAGGAGGGTCTTGGGTTCCGCAGAGCAGGAGGTCGTTGCCTGAGACTCAAAGGAGACATCCAGCGGGTTATAAGATCTTGTGCACGCAATAAGATGCGGGGGAAGCATGAAAGGAGGCACCTAGGACTTGAGAAGCATTGATAAATCTGAATCGACTCTCGAGACAAATTTGAGGACAATAAGAAGGGAACTTTCAACACCTACACATACCACTAGGCGAGTGGGATAAAACGAAAATATTTCCGCATTGAGAACAAGTCGACTGTGCTAGGTTGCATTGCTTTTTCGGTATGGTGCTATGTAGTTGCTGCAGCGGAAGCTTTTGTTTGGCACACGTGGATGTTTGAAACGTCATCGTGCTGACAAGAGTCAGGAGGATTCCGGCGGCTCCTGAGGAAAAGGTGATTGCCAATGTCGAGGGGCTTTCTCCTGTGTGTAGCTTCTTGTTTGCAAGCCTTGGCTTGGACGAAAAAACTTCAACTATGTACTAGTAGCCAAAGACGAAAAAAATGTTATTTATACATTACCAAAAGACTACACTTTAAACGTACCATTGTATACAAAGAAGACTGCGTATATACACCCGTGAAGGCTGAGGAGAGATTATAAGAAACAAGAAAGCATAAGAATACAATGACGATTATAGGCAGATAGATAAGCGGGAGGGATCATCATCATCATAAGAAGGCAGAGGCGGATACAACATGGCAGACAAGGAGCGGGAAAAGATACATCGCCTCACGCACGCCCAACAGAACAAGTCATCCTCTATTACTTCCTCAACACCTTCAATAATGATCTGACACCATCCAATCCCAGCCCTTCTCCCTTCGAGCCTACCTCGTAAGCAACATACATCCCCTCCCTCTCAGTGTCAAATTTGGCTCTAAAGTCCCCTCGCTTCAATAACCCAGCACCCTTGGCGACTTTATTGTATATCGCAGAAAGGGTGGTAATCTTCCATCCTGGGCCACCCTTTGAGTGACCGATGGAGCGAGCGCGAGATAGGGAATGGGAGTGGGATAAGGAAGCGTCGTCGTCGTGAGTACAATCGGTATGACCGCCGAGGTTGTGTCCAACCTTCAGAGTGTCGCTGGCAGTGATACCGAAGGTGACGGTGATAGGGATACCGAGAACGTGTTCTTCCTCGGTGAGAGCAGCCATAGCAGTATAGATGAGGTGCTCAGAAGTACCTCGAGGGGCTGAGGGGAAGGAGACGGCGTTCTTGATGAGGTAGGACTTGATGTACGGGGCGGTCGCTCCAGTTGGAGACGACGGAGGAGATGGGAAGGAAGACGAAGTAGGGGATGTCGGCGGGCTCAGCCCGAGATTAGGATGGTGCGAATCGTGAGGAGGATGGATAGGTGTAAGAATGAGGATACCGACAACTGTATTTTCTTGTTTGGCAATCCAGTAACGTCTATGTGACTCGTCAATCCATGGCTGACCAGTAGTCTGTGAAAACACATCAGTAAAGAACCCCACTACTTGTAGAGAGAACGTTGCTCACCGAAGCAAGTTGGACTCCTTTCAGACCTTTGTTTCTTCTCCACTCTAGCATACCGTGCTCGACTTGTTCTCGCTCAGAGGCATTCCACTTCCCAGTGATCTCGACAGCGTGAACTCCCGCACGCTCAGCCCTGCGCAAATTCTTTTTCAAATCCTTCAACTTCTCCTTATCAAACCACTCAGAGCTGCCGGTTCTCTCCTTGCTCTTACTCTCCTTTCTCTCCTCCTTATGCTCCTCCTTTTTCTCGGCCTTGGACTGCTGCTCTTTTTCCTTCTCCTTCCTTTCCTTCTTCTCTCTCCTCTCGCGTTTCTTCCTCTCCTTCCTCTCCTCCTCATCTTCCTCTTCTGCACCCCAACCCGTAACTTCCAACACATGTTCTGGATGCAAAACCTCTTCATGAATACACTGGACCGTCGCCCATCCCATTTTCGCCAGAACCTCTTCCATCTCATAACCCACACAGCACCAGACAACCTTCAAACCCTGATTCTTAGCCCAACCCACGAAAGCCGTCGTGACCTTCTCTAATGCAGCTGGGGATGAAACGATGGGATCTCCCCAGGGGAAGACGTAGCGTCGGGTATGCATGTAGCCCACGACGGGAGGAAACGAGGACTCCTCGATGAAAGGTTTGTCGGCTGTGGACGTAGTCGGAGAGGACGCGGCCTGCCAGATTCGGTAACGATCAAATTCTAGCCAGGCCGTGGATGAAGAAGAACCGAAAGACGCGACGAGGTCGGCAATGGTAGCCTTGTCGAAGGAGTATGACGTAGATGGGTCTGGAGAAGAAGATAGAGGGAGGTGGTCGCCTTCTTGGTCTGAAGATGAGTCAGAGGGTAGGAGATCTACGTCGTCTTCGTCGCCGTGAGGGTTGTTACCGTCAGTCTCGAGAAAAGAGAGCTTGGAGTCGAGGTCTTCTACCAAGGAGTCATCGCTGGGTGAGATGACGGGAGATCCAGGTGTGGACAGGTCAGAGGATGATGAGGGAGGGAGGGAATCGGTAGGCGTCTTGGTGACTTTGCCTTCTGACTTGCGTTTGTGAGCAAAGATAGCGTGGGGCATTTCGCAGAACAGAAGAAATTAGCGAGGCCTTCGGTGTTCTCGTGCAGAAAACTGGATGGAGAAATGGTCTAGATTATTCACTTTTATATACGCGGTGCTCAAAAAGCCTGAGTCTGAAAGATGAGCCGGCTTACGTTACTGCAATTTGTAAGACAAATGAACATACTCGAAATTTTAGATCCTTCCACCACTTTCCGAGTCTGCCCGTTCAACTCACAAGTCCCCTTTTCCCGGGTCATTGACAAGATATCTGCTTACATTGACCGGACTGGATGGAGAGATGCGTCAGCCTCTGGATGAAATTGATAAGTCCGGCCGATCACTTACATGTTTATTCATGCGCTCACTCAGCAACACCTGAGTACTGTTTCAAGAATGAGATTCTATGAGATTCCAGACAAAATGAGGGTACTGGGGAGGCTTACTGAGCGGACGAGCAGAGGACACGACAATCAGTAAACGCGAACGTGCACACGACGAGCAGCGAAATAAACTGGCGGAAGGTTTTCGTCATCATGAATTACCGCACAGACCGGACATGTTCGGGACACTGAAAGTCATCGATGACTACCTCAGCGGTGTTGAGCCGCTCAGTTCAACAAGCTAAAGTGCGATGAAAACGGCACTGTGTACGCCTCAGCTTTCATCTGTCGGGACTCAGCGGCGAGGGAGGAGTTATCATGCTCATACATAGACTGACAACCACAACTTCGTTTCAAGTATGAGCTCAGAGCAGATGCAGATGCATTGGTTATACCCAAAGATCTCCACGTCATAATTCGCGTCATAGATGACGGATGGTTTGGACTCTTCAGAATCGGATTTGAGTAAACTGCTTTACGATAAATGGTTGGGACTTACCGCTAGTGGCGACCAGGAAGCGTTGCAAGGCATGCAGCGTGGTCTAACACGTTCCCATTGCCGGGCCAGATCGCAAGTTGTGGACATAATCGTACATTGAAGTCAATGAGTCTGGAAGGGACGATTGACTATCAACGTTCTATGAAGCCTGCCTGCGTGTGCTTATATCTTCAAACATTGCATAGCTGAGGACATTGCTACGTGCAAATTGACCCAACCAGACCAAAGGCGATTGAGGACTAGAAAGAGAGTAACAGGAGAGCTTGAGATGCCGCCTGAGATTTCCAATGACGGGGAAGCTCACCGTATACAGCGAGACCAGAGAAGAAGACTGCAGTGCCATCAAATTACATCCAGAATGTTTTTCCTTCACGCTAAAAATGAAAGAAGACTATTCAGAAAGAGACGAGGGTCCATATAGTTGCTGTTAGAACTCACTCCGACTTGAACGAGACCCAAACGAGGCCCCAAAAGTCTGCAGACGAGGTTGAAGATCACTCGTACTAGAAGCGAAAGAAGATCAATCAGAAAGACTGGGACAGGAGTCTCTATATATGATGCGAAGACTCACTCAGACTTGGACCAGACCCAAAAGAGACCCCGAAGGTCTGGAGACGGAGACGGAGAGCGCTTCGCTGCTGGTTCAAGATTGAGGTCCAGGCATTCTTATCACGAGTTTGTGTCCTCTGTGGCCTGAGCGAAGACTAAAGCTTTGAGTTTGAGCGCATAAAAGTGAATTGAGGATTACACTGTGTTGACTGCCTGAGATGGGACTGAAGTCATGATATGAGGATAAAAAACCGCCAAAATACAGAGCAAAACGTACCCGTTACTACTAGGTATCGAGTTCCGACCAATGCCGATGCTTCACTGTACAAGACGACGTACTGCGTATGCGCTCAATCCTACCCCAAACACGACTGTCTTGAGACCAAATTTCGTGCATCTTGTACCCTGGAATAGCAAAACACGATCATAGGCCGGGGTGAGATGATGAGATAGGTCGAGGTTAAGAATGACAAGACGCACCTGGTGACCTGTGAGACTCAGTGAACGCACCCGAGTCATACTCGTAGCGGTAGCATCGAAAGCAGCATAATGTGCTGGAGACAACAGCTCCAGCAGCGCATCTCCGGGCCCCAAAGCATCTCATGTATGCCCTTGCTTCCACTTGTAAAGCTTGCGTCACGAAAAGGTTCAAACCTGGCTGAGACTGGACTGGAGAGCATCGGCCATTGTAAGACTAGGTAAAGAAAGGCCATCAAAGTGCGGAAACTCACCAGCAGAGGTATTATGGGAATGTCAATCCAAGTTCCAGTACCATTCGTAACGACTCACTGAGAACCGCCATACATGTATGAGTAAAGCCAGAGTAAAGCACAGTTATGTGTATGTCGTAATGCCTGTACATACGGAGCTCCAATCAATACCTGGTTCGCCTGATTCATTTTGGGCATGAATGAGACTCACAAGCAAAGGAAGTTTGGGCCGTGCTACATCGCTTGGCTGAGTTTGGATACTTCTCAGTATGGTAGGGGTGGGTGAGCATGCAGAATGTTATCTCTGGAAGCAATGAGTATTTCGGCTTGTCGAATTGGAGAGAAGAGCTCACCTCGGGGTCAACAACCACCTCACTAGATGATGTACTACAATGTACACCGGTCGTGGTCGATGCCCCCGCTTCATGTGACCGGTCGGTTTCTGTTTCGGCCCGGTTTTTCTTCCTCATCCCCTCCGAGCTCGTCGGTCGAGGCTCTCGACGACTTTCTGCTTGCTTTCCGTCCATCATTCTGTTCTAGAACCGCCGTAGAACGTGTATAGGCTACCCATAATTATGTCCCAATTTCCCCGAAATTTTTCGCTCCAGAAGCTGGCCAGATCCGGCTCCTCAAGACGCTTCAGTACCTCTTCATTTCGTTCACGACCTTCTACAGTAAACCCTTCAAATGGCTCTTCGAAACGTCCTAGAACTTTTTTTGCTGTTGGAATGGCTGGGCTTGCTACTGTTACCGCCTATACCGCCGGCACAATTTACCCTTTCCCTCCACTCGCCCTTCTCTACCCTGTACCTGCACCACCACCTCCAACAGACCCTACTTCCCCAGAATACATCTCTCATGTAGACAGAATAGAACGAGAGATTACATCCCTCCCTCTTCTCAACTCTCTT
Source organism: Tetrapyrgos nigripes (assembly GCA_013368315.1). NCBI lineage: Eukaryota > Fungi > Basidiomycota > Agaricomycetes > Agaricales > Campanellaceae > Tetrapyrgos > Tetrapyrgos nigripes. Next base: position 76,264 of record JAACJM010000017.1, read on the forward strand.
CGCTCCCAGCCCGACGCTGATGAATGGTATGAATCACGGCCTTACGAAAAGTTTCCCGCCGAACGAAGACCGAACCATCTTACTGCAGGGGCATTAAGAGGTCCAGGGAGACTAGCTGCTCTACCTTTGTGCAGGGCAAAGTACGACGAGACCGAGAGTTATGTGTTTATTCATCTGGGTAGAGGGTTATGCGGTCATGACGGGATTATACATGGAGGTTTGTTGGCCACTTTATTGGATGAGACTATGGCTAGGACGGTATGTGTTCTGTTTATCTGCGATATACCAAGACTGATGACGCGCCTCTTCTAGGCGATTATGAACCTCCCAGAACGAATTGGTGTAACTGCCACCCTCAACATTTCCTACCGTGCTCCGACTAAAGCGGACCAGTTTGTCGTCATGAAGATTCGCCTCTTAGATGTGCAAGGACGGAAGGCAAACGTTGCTGCCAGGGTAGAGGATATGAAAGGAACTTTGCTCGTTGAGGCTACGTGAGTGTCTTCAGTGCTGCTCCATCTCACATGCTAAGGTCTCATCTCCAACAGCGGTATGTTCGTCCAACCCAGATACGCGCACCTCCTCAATAGCGTTGCTATAACCCAAGTCCTTGGAGAACCCCCGGTGAAGAGGGGTGAGGACCTTGACGCTGCGAAGAAGTGATGTCTATGGCGACCTATGGCGGCAACCACTTAGCATCAGTCAGTCATTCACAAAGAGCACCTAGACGGACATTGAGCCCTTAGAAGGGAACGAAGAAATATATTCTTTTATGGACTATTCCCCGTAGAGTTGACCTAATGAATCTTATAGATATGCGCAGTTGGCTAATTTACTTCGTCTATATAGTGTACTTAGCGAGTTGAACTATCACCTATCCATATATCCATGTTGTATCCATGTCAGCACTGAAGTACTGACTTATCATGAGTCTACCGAAGCACTTGGCGGCCCCTACTGTACACATCAACACTATCAACACTACAAAGGACGACCGTTTGTCCTATAGACAAATCTTAAACCTGATTGGCTAACGCTATCTGCCCCTTGCGTCACCGCTCCGCCTCGCTTAAGCGATTGCTGAGTGCTCCGACGGATTGGTCTCTTCCTGCTATTACTAACATCGCAAGCCAATGCTTTCCTTTTCCTTGAAGCCAATCCTATCTAGAAGTACTAGAGCCAATGCTCTCCACGGGCAAGAAAATTGTAGCAAGTTGAGGCAATCTTCAGAGCAGCAGTGTAATACAGTTAAGTATCAACGGATAAGGAGAACTTCACTTCTTTCAGGTTCTGTTTCTACTACAAAAGGCTGATAAAAAGGGGGGATACAAGCATGGTGGAGTGGGGCAAGAAGGAGGAACACTGCTTAGTGGGAAAGCACTGCGAGAGACTTTGATTCAATCTACATCAGGCTTCTGTATTGCTTTGAGACTAGAGACTTATTAGTTTTGTATCATGGTACAGCTGGGGCTCAACCAGGGCTCAGTTACCTTATTATTTAATTGTGTGGGTAGGAATAATATGGGTATGGGGGAGATGAGGCTGCAAGAAGCGAGATCTCTCCCTCATTCTAGATCTGAAGCATTGCACGGGGCCTCAGAGCCGCCGACGAAGGTGGTCGGCGGCGGCAGGGGCCTTTCTTTCGCAGCGTGGTACAGTGCAGTCTTTACTTACTATCATCTAGAAGCATGGCTTACTTTCGGTGCATAGCACGAGTCACTTTTTCGAAATCGGAAAATTCCCGTAGCTATAGCACTGCGTATACATCAAGATATGATGAGTGTTTTATTCTGAAGATATCTTGAAGATACTACAAAGCGCTGAGGATATTTTGATAGATCAGAGCATCTTCAAGATATCTTCAGAATAGGCCACTGATAATATTTTCATCTGCACCCAGTGTAGCATCGCACGGGTCACGGCTAGTTCGGATCCAATTTATCACGTCAAGACATGTACACCTGCTATTCAAAACATCTCCGAGACCTTATAAAAGGGCTGCTTGCTTCTAGGCGGTGCGTTAAGGGCTTTTTCCAAACTGCTTCAATCAGAACGCGTTTTCGGTAAGTAGATCTCCCTCTCAGGCATCATGATATCATTCAAACACCCCTTGGCTCTAGTATGCCCTAGTACTTCCAATAGCCTCTATACTGCGTAATATGACCTATCCTTGGTCTTCTGGGCTTGAACATCATTTCGAAGGAGACTATCGAGAACGACCGGACTCCTCCCAAGAGATGAATGCAAAGCTCGAGACGAACTCTGCCGTTGGCGATCTCTCTTCCAGCATGGACACAACTCCAATCTCCGACTCGGAGAAAGCGGAGGGTCATGAGAGATATGCTGGCTCTCTTCCTCCTAGGAAAAGTACAGAAGCCAAGTATGATCATCCAGAGAAGGTGAGCCTTTCGGATATGCCTCGATGTAGCTGATCATAATGACCAAATCTACCAGCCCAAAATATGGCAAGCCGGAGAGCCTTATAGATTCGCACCTAAGAAAACAGGAGAACCCTGGGAGGAATTGATCAAAGAAGTGAAAAAATACGACAAGGAAGAAGTTGAAGGATGGAGAGAGGATATCGATACGCTTCTTGTCTTCGTATGCTTTGTTCCTTAAATCCTTGATGTATCCTTCTGATCCATATCTTTCGTACAGGCCGGTCTATTCTCTGCCGCTGTGACTGCTTTCACGGTTGAATCCTACCAGTGGCTTCAACAGGATCCTACAGAGACGAATACTCAGTTACTTTATCAAATATCTCTACAACTCGCCAATCTGTCACAGAGTTCTTCCATCTTACCCAACAATCCATCCCAAGAACCTTTCACCCCGACGTCTTCTTCCATTCGCATAAACATCCTCTGGTTCCTCAGCCTCATCCTCGCCCTCTCCTCCGCTCTCTTAAGCATCCTCTGCAAACAATGGCTACGCGAATACTGTCGTGATACTCATACCAAAACCCAAATGCAGGCTCTAGTCCTCCGCCAACTACGTTATACAAGTTTCCAGAAGTGGCATGTGCGCACTTTTATAACTTGTCTCCCTCTTCTACTCGAGTTGGCCCTGCTGCTCTTCTTCGCCGGAATCCTAGAGCTCTTATGGAGTCTACACCACACCGTCGCGATACTCGCTTCAACAGTTGTTGGATGTACAGTCGTCTTCTTCTTCACCACAGCTATGCTCCCGACGTACTCTTTCTTCAAAATGGTCCCATCCTCACCCATCGGGCTTCCCAGAACGGTATCATCGATAGCCGACCCATCCAATAACGTTAATGTTAACCTTGAAACCTCCGAATCTGATCTCAAACCCCAACTCACAACTTTCTGTCCATACAAATCCCCACTCGCATGGCTCTTCTTCCGTCTTTTCCATCTCCTTCATTCCCGACTATTTCCTTCCTCCGAGTCGTCTTGGGGAGAGCGATTCTCCAAGATAACAAACTGGTCTAGAGGTGACCTCGAGATAATCAAGGACTCTCCTTATCATAATACTGCATGGGGATATTATCATCTTCCTGACCAACGACATCTCCAACTCCTCGATCTAGGATTGAAATGGACTGTAGATGCTTTCGGGGATAGTGCTAGGATGGCGGGACATATCTTCCATTGCTTGAGTGGTCTGGAAGCAACGTTGCCTTCGGATTCTTATCTGCGGTCGTTGGGAGTGATATTCGCCGATGCGCCGAAGGCCGCTACTGTCTCAAATTTGACGGTGGCGGGGAGGGGATCCGGAGCGCTTGAAGATGTTCCAAGTGGGACGATATTCCGGTTTCTGGATCATCGATACGAAGAAGGAAATAACGTCTTCCTTGGGGAGCTCACGTTAAGAGCGTTGAATGAAGCATCGACGAAGACACCTGAATGTCTTTACCAATATCTACAGACGGGCTTTTTCTATATAACACTTTTATTTGAACATGGTGAGCCTCCTTAAGCTTACTATTTATACAACGATTCAGCGGATGCTGATACTAGCCACATGCATAGCTCTTTCCCGGAGATCTGAATCCCCTGAACTCCTGCATGAAGTGATTTATCAAGTCGAATCCTCAATCAATAAATCCATCTCATCCCACATGAGATCCCGGTCTTCCAACAACATCAACTTTCTCGTCCTGCGACTCTGTGAACGAATGGCTTTTTATAAAGACCCTCTGATGGACGAGGCTGTCTTGTTCATCCTAGATTTTATGCTGGGAGAGTTAGAACACGAAATCCACATCCGTCCATTGCTTTGGATACGAACAGACCTCCTTGATGTCATCTGCAACTTTGTCTTTCTTCAGGGAGGATTCAGTACAATGACTATTCCTTCGCATGCTCAATTGGGATCTACAACGCCGGTAGTCACAGCTAAAGCCCAGAGCGTTTTCGCAAAGTTGAAGAACTTGCTTGTCAAGGATAGTCTTCGTTGGGAAACGGTCTCGGTGAATCCAAACTCGGAGATAGGATCGGCCAATGATGATGATAGGAATAGTCTAAGGGAATGGGAGGAGTTTTGGGAGGAATACCTTAGGACTGACTATATACTACCATACTTGGAACGAGGTTCCAGTGTACTGAATCTAAGGCCTGCTGGGAGGGATCCGCCTGCATTGTAGTTGGAGTATCACTGTGTAGTATTATCAATGTACACATGCGATTTCGAACCTCAGAGTAGATGGCTCGCAGATCCACATCCTTACACTCACATCCTTCAAGCTTTGGGCTGTCTTTCAATTTTAGTGCTCGCATTGGGATGGCCTGAGACAAGTCTCGGACAAAGCTAGGGGCAAACGCGGTATATAGATCTGAAGAATCTAGCTAAGGACATCGGTACTGTAACAGTCACTTGATTACTCTCGTTGAAGGATGATCGATGATCATCGGCCATGCAGTCCTGGAAAGCCAGTTGGGAGAGAGTACAAAATCACAAGTGGAGATGATAGTAAGCGATTGGTTCTAAATTGGTTCTAGGCCTAGACGCCTGAGAGCAGGCGTCATTTGGATTTTCAGCCTCACTCCCTTACACGCACTCCATCCCTTGATTCCAAGAAATCAACTTGCAATTATATACTTAAATAAGACAAGTAAATTTCTGTACGATCAAGTGACGTTCCTCTAGCTAGGTCTACCTATGTTCAGTCCGAACTTGTCCGTCCGAGGTATCACAAAGTCGTAAAAACAACAGTGTATCATAATCTTCAGAACGACGCTACTTGAGCAGCACCATAAGCAGATTGGACAGAAGCAGGCGAAGTCTGGTCGTTCCAGTTGCTGCCAGAAACCGTGACATAGCTATTGCCAAGGTCGTGACCGGAGAATCCCAAGTCGTTCTAGAACAATGTTTTGCGTTAGACACTCTAACTTGAAAAGCGAAGGAACGAAAACACATACAGTGCTGAGCGAACCATCCGAGCCAATCAAATCTCCATAATGCCCAACAATGGCAGAGTCATACCCAACCTGATGACCAGAGACGTGCAACAAATCAGAGGAGAAGTGACTCGCAGAAGCGATAAACTGATGGAAGACAACAGTCTGAGTTTCAACCTCGCAAATCTGCTCGGTGATGATCCTCTTTGCCATCTCTTGGAGAACGAGAAGACGCTGTTGGATGATCTCGATGCTTTCGGAGTGGCAGACGAGTTCACTCTGTTGAGAAACGACGGTTTCGTCGGCGATCAAACCAGAGAAGTTGTCAGAGCCGTAAAAGTTGTCAAAGCCGTCGAAGGAGGAGATGCCTCCCCAGTTTTCGAAGGAATGGATGGAGCTGCGGGCGTCTGATGATATAGAGATTGAGAAATGACTCTCCATATACTAGAACAGAGAAGAACTCACTCAAGCGAGTAGGTGCGGCAAGGACTGTGCCAGCCAAAGCAGTCATGAAGACAAAAGGAACGGTGAGTTTGGCGAACATGGTGATAGATGTTTTCTGGAGGTACCCTCCGGTAAGCAGCTGGGCAGAATAAGATCGAATGTGAATTGACGTACAGCAAAGAGGATGAGATCGTTAGATAGATAAAACGAAGGGGATGTAAGGCAACCTGGCCAAAAAGTTAAAGAAAGGAAAGTTGAGAAGAAAGAACGAAAAGATGCGAGTTGATGCAGTCTCACTGCTGACGAGTAAGCTTTTATAGTCCTCCGCTGCTGCGAATACCACACATCGATGAAGCACTCATTTCCTAAGGAAGATGTCACCAGGTGGCAAACACAAGTCACCTATGAGCAGCTATGAGTTGAATGCTCTTTCAGCAGCGGCTAACAATCCTACTTTGACACCCCCGCTTGACTTGAGATAGTTGGACAGAGAGAGCTTTCATCGTTACCATGGACACAAATCAACAGAGTTTCTTCATTGAATGTCTGCACATGTAGGAAGTTCGAGGATAGGTGGGTTAGTGTTCCGGAGGCATGAGTAGCGAAGGGCACATCCAGTGTTGAAGGCTTTTGACGTGAACAGCGGGCGAGACAGTACTTACGAATCCAGCTGTCAATCAAGTACTACAGTCTGTGCTATATTTAGGACGTCTGTACTAAGCAATGGCCTTGGCAGAAAGGCTATGTATGTGCTTATGACCAACGAGCGCAATTGTAGCCTGGATACCGACCGCTCAGCTCTGCTGGCCCAATTGCAATTGTACCGTCTTGTGTTTGTCCCCTGCCAGTGTGACACATTCACTGGCAGCGCACCAGTGTAAGTCAGAAGTGAAACTGGTAAAGGGTGCCGTGAAGATGCCGACGTCATAGTGAATATGGAAGTCCTAGCCGCAGCAAAGGCCGCGCGCATTCCATCTTAGACAATGAGCGCTCCATCGACGAGTGGTATTCGCAGCAGCGGAGGACTATAAAAGCTTACTCGTCAGCAGTGAGACTGCATCAACTCGCATCTTTTCGTTCTTTCTTCTCAACTTTCCTTTCTTTAACTTTTTGGCCAGGTTGCCTTACATCCCCTTCGTTTTATCTATCTAACGATCTCATCCTCTTTGCTGTACGTCAATTCACATTCGATCTTATTCTGCCCAGCTGCTTACCGGAGGGTACCTCCAGAAAACATCTATCACCATGTTCGCCAAACTCACCGTTCCTTTTGTCTTCATGACTGCTTTGGCTGGCACAGTCCTTGCCGCACCTACTCGCTTGAGTGAGTTCTTCCTTTCTATTCTAGTATATGGAGACTCATTTATCAATCTTTATATGATCAGACGCCCGCGGCTCCATCCATTCCTTCGAAAACTGGGGAGGCATCTCCTCCTTCGACGGCTTCGACAACTTTTACGGCTCCGACAACTTCTCTGGTTTGATCGCCGACGAAACCGTCGTCTCCCAACAGAGTGAACTCGTCTGCCACTCCGAAAGTATCGAAATCATCCAACAACGTCTTCTTGTTCTCCAAGAGATGGCAAAGAAGATCATCACCGAGCAGATTTGCGAGGTTGAAACTCAGACTGTTGTCTTCCATCAGTTTATCGCTTCTGCGAGTCACTTCTCCTCTGATTTGTTGCACGTCTCTGGCCATCAGGTTGGGTATGACTCTGCCATTGTTGGGCATTATGGAGATTTGATTGGCTCGGATGGTTCGCTCAGCACTGTATGTGTTTTCGTTCCTTCGCTTTTCAAGTTGGAGTGTCTAACGCAAAACATTATTCTAGGACGACTTCGGATTCTCCGGTCACGACCTTGGCAATAGCTATGTCACGGTTTCTGGCAGCAACTGGAACGACCAGACTTCGCCTGCTTCTGTCCAATCTGCTTATGGTGCTGCCCAAGCAGCGTCGTTCTGAAGATTATGATACACTACTGTTTTTACGACTTTGCGATACCTCAGACGGACAAGTTCGGACTAAACATAGGTAGACCTAGCTAGAGGAACGTCCCTTGGTCGTACATAGATTTATTTGTTTTATTTAAGTATATAATTGCGAGTTGATTTCATGATGGAAGTCATTGCCCCGATAAGGCCGAAAATCCAAATGACGCCTGCCCTAAAGTAGCTTTTCGACGCGCCTAGGCCTAGAACCAATCGCTACTGGTTCTCTACCAGCTTCTCCACTTGGTGGACTTGTACTCTCTCCCAACTGACTTTCCAGGATTGCTGCGTGGCTGATGATGGATGGTCCATTGAAGCTGTAAGTGTAAAAGAATCCTCGTAAGTCGACTTTGTCTGCTCTACTTGACCTGCTATTGATATCATCCCTCAACAAGGTTAGACCGGAACAGTCCGTCGAGGTTTTAGGTTCAAAAGAAGCCCAAAACGTGTGCTCTGACAACCCTCTTCTCCTCCGTCCAAATCCCACTCTCAGCCAAAAGGACTTAGGCGTTTCGATTTCAGATGGACTTTGGCACTAATACCAACGGGTATGTACTATTTTCTTGTCAGGAGCCGACATCTTACTCACTATTCTCATTCCAGTCGAGAACGAGCAAACTCTGGTCGGAAAAACCATAGACAAACTAAGCCAAAAGCAGGGAAGGGAAAGAAACCAGCGCAAGTTACCAATCCTAGGCTACAGTGCATTTGTGTGCGCTGTGGGAGGACTCTACTAATTTCTGATTATGGAAACATACAAGGAGATAGATGCGACCGCTGCTCTGGCCCAGGCGCAGCGGATGCAGACGTCGTCCACTTGACCTCAAAACTCAACAATACACACATCTCCTCTCAGGCTCAGGCTCGGATTCCTCAATGGAAGCCAGGAGATCTAGACGAGGAAATCATCGACACCGGACCCGCATTCCAATCAGCTGTCCAAGTCCTCTCTACATGTCACACTCTCATTGTCGATTGCGAGGGACTCCATCTCGGGGTACAAGGTGGTGTCTTGTCACTCCTCTGCATGCGCAGCGTTAGCGTCTCTGGAACTCCCCATTCCTACCTCTTCGACATCCCCTTGCTCGAACGTGCCAACGTCTCCCTCCAACCTGTCTTTGAGTTGCTCAATTCTGCGAATATTAGGAAGGTGTTCTATGATGGTAGAATGGACTTTTGTGCAATCTACCATCGTTACTATGGCCCTAGGCCGGGACGGGGCTCAGGCTTCAACAATCTCATTGATTTGCAACTAGCGGATGTGGATTCTAGGGTAATGAGGGGAGAGACGAGCGATGGCCAGATGAAGAGGTTGTTGAGGTGTTTACCGCATAGTCAGGTATCTAAACCGAGGAATGCGGGGAAGTATACGGATGTACACCTCCTTCAGGGGCTTGGGAACTGTTTGATTGAGCATGGAGTAGCTGCGCCTCCGAAGGGTAACGGTGAGCAAGTCCGCTTCAGTTTAGTCTTGCACTTTTGACTGATTCTTCTACGCCTTCCCAGTTGATCACTCCACATGGATGAATCGTCCTCTCACCGACGAACAACGCTTCTACGCCGCCAACGACCTCTATCTCATCTCCCTACTCCTCGCGCATTTCGAATCAGCTGGATACCTCTCTCAAGACCTTCCGGTTTGGAGTCAACGATATATTTGCCTATGGAGCGACAGTCAACCCACGGAAGGCAGCAGATATCGCTCTCATCCACTTCTTCCACTAGAAATTCTTCGTTTTGGTCCCACTTCTACCTCTACCAACAACACCAACCCGAGTCTCAATCGGCGGTGTGACGGATGTCAAAGATACCTTTCTATGTCTTCGTTCCCGGGTCTAGGCCCAACGAATGAGGCTCAGAGTCGCGGCTATGGCCGTGGAGCGCAGTCACAATCGAGCGGTAACGGTGGCCAAGAAGAGAGTTTCTGTTTTGTTTGTATGGCAATACCTCATTGGATCAAAAGGCGAGAACACTTTGCAGAACTGAAAAGGAAGAAGAAAGAAGAGAGGGAGAAAACAGAGGCGCAGAAGAGAGGGGAGGAGATGGTGAGGTTGTTTGGGGGTTTACCAAAAGCGCAAGCGCCAACGTCAAGTGCATCTGCTTCTGGAGTTGCTGATGGCAATGGAAATGGGCCGGGGCCGGGGTCGGGTGTGGTACCTGTAGCAGCTGAGCAAGGTCCCAGTGGTGTGGTGACGAGGGGAGCGTCTGAGCAGTCCCAGAGTGGCGATAGTGGTGGTAGAGGCGGTAGAGGCGGACGCAGGCGTGGACGTGGGCGCGGGTTACAGGGTACGGACACTGGCAGAGGTGGTCGGGGTACTACCATGGCCAGGGGTAGAGGAGGTGGTGGAGAAAGAGGTGGCTCAGAAAGAGATGGACGTGGTAGAGGTCGTGGTGGTATAGGTGATGGGCGTGGTGGTAGAGCAAGACGTGGTGGTGGAGCAGGACGTGGTGGTGGAGCACCAGCACTTCCTCCAGCACCAGCACTTCCACCAGCACCAGCACCAGTACGTCCTCCACCGCCACGTCCTGCTGGTGGAGGTGGTGGTGGTGGTGGTTGGTGGCATTAGGAGAGGGTATTCCAACCGAGGTCGAGGATATAGTGCCAGGGGCAGTGGTCGAGATGGCCATGGTGGCCTGGGTATTGATTCTTCCGTGGTTGAAGCCTGAGGTCTGGTACTGGCCTCCTGATTGTGGTTTGTATTTTAGGAAAGGGAAGGGGAATCAGATTATCTTGTGTGCTTTGCTTTTCATTGTTGTCATTTTGCTACTGTGCTACTTGTGTACTACCTCCAACTTGTAACTTTTGACATTCCAATTGTACCAGTACTCGCCTTTCAATTCGCTTACCCTACAAATGTTGTTCCCCAATCTCAACCTTCTCAACTCCTTCCAACGCCTTCTCTCTGCGTTCTTTCACCTTCGGGTTTTCCATATCCTCAATCTCGGGAATGCCCACATTTTCTGGACCATATGCAAACCATCTTTCATCAGCGCGGATAGCTAAGTCGTTTCCACTCATCATACGTTTGTACATTAGACCTGAAGATTCAAAGGTCCAGTCCTGCCAGTGGGTCGTGAAGGTGAGTAAGTAACATTGGAATTTGACCAAGACTTTAACCAAGAATGAAGCTGAGACAGACCTCAAGACCGTATGTACGGAACCATTGACCAGTACCATCGGGCTTGTCGTTCCATTCATAGAAGAACTGCGTGCAATTGCCATGATAAAATCAAAAATTGAGCAGGAGGCGAAAAAGACATACCTGTACAGCGATCTTATTTTCCGTGAATGAGAACAAGTCCTTCCTCAAGCTTCGCAAATGACAATTAAATGAGAATTGAGCTTTTGGCCAAAAGACCAAAGTTGCGATCATGCGAAAAGGTAGCATAGACACATACATGTACCAATGCTCTCTCTCCCACTTTCTCTTCAACCACTTCTCTACATCTTCTCTCCCTTTAATAAAATCCGCACGATTCCGCCAAACAGTGCCTGGTGTGTATGCGAGCGCGACTTTTGCTGGATCTCGTGTGTTCCAGAGGTTTTGGGCGGCTTTGACCTTTTGAAGGGCTGATGCAAAGGTGAAAGGAGGTAGGGGAGGGCGTGTTATGGACATTTTGGATGAGGATGATTGTAAGGAGATATCGATAGTGCAAGCATCTTAAATACAGCTGCAACTCGTGACAGTGCGAGATTCCACGGAGATCTGTTTCTTTTTCCGAAGTGTAATTATAGACGGATGTACGCTGCTGACAAAAGAAAGACTCACTGACCACATCATTGCCCGTGCGTGCGAGGCTTCGGAGACTTTGCGAGCCCGGATACGACGTTCACGTAGGAATGGTCTAGTAGCCTAGCCTGGTATCCAGCCGCTCCCGTAGGGAGCGCTTGTAAAAACGGAGATAAAAAATGGCGTAGACACGATTGATGGCAGTAAGCGAAGATCAGGCACAACGCCTCAGCTTATTCCTTGCTTTCCGTCTGCCCTTTGTTTGGAATCCGTTAGTTTTTGACCTCGCTAGACTTGTTCACCCCTACTACTAATAATCGTCGTCTTCTGAAACAAAAACTTGGCAAAAACGTTGGCAAGATAACCAGAAAAGGTATATCTATGCGAGGTTATTCACCATATATAGGCAATAGATACTTAGTACTTAACGCTTACTGCCATGTCTACGCCATTTTAAACTCCGTTTTTCCAAGCGCTCCCTACGGGAGCGGCTGGTCCCCAGGCTACTAGCCATACCCGTGGAGGGCGGCAATGCCTCCAGGACCGCTGGAGGCCACCCAGCCGCCTGCCAAAAATGCACTCAAAAATGTCCACCCCAGGTATTTTACTGTAGCTGCTCTTTATCTGTAACATCGCATAGTCATATTCAAATAGAATCATCTTGAGCAGGGCGTGGTCGGAGGGAATCAGGAATATCGAAGATTTGAAGGAATTAGATTTTGTATTTTCTAGTATACTCCAAAACAAGAGAAACCCCACGACCACGTACTCGAGAAGAAAGTATTTAGTATAATCTACTCCTCAGTTACATAATTACCGTGACTAACGCGTTATGTCACGCGAAACTGTCACGACTCTCCCGCAAAAAAACCTCATAAAAATGGGTATTATTGGTATGATAGTATCCTATAGTCTTTACAATGTGCATAATCATCTTTTAATCGCAGAATAGCCACGATCCGTGGCCATCTACTGGCATACGACGGGGAGGATGGTTGGGCAGACGGGTGCGGACAGGTTCTGAGGTGGCTATGCGCTTATGTCATGGACGCGTCGCGACTATAGTACGTCACTCTGTCATATGATCTCGGAGTGGTAGCCAATTGGAGACGTTATTCATTTACCACTTTAGCGAAAATCGGTAATCATCTTTCCATTGAAGGCCTTCAGAGGCCTTCCCGAACTCCGTCTATTTGCCTTCCACTGCAACTCCGAGAGGATGACGACCACAAGAGCTATAACCGTGGCTACCTGGTAGGAGTAGATTCTGACAAGCATCAAGCTCTAGTGTGCAGCCTTGGGGATGCGATGCAAACACTCCAACTTGAAGGTAGTTATAGATAGTAGGCGAGATGCCAAGCCTATTTATCTGATTTCATTGGACAGGTACGTTGATAATCATCAGGGGATGTCCCGAGATGTTAGAACGATTTTGTGCGTTGACTGCAAGTTGTTTGACCTGCAGGAATTCGGAAATTACACGTTGTTCATGAATGAAGAGCCAACGGTGAACTCACCAACGTCTGGCCATAGAGGACCAGGAGGAGGAGGAAAGATGCTAGGACACGCGCAAAAGCGCTAAACCAGAGTGCACGGCTACCGATTTTCATAAGAGTTTCCGATGACATCGTCAATGCGCTGTTTTTTGATCGCACTCTTTCTCCACTTCCATCATCATATACCCTCTAAAAAGCTCTTCTCTACCTCTGACCTCGTAAGATGGTCCCTCCACACTCGTTTAAGGGTCTCCGACTATATTCCTCCATTCTAACCTTATCCTTACTCCTCAACCCAATAACTGCAGTCAAATGGATTTCCATTCCCTCTGTCAGTGTGAGCGAGATTAATGGGTGGAAGGAGTTGCCTATTGTTCCTGGCGCAGACTTGATTACAGACTTTCCTATTGAGGGGACGTCTGCGACTTTTGTGAGTGTTGACTTCATCCTGACCTTCCTCCCTACTTCGTCCTCCGTCTCGAACCGAACAGCACTGACGCGTCGTTCATCATCGCTAGCCCGTGTACCAAAGCTCTGGGTTGGACAACGAGGCTATCACGCGTGCTGTCATCGTTTCAGGCGCTCAAGTGAGTTTACTCCTTGCCAAGCACCCTGTGTGTGCTCGTCCTAATTCATACTGACTGTATCCTGTGCTTATCGTGTGCGCATTCTCAGGCTCGCGATCATTGGTCCCGTATGTATTTCCACACCTGTCTTACATGATTCCCCTTAATCCTTTTCTGCGCAGACTTCATAACAATCGAGAACGTCCTCAACGCACTCGCCGGGAATGATTCCTCCTTTGACCCTAAAACCATTTCGATATTGTCACCTTGTTTCTTAGACCAAGCAGACTACGAATCCGGTGCTGCCAACGCGAGCAATCTATATTGGTCATCTAGTGGGTGGTTTACGGGACATACAGCAGTTGGGCCTGAGATGATCACGGTGGATGGTGATCATGAAGAAGAGGATGAGGATGACCGTGACAAAGTGAGGAAAAGAGACTCGCAGCAGGTGAACAGTGGAGCGACTTCAATAAGCTCGTTTGACGTCCTGGATAACATTGCAAACCATTACATGGATAAGGAGACGTATCCTAACCTACAAGTGAGTTTCAAATCCACTTTTAGCATCTCTCTTCCTCCTCTTCCCTCTGTTCTGGTTCCGAAAATGACTAAACGACTTCGACTGACTTAACTTTTGCTTTTGCCATCTTCATCTTTCATCTCATGATTCGCAGGAAATAATCTTCGTCGGCCACTCTGCCGCAGCTCAGCTCTTGCAACGTTATGCTGCCCTTCGAAAACCGACTGATAATGATGAGAGTATCCACTTTATGATCGGTATGTCATTACCTGCGACCCTTCTGTTTTTCTTCCTATACTCACTTCTTCACCCACCATGGCACGCACAGCCAACCCAGGAACCTACCTCTGGCTCACGTCTGACCGTCCAGTAACAGTCGACTCCGACAATAGTAGCTGTAGTGGCATAGACGACTACAAATACGGCATGTCCAGCAGCCTCGTCCAGTATTCCAATCAAGATTTTGCGCAAATCGGTAGAAAGGGCGTTGTAAAGAGGTATCGAGAGAGGAATGTTCATTATGCGTTTGGTACTGTGAGTTAATTTTCTTGTTCACAACTGCCTGCCTTGACTGAAAAGGCTGGGTTGAAGTTGGGTTGAAGAGATAAAATATCTAACTGACTGACCCAAACACGTAGGCTGATTTCGGAGTTGGAGATTATGCATGTCAGGCTATGGTGAGCGAGGGATCCGGATTTATTGGCCAGTCCAGCCCAACTAATCCGCCTTTACAGACTCAAGGCGCAACACACCTAGACCGCGGGATGAACTTTATCATGCTACTACAATCCATGGTCGGCGGGGTGCCTACAACCCACACCGTAGATTGGATTGATGGTATCGGACACGACTTTGAAGGGATGATGGATAATGAGGCTACTAGTACTAGGGTGAGTGGAAACAATTAAACCTTTGCGCATGCTATAGCGTGACAATGTGGTTAACTAATCCCTTCCTTCCCTTCTTCGCTGTCAATAGCTTTTCAGAAACTCCTCTGCTAGCTCCACTGGTGAACAACCTGCAACGACTAGCGTGTACATAACCACTGCTAGTGCTTCGGAATACGACGGAGACGATGAGAATAATTCTGGTCGCTCCGTTCATGCCGGTTGGCTGATTTTGACATGTACAATCTCGACATTGTCGGCTGTGGTCGGGGTATTCTTGTTGTGACGAGCTTGTGTGTTTCTGCCCTTGGTTGTCCTTCCAATTCTTTGCTACATCTTGACACCAGTCCCTTATGGGAACCACATTTCATACATACACCTATTACACAGTACGTTTGGTCATTTCACGACAGCTATGACAACAGTGGACATTTGCATTCTAACTAGAGACATCTTATTGGCACAAGACTACGGTACATTTATATAGTTATCTCCCGTAATATGATTTCGTGGATACATACTTCTGTCTAACATGCAGCCTATAGTTCGGGCATACACCGAACCTAATCCGTTTCACTACTGGTGGTCATCGTCACTGATCCCAACACCTCCGGCTCCGGCTCCGAATCCGCTTGTACCCCCACCGACGCCAGATTCGGATGGAAATACAAGTATGCAGCCTTCACACTCCTTCCCTTCTTCCACGAAGTGTACTGTGACTTTGGCAGATGCTTATCCTTATCTCCAGGCAAATCCTTCACCGTCAAATGCACTTTCAAGCACCTCAGCGACCTGACGAGACCTTCGTTTGTCGACATCCGAATAGGTGAATCATAGGCACGGGGAAAGGCGGGAGACGAATGGAGAGTGACAGTGATCTCGATCCAGATACATTCACGAAGATGGAGATGATTTTCTGCAACAGAATGAAAGTTGTAGCCGTCGGTGAGGGGGAAGGAGAAGTAGACCTGCAGGACGGAGAACAAAAAAAAAAAGTAGGAATGAGTTGTGGAAGGGAAGGAAGGATAGGAAACCGGAATACGTACTATCGGGTCAATCTTGAACATGGAGAACATATTGACGAGGATTGGCAAAAGCCTCTCGGCTGCTGGCGCTTTGGGTTTGAGCGTATAGGGGACATCTATCTGAAGGAGTTTACGATATAGCTGATCGTGAACGAGGTTCTGGACATCACGCTCAATCCCTTTAGAATTCTCCTTCTCTTTGAGACTCTGAGCGCAAGACTGCTGAACGATACCCGCAAATACCATATCGTTCTGCTCTCCCTGAACTTCGTCCACTTCCACATTATCTGCGTCAATAGTCGCACCTCCAATAGCTGTCTTAACCCGATCCGTTAACCCCGATAGCTGCCAGAAAGTATACGAATACTTGAGCTTCCCTGGTATGGTAACGACGCTAAATTCCATCATCATTCTTGAGCGTGATTCATAGACCACCTTCCACATGTTGCCTCTGACCACGTCGGCTTCGGGACCCATAAGGATAGGGATAGCAGGAGTGAAATCAACGGCCATAGAGGAGTCATTTGGAGTCTGTGGGAGATCTATGGGCTCCAGAGTGATCGTCCAGCAGGAGAAATCTCCAACGCAACGAGGGCTCGAAGTACGGAACTCGGAATAGGGGCGTAAGTAGTCGACGATAGAAGGCAGCTCAACCATGGTCCACCCTCGTTGGATATATTTATCCCGAGCCGCTTGATGTTTGTTCTCCTGAGTAACGTAAAAAGGTGTTTCGACGGAAATGCGGTCATGGAACGTAGCCCGGGGAAAGAGGGAGTAGGCATGGGAGTGAGAGATGACGTTCATGACACATGCTGTTCATATGATCAATAAAGAGCGACTATTAGAAGGAAAACGACGTGGACTTACTCGAGTGAAACCGAAGAATAATTTCCATTGGAGCTTCAGCGCACGCAATAATCTGGATCTTCTTTCCACCCTTCACAAAGTTGAAGACTTCCGAAATGCCATTGCTCATGTACCCCTGCCAATCCTCATCGCCTTGCTGGTTGGCCACTCCAGTAGGATGAGGCCCATGCGCATCCTGCCAATCGATAGCAGCCTGCAACGCCTCGTTGAAATCGCTAATCTGTTGATTGATAGGCTGGAACGTATATCCGACTTCCTGAAGAAACTGTGCCACGATGAGGACTGAGACAAGCCTCACGTAGAGGTCCAAGTCCGAATTTGAGTATTCCGTAAGATCGAAGAATTGCAGTGCGGTAGAGCCTGAGATGAGCATGCGAGTATTATACTGCATGACACGGAAACGAGGGATATCTTCAGGCTCGAAATAACGCGATAGGACCTTGGAAATTTTGAAGGCACGACCATTGAAGGATTTTACAGCCCGGCTGGCTTCTTTACATGCGAGCGCGTACCGCAGTCTTTGGACTGGTGAAAGTTCGCGTATGAATAGGTCCTGTGCAGTGAGAGGTCTTCCGGGCGTAAGTAATAAAACAGATGTAGAAAAGACATATACGTACAGTAGCATTCTGAGACCCTGGTGAGAGGAGGTGGTGGTTGAAGTCAGACCATGACAAGCTCAAGCGACGCGGATAAACTTCGTCTGAAACTTCTGGAAGCTGAAGTTTCTCAGGCTCGAGTCTTCATGCCCCTATTCCCAAAGTTGTTGCTTTCATAATATTACTGTACTGGTTCTTTATTTACGCACTATGCCCACACCCTTGCTGTTAGTATTCATAGCTGACCAGGTATTCTATTTTTAGTCAGCTAATCTACTCTCAATTCTTAAATTTTTCGCGAATTGGGGTCAGTGACTTCGGACACGGAACTTTTCGTCGAAAAATTGCCTTTTTTGGACATTTTTGCCACGAGTTTCAGTTGTCTTTTCGTGTCCGAACTGTTGTGACCTCAGACAGCTGAAAAAAATTTCGCGCAGTTGGGGGGGGGCGTAACTGCAGATACACGAATTGATTGAGATGGTACAGTATGCTTCGTCGCATTCCATGAAATAAGGCCATTCCTACTAGATAGGACCATTCTTCTGAATTGAAGCCTTTGAAAAGTGGTAAGATTTTGCTTCGAGTCATTTTGGAGTCATTCAATGTTCGTAACGTTCATTCCGTCGGAAGCCGTACTGACGCGTCACGGTCAGCGCAAACCGTGCAACTGCTGTAGTAGTATGTACTACGGACCCGCAACGTCTAAAACTACATTGCTTATCAAGTTGGTTAGTGAATGCGACTTATGATAACAAAAACCAACTTCCCACTTTGATTCTTCAAAACGTCCCACTAGTATCCACGCTCTGTATCAGGTTATGAACTTCAAGACTGGACAGACGAAAGTGCTCTTAACAGGTGCGACAGGTCAGTACGCGCTCAGGCTTGCTCCTCTTGCTCATCGAGTACTATGACCGTAATTACTTATACATATTTGAATTCACGTAGGTTATATCGGAGGCTCCGTCCTAACCCGTCTTGTCCTCCGCCCAGAAGTCGCTGTCGGGTCCCTTGATATCCGAGTCCTAGTCCTCTCTCCCCAACATGCTCGAAAGCTGAAAGGGATGGATCTTCCTATAACCATCATAGTAGGATCTCATACAGACGAGAATGTGATGGTGAAAGCTGTCGAGGGCGTAGATGTGGTTATTGCTGCTGTGAGTAGCCTAAGTTCGTGTGGCTCAACTTCTCGAGTCGTCCTTCCAGTTCTCGTTTACTATCCAACTTACTCTGAATCTACCAGGCTGACAGTGACAATATTGAAGCTGCTAGACTGACACTAAGGGGAATGAAAAAACGATTTGAGAAGAGCGGAAAGCAGCCAATCTATATACATACTGTGAGTGAATCCGTTGAAAATTGGTTCTAACTTCCGAGACGAATCACAGTCTTTTTTTTTTGATTGAAGTCTGGTACTGGTAAGACGATCCTACTTTGATCCCTGGTCATATAGCTCACTGATATCTCGATGACTCGAACGCGTCCGCTCGCTGCAGGAGTTTACATGGACTACGCAGATGGCATGCGTTCAACGGACATCATCTACGACGACACCGATCCACACTCTTTGAAAAATCTTCCTCAAATGGACGTCTGTACGGAAATCATTGCAGCCGACAAACTTGAAGGTACATATTCACTGTCGAGCACTGTCGGTAGTACTATCCATTCTGAAATTTCAACCAAACAGGATACATCAGATCCTACATCATTCTTCCTCCTACAGTCTATGGAATCGCCACAGGGCCTATTTTTGAAGCAGGAATATCCAACCCTCATTCTACCCAAATACCGATTCTGCTGAGAGCATCCATGGATCGTCGTCGAGGTGGGATGATTGGGATGGGGAAGAATGTTTGGCCTAATGTTGAGATTCATGAACGTGAGTATACATATTACTTATTCATTCGTGAGCTTCATCCAAAGTACATCTCATCAATCTTATCTTGAGGATATCTAGTCGCAGAGCTCTATAACATCCTATTGGATTCGACCATTCTACATCCAGACAGTATTGGTCACGGTTGTCAAGGAATCTACAACGCAGTGAATGGCGAATATTCCTCCTATCAACTCGCTGAAGGCATCGGGCAAGCCCTCGTTGATCTGGGTTATGCAGATAATCCGATTCCATTGACATTTTCGACTGAAGAGGAGAATAAGTATTTCGGAGTGAGTATTGTTCAGCGATTCAGAATGCACATAGCAACATAGTATTGACTTCCAGTGATACTTGTTTCTTGATTTGACAGTCATTTGCTCGCGCATTTGGAACCAATTCTCGGTGTTTGGGAACTCGTTCGAAATCTTTAGGATGGAACCCGAAGCTCACAACCGAGGACATGCTGAAAGGTATCAAACCCGAGATTGAGGCGTTGATGGCTACTAGAAGAATCATGGTACCCCAGTCTGGAACGTGTCTGGGCACGCCTGTATAACGAGCGTAGGTAGTACCCTCAGCAATGAACGAGGAAATGTGAGCCATCGCTGACGCGCGGCATGGATACGAGGCCTTTTGAAGCAACGACTGTCAACTGTGATGCCGCTGAGTTCTGAGTTTGAATTCCGGCCAAACGGCAAAAGTACTGCGACAGTACAATACGGGAATTGCCGAAAAGCGGATCGGAGTGAAAAAGATAACCGAACCGGTGGACCATTTCAGCATAGCCACACAACAAATGGCCGGTTTGTAAGAACGAGTCCCTTGAAAGGGCCTCGTAATTGATGTAATTAAAAGAGCCTCAAGACAGATAAATAGATTACACCGTTACCGGAAAAGCTACCTAAGTGGTAGGAGCTCTCCGTGGAACCATTTGCTGATTCAGCGAGGCAAGTAACAACGAAGGGCAACATCCTGGCAAAGCATGCGCAGGGTAGATCGTCTGAGCCGCTGAATTTGAAGCGCTTTAATACGGCGCAAAGACAGGTTACGTGCGTCGTGGGTCTCTATGCGAAATGACGTACGCCAGTCCAGGAAACAGAGGAGATCCAAAAAACCGCAAAAAAACTCTGAGAAAAAACCGCTGAACAGAATCTAGACATACAAAAAAGTTATGGAAGATTAAAATATAAGCAACAATATTAGTGGAAGCAAGAGAAGAAGAAAATACACCAACTGGAATATTGCGTGAAGCAACGTGGCTGCCCCACAACCTTCAACAGGGCACTGCTTGGCTTGGCTCAAGCTTGGCTTCCTTCTCTCCTCATTGAACTTCGCGCACAGCCCTTCTTGAAGTTCATTAGATGATTTCTTCTCTTTAACTGCGCACTACTTCGCATTTTCCGAATCAGGGCGATTACACGGTGACTTAGGCTGTGTTCTCGTGAGAATAAATTTCTACATATGGAAAAGATATGACATCACGGTGCTGCGGATGCAAATGGCTTGGAAAGTTGTTGTTATATAACTGAACCAGTCTGACTGATTTCCCCCTCATTTGACTTGGCAACTTGGTTACGAGCCCTGCGTGTGTAACCGTCGCGACTACTACCTCCTCTCCTCTTCCTTTCCCAACTTTCGAACGCCAGGGACCACTCGAAGCTACAGTTGAGCTACAGAAACCTAGAAACAATGACCTCAGTCACCCTCCAACCTTCCTCTCTCGGTACTATGAATGTCTACCACGACTTTCCTACGGACGAGAAACACCAGCACTCTGAACAATGCCAGCACGGCGACACGGAATGTGCTCATGGCCATGCACACGCTCACAGCTCGTCTCACAGACGATGCCATGCTTCTCGTTTGAGACGACTTCTGTTTCCTATCATCATATCCTTAATCTCTGTCGGTGCAGTCTTGGCGTTCTCATGCATGTATGACATGTTGGGACTCTTTGGGAGTAGTACTGGTGAGGGAGGGTACGATGGGCTCATGAAGCGGCAAAGTGCTGGTAATGGATCTGGTTCAAATGGGAACAATGGTGATGTTTTCGTAGATAGGAAACGTGAGTGCTTCTAGTCTCTTACCGACCTGTGATACTGAACCCGACTGACTGACGCCCTTGCTCCTCCTGTCTGCCGCATGCCATTCAATGATTCATTCCCGTCTACCGCTCCGCTGGTTTTATGACGTGTTGTTGTACCCGGAACATCAAGTGTACCTCATCGTCATCTTCGTCGGCCTTCTCATAGTGGTGATACTTGCCATCTGTCTCAGTGCATGGTGCTGCCGAGGTATATTCTAGCGAGATCGACCGTCGTACGGTGTACTCACCCTCTCTGTCATTTCATTTCAGGTGCATTTGAAAACCCCCTATGTTGCCCATGCTATCTGTGCGCTTGCTGCGGTGGTCTCGGTAAGCCTCGTCCCTCCTTTCTCCCGATTTCTTTCTTTCTTTTTCTTTTTGCTTCCGAATGATTGTTGCGATGAGCTATATGCATCATCGCTTCTTGTCTTTGATTTTCGGCCGCGTCCGTGCACAGTGTACACGGCTCTTCATTATTTCCCCTTTTCTTACCCATACCCACTCATGTTCATCAACCAATCAAATTCTCCAACGACGAGCAACTTACTGATCCTTCTTCACAGCATGTCTCGAATGTATCGGTTGTGGTCTCTGCGCAGAAGGCATTAGTGAGATGTAATCGACATGATTGGATTGTTAGTTGTCGAGGCTATCTCGCAGATAATTCCCCTGTATTATACCTACCTCTTTTTACCCACCCTTCCTCACGATCGCTTAACTTTACGACCTTACTCCCACTTTCATGGACTTTTGATTGTACTTCTCTCGTTTGATCTTGGACAATTGATAATGAATTTGGCTGGTTCTTAACGCAGCGAGTCGGATTTTATCCAGGCTACTACTTATCAACTACGAAAGGCAACCTTCCAAACACATTCCTTCAATCCACTGAAGAAGATCATTACTGACTTGATCTCTGGCCTCCAGCATGATCCAATGTCCAGTATTATACTCGTGGATAATAAGTTCACCCTTAGCGAATCTTGGTAAGTTCCGCAAGGTTGAATGAGGGATAGAGCAGTAGTCTCGCAAGGCAGCGCCGTAGAAAACGGGTTTCTGTGTAGATGTGTTTTCTTTTGGAATGCCTAAAAGAACGAGGGAGATTCAGAAAAATTGAAGCTGAAGGTGAAAAATGAAACAGAGAAAGTACTTCGAGCTATTACTTACCTTCATCATCGTCACTTTCAACCGAGCTCATCACGATCTTGTACCAGTTCAGCGGAGCGGAATAACCATCTTTGTAGAAGAGATCCTTCTGAATCATTCTCTCCTAAATTAGAGCAGTCAGTCAGAACGAGAAAGGTTATACTTCTTACAGTAAAGCACATCATGGACTGTACTGTACCTCAGATGTCACGTATTCTCCTGGTATTATCCTCGTATCATTCTTGAGGAATGCTTCCAGAGCTCCAATGGGGCACAAGCTATCGATGGCCTGGACAGTATCCCGAGGGAACCATGCGTCGAAGAAGGAATCCAGATGCTCTTGGATAACCTGATCAGCTCCTTCGGAGACCAAGAAATCGAAATATCCAAAGTTCTCGTAACCGAGAAACGCTTTAGCCTAAGTATATGTTCATGACAATGACAATGAGCGTCCAGCGGAATCATGAATGGTGGACTAGGGGCAAGGACAACGCTCACCACACTGAAAGATTCATTGAAATCCGTAGAGAATCCTGGAGAGATCTCCCCAACGGCAAGGAATGCAAAGGCGTGAAAACGTTCTGGGAAGTAGTTTGCGAGACGAGTTGTGATCTTCGAGCCCCTTCAAAGATTGATCAAGGTATCGTGAATCAGCGTGCGGCCGCAGAAGCTCAAGGAAGGTAAGTTTCGAGAAAGAAGACATAGTACTTACCAATCATGTCCAATGAGAATCGCTTGTTCTATACCTTCTGCATCCATAATATCGACGATATCCTTGCATATCAGACTCGAGGCGTACAGTTGGGGGTCTAAAGGTTTTGCGGTTCCACCGTAACCCAACATATCCGGAACAACGAGACCATATCCCTGATCTTGAAAGAAGGAAACCTGATGACGCCAATCATAGGAGGAGCTAGGGAAGCCATGGAGGAAGACGAGAGTAGGCTTTCCGGATCCAACAGTTGCAGGGGCTGCATAGTAGTGGTATGTCAAACCTCTAGTAACGTTAAGATCCTTGAAGAATGATTGATTGAAGGGCGGCGGTACGTCGATTCCGAAAACTACTGGTAGAGCTGCAGAAGCGCATACGAGTAGCGATAGGATCTTGGGGATCATTTTCGAGTCGAGACGGAGCCCTTGACCGTATATGTAGGTTTTAGTGCCAATTGAGTCGTCAACGAGTTCCACTGCGTTTTCTCTCCAACGGAAACTTGCCGGCGGGCCATCCTAATAAGTAATGGGGAACGACACGGATCCAGCCCAATATCGGCTCATTTCCGAAACGTTTACTCTGAACTGATCAGGCGCAGCTATGAATTATACTTGAGAGTAATTCCTGATTGAAACGAGTGACCATACACGCATCCTTCTCTCCCATAGGCACCTATTTTCGATGACATAGCAGAGTCACTGCAGACCAAGGTACTCCAGGATAAACCAGATCGACTTGCAAATTATGCGCATAACTTACCCTCGAAGTGAGATACTTGGACTCCGCGCCATGGGGTGATGATGGTTCAAAGTCAAGGAGGACCCTGAGACACGGGATTCACCTGACTCGGACCGGACGCGTCGTGTCGCGTCAAGCCTCCTAGCTTCAGGGGTTGCAACATAATCATTACATTGAGCTACGATATCAGCAAGAAAAAAAAGCTTAAGGCTCAGAAATAGAATCAAGAAACACAGAATTCTACAACAAATTTATGCCTGATACCAACCTCGATTTCCGCTTGCAATCCTTCGATTAGCAGTCCCGCCCATCGATAACAGTAACGATGCTTTCTCGACTTCGTTCGTTTTCGCCTTCGCTACCTTCCTCATACTCTCTTCCTGATTCCACCCTTCAGGTACATGCTGATTAGCCTCATGCTGTCCATAAAAGTTTTCCAACGCAACCAATTCGCGACAAGGGGCGTTGGAGGAAAAGGGGTTTAACGCTGTGTTACGAAAGTTGGATAGCATGCCCTGCTGAGAAGGGTATAAAGTGTTGTTACAACGATGGCCTGCTTGCGCGAGAGAAAAGTCGACTAAACGGACGCTGTTGCCACAGCTGACGATGTGGTGTGGTCGGAGTCCTGAACTCGTGTTGACTGGAGAGAGGTCTCCGTGGTAGATCCCAGAAGAATGGAGTTTGCAGGCGGCGAGCATGATTTCACAACTAGAATAGATGCGATGAGAATTGAGAATTCCAGCTGCATGTTGAGCAGTCGTGAAGGAGTCAAATGAAGAAAATTCAAGACTCACTCGAAATTCATAGGATCAACCGAGCCTGTACAGTACTCCAACATCATACAAGCATACTCTCGTCTTAGCACCCTGAAAAACCCATAATACCTCGGAACAATATCTCCTTGAAGCAATATGAGATGATTTTCGTAAAATTCAGCCTCCTTCTCCAATTTCCTCACTGCTTCCGCCGTCGAAGCGATCTTGACGACGACATTCCGTTCAAAACCACCTGTGCGGGCGCCGTTTTCATGCCACTTTGCCTGCCAGACGGTTTGTTTGGAGTTTAGAGCGTTTTCGGCGATGACGATGTGGTGATAAGGACCGGCACCGTTTGGGACTTGGGTGAGGTCTATGTTCTGGAGGATAACGGGGGAAGGGCTGGAAGAGAAGAATAGCTGCATAACAGAGATTGATTCAGGAGCACGAGCCATTATGAGAAGTTGAGAGGGGTGTGGTTGATATTTCGAATATGGACGAGTAGGAATGAAGGAGCAAGTCGGATGGCCTTGCTTTTATATGTTCTCAACATTCCTAATATAGGAACAATGGCAAATGGCCATAGGCCACCAAAGTCTGGTCCAAGAGAGCACAAAGGGAAGTGATAGGAAGTGATGACGTGGTTGTCAAAGCGTAACTCCAGGTTGACTCCAGAGGAAAGATAAAGTTTGCAAATTGACCCTATTGTTCTCCCTATGCAGGAAAAGGTAGGACTCATTCGGACTAAGGTGGATAAGAACAGCCTGGAAGTAACCGTCGACTAGCTCATCGATATGACAGAAGACATTAAGCAGACCTGCTTACAGTAGGACCATGAGACCCGTTCAAGTACGAGGATATATAGAGAGAGGACTTCAAGTGACAATTAGAGCAGACGTACTCGCGTCGTAAGAGCACGAGCGTCTCTCAAGTCCGATATCCTTCCTGAGAGCGTTCTGCGGGATACCGGTCAGGAACTTTGAGAATACCCACCCAGAAAATTTTCGGATTTGAAAGTTTGAACTTGAGAGTAAATTCGACAGCTTTGGTGGCACAGCCTTCATTATTGGACGTGAATCCTACACCGCAGATATCAAATGAGGTGGCCTGAAATCAGACAACGCGCTGCAGAGCAGAAAGCAAGGATAGTTGATGTTACTGCGCTCCGGAGACTGCCATGAGTCATGATGAGACAGACTCCGTGGACCCACAGAGGATACAGCGGGCGTGACAGCCGAAGTAGGGGCAAGCACGAGAGTAAGACCACCCAAAGCAGACCGTCTAATTCGTACAAAAGTAGAAGGTTTGGTAGAAGTAGCGGCAGTGTAGCCGGAAATCGCCGGCCTTGAACACGTGTGTCCAAAATTTCCATATTCGCGTGAAGGTTTCCACCTTCTACCGACGCCCACAAACGCCACGACAACAGGTATTGCAAGGTCTCCGCTTCTTTTGTTCGATTTGAAACACACTAAAAAGTACAATAACTCTTTTAAACAGCACTGTGGGACCTATATATACCAGCGTGAACTTGAAGCGATGGAAACCCCACATAACTTACTTCTTCTTTGGACATCCCTTCACTTGAGGATTTCTCTGCCTTTGCCTTCAGAAAGCAGATAGTCTCTACTACATGACTTCGATGGATAACTCACCACAACGACCCGTCTGGCCGATACGAATACGGTCATGGATAAATCAACTATTCATCAATCGTTACTCGAGTTGGGACGATAGAATTGTTGCCCAGCAGATCAAAGTAGCCTTAGAGAGCTGGAACGGGGCTGTCTATGGATGGGACATTGCACGGGATGACTCACGAGGTGAGTTCTTCGTTGCTTCACTGTTGTTGAGTTCTGACGCGCCCGCCCTTTTCAGAAGAATGTCTTCGATACGTTGTGGACTCTCTTTCTCAAGATATCATCATTTTTGGAGTTGTATTGGCATATCGACTACGCGACTCGCCTCGTACGTTTATTCAATGAGTGTATTCGGAAACTGAAGCCTAACACGACCCATAGACGCTCAGCAATACTCCCGTCTCATTCTTATGGTCGGGTCAATTCTAACATCTTATTGGGGTCCTGAGTGCGCCCTTGTCGGTCCAGATACAATTCCACCCAGTGTAGACGACTTCAGCGGTGGATTTATGGTGTGGACGAATGTTTTGGCAGACTGTAAGCAAAATTCGCTAATTTTTGATGTGCGCCTAATTAAACTTTTTTGTTTTTGTTTTTCATCTTGAAGTCGTTCTCTCCAGTCCAACGCCCCCGGCGCAGCATACAAGTCAACATCCTTCGTACCCTCACACTGGGGAGGACACAGGCCACAACTTCTTTGTCTCTAGTCAGGCTCATCATACTCCCGCTAACAGGAACACCACGAACTCGAGCTTGGCAGCTCCTGCTACTGTTAATGGCGGTGCTCTGAACACAACCCACCCTCAAAACACGTCTTACCCTTACCAAACGCCTCCTTATCCTGCCCCGAATACATCTTACCCTACGCCTCCTTATAATTACCCTTCCCAATATTCATCTTACCCAACGCCTCCTTATCCTGTTCAAAATACGTCTTACTCTTACCCTACACCTCCTTACCCTCCTTCACATGCGCCTCACCTGCCTCAAACCCCACCCCGTCCTCCTGAGAACGCGCCTCAGCCCCCTCAAACCGTACCACCACCTACTCAGACCGCACCTCCACCTCCCCAAAATATATCTTACCCAACGCCTCCCTACCTTCCTCAGAATACATCTTGGCCTTTCCAAACGCCTCCTTACCCTCCTCCAAACGTACCTTACCCTACGCCTCCCTACCCTCCTCAGAATACATCTTGGCCTGTCCAAACACCTCAGTACCCTCCTCCAAACGTACTTCAACCTCCGCTAAACGTACCTCAGCAGCCTCAGACCGCACCTCCACCTCACCAAGCCGCACCACCTTCTCAACCTGACTCTGCTCCAAGTATACAGACACCCCACCATCGTCCAGTGACACCTTATCCTTCTGCTCCAGCACAAGTCGATAGCGATGCTGCCAACAATGAAGCCGCTGTCGATGTCGATGTCGATCTAGAGATTACTGAGGAAGAGGTGTTTATACCTGTCATACCTGGAGTTGCTGGGCTTGGGAATGAGCCAGTCCGAACTGGAGGTAGTGCTGCTGCTGGGGCTGGGGCTGGTGGCCTTGTCAGTAGAGGTGGTGGAGGAGAAGTTGGTGATAGCTCTGGTGGTGCTGTTAATGCTGGCGGAGGAGAAGCAGGCAACGACGACGACGCCAATAATGGACCCAGACCTCCACGCCTCCAGTGGCACCCTTTCCTTGCACCGCCGATGTATCCCATCCCATATGATCAACCTCATCCCCATGGTGTACTCATCCCAAATATTCCAATGACTCTAAACCCTGACCCTCGTTTACCACCAGGACCCACATTGGAATCCGGTACTTTTCCTCCCGTTCCTCTGGGTACCCCGTCCCTATCCGTGTACATTCTCACCTGCTTTATAATCCCACCGAACCCAAACTCCCCGTGTTACAATGGGACATTACTCAACTCCCCGAGCATGCAAAGGTGCTGACTGGGAAAGCTTTGTGGATGAAACCATATTTCAAGGAACCGGCTGTTGTCTCTGGTCCAGCGGCCGTAGAACATAAGATCGATAAAATTTGGATAGAGTCGGACAATCCGACGCTCGGATGGTGGATGAGGTATCATTGGGGTCCGTTGATTGTATTCAAAAAGGAAGGGAAAGAGTTGACTGTGTTTGATGTGTTGGAAGGGATATATCAATATCTTGCGACACCGCTCACGAGGTGGGATTATGACCAAATCGTGAATATGCCCAGCTGGTCGAGCTTGCCCCCTTGGAGTAATCTGGAGAGGTTGTTTCATGCGAGTGAGAGAAGACGACGTGACATAGGGTCTCTTACGATACCTGGTTGTCTTTGGGAGGGACAGTGGAAGGTAGACTCGAAGCTGTTGCCACCTGGGTCGCCCTACGCGGGATTGGTCCCCCAGCTGAGCTATAATTTCAGGAGAAGTGACGTACTGGGAAGTCAGAGAAAGTTTATTGGGATGAAGTCTACGGTGTTGGGCGATGGTACATGGTACTTGTCTTTGGGTTTGGACTCTGGTTCCATGATTAAAGTCTAATGTTGCTCGTTGCTGGTGAGTGTAACCGTTACGCATACGATATCGCGATTATTGGTTTTGCACGAATGTTGTTCTTGAAGATGTTGTATACAGATGTATCCTTATATTCTGCGCAAAGAAGACGTTCTATGTGCTGAGAAGAAAAATGACACGATACAAGAGTTACGGGGGACAAACAATATCATGTTTGGTCGCCAAAGCTCTCTCGCGAGGGTCCCCAGAAAGGGGATGCCAAGCTCAAGCCAAAAGACCAAGGGCGAAGGGAAGAGCCGGAGGCTGAGGCTGAGCAGCAGCCACATGCAGATGAGCAGAAGGGCGGGGAATGTGATCCACTGGGACATCCAAGTAAAGCTTATATGCATCATTCCTGTCTTCCCAGAAGCTGGATCTCATGATCAGAATACCCAGCAGCAGAAGTAGCAGCTAGTAGCAGCCCCTCCGCGAAAATGTCCGGAGTAAAAGTCGAGTCCACGCCAAGTTGGCCAAGTCGATCCTTCAATGTCGAGATTATAGATGAATGCCAAACGAGTGCCATCCAAGGTAGTGAACGGCGGACTCCGGAGAGTACTGGGAGAAAAGGGAAATTGAGTGAACAAATTTCTCAGCGTAGCAACTGCATAGGTGGGTCGACCAGGAACAGCATTGCTAATGTACTCTTAGTCTATTGGCGCTCAAATGTTCATCATGCGCTCATGGCTTGTACTCTTTTATTATCTGGAGGTCCGAGGACTCGGGGAAAAAATTGACCGATGGCGCGCCGATCCGTGTCGATCACTCGTGGCTGAGCGGTGTACTCATCAATTCCTATCCAGTTTCGTTTGAATTTTATTGCAGGTGATACCACCGACAACGCGTGTGTGTTGTCTGAGTTGCGTTTCCGCGCGGCTGACAATGTGCACACGTTGTAGGCGGCACCACCGTGTTTGCCTATCCTTCTTGAGCCCCCTGACAGCGACGGCTAACGACAGGAGTCGATTAATCAAATTGAAGATGCTGGAATTTGAAATCCCAAAAACCGTCTTCTCCGTTTTTGTACATAGCGCCTTTAGACCCTACCTTAACCCTGACCTGGATCCCGGGATTCACGGCTGGATTTGCGTTCGGGTCGAGTCCGCGGTTTGTGATGGGGTAAGAATGATCCCATTCAAATTTCTGCCTCGCTACAGCTCGCCACAAAAGTTCCCAACTACTGGTTGAAGATCTGCACATCTACAAGAAGTCTTGCGAAAGCAACCTACACCAAGAACAAGCCTACTATTGGATTGCGGGGAATCATACGACATGCGTAAAGCGATTGTAACCAAGTTCTAGCCC
Organism: Tetrapyrgos nigripes; assembly: GCA_013368315.1. Lineage (NCBI taxonomy): Eukaryota > Fungi > Basidiomycota > Agaricomycetes > Agaricales > Campanellaceae > Tetrapyrgos > Tetrapyrgos nigripes. The sequence goes on from JAACJM010000017.1 coordinate 106,541, forward strand.
GTTAAAGCACCAATTCTCCAGTGCTCCGTAAGAGTCTCATGTAAAGTTATCATGCGGGTATTTGTCCGATTTGCCGAGTGGTAATCTGATGCCAACAATTCCATTTAAGTGCCTTCGGATTCGGGCGGTCCTCCCTTCACCTTTGCCCGTATCTCTCTACCTTTGTCGTCATCACAATGGTTCGCGGTCGTAAACGAGATGCAACTGCCCCTCTCACTCGTTCACTGGTCCTTCAACGGGATTATCGCGCTCGCAAGGCTCAGTACGTTGCAGATCTCGAGGCAAAGGTTCGCAGATATGCGGAGCAGAATGAGAAACTCCTGAAGGAAGTGGAAGATCTCCGGAAAGAATTGTACAGGCGAGAAGGGTTGGTTTATGAGGCTGATGCTGGCAAGGTGAGTTTCCTTGAGCTGTCACGATGAACCTCAACCGAATTCTTGAACCCAAGGCCCGTGCTCTCGCCTCAGTCCTCAACCACTTGTCTCTCGCCTCTACGTCAATCCAACATTTCCAAGACAAAATCTTCAAGTCGCAGCATAGCGACACCCATATTAAGCACGATCGTTCCGCCCCCAATAGTCCCGCCAGTTTATTGCACACAGTCTCCGCACCGAGCGGTTCATCTATAGCATCTACCTCCTCCGTCCCTTCCTCCTCGCGTTCTAGCACTGATCCAAGTCCCGAAAATCAACCTTTCGAGTTGATGCCAGTTGCCTCCATCAGCCACCCTCCAACATCCAACCATTCACCTCTCTCCACACCTGAAGAGCTTTCACGCTCACCCTCTCAGCACTCGGACAGCTACAGTCCTGATGAAGGGCCGTACTGGGGAAATCCGAACAGCCGCATGAGTGTCTCGGAAGAGGATGGCCAGGTATTTCACGCTGTCGGCTTAGTGGACGATACAGCACCTCCAATACCTTTGCCTCATCCACAACAATATCACTCAGAAGCCATACATCGTTCGAACGGACGATATATGTCTGGACAGTCTAGCATTAGGACGACGACGACGCATTCACAACAGCTCTTTCCGCCACTGGAACCGAACAACCTTCCTCCTTTACCCCAATCCGCCATGTTAGGGCCTCCTGATATGATGAGGCATGCTTCGGCCAATCGTTACATGATGCACCATCCAGATCCTCGTTCTTCTACTTGGAATTAGTTTGCATCACAGAAATTCTTGTTTCTGGGACCTTTCAGCGTATGTAGCAACAGCTGTATTTTATTCAAGTATAATCCGGTAATTTTGAGGATGTACATATGTACTGCATATTTCAATATCCTCGCTTTCGTGTTTATAACTTCATAACACAGTACACTGTCCGGTGTTCAGCTTTTTACGCTCCAAATTAGGAATTCATGGGCCATGGCCTGCAGGGGCCGGTACGAGCAATGGCTCTGCTAATCATGATGCGGCCGTTGGCTGTTGAATAACTCTTTGCCTTGAACAATTTCAAACAGGTTCCATGGCTATACATAAGACAAGTTTTTCAGGAAGATCTACGCTAACCCACGTTGCCACAACGCCAATCATTGGTAATCCCATTCTCCGCCCCCACGTGGCTCCTCGTGATTTACCTTCAGAGATCGTCCGTAGTCTCGCGTAGCCAGACTGACGATATACGCTTGACACTCTTCGTGTGCGTATATGTATGTAGTCTGGTTCCAAAGTAGAGGGCTGTGTAACGCGACTTTGATGATGAGCTAATCATTTTGGAGGAAAACAGCTGGAGAGAGCGCTTTGCCGGTCAAATCCGGCAATTGTCCAGCGGCCTCGCGATCTGACCCTAAGTCACAATCGCTTCCTCTTTATCTTCCTACGCCAATTTTTGGGCTCACAGCAACTCAGTTAATCTTTACAAGCCTCCTGGAGAACTTTCTTGGTATTTTCGTGAGGATCTGCAGGAAAAAAGGGCCGAAAACGTGATTACGTCATCTTAAAAGCCGCGTTACACAGCCCTATAAGAAAGACACAGGACTAAGATCGTCCGTATCATGGCAGGGATCAAATATTCTCCGATCCGAGTCAGTTGGCCGCAGCACCTTTTTTTAGCGAAAGATTTTCTCAGCAATGGCCTGCGCTGCCGCACCTTTCTTTCAAGGTAACGTATGCTAGTACTGTACGTGTATATAATCGTCCTGGTACGTTACACGGATTGTATGACTGGTCAGCACCATGCCATGTGTACGCGTCTGGACTACTGCCTTACGCAGTTTCGAGGTCCGACGAACGATACTGTACTTACTTGCTTGTACGGTACACGGTGGCGTGGCGCTCCCGTCTCCGAAAGAAGTCGTAGGGTAAATACATGCAGCCCTGCCAGTGGCGACAGTTGTGATGACTAGGGTCCTCAGCCAACTGACTTCCATTGTTAATAATAACTTGAATGATTCAAGCCTAAAGAAAAGGGTCGACAGTCTACCAGGAATCATGTATTCTCCACATTTCATCCTCCCTGTATCCTTTTAATTATAAATTATCTACATACCTTCTTCTGCTAATCTCAAGCCCCTGACGCGGTCAATTGGTCGTCTGGAGAGATTTTATACCCATGCTGCTTTCTCACTGACCAATGGCAACTCTAGTGTCATGCTCTCAGCTCCCCTTGGTACTAGTCGCAGGGTCAGGAGGTAGTGGCGATTGAATAATAACCGCCATCATCGGGGAAGTCACGGTGGTTAGAGGCTCAGCGCTCAGGCTGAGGATACAGGAACGCCTCCACCCTCCCCCATCCCTTTTCCGCCTTCATCAGCACCCGATCCGCTTTTTTTTGCGCAGCAGAAGGAACTCCTAGGAACCAGCGCTACGGCGACCATGACGAGCAAGATGACCGAGACAGCTGTAATTACCGATCATTTTCTTGTCTGCTTGCCAGTCATTTCTCCGGGAGCCACAGTTGCTGCCGGTAGCCGTAGTGTCTAGGTAGTGTTGAACAGCTCAGTCAAGTCATGGTAACGTCAAGAGTCTTTGGAGGAAATCCCACCGCTTTTCGAGGTAAACTCTGATCGAGGGAATAATCTCCTCGCCCTAAGGCGTCGTTCTCGAGGATCTCGATCTCTTGGAGTGACTCCAAGTCAGTTCAAATTCCAGCTTGATTGTAGGTCATCCCCATTGGAGGAGATAGTAGTAGATGAACTGCCTGCTCCTGTCCGTTGCTAGAATGATGCCCTTTGTAAGCAATGTCTGTCTGTGTCCTTGCTACAGCGCTCACATTGAAATAGAATCTCTATCCGTTCTCCATAGCGTCAATCTCTGACCTTGAAATCCCACACATCGACGGTCTATTTGTTGTTCCTCGAGGTTGGGATTGAATTTCGTTTGCCTCGTAAATCAGAAGCAATACTATGTAGTACTGAGATGTCTATGCCTGTCTATGCACCATGTATTCTTGAAGATATTGTTAGTAGCGAGGTTCGTTGAGAAATTGGTCTAGAATGAATGAATGAGTATAGAAGCATAATCGGTCCACCGTACCGCTGGGCCTAGCACTTTTGTAGCCGTTACACCCGAGATCTGTGAAAACTTAAAGACTCGATCTGCTTGCCACGATGGCATGGTGAGAGATGGTGAGAGATGGTGAGCAAACTGACATCGTGGCAAGCATATCTATGAATTCGAACAGAGCAAACAACACATCTGAATCTTGCCTGGGTTTATCTGTGGATACCTATATTCTATGAATTATAGTACCTCGCAACATTTGGTTCCCCGAATGAGCGCCGTAGCAGATATCAAGAATGATTACACTTTAGATTAAAGAGAAAAATGGTAGTACATGAGTAATCGATGCATGAGAGTAGGTGGAAGCAACTGGTTTAGCTGAATACAGAATTAGAGACTTCATGAACAAAGTTCGGCAGGATCGGAGTCTGGAAAAGGAATGGTACAGAGTCGTATGCAGTGATATGCAACGGCGCAGCCGGTATGAATGACAATGGGTATGATAAACGACAGCGGCAGAAAACGACTTGATCGGCGGATGAAGGAAATAACGTCAAGAAAACATAAGCAAGAAAATAATGGGGTCAGATGAGGGAAAGGGGTGCACGACGTCAAGGCATATGCATAACATCTTTATGTGAAACTCTACCGGTTGATCGTAGAAGCGGATTTTTGGCAGCCGTACTACGTTCTCCGGCCAGTTTGTTAATGGCATTAAGAAGGTCAGCCCGACGCAGAGGCTCTGTTGAAAGGGATAGTAAGAAAAAGGAATGAATGGATGAGAAAACTACGCACTGGTGATGTGATCGTCCATTCCTGCTTGCAAACACCGTTCACGGTCACCAATCACTGAAAGAGACATGAGCCGCCTGACAACGCAAATCAAACAGTACTACTCACTAGCATGAGCTGTTAGCGCAATGATTGGTACTGGTGGTAACCCATTATGCATCTCATATGCTCGTATCAGTTCTGTCGCTTCCATACCACCCATGAACGGCATTGAAACGTCCATCTGGAAACACTTGTCAGCTATGTCCTTCAGGAAAGTAAGCAAAAGCGGAACTCACCAATATAATGTCAAATGGTCTGGACATTAATATCCTCTTCTTATAACTCTCGACAGCCATGTGCCCGTTCTCCGCAATCTCGACCGAGTGACCATACTTCTCCAAAATCTTGACCGCCAGCTTCTGGTTCACCAAGTTATCCTCTGCCAATAGTATGTCATACACAACGTCAGTGGGTGCTGACACTGGACTGACGGTATTGGACTCCAGCGCGGTGATGAGTGCAGAGGCCAAGTCTTGAGCCGATATAGGCGTTGTGACTTGCAAAGAGATACTATTGTCGAGGCACCACTTCACTGAGTCCGAACGACACGAGTAATTGCTTGGAGGCGGTTTCGACGATGATTTTGTAACAGTGAAGGGATAGCTGGTAGGAGAGCTATGCTTGTATGGATGTGGTGTCGCTGGCGAGTGCGGGGGAGAAGACGAAGTTCGCGGGAAATAGTAGCCAGAGCTTGTTCGAGGTGCAGAAGGGGTGAGAAGGACGATAGGAATGTATCTTAGATGCTCAAACTCGCGGACTTGCTCGGTCTGGAATGATAAATGAACAAAGGCAGTAATCAGTAAGTAACACGTCTACAAAACCAAAAAAAAACGGATACTCACGACAATGAGAGAGTCCACCACTATGGTATCTATATGCGGACATTTATCTTTGTCTGCCAGGGACGCTACGTCATGGACCACGAATGGTTTCAAACCTAATTCTCTAATGCGGTGGACAACGCCAGTCTGATCGTGAAGAGAATCTACAAAGAGAATCGTGCGCTTGGCGAACGAGGACATCTTCGATAGCGTTGATTCTAGTGACGACTGGGAAATTTGGGAGTTGATAGTGAAGAAGAAGCGACTGCCTTTCTGTATTTCCGACTCAACCCACATATTGCCTTGCATGAGCGAGACGAGTCTCTTGGAAATGGATAGACCGAGACCTGTACCACCATATTCCTACACATAGGATTAAAAATAGGTATCGATGAAATGAAGGCAGAAAGCTCACTCTCGTCGTGCTTCCGTCAGCCTGACAGAACGTGTCAAAGATCAAGTTGAGCTTGTCCTTGGCAATGCCAATACCGGTATCGCTAACGCAGAACTCCAGAGTGACGTTCTGATCATCACATGCCAGCAACCTGCAGCTCAGAGCGACGTGTCCCTTCATGAGCGGTAGTTTGCTTGGGGTGAACTTGATAGCGTTGCCGACAAGGTTAGTGATGACTTGACGTAGACGAAGGGAATCGCCGATGAGCTGATCAGGGATGTCGGTCTCGATATCATACGTAAGGTCCAAGTTATTCTGGGAGGCACGGACAACGAGTGTCTTGAGAATACCAAAGACGGTTTGACGCAGTGAATAGGAGACGGCTTCCATGGTCATACGACCGGCTTCAACTACATCTGATGTTAGGAGACAGAACGATCACGATGACGACGACCCACTCTTTGAGATATCCAAGATGTCATCAATAATCAGCAACAGTGATCTCGCCAAGCTATGGACCAATAGAAGAGACTCTCGTTGTGACCTATTCAAGTCACTGTCAAGAGTCAATTCTGTCATACCAATGATACCGTTCATCGGTGTACTGCGAGCCCAAAAATTAGCAACCAAGACACACGAGAACGGGGAAAAGGACGTACCGAATCTCATGAGACATGTTTGCCAAGAACTCGGACTTAGATCTGTTGGCCAACTCGGCAGCTTCACGGGCGGCGGTGTTCTTCTGGATACTGTCTCGCAAGTTGAAGACCTGGAGGAACCATAACAAGCTAAGCGAAAGACGGAAAACAATGAAGTAATATGAAATATACCATGTTATTAATTTGTGTCTTCAACGAGTCCATCTCTCCCGAAGCCTCCACAGTAATAAATCGGGTGAAATCTCCATCCATAGCAGCAGCACTGATCTGAGCAAAGCCACGGACTTGCGTTGTCAAATTGCCGGCCATAGTGTTAACGGACAATCTGTAGTTGAAGACTAGTTAGACCGACAATGTAGACATGAAATGTACAAGAGAACTCACGTAATCTCTTGCCAAATACCCTGTACGTTGCCTACTTCAGCTTGGACACCAAGTTTGCCTTCAGTTCCGACTTCTCGAGCAACCTTCTTGACTTCGATAGCGAAGATGGACAATTGGTCAATCATGTCGTTTATAGTGTTGACCAGATTTAACATCTCTCCGGAAACTGACACTCCAACGATCTTCTGGGTCAAGTCTCCGCGAGCGACAGCAGTCTACGATATGGCAAAGTCAGCATATACCCAGGTAGGAACAGTGACAGTGATAACATTGTATACTCACAGTAGCAACAGCAATCGTTCGCACTTGCAGGGTCAAGTTCTTGGCCATAACATTCACGTTGTCTGTCAAAGCCTTCCATGTCCCAGCAACGTTGGCGACCAAGGCTTGGCCTCCCAATTTACCCTCAGTACCAACTTCACGAGCGACTCGAGTAACCTGCGATACACGTAGTAGCAGTAGGTCAAAGGATAGAATGGACCAGGCAGCACGCGATGAGCCGCAGGAATGCCGGCCAGTGGTACGAAGAGACCAGGAAAGACAATTAGAGGACAAAGTATAGTGCAGAAGTCGGTCGCAGCAAGAAAGACGGGTAGAAGTTAAGAATAAAACCAATGAGCCCATTTGCCTCATAAGACAAAAAAGCAAAGCACCCACTTCGTCGGCGAACACACTCAAACTCTCGGTCATCTCGTTGACTGTCTCCTTCAACTCGAGAATCTCTCCCTTCACGTTAACGGTGATCTTCTTGGTCAAGTCACCGTTAGCGACGGCCTTGGTAACCTATATTACAGAAAAGGATTTCATCGTTAGCACCTCAATGCAGATAGCAAGGGGCACACTGCTCATCACTCACCTCGGCGATACTTCTGACTTGGTTGGTCAAATTCATGGCCATCAGATTGACATTATCGGTCAACATCTTCCATTCGCCTTGCACGTCAGCGACGAAAGCTTGACCACCCAAGATACCCTCTGTGCCGACTTCCAATGATACACGAGTGACTTCCGAGGCTAATGTGGACAGTTGAACGACCATGGAGTTGACCTGTAGAAGATGCATAAGACGCGAAGCACTGGTAAACCGAGAACGACACTCACAGTCATCTTCAGATCCAACATCTCTCCTTGAACATCCACCTCAACAAACTTGCTCAAGTTACCTTGGGCGACGGCTTTCGTGACCTCAGAGATGGACCTGACTTGGTTGGTCAAGTTCAAGGCCATTTTCTATTGAGATGAAAAAGAAGGTTAGTGTTGAACCATATAAGCAAAGTCAATAACGAGGAGGGTTAAACACTCACGTTAACGTTCCTAGTCAAATCAGCCCACGTTCCCTGGACGCCTTCAACCTTAGCTTGACCACCCAAAATACCCTGAGTTCCGACTTCCAATGCGACACGCGTTACTTCAGAAGCGAAGGCTCCGAGTTGATCCACCATGTTGTTGACAGTTGTCTTGAGCGTGGCCATTTCACCTGGGGGTGAAGTTAACATGATGGAAAGGCCAGAGGTAGGAATTGGTACACTCACCTTCGACTTGGATCTCAATTTTCTGGGTCAAGTCACCTTTGGCGACCGCGGTTGTGACAATAGCAATAGATCGAACTTGGTCAGTGAGTGATGAACACATTCGATTGACCTAGAACGTGAACATCGTCATTCAAAAGAATACAACTTGGAAGAAATTTTAAGATACTCACATTCCGAACCAACTCCCACCAAACACCTTCAACATCAGGTACATTTGCTTGACCACCCAATTTGCCCTGACTACCGACCTCCATCGTCACCCTGGTCACTTCAGCAGCTAGCGCCCTTAACCGAACAACCATTCCATTGACCGTGTTCTTGAGATCGAGGATTTCGCCGCTGAAAAAGGAGACACAAGGGTCAGCATCACAATAACGGGGGAAAAAACCAAAATGAAGAAACCGAGCAAACTCACCTAGCATCGACTTCAATCTGTTTGGACAAATCGCCCAAAGCGACGGCCTTCGTCACCTTTGCGATACTCCTCACTTGATTCGTCAAATTGGCAGCCAACTTGTTTACGACGCCCGTCAATTCACGCCAGGTACCTTCGACATCAAGGACAAGCGCTTGACCACCCAATTTGCCTTCGGTACCGACTTCTTGTGATACTCGGGTAACTTCCTTAGCGAACTGACCGAGTTTGTCCACCTATAGAGTCAGAATAGAAGAATGGGTTAGGAACGAAGTAAAGAGACGCAAGCTGGAGACTAACCATGGTATTGATGACATCTTTCAGGGTCGTCATCACCATTCCCTCAACAGGCACGGTAATCTTTTGGGAAAGGTCTCCATCTGCGACAGCCTTGCAAACACGGGCAACTTCCTTGACCTAAAAGAAGAATAGTTAGCTTCAGGGATGAAAAAGATTAACAGAACCCTGAAGACCCACCTGTTGCTTTAGCAATCTCAGCTCTTCCACCGCACTCAAACCACTCTCCTGCGCTGCCATCGCCAATGCTCCATTACTCGCAACAACAAACGGACTCCCGTCATCCGAATCATAATCCAACAAACCCTGCGTCACTGCGTGATCGAAACCATTCTCGCTATGGATACCGTGGCGTGCATCGACAGCACCAGTGCTGGCTCTTCGCCTCCTTCCAGTTGACGTTTCAGAGTAAGTCGCGAGTGTGACCATCGTCCAGCATTTCGGGCAAACAGCACATCCTTCCTGAAAAGCAGGGAACAGTGGGTAGGCTTTGTAGCCCTGAGTATCCTCCGAAAGAAGAGCTGTACCGCGGTCAGCGTTCACGGCGGAAGGAGCACTGTATGGTTTGCCTTGGCCTGGAAACATGAGCTTAGCGTTTGCTCTCCGGTCAAAGATTTTCTCGCGGGCTTCTCTAGAGAGATCTGGAGCGAGACCGTCCAGGTTGATGTGAAGACCCGCACCAGTGGGTTTATCGTCGCCTGTAAATTGTTCATCGATGATACCGTTGGAAGCTCCATTTATGTGCACGTTGACGGTGTCGTCGGAGGGAGGAGAGGGTGTCGAGGAACCGGAGCTTCCAGCACGCTTGGCTCGTTCTTCCAAAGCACTAGACATGCCTCGATGTGACCGCCTGGTGGACTTGCCATTGGGAGAGGAGACTGCTCCACGGATTCGACGAGTCACATTGAAGGAAAATGCAGGCAGCGGGTAAAGGAGAGAAGTAAAGCATAATTCGTAAACAATAAGTAATAGTGAAATCGAAGCTTTTACTCACTACCATTGGATCTCGTCTGGGACTTGAGAGATAACGGTGAGCCTGCTGAGCCCATAGAGGATGGTGGCGACATTTCGTACTCGCCCATATATCCGTCCATAGTCCTGTTTACGGACTTTGCTGCATTCCTTTGAGAATCCTGCTGTGATTGCGAAAACTGATGCCACATTCCACGCTGCTCCTGCGTCCTCTTTCGCCTAGATTCGTGGTCCCTCCGAAATTTGTCAACTTGCGTCTCTGCGACCTCGATTCTCCGAGCGATAACAGGCAGAGTTCTGAGGATACTCTCCGTATACCAATCCGTCGGCCCTGTATACGGAAGTATGTTGAAGTGCTTGGCCGCCGGAGTTGTAAAGAGACTGAGTAAGCGGTCGAGGTGCTCGAGGAATGGAAGGTGGTCGATCTTTGCCTTGGGAGAGGGAGTTGTGGGAGGAGTGAAGTAGTGTGTTTCGGAAGATGAGGATAGGTCTTCTGCATACGGCGCTGTCGATGCCATAGGCGGTGTCGTTGATGAAATGCTCGCCATGGCGGGCTGGCCTGCTGAGGCCATCGTCATCGTATTAGATAAATCTGATTTGAAAATTGCGTCACAGAGGATAAGCACTACTCCGAGAACAAAGCGTCGTCGTGGTCGTGATGTATGTCGCCGTCGTCGTCGGGAACGACGAGCAGAGGGTGTATGGAGGAAGAGGAAGGGAGAGAGGTCGAGCAGCCAACCAATGCAAACTTGTCCCTTGCGCTACACAAAAGAATTACATACTCCAGTCTAGACTCCAATGCCGAGCTTCCGCCGCGCCACTTTCCGGTCAGAAATCCACGTGCTCGGATGCTTTTTATGAAAACTCTTTAAATTTACCTCCGGGACAGGCCCGAAACCCGCCTGTAGAAACCAATCAGTTTGCGATTCCGTCTACAACGACCCGAAGGATTTGCTCCACCGCCATCACAGAGACTCCAACAATTATTAGGATCGCATTCCCGAAGCGTTGAAACGTCACTGAACGTCTCAGACCACGATGGAACGGTAAAAACAGTATTCAAATTGCGCTTTGCAATTTGGAGATTAACAAGAGTGATCCGACTGCTCCAATGGCTGCATACCCTGGAACGAGGCTTTTATGACATGGCTACAAAGACAGGTCTTGTCACTGCCCTATTTTTTGTCGCAGTATGTCTGCTGACCTCCAGAGCAACTCCGACTAAGGTTCAGAATCCTTGCCGGTCGATGTCCAAGAAGATTCCGGACCCAATTACCGCTTCAGTACATAAGCGGACTTTTCAAGCAGGCACATAAGCTTCATGAATGGATCAGAAAGGTGGAAGGATGGAATGTACACAACTTTGCTAGTCGCACTAGTCAAGTGCTAATCTTGATTCTATTCTACTAGGCACATTTCGCCACAAAGCTCTCGAGGTTGCTATTCTAGTTCTGCATTGTAACGTGTGCACCTCGAGGCTTTCCTGCTACACATCTGTCCATCTACTCACTTATCTATTGGGGATGGAAAAGAGCCAAGTTGGAAACCGAAGATCAATATTGTTGGCTCTCACAGTGACTTCCGAGCGGAAGCTCGTATGTACTAAGAACATCCCCAATCTCAGTGGCTCTGCCTCAAGGTATTCATTCACATACATAGCTTTAGTGCTCAAAACCATCGTCTACATCGTCTCCCTTCGGAACACTTTGCTCTAGTAAGGATGGATGGATTTCATTCAATCCCTACCAGTTCCGCAGCCGTACATGTCAAGTACATATACAGCGCTAGTACTCGTATAAGTATTCATCGTTTTTCACTTGGATAACACCCAACTGAGAAACATAGGCTGAAATCGATCTGTACAAGATCCGAATCAAAGTTAAGGAGGTCTGAAACCAGTAGCATCAGATTGGAAGCAGTTTAGGTTCTGAGCTTGCGGCACCGATAAGCAGACGGCCACTCCGAGCGGATATCCAAACACACTCACGTGCATATTCCCACACTCATCATCGCGATCGACCTTCTCGACGCTGACCACCTCCAACCTTACTACCCGTCGTACACGACGTCCACCACGAGTACGCCAAAATGTCCTCAACACCATCCACTGCCCGCCCCATCGTCTTTATGGACATCAACATTGGCGAAACACCTGCTGGAAGAATGAAGATGGAGCTTTTTAGTGATATTGTGCCCAAGTGAGTGAGTCGAGTTTATAAGATTGTTACTTTGCGAAAGGAAAGATAAGCTAATCGGGTTTCGTTTGGCTTTCTTTTTCTTTTTTGACGTTTGTCTTCCATTCTTGCTGTTATACTTCGCCTCTATACATGCAATTACAATTACGCGTCTCATCTGGCCTGGTCTGATATCGACACGACTACCACTGCGCACTACGTATCACACAGAACTGCCGAAAACTTCAGACAACTATGTACAGGAGAGTACAGGTGAGCATACATAATACCCTACCGCTTTATCGATATACGATGCTCATGTCGAAGATAGAGTCAACTCTCGTCCTCAAGGTTACAAAAACGCGACTTTTCACAGGTGTGTACTACTGTATTCTGCAGGGTCTGCTCTATGAGCTAACAAACGAGCCTACGCCCCTAATCACACAGAGTGTAAGCCTACTTCCAGCATAGCTCCTGCCTTGACCAAAATCTGACTGAACTTAGTGTTCCCAACTTTATGTGTCAGGGTACGTACGTCTTCCTTGTTCTTCATCCTTCGCTCTTCTTTCTTTCAGCTTCTATCTTTACCCTCTAACCCTCTTCGTTTGCTTGCCATTCTATAACAGGCGGTGACTTTCTCAAAGGTGACGGAACGGGTACATTCTCAATATACGGTGACAAATTTCCTGTACGTACCTCTGCCTTTTGTCTTTTGTCTTTCGCTTTTTGCTTGTCGTCTTCAATCTATACTAACGCTGATGTTGACATCGATAAATTTATTCCATTTAATCCTTTATGACAGGACGAAAACTTTCAAATGAAACACACTGGACCTGGTTTATTGTCAATGGTGAGTATGAGTATGAGTTTGAGTGTTGGTCTGTGTCTCGTGCCTCTACGTGCCTTTTCCCTTCAAGTTCTTCTTTATTTTCCCTCCTCTTTCTCTCTTAGCCTCTCTTTTGCCTTTCTCTTGTCCGCTTGTTTACGTCTATTCTCTTTCCCCTGCATTACACTCCTCTCCTCTTCTTTCTTCTATTCTCCGCATTTCACACTTCACTCTTTGATGCTCTCTTCTTCGCTTCATCATATATGTGCGTGAGTGCGGGGATGCAAAGTGCAAAGCTTCTTCGGTTCATGCTATACGCTATACCCTCAACCTAACCTATAACAGTCTAGGGTATAGTCGAAATAAAGCAAGGCCCCAATTTCTTTCCATTCTCCCGGTGCTCCGCCCGAGATTCGCGGCTCAACTGCTGCTGCTGCTGTAGCAGCGCATAGGCTGCATGGCTCTCCTCTACCTTGTCTCTTCTCTTCTCGTCCTGTGTTTCCTCCTCTTACTGTCTTGCTCCTACTCTCTTCTTTGGATTCGGACGAATAACTGCATCCTTTACCTTTCCCCTTTACCTCTTATCTCTTACCTCTACTTCAGTGCCATCCTTCCTTCTTTCCTTCATTCAATAATTCACCTCGATGCTTCGATGTATGGGTTGGATTTGCTCTAAAAACGCAACTCGTTTTCTATCTTTGAAGTAAAGGGTCGAGGTCGAGATTAAGGTCTGATCATCTGCCTGCCAGTACTGGGCGACTTTACGCTACACATATATCCTTCTACCAATTTCGTCACATTTCCTCCTTCCCTCCGATCCTTCCATGTAATGTTCCCTTCCTCACTGACTCTCTCTTTCTCTCCTTCCCTCCCATCCTCTTCCTAGGCAAACTCAGGACCCAACACTAATGGATGCCAAGTATGCATGCACCCAAGCTCTGCGCTAATGTTATGGCTCATGGACTAACTGCTGTCTTTAACGTCTTTTCTTCACAGTTCTTCGTAACCACCGCACCCTGCGATTTCCTCGACGGCAAACACGTCGTCTTTGGCAAGGTGATCGATGGAATGCTTACTCTTCGTAAAATTGAAAACGTCCCTACTGGAGCGAATAATCGACCGAAATTAGTGGTTAAAATTGTTGGTGAGTTTTTTTGGTCTGGTTTGGTTCTAAGCCTTGTGACATACACAACATACTGACTTGTTTGTCTTGTCCTTTTAGAATGCGGAGAGATGTAGGCATTATATGTTCTAGAGGCCAGGTGTCGTCGAAGACTCGAAGACTCGAAGTAGAGGGGACGACGCCGTCGTCATGCTGGCTAGCTATAAATCTCAAGTTCTGAAGTTTGTTTCAAATTTGTAAGACCAATAAAATGCTCTGTGTATCTTGGATTGTGCTCACTATCTACCTCGCTGAGCTGCCTTGAGGTTCTGAACTCATCAACGTCATCCGTCGTCACTGCAGTCATCCTGAAACCGTGTCATCGGACGCGCAGTAGCGTATTTCTCGATTTTTTGTCTCGAAGGATGTAAGCCTTCTCTCTGTCGTGATGATGATGAAATCTTCAGCGCAACTCGCGGCGCCGATGTGAACCGGTACTCTGAGGAAAGCCGACGGGTGGACTTCCTACTCCCGAATGTTTGTACATACTCTGCAGTGACTTTACTGGACCCGTCGTCGTTGACATGGCCGCCTATCTACATGCGTCAGTGGGACATGGCAAAACGGAGAAAAAGAAGTGACTGAGACACATCTACTTATTTACATGATGTCGCTGATTACGTATGTATCCCGACCCTTCAAAATTTGAAATAATCGACGGTTGGAGACTATATCCCGCTTAGAATTCTTTTCAGTTGTCAGCTCGCTAGACCCACACGCATGATTCTTCTTTTTCCCCCTTGACCACCTCGTTCTTTCCAGGGTTACACTCTAATTCTGGCTCCCTCTGGGCGATGACCACTGTCTGGAAAGTAGTAGACGATACCGACCCTCGTATCGTGTATGGTGGAGAGTGGAATCAGTCGTTGAGCGAGTTTGGAGGTATCAACGCTGTGAACCAAGCCAGTTTAAGTGGGGATATCTACAATGATACCCTGCATATAACCAAGGCGAATGGGACGAGCTTGACGTTCAGATTTAATGGTGAGTGCTTCTTCAAATTTTAGACGGCCTTCTGTCTCTCTTTTCTTTCAACTCACCCGTCTATGGACCATACAGGAACTTCTTTACTGGGATTGTACGGGACTTGGATCACGTTTGATGCTAATGCCTCCTCAAGTTATCCAAAAACTCGTTGTTTTCTGGACGGTATCCCAATCCTTGGGTTCAGTACAGTGTTCCAGGCCGGAAGGGCTACCAACCACAAGCTACTCTGTCGTGCAGATCCAGACTTTTACAAGGGGACCATGTCTCCGGGAGAGCACGAGCTCTTCGTCAACAGTACTGTTGATACACCTTTTTCGGTCGATTACATCGTTTACGAGGCCTTGCCTGACGCGTCGGTGGATGGGGAGGTATTGCAGTTTGGTAACGGTGCGGTACAGGAAGATCGGGATCCACATCTATCATTCAGTGCTGGGTGGGGAACAAATTCAAATGACTCGCCCTCGACGAGTACGCCTGGGTCTTCTGTATCTCTCAAATTCAATGGTGCGTGAGCTTGCAACAGGACTCCAAGGGCAGTACTAACCTAAGCCTTCATAGGTACCGGAATCCAATTATATGGCGAATTGACCGGAAACTCCTCCAACGTTGGGACATATCAATTGGATGGGCAATCACCCCAGACTTTTCAGCTCTTTTCCCCTGGAGTGACAGCTAGCAGTTCCGGCTTGCCGCAGTGGACGGATCAGCTACTTTTCAACTTGTCTGGCCTGTCACCTGGCGAGCATACTATGGTCGTTGCTCACAATGGGTCTGCTAGCGCTATGCCTCTCTCAATCCAATATTTCCTCGTCGAATCTCTGACTGCGGAAGAACAGGCCGCTCTGTTACCACCGTCAGACCCGCCCCAATCCTCACAGGCCTCACACACCAAGACGGGTGCAATTGCCGGTGGTGTAATCGGAGGGCTCGCCGCCCTCGTCCTCCTCGGAATCGCAGGATGGATGTGGAAGAGAAGGAGAGGTGTACGGAGACAGGAGGACAGGGAGAGACCTCATCCATTCACTGAACTGTTATCACCTATATCTCCAGTCGGATTGGTAACCAATGCAATCGATCCCTACCCACTCAACCAGAACCATTTTCACCCATCCACGGCTCAGAATAGATCCTCGGGAACAAAAGTCAAATCATCGTCACCGTCTGTTGAAAACTATCCCTTAAGCCCCGTCCGGTATGGTGGCTCGAAGCACCAGGCCAGGAATATGACCGACGAATCTCGGAGTGGGGCGTCACAGAGAGATCCTGATAGGTCTCGTATGGCACATGGGTCACCACTTTCACCAACGTCCTCGTCTCCAAACGTTGTCCGTGGAGAGTCGATGGTGAGGCATACTGATAGCGGGCTCAGAATGAGGGAGGATGGAGTGTTTTCGAACCCGCAGCATGTCGTGGAGGTACCACCCGACTATACGGCAACGTAGGCATTCTCTATCGCTATTATGGGAGGAAGAGGATACACTCAGCTTGGGCCGTAGCGCAATGCACAGTGTGCGTTCAGCAGCTTTGGGAAGCGTCGTGTCAGCATTGACGGTTTGGGCGGTTTGGGCGCCATATGATCACTTGCAGAACGTTGGCGGGTAATGCTCATGGCATAGCTGTTATGGCACACTTTACTATAGGGCAGCAGCCTTTCGCCTTACATACCACTAGATTCGCAACACTTCTGACTTCACAGTGAGCTCGTTGAGGTCATTTTATGTAGCAATCTCGTACAGATCTCGTACAACACTATCATACCCACTACAGTATTACCGACTCGTTAATATTTTTAATGGATTTGCTATAGGATTTGGCTCAATAGGTGGATTGGAAACCTTCGAGGGCAAATGGGCCAGATAGAAAGAGCCTTTTTGGGCGAGCACTCGAGTTCAGTACTCCCATTCCTCCCGAATTGAAAGTTGCAAGTTCAAATTTTTGAGTTGCGATATCATGGTCCAAGTTTTGAAGAATACGGTGCACTACCTAAGATTTATGATTTATCAACCACTGAGACACTGCAGCAAGGTCCTGTGTCAGGTTCCTTGGGCAATGATGGACTTCACTGCGCTTTCATTTCCTCTACGAGGGGACTTGGAGATGAGTCGTGACAAGGATTAATCCACATAAATAAAGGTATAATATCAGAATAACAAAACTTCCTACAAGTACATCTCCGAATCGCTCTGCACTTTCATACCCCAATAAGCCCATACCGCAGCGGCATTGAGGTCATCAACTCCATCTGACTTCTTACCGATGATGCCGTTGGACTGAGTGATGGAATCGTTCTGATTTAAGATATCTTGTCAGAAGTTGATCAGCAGAGGAGTATGTAGAAACTAACCAGGCCCAACGAAACTTTGATTGCTGGCGGTGTAGGGACATACTCTCGTAATTCTTCGTCTCCTTTACAATATGCTAGATTGCCTCCCTTTTCGACGAGCTGCTCATGTCGCTCACGGACCTCAATAAGGTTCAAGATATTATCGGCAGCCACTTCCGCTTGAAAGTGGGCCGTATGTCCAGCAGCTATCGCACCGAATGCATCGGCAGTGTCTCCTGCCACAAAGATGTGAGGATACGGAGTGGCTACTCTTAATGTAGAGTCGATCGAGTGGTCCTTGGAGTCGAGTGAGAGATTCTGTAAAGCGATTTCCTCACCAGAAGTAATGGAAGAATATTGTGGCTGGACGGCGAGTTGCATGGTCTTTAGCACATATGCTAATCCGCTATGAGGGTTGACTGTAGCAGGGTCCATAGCTTTCAGTATTGATGTATTCGGTGTTTGGCCTGTGCACATAAGCTGAGGAGAAATCATAATTATCGGCGTCAGTAATAAAGTAGGAATTCAACTTGACTCACAACCAAGTCAGCGACTATCTCCCGTCCCTTGATCGTCTTAAGGACTCTCTGCCCTTTTTCATTGTATTTCGGGGGAGCGTCGCGATCGGCCAGCCGCTCGTTCAAGATGACATCGACGCCGAGCGATTCAAGGGCAAGACGTACTAGGCTTCGTTAGAACACCATCATACCGACCGCAGAAAAGACACCGCTTACTCTCAGAATGCATCTCTGAATCAAATCTGGGCAGCAACTTCTCTCTTGAATGGAGAAGAATGACTGACTTTCGCGGGTGAATGTGGGCGATATCAGTCGCAAATTCTGTTAGGGTGATCGAGCATCAGTATCCCGAGACTTAAGGCGAAGCATGATAGACTGAGGCGATGGGACTTGACTCACGTATTCCCAATGCACCTCCTCCAACGACCAAAATTCTCTGAGCATCTTCTATAACCTTCTGATGGGTCTTAAGCCAGGTGATGCCTTCGGTCTTCGTTCCGTTGTATCTCTCGGGCAGGCCCTTGCTCTCTTCGGGTTCTGCAGAGACGGGAATACTACCGGGTAATGCCCCCCACAAATCCAGCGGAGCTGGAAGTTTACTTCCCAATGCATATAGCAGATAGTCGTATCTGATTTCAGTTGTAGGAAACCCGTGTTCGGGAAACGACTTGTTCAGAGTGACGTGAGTTGGAGTGAGGGCGAGTACTTCCGCATTAAGGATCAAGTGCGGGTGATTTTCCTTGTCATAAGCTGGTTGTTTTTCGGAAGAATGAAGCGAGGAAGGATTAGGAAGTAACTGGAAGAAGTTGATCCTGGGACAGACTACGATGAAATAAAGCAAGTTCGATTAGTATTGAAGAGAGGTAATTACTCGGGAGGACGTACAAGCCTTATGTTCATGTCCTCCTAGGACAGCGTATCTGGGCATGACATAGACATGGTTGATATGACTTGCTTTGGGATCAGCCACTATCCGTTCACATGAGAACAGTTACTTACGTATTTTTGTCAATTACAACTATCCTCCATCTTTTGGGGAGACCTGCTGCTAGTCTCGCGGCTGCAGGGGCACCTGCGTATGCACCACCAAGAATCGCTATCGTCTTCATGATGATCCTCAAGGGCGAGTGTTGTCCGTCCGCATTCATATCTAATCAGATAAATATGCCATTGAAAGGGTACCACATCAGTTTCGGGTTCCGGACTCCGAATTGAGAACTTGGGTCTAGACCGGCGCATGCCTCGGACCATAGTCTCCCTTAGACAGACTCTGACTCGGTACCCTCGCCCACCTTCGGCGGACTCTCGTTGACTGATATGGTCTGCAGAATATTTGAGGGCATGTAAGCATCTATTGTAACATAAGAATTAGCAAATTATACACATTATCCACAGAGTATTATCCCAACAAAGGTATCCCAACAAAGGCTCCAAATTCCATCCAGCTTATGTACTTCACCGAAGTCATCTATGACACTCCCATCTCTTTTCCGATCACCTTCAGGCAATTTCTTGCTAAGACCCTCGCATCTAGATGAGTCATATGATGGTCGTGTCCATAGTCTCCGTTCACGCCTCCACTAGAAACGTTGTCACTCTCAGCAGGCTGATCGTGGCTACGGCCATTAACATTCGACGAAACAGACCCTATGGAAGAGACTGAGTTGGCAGGAATCCACGTGGATGGAGTCTTCCTTGGTATTGATACAATTTCGCACAGCACAGAATAGAAGTGGAAAAGATGTGCGACAGACGAACGCTTGACAGCATCAGCGATGAGTAAAGAAGGTGTGGATGCTTCGGCAGCTACGATAAGGCGATATAAACAAGTGAGGAGATGGGAGAGGTTGAAGAACATACCTGGTTGCTCGACACAGTAAGCTGTCGGGTCTGTTGATAATGCGGCCCATAATGAACCTGACCAGAGGCGTAGCTCTAGCAGTTTTCGGAGTACATATAACAATTCATCTTCTCGTGCTCTGTGATTGTGAGGTCGTTAGTTTGAAAACTCGGAGGAAAGACTAACTCACCTCGGGAAGGGAAGATTGCCCCGTAGAGCCTCGTCGGCAACGTAGCCCACCAGTGTTGTCTTACATCTGTTCACTAACGCAGGCAAGCTTAACGCTGCTAGTCTTCGGCGAGAGTCTTCTTGATCTGCAGATGGTGTTTAGAGATGTCTGTACATCTATTTAGGGCAACCGACTCACCCTTCGTCAAGTCCGAACAGACCAAGAATAGCAGATCGAAACACCAATACGAAAACCTCTCTCTAGGTAATAAAGCCCCAGGATCCGTACTCCCGTGCCCTTGGTGTGTTTCAATATCAACCTTGACGGACTTCTGAGCCGTTGGAGACGTCTTTCCAGTGCTGACTTGCGGCAAGTCAGGCGTCCGGCTTCTGGAGTGATCAAAGACTCCATAGTCGGAATCGTAAAGTCGGCTGCCCTGCGCAAGAACTTTGGCAAGTTGTGTAACGATAGAGTCGGGCAAGCGGCGGTCTCCTAGATGAGGAACGACGTCGATTTCCAGGGCAGCAATGAGAGCGAGGTCAAAGTTCTCCTCTTCCTCTTGGACATGCAGCGGGAATGACTCTGCTGCGGCACTAGTAACATCTCAATGAAAAAGAGACAGACACACAGGGACGGAGACAACTCACCAATCAGCAAGAATTCCGCCCCTGAAAATGTCTATGACTTGTCGCCAAATTCCTTCCAGGCGGTCGTCGGATATTTCTGACGAAAACCTGAGCGACTTAGATATTGATACAAAGGGAAGCCATACCATCACTGAAAGCTTTAATTTGAGGTGCGCATTCCTTGACAATCCTCAAGAAACTAGTAGTAGCAGTCTTCCACAAGGGCTGATCCTTGCCAAATTTCGATGGTGCTGGGCAGTCATATTTCAGCTTGACTGGTATCGAGTAAGCCTGAACGGAAAGCAGTCATAAGCAGATTGCTGAAAATTTTCAGGCGATGACTCACCGAGAGTACTGCTTCAAGTGTTCCATCAGTGTATATTTCCAACCTGTTCTTGAACTCCAGACAAAGATCTACGAGAGTTGGCATTGTCTTCTTGGCGAGAGCGATGTAAGTGATACGCTTTTGAGGCGTCTGGCTTTTTGGATTCGGTGGCACGTCAAACGCTGCCAGGAATGGCAGCGTAGCGTATTCTGATAAATCTCTCATGACTAGGGAGGGTGTTCCTGGAGCAGACAGATCTATACCCGCTACCGTGCTCATTACCACCATCTGGGCGACATATAAGCTCAACTGCTCGCACAGAAGAAAAAGCACTCACCTGGACAGGAGGAAGGACGTCGATGTCAGGTCGGTAATCCGGCGAGTAGGGATATGTCAGAACACCTAGGTGGATATAAGCAGAAACTAAGTGAGAGACGCATTGCACACACCTTTGAGAATAGCTACAAGTCGTGTCAACCTATCCAAAGGCCATTCCACACCCTCAATAGCTCTACTGACATTCCTGGTGCATTGTATCACATCGACAAATGCAACTAGGCTATCTTGGGTGAAGGGCTTCGGCAATGCAGTCTCCCCAGTAGCGGAGACTTGATTCGTATTCTTCTTCAATATCGCTTCGCCAACATGATCTATCATCTCCCAAACTTTCTGCCATATCTCGCCGACCTTCGTGTTATGCTCTGGCACAGAGGCAGATGAAGCTTTGACGGCTTTCTCTAGGCATCGCAACGCAGGGCTGCTGATATTCCTGTTGTCGAGAAGAACAGACTCCTGGATGTGCATGACGAATGCTTCCCAGGCTTTGAAGAAACTTTCGAGATGTATGATCTTTGAGGAGAGGAAATCATGGAATATGGAGCCTATTGAGTGGAATGCGAGCGTCTTTGACTCATCCCAAGCGTGCTCTTCTGCACTATCCATCCCAACAGCCATCCCAGCTCGTCGACGAATTTCTGAAGTTAGGGATTCGATCAGTGGAAAAGTAACCTTCCAAATACACTCGTCCCAAGTCTCCAAACTTAGAGTAGCACCATAAAGCTGCATTGTCCTGAATAGTGTCTGGATTGCACCATCCCTGACTTCTGGACGCTCATCGGTACACAACCCCAACACCTCCAACAACAAGAACATCCACAGAGCACTGTACTCCGGTTCCTGCTCAACATCCTTCCTCTTGGCCTGAATCGCATCTGATACACTCCATAGCAAACTTGCTGCCGCGGTTAACGCAATATTAGTCTCCACCTGTCTACCAAACTGCCCGAGGGTGCTGATACACAAACGGAGATGTTCTGGGGATAAAAGCTGAACCGAATCGCAAACCAGTGTCAGACTCTGGAACGCAATTTTGATGAGAGTGGTGTAGTTCTTGTCAGAAGGGTGACCCAAGCCTAGGCCAAGAGATGCTGGGCGAGGCTTCGTTGGAGATGCAGCTGGACTCGACGGGATGGACTCGAAAGACGAAGCTCTTCCGAGGGTTGGAGGTCTGCAGACGCTTTCTAGCATCGAAAAGATTATTTCCCAGCCGATAACGAGGGTATGCCCAGAAGCCTGCAGGATCTGATGTAATGTCTCTAACCCCATTCTGCGCAGCTCGATGCTGGTACTGGTACTGCTAGCAGGTGCATATGCCTCGGGCATGACCTGCTGGGCAAGAACTTCCAGAACGCGCTTCTGAACTTGAGCTTGGAGCTCGCCGGTATTGCTGAGATTTCGAGGGACGATGATTAGAATGTCGTCAAGGACTCGTGCTGCTTGAAGGCGAATTGAATGAGGAGCTATTGCAAGGCGGATGATGGAAAGGAGATGGGTGGTAGTTGTGTCCCATGCTACTTCAGGTGGGCGGTAAATGAGACGATGTATGTTGAGAAGGGCGACTCCTCCGAGCCTGTTGATACCGAAATCGCCGGTGCGCTATTCGCAAGAAAGTTAAAACCAATGCCAATGCTCAAAAGATAATCTGTACGCACCGCACGCGGTATATGTATGCCGCTAAGCCTTCTACGATGCAACTTATCCACGGACAAAGTTGAGCCATGTGGTGATAACGTCCCACTGATACTCGTTCTTGGACCACCACTGGTACTTCCAGCAAGAGTCTCGTCATCATCACCTTCAGCTATAACATCCAACATCTTTGACTCGGTCTGCATCCCAACCATCTCCCCACTAAGCCGACACAAAGCATCCACAAAATACTTGAAAGCCCCATCCTCCAAATTCTTCGACGCATCAAACAGCCTCTGCATGGCATTCAACATCGTCTCTGTGTCAAGATCACTCAACAATGGGTGCGTATGTGATCCAGATGAGGAAGGTGGAGGAACAGATGACACTGCGGTTCCCTGGGACATCGACGATGTTACACCACCAGATCCCGAAACTGACCGTCCTGAGCCAGACAACGACATACGTTGTTTACTCGGTGTACCCTGTTGAGTATTCCTCGCCGTCAGCACATAGTCGGCATTCTGCATTGCCTCCAAGATTCCAAACCAACTCTCTCCGAGACTTCCAGCCAGAAACATCGCACTCGAAATCAAAACTTTGAGACAGGCCATGTTTCGTTCTGATAAACCAGGAGGTTGGGCAGGTCCAACAAGTCCAAGGTTTTCCGTCAAAGTCGACGCAGATCTGGGAGTTTGTGGTTCGTGATACGAGTCAACGCTCAGCACAACACGACTTGGGACGGCGAATTTGGACAGGGAGGTGAAGAATGCATCTCGAGGTGTGGTTAGACCTAGCATCCCGGAGACATTAGTCATAGCTTGATAGCTGGCCAAAACGTCAACGAAGAGTTCGTCGGAGAGGTTGGTGGCTATAACGAAAGATAAGGCAGCGAGAAGGGCAGGCCATCCTGACTCTATGATGTCTCTGACGATACGAAGCTGTTTCGTGGAAGGTTCGTCTGGAGGAAGACTGTCAAAGTCCAGGGCAGGTGGAGCACGGACTACTGCTTCTCCAGCAGCTCGTGGTTTCTGCACGACAATGGAACTATAGAGAGGTGCAGAGAAGGCGGCGAAACCCTCGCAGAGTGATATAAGACACTGCACAGCGAGGAGGTAGATGTAGGACTCGGGAATAGGCGGTGCATCAGCTTTGTCGAGTTGGTCAATGCTGGAGAAAATCCTTCAGTCTCAAAATGTCGTCAATGATTTGGAAAGGGCTCACCATTGTAATTTCATTGCCGAATTTTGCAAGCTCAACCCGGCGCTGGATCCCATCATGCCCACAACGCCCGAAACCGTTGCAGAGGCTGCATTAGCGACCATTCCTGCCATACCGCCTACATCCCCATAGCTTGACCCAGCAGAACCTGAAGACGATACAGCCTCATTTGGAACACCAACGCCAAACATCTGCGAGCCTACACCGAGCAGAGCAGGCTTCTCGGTAATCAAGCGGTTCAAGGCCGTAATCAAGGTACTAAAGACTTTGGAACCGGAATCCTGGCCATCATAGCAATCCCAGACGTTTCGCATGAGCTCGGCATCGCTGCAAAGTCTGTGAGAGGGAGAATATTAGAAACCTGGGTACTAAACGTTGACGTAGCATACACACCCTCGCATGATTTCCATAGCCAGAACCCTCATCCACTGAGGTCGTGATGTATAATGAGAGTCTTGATTACCCTCTGAATCGTCGGATATAATCTTGATCAGGAGCATTAAGAATACTTCTGCTTCTGTCTGTAGCTCGCCGGAAAATTGCTTCAAAAGTAGGAATACCACACGGGTGCAGCGAAGAACAAGCGGGAACACAGGGCGTTCTGAAAGGGCTTTCAGGAGGAGAGGGCATAGATGATGTTGTAAGAGCAGCGTGAGCTCAGTGTGCTATGCATGAGAAACGCGTTAAAAATAAACCGGTGGCCCAAAAAACGCGCATGTACACACCTTCCTAAACGGTATGTAGTAATTCGTCAACACGCTCTCTATCAGCTCCAAAGCAAACGTCTTGTGTAAATAGTCGAGCTTGAGGAAATTGGGCTTCTCCGAGTTGGCTAATAGACACAAGTCCTCAAACACAGCGAACGCGTCTTTAGCTGAGGGCCCTAGAGCCTTGGTGGTCCCATTCGGCAGGTTCACTTCTTCCAACGTCCCTTCAGGAGCTTCCACGTCCTTCTTATCCTCTTCAACCATCTTATCCACCACAAACATCACCAACTGACGAAGCGTCGCA
This sequence comes from Tetrapyrgos nigripes, assembly GCA_013368315.1. NCBI lineage: Eukaryota > Fungi > Basidiomycota > Agaricomycetes > Agaricales > Campanellaceae > Tetrapyrgos > Tetrapyrgos nigripes. The sequence continues at coordinate 131,447 of JAACJM010000017.1, forward strand.
GCAGCCGTAGACGAAACAACCGCAATCCTCGATTCTTGCAACTTGAAACATAATAACAAAGCCTGTGAACGACCAAACCATTCTCGATTCAGCGCGAGAACTGTAGCAGGCTGAGTAGAAGGAAAAGCCAAAGCTTTTGGCCACGTACGTCACCCAGTAATGATCCATGGACTTCAGGAAAGTTGGTGACTAGAGAAAGGAGCGTTTGTAAGATTTTGAGTTGGATATCGACACCCTGGCTCATAGCATCGCTCATTGTACTGATAATACGAGAAAAGGCGGATTGAGGGACAGCTTTGAGAGCTATGAGGCGTTGAAGAGATCCCAATGAAATGGCTACGACTTTCGCGTTTTTGGTTGCGCATCCCATGAAAACGGGTTTGAGAAGATCTTCAGATTGTGGTCCATCTAAAAGCAGATTCTTTGTCAAGTTTAGTTAGCGAAATGTTGGTAGATTACACACCTGAAGCCAAGTTTGCTGTTGCCTGCTCGGGGGAAGTTCGCAATATCGCTAGAGACTTTTCTGCCGCCTACAAACACGAAGATTGAGCCCAAACCAAGAACACACGCATCAAGACTTGTACCTCACGAATCTCGGGGTGTTTTCGTCTAGTTTCACTGGCCAGAGACTGCTCATAATTACGTGTCAGTTTACAAGCAATGACGGACTGAGATCATACTTGTAGCTCCGTTACGAGGAAGGCGAGAGAACTCATGGTTCACAATTTGCCCCAGCAGTACAATGCTGCCCGATGTCTGCGTCTTGAAGGTGAAAGGGAAGGAAGAGTGTAGGCACTGCCAGTCGACGTTGAGCGCGGCTGGAAGCGCTGGTAGAACACGTCAGCTTCTTTACGCTCATTCTGAATCTAGATCACAGGTCAAAGTTGCTCAAATTCTGAAGGACGTATTTAAAACTATCAACCCCTCAATTCCTTCCATCCAAGAGCTCTCACCTGAGCCCCGTCACATCCCGCAAAATTGAGCGGAATCAAGCTCACAATCGTTCTCGACCCATCATCGTCATCCTCTACCAATTTCCCAACGTTCGTCAAGTTCTCAATCATTGGTATCCCAGCCCCCAAGATAACCTTATGCACCGGAAATCCACCTTCCACCCCTTTTCCCGAATCATCCAGACTCGCAAAATCCAGCCCAATAGCCTTCACACCCCTCTCAGCTATCTCCTCCGCAGCTTGTACTTCGAGATAAGGGTGTTGATAATACTTCTCTGGTTCTTTCCAGTACTTCGACCACCCCGTATACAGAACCAAGATCATCTTCTCATCAATCTTCTGCCGAATTCCGTTTCTATCTCCTTCAAAGTAGACCTTTAAGTCCCTTTCCCAACTAATCCCCCCCCTCTCTTTCTTCGACGTCAAGTCGACAATGACCGCAGGCCCAAAGAGCCTTTCAACGGGAATCTGATCAATACTAGCTCCATCCGCAATGAAATGCGACGGTGCATCGACGTGGGTGCCTAAATGGGAGCCCATAGAAACTTTGTGGAGACTGAAGCCATCGTTGGCTACAGACGTGAGGGGGCAGCATTCAAAATTTGGTAAGCCGGGCCAGGACGTTGTGTTGGGTTCTAGTTTATGGGAAAGGTCAATGGGGGTATATTCAAGCGTCTCGGTTGGGTGAGCGTGCCGGGCAGCTGCAGACGGTTTGACAGCATTGTCAGTCATGTTGATTATACACAGTAGAGTGTCTTCAGTCAAGTAAGTGTCTTGTGACGCGTGTGAGGAGTGGATTCAAACCATGATTGTGAGAGGCGACGAAGGTACGCGAGACGTGAGGCTCATCACAGGTGCCATGTGCAATCTGTCTCGGAGTCAGTATGCAAATGGCCATGCCATTGGACGAGCCAGGCCACTCGCACCAACGTTGTAGACTGTTTTCGTGGAAAGCTTCAGTAGCGCGCAAGGGGCCCGGGTTACGGAGCGAGAGCAGCCCGCTCGACCACCAATGTCTTTTTTAAAACACATATCTGCCAATCTTCCAATGAAGACTATCAGAACACGTTGAAGGCCTGATAGAAGCTTTACGGCCTTCTCCCGAAAGCAAAAGAAGGAAGGCGATCTAGACGATTGAAGCTAGTTAATCTTGGATTGCAAACACTTAGAAGCCAACGTGAGCAGAGTGTTCCGGATTGGTTATATCAATGAGGTGCCTCTGAGAAAGGAACGGACAAGTCCTCGAAAGTGTGGGATCTGGTTGACACTTGACATGGAAAACAAAGAAAGCGGTGTGTATACATCAAAACAAAAAGGAGGTACGCGTGGTTAGCATGGTAGTACAGATAGCATAATTGACTGTAGAAAACCAAAAACTCAGCGGTATTCGCTTCAAAGGAGGCTCAACTCTCTCCCACGTCTCCTTCAGTGTTCGCATCATCGTTCGGATTGTCTGCCTGAGCATCTTGCGTCGCAGGCAGCTCCACCGCAGTAGGGAACCATCCGAACGTTCTCAAGTCAACTCTCAGTTCATCTGTCCGACCAGCGGTAACTTCGACGCCTTCCGCTTCTAAAGCCTCCCTTTGTAACTGAGCGCCGTTTGTTCCTGGCCCTCTAGATGATATAGCTCCCGAAGCTGAGATCACTCTGTACCAAGGGATAGGAGGGTCTACATCGGATCCGACAAATTTTAGTGCTACATATGAGACTCATTATAAGCTATCGAGCCCAGAAGAAAGGAAAAAAGACGTACCTTGCCCTACATGTCTCGAATGATTGGGCATTCCAACAAGTTTTGCGATGTGACCTGCAAATGTCGTCCTTGGGAAAAACTGAAAAGATGACTCAGAAACGACTTACCATAGCTTGTCACTTTTGCAGGTGGTATTTGGCGTACCATGTTATAGACCTAAGGTTTATCAATGATATGAGCGCAGAAGACATGATAAAGCACTCACCGCTGCATGGAATTCCGCAATGTCCATGGTAGTCTAAGAAGAGCACGACACAAAGCGCGACGCGTTTACTAATTACTTTCGCCTTCGGTTCCGGCGTGATGTGTCACAAACACGGGGTCGTGACTTGGAACGTGGCGGTCGGAATTTTTCGCAACGATTTCGTCGTCATGCTCCAGCTTGCCTTCAAACCACGATGACAGTCGGGAATGGTCGGGTTTTGTTGGTCTAACCACTGAAGGTAAGCATCCTTGGAACTGTCTTCTGACTGTACCACAAGACTCACAGCATTATCATTGCAGAAAGGTGTATACAGTTCCTTTGTCTCCGCTTTGAATTTCAGACTTCAGGTGATGCCCTCTTTCTCCTTTCAATTCCGCCGGAAGCCAAGAGACCAGCTTCTTTTGGACAGATATTTACATGGTGAACTACATAAAAACAGAAAGTTATCTCCCTATGTACGTATGTTGCGCTGAACGGAAGCCCAGAGAAAATTGTACTCGACTTCGGAGTATTATTGATCAGGGACATCATCAGATCATAGGCTGCTAAGAGGGTGATAGCGCTCCTCGTGAACGATATGTTGTTTAGTTGAGCAGTATCAGCTGGACGGTTGAATGGATTCGGTATGTGGCTCCGTTGTCCTCTTGGATCTTCCGAGGTCTCCCGGCGCCACCAAGCCCTCAAAGGTCTCATTCTTTCTCAGAAGGCGGCCCCCGAGGATTTCTACATCAATCGTAACATGGTTCTGTATTGGTTAGATTGCTTTGCTTGCCAACTCGCCAAAGCCATGGCCAGGATCCGAAGGTCTCATCGACATTTTATAATTGCTTTCCCCAGAAATGCGGGGTATTTGCATTTTATCGCTTAAGACCCTTCTCCGTTTAGATCATCTTCTCATGATCTTGCGTTTTTTAACTTGATCTTTGCACGTCACTGGTCGATCCCGTTGTCCCGTGGACTTGCTACGGACAAGCAACTGAATTAAGCTGTACTAGGCAGTCGCAGGATACAGTCAAATGACGAACATCTCATCGTCCTGACACTCCGGGAAATTGTCCCAGTTGTGGCTACGAGGGTTTATACGAGACAAGGTCAGGATTTCTTCTACCATATGTGAGCCGCGCACTGAACTTGATTAACACAGGACAAGCTTTTAGAGTCTATGGCTTGCATATAGCTTACCCTCTTGCTCTTCGATTCATTTTATTCCCACCGATTGGAGACTAAATGAAGCTGCTTGGTCTTCCTAGTCTTCTTATGTCATCAGCTGACAACCACATCTGCGTCACAGCCGCGGTGCCTCTAGCATTTTCCGCAAGAGCCTAATGACTCTGTCGCGTCTTTGAAGTTGTTCTATTGCATATTGTTTCCACAGCCGCGCATCTGACCACTTCCACCCGACCATAAATAGTACCAGTTCTCGCGACAGATGCCCCAGAAACCGTCTCTGGTTCTTCTCTTCTACTTAACTCTCACTTCGACTGCCAGTCCCCGCTTCCCAATCGCATAACAGATCACTATGGGTCACCCCGAAGAAGTCGATGTTATCGTTGCTGGTGGAGGTCCTGCTGGTCCGTTCTTTTGTTCGTAATGTATCGTCTGTTGCGTCCTCACGCTGCTCGCAGGATGTGTCGTCGCCGGCCGTCTGGCGTTTGCTGACCCTAACTTGAAGGTCATGCTCATTGAAGGTGCGTTGGCCATATCTTCTTGGTCCTTCATCGTTGATTCTGACTTTCCGTCTTCGTGCTAGGTGGTGCCAACAACCGTGATGACCCATGGGTGTACAGGCCCGGTATCTATGTCAGGAACATGCAGCGTGATGGAATGTGCGTTTCGCTCTCTTACTGGTGTGGTGTGATTCTCGCTGACTAGTTTCTTCCTCCTTTAGCAACGAGAAGGCTACATTCTACACCGACACCATGAAGTCATCTCACCTTCGTGACCGTCAATCTATTGTCCCGTAAGTCCTTACTTTTCTTCGTTGTCTGATGATTGTCTGATACGGACTCGTCCATCGCAGATGCGCGAACATCCTTGGTGGTGGTTCCAGGTATGTTTGGCTTACACATTTGATCTGGATTTAGACGCTGACAATATGGCGTTCAGTATCAATTTCCAGGTACTTCTGAGTGCCTTGATTCATTTGGATTCTTACTGACCAATGCTTCTGCGCCATTGTTAAGATGTACACTAGGGTAAGTTATTGCTTGCGTTTATTCGTTGCTTTTATTGACTTCTCATGTCCAGGCTTCAGCCTCTGATTGGGACGACTTCAAGACCGAGGGATGGACCGCTCAGGGTATGTCGTCTTATCTATTTTTCTGTGTCTCCGACTGCGTTTCTGACATAGTCCATTGATATCTAGATCTCCTTCCTCTCATGAAACGTCTGGAGAATTACCAGAAGCCCGTCAACAATGACCGTCACGGTTACGACGGCCCCATCGCTATCAGCAATGGTGGATCCGTCACTGCATTGGCTCACGACTTCCTCCGTGCCTCCGATACCGTTGGTATTCCTTTCAGCGACGATATCCAAGGTGAGTTTAATTTACTTGCTCAGAATGCGCTGGTCGAACTGACATTTGCTTTTTCTTTTTTCTTTTTTCTAAGACTTGGACACCGCTCATGCCTCCGAAATCTGGGCTAAGTACATCAACAGACACACTGGTCGTCGTAGCGACGCTGCCACTGCATACGTCCACAGTGTTATGGATGTCCAGAGCAACCTCTATCTCGTACGTTGGACTATCACTTCGGTAGCATCCTCTCTCAAATTGTTATCTCTTTCAGCGCTGCAACGCTCGCGTGAACCGCGTCATCTTCGAGGGCAACAAGGCTGTCGGCGTCGCCTACGTCCCCGCAAGGAACCGTGCTCACAACGGCCAGCTGAGGGAGACTATCGTCAAGGCTCGCAAACTCGTCGTCCTCAGCTCGGGTACCCTCGGCACTCCCCAGATTCTCGAGCGTTCTGGTGTTGGTGATGCCAAGCTCCTCCAGAAACTCGACATCAAGACTGTTAGCGACTTGCCCGGCGTCGGTGAACAGTACCAAGACCACTATACCACTCTGTCCAGTACGTCTTTGTGTATTATTGCCCTGTAAGTTGTGCTGGGATTGACTTAGTATCTCTGCGTAGTCTACCGTGCTTCTCAAGAGACCTTCACTCTCGACGACTTCCTCCGTGGCGACCCCGATGTTCGTAAGGAAATCTTCCAGGAATGGGAGATCAGCCCCGAGAAGGCAAGACTCTCCTCCAACGCCATCGATGCTGGTTTCAAGGTAACGTTGCAGTTTTTCTACTTTTTTTGATCAGCGTCACTGACTTCTTTTTTTCACTTTAGATTCGCCCGACCGAGGAAGAACTCAAGGAGATGGGTCCCGAATTCAACGAGCTCTGGAACACCTACTTCAAGGACAAGCCCGACAAGCCCGTCATGTTTGGCTCCATCGTCTCTGGTGCCTACGCCGACCACGCCCTTCTCCCTCCCGGCAAGTACTTCACGATGTTCCAGTATCTCGAGTACCCTGCTAGTCGTGGCAAGGTAGGTCTTTGTTTGCCTTTTCTATCACTGTTACCTGACATCTGTTTGTCTCTAGATCCATATCCAATCCGCCAACCCCTACGTTGAGCCATTCTTTGACTCCGGCTTCATGAACCACAAGGCCGACTTTGCTCCTATCCGCTGGAGTTACAAGGTCACTCGTGAAGTCGCAAGGAGAATGGACGGTGAGTCATAGCTATCTTTACGCAATGTCGTTTTTCCGTTCTAATACGCCTGCCTGCCTTCTCCCAGCCTTCCGTGGAGAACTCACCTCTCACCATCCGCACTTCCACCCCGGCTCTCCTGCTGCGACAAGGGACATCGACATCAAGACCGCCAAGCAGATCTTACCCGAGGGCTTCACAGTCGGCATTCACATGGGTACTTGGCACAGGGCCAGCGAGCCCTACGATGCCAGCAAGGTTCACGAAGACATCAAGTACACGAAGGAGGACGACGCGGCTATTGACGACTGGATTGCTGACCACGTCGAGACTACTTGGCACAGCTTGGGTACTTGCGGTGAGTTTTCTTTGCTCAGTTTTTCGCAATGCAGTCTCTAATACACCTCTCCCTTCTAGCGATGAAGCCTCGTGAAGAGGGTGGTGTCGTCGACAAGAACCTGAACGTGTTCGGAACTGAGAACTTGAAGGTCGTCGACCTTTCTATCTGCCCTGTGAGTCTTCCATGCTTCCTCTCCTTCGCGCTGCTCATCAGTTTATGTCTTGGTAGGACAACCTCGGCACCAACACCTACTCTTCTGCTCTCCTCGTCGGTGAAAAGGGAGCTGACCTTGCTGCTCAGCAACTCAGTATGTCATCCGTCTTCGCATCTTAACTAGGTATTGACTTTGTACGGTGATACAGACGTCAAGATCAAGACTCCTCATGCCCCAGTCCCTCATGCACCCGTTCCATTCGGTCGTCCCGCTACCCAGCAACTTCGTTGAGGGTCCCGTGTCTGGTTGCGTCTAGGATCGTCTTCAGCATCATTTTTCTCCTCACCTTATCATCCTTTCCTTGACGGTTCTGGCGCATCAGTGGGTTTGAACAGTGTAACATTATCGTCGTCGTTTCTGAAAAGTTGTAAACAATGTGAACAATCCTGTATACTAGCATATCGATGTAAAGTAGCAGTCGTAGGCAATGCGAAGTTGATTGTACGTTTACCTGCTTGATAGTGCTAAGTCTAGAAAAGATTTGGGAGATGCGCATTGCGCTTGTTGTATGCTCAGCGGTCAATGTCCATTGGAGAGTTACGACTTAGCGCTATGTGTGTAGGATGGCTGGTAAAGGCTTGGTTACTCGTGGACTCAAGAGGCATTTAGATATGTAATGGTGAGTCGTGACGTTGAAGAAGGCGAAGGTGACAACAACAACAATAACAATGAAGTTTGGGAGGGGGAAGGCGGGGGTGACGGTGATGCAGAAGCCAAGCCAAAGTAGGTGTTGTAGGTAGATATGGAACCGACAACTACACATGCACACGTCCTATATCATCGTATGACATGACGTTGACGACGTAGCGGTTGGGGAGAGGGGAAGAGTCGGTATTGGTTGGGTAAAATGGGTCGGGGAGAGAAGGACGGTTTGAAGAAGAGGGTTTGAGCGGACCAAGACGTTTTGAAGCGATGGATGTGGGTGTTGTACTGTAGAAAGAAACAGGAATAGAGAGATAACACACATCATGCATCCTTTCTCAAAGTCGTCCGTGTTTCGGAGGTGGTGTGGAGGAACAACAAGTTGTGAGATGAAAGAAGGTTAGGATGACTGGGATCTTCTTCACCCAAATGAGCAATTCCGAATCGTCCTATCAAGAAGCAATCACAGAGGATGGTAGAGGCCTTTGTGAAAGTGATCCATTTGTGGCCCAAATACACATCAACTCCAACCATATAGACGTCCATGGCTCCTAAAATCGCATTTGTTCCTCCTCCTCTGGTTTCTCAGAGCTCTAGTAGATGCTGCTTAATCGGCTGTGATTCATACTGATTGGCAGTCGTTGTCTAGCCTTTTTTCTCGACAATATTCGTCACTGTCGTCATAGATGGCGTGCGGGCCGGTTCCACCAATTTCCTCTGATCCCCAGGCACAGATAACGTGCAACTGCACGTTTGCCAATGCATGCTTGTCTTCTCGCCAAGATATATACGGGCTCTACGCGCATATTTGGAGAGTCAGAGCCTGTCATTCTCATAGTAGCGATGCACTCGGTGAGTTTGAACCTTGAATGATACTATACTTGGTCCATTTTTTGGTATGAATCCGGTCTCATGGCTGACGAGTATAGTATACTGAGTAACAGGATGCCTTCAATCGCATAATGATACTTACGCCAAGACAAGTGCCCAGCCTGGCATATATGATATCGTTTCATGAAGTTACTAGTACTGCCGTGACCGACACAAGCGAAATTTGAAAATGCGCATACGCAACTTGTAATCATCAAGTTCTCAATCTACAACATACATACACGCTCGAGCTCGAGGGTTCGGACTCGGACTTCCCTCAAGAACTATCCTTCGTTCTTCTGCAGACTGCCACCACTGCCAGAAAACCGAAACTTTGCTTAAAACCTGGAGGGTCCTCTAGTGTCCTCTAGCCCTTCAGAGTTCACAGTCCATTACTGCCAGCGGGTATTTGATAGGCCTCCGAGTCGCTTAGAGGCTAAGCTTTACTTTACGCCGATTAGTATTTGCGTGCTGTAACCAGCTGTTACAGCTTACGAGTCGTCGAGCGGATCATTCGAATTCGCGTAATAGTATCGCAATCATCATCTTTGACCGCCGACTGGTACGTACTACGTACCTTTGTCACTGTGTCAACAGTCAGCTGGACCACGACGGTACGTATGCGCAAACTCCGAGTCCACAAGGCCCCCCACCCCCGGTCAAGCGAAATCGAATACATAAATACTTGGCCATGATTCAAAAATTTTCCAAGCCAGAGTAGTTGCGTTCTTCCCCCCCTCCCTTAGCTTCAAAATGTTCTCCTTGCTCGCTGTCCCAGTGTTAGCAGCCACTGCTGTATTCTCTCAATCGACATCAACGTACGACTATGTCATAGGTTCGTTCGTTGTCTAGTATCTACTTATCAATAATGTTCTAATATTCGTTCACTCAATGCTCGAACTTGACAGTGGGAGGCGGAACCGCAGGTCTAACGCTTGCATCCCGACTCTCCGAGGTGGAGAAATTGTCTGTCTTGGTCTTGGAAGCGGGAGGAACGTACGTGATTCTACCTATACTACGTATAACGCTGGCTATGGTTAACGTTGATTACGTTTTCATTCAAACTATTTCATTGTTTTTCTTTTTCTACAGTGGCATTGGAAAGTAAGTCCCACTCACCTGCGACCCGCGGGATGAACCCATATGCCATTGGTGTCTTACTTACGGCCTACACCGTGATTATGTAGCTCCAATATCACAGATCTTCGCAACCGTTACAACGTCTATCAGAGTGAAGTGGATTGGTGAGTAGGGGTTTTAATGTTGTTTTGAGCTATTCCTCGATACGTAATTCATAATTCTTGAATTTTTTGCCATTTACACAGGACTCTCCCAACGCTTCCACAAACGGCCGCAAACGGCCGCGTATATACTCAAGCTCAAGGAAAAGTTCTCGGAGGTAGTAGCGCTATTAACGGTGCCGTTTATCTTCGACCCGATGTTAGGGAATTTGAGGCCTATGAGCGTTTGGGTGCTAAAGGATGGTGAGTACTGATCTATTATATCACCCTCGTCCTCGTCTCCTCCTTCGAGTCCTCGTCTCCCCAGTTTTTGTTGTTCAATTGTTCCACTTCCACTCCTACATTCCATTCCCACTTACTATATACTATATACTATACCAGGTCCTGGAATAACTTCCTCCCCTACTTCAAAAAAAGCGAACACTTTTATCCCGAAACCGACGAACTAGCCACAGCCTTGGACACGGACACGGACACGAATCCGATTGATCCAAACGCTCATGGATTCGACGGACCGATTCAAGTGTCTTATAGCTTTAATGTTTCTTCGTTTTTCAAAGACTATGCGATTCCTACTAGTAAAGCTCTTGGGGAAGTAAATGGGGATATTTCGGATGGAGGACCTGTTGGGGTGGCTAGTCAGCAAATTGTACGTGTTTTTATTTTCTCCTATTTTCTTCGTGGTATTGGTATATGCTTTTACTGATTAATTTTTAATTTTCCTTGTCATATAGAGCACGATTCCTGGAACATACAACCGTTCTTATATCGCTCAGTACTGTGAGTGAGACATCTTCTCGTCTTCTCATCTTTTCATATTCTCATCCGGGCGTCCTAGACTGGTCCATTCAAGAGAATCGCGGAAACCTCGAGGTTCTCACAGACAGTCTAGTCTCTAAAATTCTTTGGGCAGAGAACGAGATCGAGAATGACTTGGCCGTTGCTTCTGGTGTGGAGTATATCACCGCCGATGGAGAGACTGTTACTGTTGTAAGTACTTAAGGTTTCCCTTCCCTTCCCTTGCACTAATTGTCTCCCTCCCTGTCCTTGTCCTGTCCTTGACTCCTTACTCCTTATAGAATGCCAAGAACGTCATCGTCAGTTCTGGTGCACTGAACACTCCCAAGGTGATTAATTAGGGCTTTTTCATCACCGTGACTATCATGAACAAGGGGTTCCTGACTCTTACTACGTGGTGCTCCACTACTATGTACAGGTCCTCGAGCTCAGCGGAGTTGGTGACTGGAATGTCCTCCAGAAGTAAGTCTCCCTAGTATTGCTCACGACACTTTCATTCTCTCATCCTCTCATTTAATTTTCAGCCTCGGAATCGAAACAAAAGTCAACATCTCTGGCGTTGGAAAGAACTTGCAAAACCGTAAGTCAATTGCCCTATATAAAATCCCCAATTCCCAATTTTTCATTTTTGTCTTTTTCGCGCTCTTTTTTACGACATCATGCTTTGAATGATCTTGGCAATGGCAATGGCAATTGCAGAATTCGGAGTCAACGTCATCTACTCGTTAAAGAACGGCAGTGTCATTCGTGGCGAGGAAACCCAGGCGCCGATTATCGGTCTTCTTCCCGCTCAACAAGTCTTGAGCGATGAGGATTGGGAGACTTCGATTGAGTTAAGGTCGAACAAAGTTAGTTATCGTACTCACTTTCGAATTCGTCTCTTACTAACTAACTTACTTGAACTCGAATGTTCTGTTCTCCATAGAGTGACGACCTCTCCGACGCTCAATACCAAGCACTCCAAAAGTTTATCGAAGACGGTATCGCTCAAACCGAAATGAACTGGAGTCTAATCCAACAAGTGGATGGTTCTATTCAATTACAATTCTACACCACTCATTTGCATACTTATTCTCGTGGATATGTGGTTTGTATTCACCTTTACCTTTCGAATTTTTCTTCATGGTCATTGATTGCAAAACTTTAAAACTTTTCAGCACGCCAACTCGACGGACCCTACGGCCAAGGTTACTGTTGATCCCAAATAGTAAGTGATGATATTTGCTTTGCTTTCTGTCCATGATCTAAGCAACACCCTCCCAAAGCTTATCCGCCGCACACGACCTCTGGTACCTCTCCCGTGCTGTCGCATATACCCGCAACATCACCTCCACCGAGCCTTTGGCGAGCATAATCGACTCAGAAATCTCTCCTGGAGCAAATTATACTACTCCTGAAGATATTCAAGATTGGCTTCTTCCGAACTTTAGGACTATGTGGGTATTATGTACCAATTTTTTTGAAGCAAAATCTGACTGAGTCTGACTGAACTAACGACTGGACTCGGACTGTCACTGTGGTACCGGTGCACTGTTAGGTCTCATTTTGTTGGTACCTGCGCTGCTTGTGAGTAACTCTAAGCTCACTGTCTTACTGTGACATTACCGCTGTTACTCTTACTAACTGCGATTCATCTCATCTATTCAGTACCCCTAGAAGACGGTGGTGTCGTTGACCCGGAGACTTTCATCGTCGTACGTGTTCCAAGTACCATAATATCTACTCGTTTCTGTCCATTGTGACTAAGGGGCTACACTATCACTTATAGCATGGTACCAGCAATGTCCGTGTCGTTGACAACAGTATCGTCCCTCTACTTCCTGGTATTCACACTGAGGTATGTTATGTGTCGCTGTTACCTTTTTCGGACTATTGACGTCTGACGTTATAATCCACTCCCTACCCTAGTCCATCGCATACGCTATTGGCGAACTTGCTGCAGATGTCATCAAGGCTGCTGAATGTGCATGAAGGCTTAAAGGCTAGTATGATCTTTGACTCGGAGGGATGATGTATATTGTCGTATTGTCGTCATCATCGTTCAAACTGGAGACTATAGTAGTATGATTCGCAGATGTTAAGTTAGTAGTGTACTTGGAGGAGAGTAGATTTTCGTGTCATTCGACGTTAACTAGATGTGCCTACTCGAACAGCATTTCAATTTAAACTCTAATACACATAGAGATGTGGGGCTAAGGTGAGCGAGATTGGCAATGGCAATAGCGCTGTTGTCGATGGGGAGGATAGTGACCATCATGGTGGTCCACGCTAAGCGGTGGATTGCGCGACTAAACCACAAATTCCTCTTGCACTCCACCGACGCTCACTCCGGACACAAGATTTTTGCGTCGACAGATTATGCAAATTCCATAAGCTCATTTCCTCAATTTGTTTACAACTACAACTTTGGACAAATGATGTACATAAACTGTGAAAATTGATTACTATTTCTGCTGAGGACCTTGGCACCTTTTTCGCGCAATGACCGTCTTGTCCACCTCAGACCTCAATGAAACGCCACTGTACCACATCATCAGTATGTAACTCGATTTATATAAAAATTCAACACTAGTACCATTTGATGCTCGCCTTCCCACTTCCCCCAGAGAGTTACAATGGTTCCAGGATTAGGATTACCATGGTCTGACAAGTCCCAGTTCAGTCCGGGGGGAGGTGCATCTGGGACGAAGACCCTGCCAATGGTTTGAAGAGTATGAGCGTAGCGCGTCACTTCATGTCGACACCAAGACGATTAATCAAACGGCAAACCCACCTGTAAACACGATCACGTCCATCCCCATCATGGTAGATATCCCATCCAAAAGGGTCGTCAGTAGCTACCAAAGGCGTCCCGTCCTTGGCGTATTCGTTGAGGCCGATATATTTGTGATGGTCATGGTCACGGAAGATCCATTTGCCCTCGTCGTTCTTCTCGAGTTTGAACTAGAGAAGCATGCGCAAATGAGCTTGAAACAAACTGCCAGGTAGAAAGCTTGGATAGTATACTCACCTTTTGGTTGCCGCTATCCTGATCGGTGTATCCAGATACTGCAGAAGGGAAAGAATCCGACTTTAGCCCCAGACGAAAATCCAAAAGAGCCCCCGAAAGAACCTTCAGACATACTTACCGGTGGTGTGGTTTTCTCCAGATACATCCAAAACTGTTCCAGTCTTGACGTTGACGATCTTGTAATCGCGGCCTTCTTGTAGTCCGGACATGTTGCCAACGGGTTACGTGTATACTAGGAGTAGTTGGTTCTGAGTGGCACGGCACGTTGGGACGAGATTAAGGGAAACCAGACTCGGACTGAGACTCACAAGTGATAAAAGTCGAACAGGGAAGAAAGCCTAAAGTCAAGACGACTCGACCCAGTCCTTATATACCTTCAAAATTTCATAAACACCCTTAATCTCCCCTTCGCTGCTAGCCGGATCTAGATTCTCCCAACATGAGTACTATAGTGCTTTTTCTAAAGGAAGGTTGATATGCAAAATATGCCTTGTCTTCGACGTCATCCTGCTTCCTTCTTGCGTCTCTTTGTCTTGTCGATCGCTTTCATTTCCTAAAACTTGCTCAGATCATTTGACACATGTACCGAGCAGTGGGGCGTGCCTCGCCCAGACCGCCAGGCAAGGCCCGTTGTCTCCTGTTGTGGGGTACAATATGACGTGATGCTGAGCTTCGTTCTGCTTTCTGGGGTACGTTGTGCGGCCTGGTCATCGACAACTTATCGATATGATTCACAGTGAGTCACTACGAATCATAATCTGAACCATCAAAGGGCTTGACAATGACCGGCATTTGCCAAGCAAGCTGGCAGACCTAGGATAAAGCCAAGATGAAGAACAAAAACGGGATACTTACTATGATACTAATTAGAGCCAACGTGAATGCATATGAACACGAGAAGGGTGATGGAACGAACATGAGCTTCTGAGGAGAAAGCAGTTACATTTCATTTTATTGATTGTCACATATGTACATACTAGCATCCGTATAATCCGAAAACGACGCGACGAGGACGAGGTAGGTCATCCGAATCCATAAACCATTAGTACAACTTGAGTACAACTAGAATATCAAAGGGAAAAAGAAAGGGTACAATGAGCCCAGCGATAGCAATTAACATGGTAACTTGCAAGCAAAGAAAACTCGAAAACGTCTGTCCAGTCCAGTCCATTTCACCAGTCTATCCTACCATCCATCTGCGAGAGAATAATTTAAAAATAGCTTAGGTTGACCGTTAAGTTGGGCCGCTGGGTTAAAACGACCTAGGACCAGAGACTCGGAGTCGTTCTCGGATCCACTTTCTACATTCCCCAAACGATGTCTAGATAGAAGCAAACGATAGACTCGGATGAGCGTCCCTGAAACCGGAGAAAAAGGACCGTAACACTAACCTCGGAAACCTCCAGCACATTCTGGATATCCAACATCACGCCCTCGGAAACCGTCTTTGCTTTCTCTACATGATCCCTAGTAGTGGACAAGGAGGTACTCCAGGTCCTTTCGGCAGCTCTAGTTTTCGCGTGACGGCTCGTAGCTTGGAAGTTTCTGTTTCTGTTTCTACGCACGACGAAACCAGAATACCAAGGCTCTTCCGATTGATACTTTCTGATGAGCGAGAGAAGAAGCCCTTCGGCGAGTGCTGCACCGGTGAGAAGCGATAGAGGGAACCGGAGGACTTCGACTTCTGTGAAATGGCAAATACGAAAGAGTGTCAGTAAGGGGGATGACATCATTCATTTGTTACGGACTCACCAGCAGCGACATCCAATAAAACCAACCAAGTCTCTTCCAACGTCACTCCCCAACCTTGACATGCGCATTCCTTTCCTTGTACCCTCTCACCATCGCCATCACCGCCACTGTCGTTAGGTTCATGGAACCCCACCAACTCTCTCAACGACGGTAAAACTCTCCATAGCTCGTCAAGGACTGCCTGCGGCGTAGAACCCAAGTTGTATGAAAGAGCGAGGAGGATGTCACGCTGGGCAGTCTGAATATGTAGAAAAATAAACACGTCAGTGCCATTTCTCAAGCTACATAGTCAAGGGAAAGACACCTCACCTCAAAGTCCTCAAAACTCATATCGTGCGGAGCCAGAGCCTCAAATCGGCATGAATAGACAGGGAAGAGGGGTGGAAGTACATCTCTGTTCATCTACATCCAGAAGTAAAGACAACGGGCATAAGCATAGGCATTGCACAAAAGTCGTAATGTAAGACAAACCTTGACACTCAATGCCAGACAGGCAGCCGCAACATCCCAAGCAACCAGCTCGAACCCTTCTTCATCTCTGAAATCTCCATATTTATTGATACCGCCTGGAGCACCGGGAGAGAACAACGCCGTCTGATCGTTTCTTTCCAGGCCAATGATAATGTGGAAGAATCGCAGAAAGAGGTAAACAGCGTGGAATCTCGTTTCGGGAGAGTTTGTGAGTTGGTCGAGGATGTTGGCATCGGATAGGGCACGGGATTTAGGGGTGGACTGGTAAGAAAGAGAACGTGTGGATGAGTTGCTGGTGGTGCTTGCGCTTGTGGTTGTGGCAGTCGTTGCCAGAGAAATAGTTGCATTGTTGGCACTGGTCGGGCTGGAGCGTCGGCTGGGGTGCTTCCGTTTGGGAGTAGGCTTTTGACCGCCAGTGGTCGGTAGGACCTGTAAGATATGAAAGTTAATAATAGGCAAATGAGATATGAGAAAGACAGGCCATTTACCTGAAGTATCCACTCTATCATATCTGAACATCCGAATCCATCTCTGAAGGGACGTCCTACGCTGCTCTCGAGTTCGTGCTTGTCATCTAAATCGTATCGGGTATCATTCACGGCGCCTTTGGTCTTCGGGAAAAAATCGGTCAACCCGTCTTCGTCCCTCATATTCGCTTCCCTTTCACGAAACCTCCTCAATCTCAGTTTCGCTTGAGCTTCCTCGGACAACGGTGGAGCCCAAGCGTGTTCAGCAGGTGGAGCAATTACTGGCACATCATCCGGGATGGTACGCTCTAGAAGGTGGTCAGAAAGCGTGCTTCGGCTCTTGACGACCTTGATTGGAGACAATATGAGGCGAGGATCACGGAAGATATCAGCGCCAAAAGGATGTTTCGGCTCAGGCTTCAGTCCTTCAGGGGTACAGGGAACAGTGGGGACCCAGTCCTCGTCGTGGGCATCAGGGTCACTCGGGAGGAGAACCTTGGGAACAGGGGTGCCGAGCACGTTGGCAAGCTTCAACCCAACTATCTCAGCAATACTGAGTTCTTGTGTCTCCTCAGAAAAGTTGGGTCGTAGTGTAGATCGCTTTTTGAGTGTGGCCGTTCTCTTCACGGGGTGGCTTGGCCTCCTGTTAGGCAGTCGAGACAATGACAGACGAGGCTTCTTAACGGTTCTCGGGTCAAGAGTAGTAGGGGATGACTGAGAAAGATCATCTTGAGCCTCTGTTATAGTGGAAAACGAGCGGGGGCGCTTGCGGCTGATAGTAGGCAGGGTCATGGTTCTAGAGAGAGATTGCTGAAAGCTATTATATAGAACAGAAGACAATTGATGAGCAGTAATCAAGACACGACCAAATTAGGACACACCGATGCATATATGCGTCATTCGCTTGACTCGGACCATGAGTCGGTCGAGTCATCTTCCCGAAGTGGCTTTCATCAGGCGGTGTGATTATTCTTGATGTCTCACGTCTACGTTCCTCCACGATATTATGAAGCCTAGCACACAGCTCCGCGGAAAAGTCATCGTAAAGTATGGGTTGATAGATTTGGGGCGACTTTGGGCCCTCCAGGTACTGTTCGGATACCGAGGTACGAGAAGAACAATCAAACGGCGAGATAGTTGATCTAGTTGAGCCTGTATCAAAGTAGTAGCGGCATTCGGATTCTAGGATATATCTTGGAGGAGAGCTGGAGGTGAGTGGATCACTTGAGGTTGGTGGTACGTTGACAGAGTAGGCGTCGAATCTCGAGTCATCAATAGAGTCCAAAGACGGTGCACGGGTATAAACCAATGGCGATGAGGACAGTTGTTCTTGATGGAGGTAATTTTCCGCGCATATATGAGGCATTGCTGTCGGGAGGGAGACGAGAAGATGGGGGTAAGGAGGAGAAGCGTAACGCTCTGTGACTCAACGCGTACGCGTCTGGCACGTGCTTCCACTGAACAGGTCTTGCCTCCTTCCTTAACTTCCCCGCCTGTCCTTCTGATGGCGAGGCTGAGATTCTCAAGTCTTTGGGTTTTCCTCTACTGGTTTCTAGAATATGTCTACCTGCCTTCGAAATTCGGGTGGCCCTCGTGTAGTTTCTGACCGCAAGTCGACCAACGTCAATGACGCTCATGCAAAAATCGTCATCTCAGAGTCATAAAACAAAATGAACTCCTCTACGTCCTAGTGTCTGCAATTGCTCCATGCATGTCAGCTTTCATCATCTTCCCTGCATGATGTCGCGCAAGAGTCATCAGACACCGATTCCGCAGTGTAACTTGCTTTGGCTGTCTTCTGCTTAATGACTTTCCTTTCTGGCTGAAAATGGGACTAAAATAACGCAAATCCCGATACACGATGTTCCAACGAGGTACGCTTGGTGAAAATCGTGATCGCTTTACTTCCGTCGTCGTGTCTAGCTTGCAATCAACCTCCCCTTACTCCTTCTCCTCACCGCGCCTTACCCACGCATCCCCGTAGCCACCTTATTTCATTACATACATCCTTTAATATTCCCTCGACCACCGACGTAATATCCACCTATATAAAGCCTCGTTCTACTCACATTCTCCCACTTCAACTTTCTCCTCGTACTCCCATTCCAAAAATGCGCGCCCCCGTTCTCTCCCTCGTCACCTCCCTGCTCTGCCTCCTAGGCATAGTCTTTGCCCAAGAGCTCATCCAGAGTGGTGACACATGGACGATTTTCAACGCGAAATCAGGAACAGTCATGGATCTCAACATGCAGGATAACACTACTGGTACGTCCGTTTCCTTTTTTCTCCCCATTCGCCTCTTCTCAGGCTCACTTCTACTTTTTCTTTCCCTTCCTTCCAGTCATCGGCTGGGCCCTCAACAACGGTCCTAACCAACACTGGAACACCACCTGGACCGGTAGTCACTGGAACCTCCAAAACCAATACACCGGTTCCTATCTCTCCATCGTTGGTGATGTTTCCGATGCTGGTAACGGTGTCGCTCTTGCTGGTTCGCCTAATCCCTTTGATTGGGATATCTGGCATGATAATGATAATGATACTAACTACCGGTGAGTTCTGTTTGCTTCGTTACACTTTCTTTACTCGCTTTCGCGTTCGCGTCATCTCGACGGCAACCTAACTTTGAACTTTGACTGACTTTGGCCATGCCCTTTTTTCTTTCTCTTTTTCTTCTTTTTCTAGCTTATACGTCCCGGGCACCGTATTCAACCTTGACCTCTGGGACTTTGGTCTATCGAGGAATGGAAACCCTATCACTTTGTGGTCGGCTTGGTGGGTCATTTCAAGTTCTCTGGCTCTAGGCTCATACTAACTTTCTCATTTTCTTCGTTCTTTGTACTGTGTAGGAACGGCACCCACCAGACTTGGACCTTCCAGAAGGGTAAGTCCACTCTCTTCGTTCTATTAACCGTCTAGCACCTTTCTAACGCCTACCTACATAGCCTAAACCATCAATGCACTGGCATTGCGTCGTGTCGTCACTCGTGTCGTCACTTCTACTTGACTACCCCGCACGGCACAAACGCCCCAAGTCTAGTATGTAAAGCCGAGGGAGCGATTAGACGTCCCCCTGAAGAACTCTTTCCCGCTCTAGCCTCTTATGTACCTTTCTTTGTTGTTATTCTGATCTCAAGAACTTGCTGTTGTACGCCTTTTTTCTTTTTCTTTTCTTGGGTACATATAGTGTTCTTGATTGTTGTGCCATTCTCGTCCAATCCTTGTCCATAATTCTATACCCTTTCATACCCTCCTGATACTTGCCGTATCCTTATGACTTGACTTTTTTGATGATGTTACGTAGTTACGAAGTGAACGAACGTTGATGATGCCTTTAGCGTACCTTTTTGTCGTGTATCTTGAAAGTTGATGATTTTTGAAGAAGTACGATGAGAGCGTCGTTCCTCGGGGCCATAAGCTCGTTCATGACCACTACCTGGTACAGCATAGCTGCATACATATTGACCGGGAGCGATGAACAGTATGGACAACCTGGACACTTCTTGACCGAGCCCCAAGTACTACATAGTACATAGCTGAACCACTGACTCCTTCACTCCCATCCTCACTTCCGAGTCTTTACCACTGCTCATCCGCAGGTCTCACTGTAGGACACCAAGTTGAGTCAGATTAGTATTACGCTCAGCATATATTATCGAGCATGCCAAAAAAAACAAACTTACAATCCAACTCCCAAGTCCACGCTGACCTCTCTTGATGAGCAACGTCCCAGTATGCCTGTTAATTTGTCATACATACACATAGTATATGGCGCGTCAGCAACTCATTCATCAGTTCATTAAACGTAGCAGAAGCAGAAACCAGGAAACACAACACAACGCACCTTGGCAATACTCTCCGGACTAAGCCCTACAAAATCCGAGTCCGAGGAGGTTTTAATCCCTAGAGTGTGATGTGATTGTATCGCACCGAAAAGACAAGAATTAGCCTGAGTTAGCCTTCTGAGGTGTCGTGTCCGAGTGAACCAGGGACGGCGACACTGCCAAGAACGGACTATTAGGCAAAGCAGGGCGAAAGACTCGACTCACTTCCGTCAATGACAGCCTGCAAAAAACCATGTTAAGTGACCGCGCGTAACGGTAAAGTCTTCAAACACCACTCAAAAAGAAAAAGGAGAAAAGAAAAAGAAAGAAATGAAAACTCACATGAACAACATGAATCCCCTCCCTCCCAAACTCCTTCGCCAGACTCTGAGATAAAACCCTATTCGCCGCTTTTCCCGCTGCAAACGCCGAAGTCATCGTGTTACCCCTCTGACTAGCAGTCGCCCCAGTGAAGATGAGTGTGCCTTTGCCTGATGTCGTTGGTATGGAAGTGGAAGGATGACCCTCGACCCGGTCCTCAATCTCATTCTCCCGCAACCTCAAAATAACCTCTCTCGAAAACGCAAACGCAGATTGAACATTGCCTTCTAGACTATTCTTCACGTCTTCATCGGTTGTTTGGAGGAAGGATTTAAATACTGGGTAGCCGATGTTGAAGAGGGCGACGCGAAGTGCATGCGTTGTTGGTTGGGGTTGGGATGTGGATTTGAGTTGAGGAGAGACAGGGAGACGGTAGAACTCTGTCAAGTCACCGAATGTTGCTTGTATGTCCTTGGGGTTGTACGACGCAGTTGGGAAGGGTGTTGCCTGCCATAGAAAACCGAGTTTGACTGCGGTCAGAACATGAAGCAGAGGGAGGCAAATTCACCGAGGCATAACAGTGACACGAAGCCAGACGGACCGACATACCTTCCCTCTACCCTCGCGGTTAATTTCTTCCGAAAGTTCATTCAGAGCATCTTTTCCTCGGGCTATGAGCGCTACGTCGTATCCTCGTCTAGCAAATAGTTTCCTAAAACAAGAAACCCCAATGAGTCAAGAGTTTCCAACGTCACGGTCAACGTTGAAGTATAGGGGAGATGACGCACGTACGATGTAGCACTTCCAGTTCCAGATCCTTTTCCAACTCCTCCGACAACGAGGAGAGGTTTGAGGATACTTTTAACACTGGCGCTTCCAAGGCTCATCGAGAGTTTGTCAAAATGAAACGGATACGGTTAAACGGCGGAAAAGAAAGGAGGATCATTATGGCAGGCGTCAAGCATTATAATTACGCGTCGGGTTGCTCTCTCAGTACTCAGTACTCATCACCTGTTTCAAAAATATGCATTTTATCCTTTCATTGCATAGATGTGTCCATACAGAGGGCATAGAAAATAACATAATCATAATGATAAAAAATCTAGCCAGTCCATGTCTTTGCTGAAGCTTACATGTACGTTTACAGGATGTAAGCAGCGACAAAGACAATACCCAATGACACTACGAGCCCAGCAAGGCCGCCTGACATATCCAGAGCACTGTTGCCAATGAGACCAGACTGCCCACCAGAGGCAGTAGCGTTCTTCGAAGAAGTTGGTGAAGACGCCGCCAAACTATGCGAGCCGGTAGGTGTGGCAGAGCCTCCTGAAGACGCACTGGGTGTTGAACCGACGGCGAGACTGGGGAGGTTGAATGAGGCACACTCGGCGTTGAACTCTGATAGGTAAGGAAAAGAGAGGGATTAGCGCATGAATAAAGCAGCTTTTGGGAGTAGGACATACGATCGAGCAAGTTCTGGCCTTCGGACTTCAGCGAATCCGAATCAGGTGCAATATTGACGAGACAGTTCACGCAGGACGACATTCCGCTGGCGTTATCTGATGTGCAGATGCAGCTGTCGGTAGTGCAGCCCTAGAATACCCCAGGATGAGTAAGGTACTGCAAAATAGAACAGTTGAGCCTCACATTCAGGGAATTAATGATTGTGGTACAAGAGCTTTGACATTGAGAGGGGAATTGACTGGGATCAAGGGAGCTAGAACTCGGAGCCTGACGGACGACGAGGTCGTTACCAGATGACGCCGGGAGGTTGTACTGAGAAGCTGAGATAAAGAGTTAACTAGATGAAACAGTGTGTAACAGGTCACAACAAACCGTGAAGAACAAGCCAAGTGGAGAAGAGAGCGGTGTTGACCATCGTTTTGTGTGGTATCAAGAGGAAAATTTGAAGGAAAGGTTTTTAGACAGAGAGCCTCGAGAAAAGACAGAAATTGACGTCAAGGGCGAAGGTCCGAGATGAGCGTCAAGCACCGTAAAGAAAGTAGTGTATACGCCGAAAAGTTGGGAACTTGAAGGCGGATGGTCCTCTTGCTGTGAATTTATAGTTCTGGCAACGGCTCCTGATAATGATACAAATTTCCGTGAATACCCCTGAGGGAAAACAAGATCCTTTATATCGATGCTTGCCAGAAACCGTTTGGGATCTGCGGAGGAACTTTCATGCCACCATATACTGGCTTTGACCGTTAGAAGGCGAAGGGCTCAGCAAGTTGTAACTTGGTCATTGTGAAGGACGACGTACCTCCCACCCGCCACTACTTCGTTCTGACCTTACAAGACAACAAATCCAGTATCAGTGTCCTCTCCATTCCTGTGTCCGTCTTGAGCTTGATCACGATCAGGTCCGTCCAGGAGCTAGTCAACGGACAGGAGTTTGAGGAAGTAAACGTCGACCAGAGATGTTGCAGAAATAGACAAGCAGAGTACTACCCAGTTCTTGGTTCTGAGGGACATATTCCGTCGATGATGGTGGTAGATCTAGAGAAGAAAGCTGGTCACAAATGCAAACAAACCTCTCACTGCAACTTCTACCTACACCGGCTCAAGTCGAAGAAATACATCTTTCTTTATGATACTGTCCTTATTTCATTACGAGCAGAAAAGAAGAAAGAGATACACTCAAAACCGGCTCTAGTCCAAATTCCAAGGCCTTTACAGAATTGCCATGAAAACTATCGCTACTACGACACTCTTACTTGCAACGTCGAAGGAACCCTTCTTGAACACGCTCGTGCCTCCATTCTGACTCTGAGTGGGACTTGTTGCTGATGTCGATGGACCCGAAGCTGTGGACGAACCCGAAGATGTGGACAAATCCGAACCCG
Organism: Tetrapyrgos nigripes; assembly: GCA_013368315.1. Lineage (NCBI taxonomy): Eukaryota > Fungi > Basidiomycota > Agaricomycetes > Agaricales > Campanellaceae > Tetrapyrgos > Tetrapyrgos nigripes. The sequence goes on from JAACJM010000017.1 coordinate 154,862, forward strand.
AGCTAATTCCACTGGTACTCAGAATCCCTGGTCCCGTTGGAACCGACAGAGGAGCAGTGAGCGATGTTGACCCTACCGACTCACTGACACTACCTCCACTGGCTGCTACAGATCCAGATCCAGACGGCAACGGTGTCATCAACCCTGTCGGCGAAGTAGTATGAAGGTTCGTGGTTGAAAATCGAGCTACCGACGTGGAAAGAAGACGAGTACCTGAAACTGACGACGTCGGTGTCCCCACTACACCCGTGAATCCGGAGACAGTTTGGATTGGGATTGGGACACCATTTTGGTTGCAGTTTGCTGCGAATTCTGTGGGGCAGAAAAAAAGAAAGACACTGAGTGGTAGACGAGTTTCAGGTGAGTTGGCTCACGCTCTACAGTGTTTTGACCTTGAGCAATAACCGTTCGATTAGGTTTCACTGCTACGATACAGTTGATGCATCCTCTGTAGAGGTCTTCGTTATCAGTCGTGCAGAGACACTTGAGGTCGGGGCAGAGCTATAGGGCGTCATCATATGGTCGTCAATGTCAGCGTTTTTCGTCGAACAAGTCAACCAATGTCATTACCACTCACACCAATGATATTCACGATTGGAGTACAAGCATCTCCGCAAGCTCTGGGAACTTGGACCAAGTTCAAGAGCCCAGGCTCATCATCTTGACGAGCGATGGAACGGCACTCTCCCAGCACTGCATCGAAATTCGAATTCGAAGCCCTTTCCCAAATATAACTTTCGAGGAGAATGACGCACCCTGTGTGAAGACCACCAATGCAAGGGTCCATATAACAAGGGATCGAAGAGCCATATCAGCTGCTTATCCCTCGACTTGAGGAGTCGTTGACCGTCGTGGTTCTTGACCAAGAGAGTTGAATAAGATTCTGACAGGGCCCATCGACATCTTTTCTCGGTCAGCGCACAAAGAGCTATCGAGGTCATATGTCCAAGGACACCTTGCACGGAAGAGAACAAGTCTGAAACTGATATCAAAGATCAGATGTCTAGGTCTTTGACAGTACCTTCCCATGCAAAAACACGTACAATGCCTGCGGTCTGACAATGACATGACCGTGCATGCAATGCATGCATATGCATGATCGACGACCGGCGTCCTACGCTAAGCCGTCAAACCCGTTAGCTCTCCCAGATTGATTGACACTAAACAACAAATAATAGTAAAGGATATATAATAGTAAGATAGATAATCCAACAATGGTGTTCATACTATATCCAGTTCATAATATTTCCTCGTCCTAATCATCAACCTGTATTACGCTCAAAGAACCATGAAAACACCAAACACAACACCAGCAACCACTGAGAGGAACGCATTCGCCTTCCCAGATGTCAATGCACCATTTTGACCAGCGGCTAGGCCGTCTCCGCTGCTTGAAGAGTCTGAAGAGTCTGAGTCATCCGAGTCGTCAGAGCCGTCATCTCCGCTGCTTGAACTTGAAGTCCCAGTTGTCCTAGGAGGTGAAGATGAGGTCTGGATTGGTTGGGAAGCATCATCGCTGGAAATAGTGAAACCTCCACTACCACTACCAGCCGATGTTCTGGTCACGCTAGCACCAGGAGCACTGGCTGATAAACCTACACTACCACCACCGAATATTCCAGTCGCACTTGCAGTTCCAGAAGGGATATCGGCGGAGCCTGCTGCTGCGCAGATATTACGGAGATCTATACGTAAAAAAGCTTAGGTACGCTTCCAGAACATTGACATTGAACAGGAAAAACGTACTGTCGATGTTCTGCTCGGCCACCGACTCGAGGGAAGAGTCAAGTTGAGCGAAGCACTGCATGCAGTTGGTGAATTCCTGGATATCCTGGGTGCTGCAACCACATGTGAGGTCAGACGGGTCGCAGCTCTATTGGCATAGTGATGAGAGGTTGTCAGTGGGTATACATAGGTAAGAGCAGATAAGGCAGGATACACTTACGTTAACTGTACTGACGATATCGCTGCAAGCACTTTCGCATTGAGATGGAATGATACTCGGGTCAATCAAGCCTCCTGCGTCTTGACGAGAAATGAGTAATCCACGCAGAGCACGATCGACTGCAGCTCCCGAAACTGATGTTCGCCAGAAAGAGATTCTCAATGCATTGTAAGGAACAAGCAGAAAGACAACCCACCGGAGAGTGCAATCATCGACAGGGTAAGCAGACTAGTAGTGGTTTTGTACATGGCGAAAGCGGTCGTTGTCGTTAGGGTAGAAGACTGGAAAATCGTAACTTTATGACCAGACGTGTCGTGGCTCAGGAGGAAGGAAGAGAGGGGACTCTTGAAGGACCAAAAGTGCAAATCAACTGGTTTTATACCCGAAACCCTCCTCATTTCTCGCCAAGTAGACAGCGCCAAGCAATTTAACTGTCATTGTCAAAATTGCAGCCAGTGGTAACCCACATATCATCGAGACATGCATGGTGCGTGTGCACTGTGCAGCGGCGCTTTGTCAGGAACTTCACCCAGACAAGCGCCCAACCACTCCTGGTTACGACTTGAATGCTAGCAACAGGAAGGAGATCAGCTAGAATTTAGGCAGTGAAAGTCAGTGATCAGAATTCAAGAGGAAGGGGCTTCATACATACCGAATTTATCACTGTAGTCTGTAGAAAGGTTGAACAAGCAGCAGAGGATAGGAGGCCGACTTCGGCCAGGATACCCTCTTCGCCCGAGTGACAGCCAATTTACCAGATGTGAACCAATGGCGTTGTCGGGGAAAGCTCTGCAGATGCCTCAGCCCTCAGGGTTGCCCACCTCATTATCCACATTGCCCATTCAAGCCTGTCGAATGTCAAATGAAATGAAGGGGCGAATTAGCATCATATCACTATCAAAAGACATAGCAGAATTAGACCTACAGTGATACTTTTCAGGTACGTCTTCAAGCTTCACTCCTTATCGTTACACTCAGATGGCATGGGGATCGACGATGTCACGGCGCAGGTAATAGCCTGTGAAAGCACGAGGTCAACAGGGTTAACTTACACACCCAATGGTTCAACTACGGCCAAGCCGTAGTTTTCATGAACTACGGTCAAACTACACACCCAATGGTTCAACTACGGCCAAGCCGTAGTTTTCATGAACTACGGTCAAACTACGGTTCGACGTCAACTGGAAGCGTCGCTTGTTTAAGCGCGGACCAAACTGCCAGATGGGGCTTTTTTGTGGATGACAAAGCTTATGAAAGCTTCGCTTCCGAGCGGCGAGTGTCCTGTTCGCCCCCACCAGCTGCAGCCAATACACTCCTCCCCCCACTCAACATGCGGCCTACCTTACAGGTTCCATTCGTTCTATGTATTGCACAGGTTGTTCCTCCCGCCAGCATTCAGTACACTCTTCCTCCTCTCCCTCAACATGCATTTTTCTTTGATGCCAGGCGCTCTCCACATTGCTACCTCGCTCTTCTGTAATTCTGTATTAATTTAGTTCAAATTCAAATGTCTTACCTTCAAGTCATCGTGGTTTTGTGAAGGCTGCCGCATTGTGCCCAGACATGCATTGGTAGCTTGTTTGTAGCATGTTCGGACTGCACTGCAGACAATACACTTCGAGTTAAAAGGCAGGCCCCTTTGTAAGTACACTTGTTCTAGATTCCAAATCATGCCTGCTACCCCTCCTAATACTCTCAGTCCCAACGGTGAGCGTTTCCAGTATCTTCTACTTACTTTGTGATTAAGTACTAGAATATTGATGGCATGCCTGCTTGTCAGTTTTTCAACAAGGTGCCGATGGGAAGTACACCTGCTTAATTTGTCGTGATGGGGTATGGCGGCACCGTCGACACTGTGCAAACCATGAAGGTAGTAAGACCCATCGTCGAAATGCAGAGCCTCGGTTTCTCCACTCCTCCGATCATTTCATGGACTCTCAGCCCACTCAAACATTTAGCGGCTATCCAGAAGGCGAGGGATCTCTACGTGCAAATACCACTTTTGGCCCGTTGATGCGTACCTTATCTCAGCTTGCTAACCCCAACAATACCACTCGTCAGATGCAACAAACACAGGATGAAGTCTTTTCAATGTCTATTGATAGTACTAACTTTGATAGATTTCAGCCCAATATTGAGTCTGAACACACCAACAGCATTTCTGATTTCTTACTTGATCAACCCAAAGAATCTCGACTCTCAGAAATGGCCCATTCTTTACAGGCATATCTGATTGATGGGATATCACCTGATGTTGCCTCAGATGATGATTCACAGTGCAGTGCTCCTGAGCAAGATGATATCTCAGTATTGTCTCAGAACCCAGGTGAGCATATTCTTCTCTATCATGATATATTTTTTGTCTTATCAATATGAAGGTCTTGAATATGGGGAGTATCGACGACGGAACCAAGATGTTGATCCACTATGGTTTCCGTGGCCAGACAAGATTGTGAGTCATTAACTCATACACCTAGTGCTGTTTTTTTCTTAGCATATTCCATGGAAGACCTGTGTTCTTGATATTCTTCAGCATCTTCCACGTTCAACATTCTCTGATACTCAACTTGAAACAATCTCTTGGGCGCTGCGTGTAAATGGTGTTAACCATGTTCCTTCACTTGAATCTCGGAAGCATGTGCAGAAAATGTTGGATGCTATCTGTGGGATCCGCACCATACGTTACAATGGTGCTCTTGGCCACATCTATTATGTTAACTCTCTTGCAGACATTATTAGTCGCGTGAGTTCTCATTCTCATTATTTTTCTTTTTATGATTGAAGACATTCCATTTACTTGCCTCAGGAAATGTCCAACCCCCAAGTGCGCAAGAAATTGTCATTCTATCCACAGAACGCCTGTGGTAAAGTTGATAGTGCTAAGAACGCACTCCGTTGGCTTCAAGAGCTTGATCCAGGACTGACGACACCAATGATCCGAGTCCAAAATCAAGACTTTTACCTTTTTGAGCCTTGTCGGCTAACTGATGGTCGATATTGTATCCCTTATCGTTGGCTTGAACAAGTGTCGATGAATGGAAACTCAGAGCTTGTAGGGTGTGTCTGGGAGCTATCTCAAGCCAGTGGTTCATGGATTGTGCATAGTTATAACCAATACATGGTCCCAGCTGCACATTTTGCCACTACTTTCCCAAATCTTCAACAAACTTATAGAGCCCGATCCATTCCAGATCCAACACAGATCATTGGTATGTCTCTGTTGCTAATTTTCACTGATATGCAACCTGAATATCCCCATTTCTCTTTTTTTTGTCTGTTTAAATTTGTTTTCACTTACCTCAAAAATGCAGGTATCATTCATCAGCATGGTGGTGGTGTCTCAAGCTGGACCTATTCTGATCCAACCAAGGAGAACCCATGGCGAGCAAAGTCAAAACGTCATCGTGTCTATGCCTTTCCCATATGGCTTTATTGTGATGATACTTCAGGTAACAAGTCCAAGAAATGGAATAAGCATAATTCCTTTCTTTTTACTGCAGCTGGACTTGATCAACACGATGCTCACTCTGAGTATCATATCCACTTCTTGGCTACATCCAATATTGCGCCACCCTTGGAAATGTTAGATGGAATTGCAGATCAGCTAGAGTATGTTTATGTTACCATTTGATACCCTGAATCTATACTTACAGACATCATTAGAGAGGGTCAGACTGTAGGAATATGGGCATATGATTGTGATCATCAAGATATGGTTCTTTTGATTGTTTCGGTGCTTGCCATGCTGGGAGATAATCCGATGCAGTCAGAGTTTGCATGTCATGTTGGACTTATGGGCAGAATGTTTTGTCGATGTTGTTTTGTAAAAGGAAAGGAGCAGAAAAATGTGGGCCATGCTCAGAATGAGACGGGATCAGTTTCAAGTGCAGGTTCAGATCACTCTGATTCTCACATCGACAAAGAGACATTACCAGATCTGATTGCACGTGCAACTCGTTTCTTTGAGGTGAGAATTTCCTTCAACTTCCTATTCAAAAAATACTAACAATCTGAATCTTCTATTGAATAGATTCATGATCTCCGGAGCAAAGCACGTACCATGGCAGATCTCAAAACAGTATTTGTGCACTCAAAGACTGTTGGAAGCAAAACCAAAGCAAAAAACTTGAAGACATTGTTGGGAATCAAGGACACATATCAGGATCATTTTACAGAGTTGATCTTTGATTTATTGAAGGAAACTAGGGGATCTGCCAATGAAAAGCAGCAGCAGGTGGATTCAATGCTGGAAGAATTCCCAGAGAATATATCAAGTCCAATATGGAGAATACAAGGTCAGCTTACTTCCTACAGCTGTATTTCATACTTTCTCATATCTTTCCAAAGATCTTGACCCACATCGTGACACACCAGTGGAAATTTTGCACGTAATACTGCTTGGTTTCGTAAAATACTTCTGGCGTGATGCAATTGCAAGGCTGGACAATGAACAGAAAGCAATCCTCACAACACGTTTATCTTGCTTCAATGTTGATGGACTCGAGTTGTCTCCTCTGGCTGGGATAACACTAGTAAAGTATGCAGGTTCTTTGGTTGGCCGTGATTTTCGCATTGTGGCACAGGCAGCTCCATTTGTACTATATGATCTAGTGCCTGCAGAGTGTTTTTCAGCCTGGCGTGCTCTATCCCAGCTGATACCACTTGTCTGGCAGCCTGTGATTGAAGATATGGAGTCATATTTGGTAGCTATGACTTGTTTTTACAGATATGGAAAATGTTGATCTTAAGTAAATTTCCTAGGCTCAGCTCCAGCAAGCAATTGACAATTTCCTTAACTGCACAGCTCACTGGACACCACGCTGGTTCAACAAGCCAAAATTCCACATACTTCTTCATCTTCCAGAGCACATCCGCCGTTTTGGGCCTGCAATATTATTTGCCACTGAGACATTCGAGTCTTTCAATGCCATCATCCGTGCATTCAGCATACACAGTAATCGTCAAGCCCCTTCTCGAGATATTGCCATTGAGTTTGCTGGGCTAAACCGCATTCGTCATCTGCTCAGTGGTGGTTGGTTCCTTAATCCCGAAATCCTGCATGCAGACTCTCAGGAGCTGCCCAAGACAGCCTCTGATTTTTGCACCATTGGGTCTCTTCCAAAACAGCTCATTGAACATGACATGTACTTACAGAAGATGATTGGCTTCCGGTCCAACAATGCCTCTCACAGTGTGCGTTTGCAACCAAAGAGCTCATCTTTGCGTTGGGCCCAAACCCAGATGTCAAAGTACACTTTGGATCAAGACTATTCACGCCATCTTTGGAAGCAGTGTGTATCATTCCATTTACAAAATGGTGCAATCTGTCGGCTTGATAACATTGTGGTAGTTCGTACACTCACTGGAAAAGGCCTTGTGCAAGTCAAGGAGATTCTTCAGGCAACTGATGACAGCCTGAACATGGAGAAAGGTATACCATCCTTGATACTTATCCAGCAAATTGCACTTGGACATGTTTCCCCAACTTACCACATGCCGAGGTTGAGTTTCCTACCACAATTTTCTGTAGTATGTCACCAGGTAGGAAAATGTCAAGTTCTTGAGACCATATTTGCATTCTCAACAGCTGGTCACCATACAGGACTTGTACTGCACAGTGAACATCCAGCATCATTGTCACGGCAATAATTGTCAAGTTTCAAAACTTTTACAGACAAAAACACAAGAACGGGTTCAGGTCACTGTACCAACGAATACTGTGGTACATCAAAACATCTCAGATGTGGTCCTAAATACTGCACAAATGCGGGATTTTGCCAATATCTTCCCATTCGCAGTCTTTTCTACTGCGCCGTCCCGAACAGATTGCATTACTGAAGGATCCAAAAGAGAAATTGAAAGGCCAAAGACGAAGCAAAAGACCAGGAATTCATTGTTCCAGAGGCTTGTACGAGGTAGAAACAGGCCCAAAGGTGTCACTGTTCAGCGAGACTCGCCGTTGAGGAATGAAGTCGCCGATTCCCAATGAAGCGCTTAGGCGCTTGGGGTGACTAAACACATGGGACACCAATGCGCTGGCATTTCATTCTCTCTCGCCTCTTTGCCTCTTCACCTCTTCACCCTGTCACTGACTCCTCTGGGTTTCCATCATTCCTCGTTGGCCTCTTGGCTCATGTTTCAATCCTCTCCACATTGACTTCCAAGTCTCCGCCCCACTGTTTCTTTCAGGGATGGAAATCAATTTTTTTTTTTGGTATTTAAACCCACATGCAACTCGAAGAGGACTGGCTTGCCCCCTGCTCTGCAATGACAACATCTTTGCTGCAGATGAATGTTCTTCCAGATCCTTCTCACTTCGTGGACAATTTATGCACCCAATTATTCCTCACCGACACTCAGAATATGGATTTGCAGGCCGCTGTTCAAGTGTGTAGTTTTTACTTGTTTACTTTGTCTATCAACTCTTTCCACTGATGACTAGTATCAGCTCGGACATAGACTGGATAGAGGATCACTTCTCCTCCAGCTCGTCACTCAGGCCAACATTTTCCGCCTCCAGAACACCGTTGACAAATTACTCACACAAGATACCAGTACAGTCACTGTGCTTCAAGACTTTAAAAACCAAGTCACTGACAATTGGATACCCAACGAAGATGACAAGGTGAGTTCCTAATTTATTACTTTGCTTCTTTCAGTGGTATTTATGCTGAGTACATTCAGGCAAAAGTGGCTAAGGCTATCAGGGAAGCACTGACTGACCCACATCGCACAAGCTTTGCTAAAGCTGGCGATGATATTTTCGTATGTCTTGCTTTTTACGGTGAAGGCTGTCTCATGATTATTGCAATGTATAGAATAAACTCGAGTTAGGCAAGAACACCCTCAAACTTTGCCATGCCTTTAAGAGCCCGAAGCGCCGCGAAAGCTTCCGTAAATACGTTCGCAAGACCACGAACAACTACAAGGGTACCCTCCGCAGTCAGGTGTGTTTTAATTAGCGAAGCTTTGTCTACTACAGATTATACTCACAATAACCATAGCTATTTGAGACAACGTTGGGAAAAAAGAAGAAAGGCTTGCATTCGGCCGTCATCAAACTCGAAGCCACCCTCAAGGTGACCCATAACGAGGCACAACGAGTCAAATTCACTTGCCGAGTCGCTTTATGGGTATGTGTTCGTACTGCCTCATATCCTAACTGACTGTTTTTATTCATAGAGGAGATACATTCGAGATATCATTGCAAACAGCACTCCAACGCAAACCAAACGTCTGAGGGGGGATACTGAAGAGTCTTCGGCAGCTCCTGAGGCTTCGTCGGACACTGAAGAGTCTTCCAGCAAATTGGACAGTTTCTGGAGTGGATTTGACAGCTGGTTAGCAGGTCTCAGTAAGAAGATGGGTTCTAATATTGAAAGCGCGGCCTGGCGCAGGTGTGTTTTATTAACCCATTTCTATTTTCTACATCTACTAATCTATGGCAGGTATCTTGACGAAACCGCAAAGCTCGACGAAAAGGAAAGTAGTGCTTCCATCGCTGCGCCCGCCCTTTTGGCATCAACATCAATATTCCGTGCTGTCACACTTCCTACTACAAACACCCATCCACAACCTGACAACGCAACCACCTCCTTCTTCGAGGAGCAAGATAAGCGTATGGACACGGCCGGTGATATTGAAGAACTCCAGGTGTATGAAGCCAGGATGGTAGCAGGCAACCGAACACGACAGTGAGTCCTAATGTCATCCCGCGATGTTGTCTATGCTCATGCAATTCTCCAAATATCTTTCTCTTCCAGCCCACTATACTCTCCTACCCTTTCCAGTCACAATAGCCCGCATCCCGGGTCTTCTCTATCATTTGGGACCCGTTTTCATCAGCCCGCTGCTCGTTGGAACTCAGGCTCTGTTAGCAGCAGCAGAGGGCATACATCCAGCCCCATGTATCCCTTCAATGACGAGTCATTTTTGAGCTCCCCCGGGCCAGAAACCTCTGGTGCTCCTCCTATAACTTCATTTTTATTCTCTCCTTCCCCTAATGACAGCAGTATTCGCAATCGGGTTCGTTTTATCAACTCCTCTGTCATCCTGCTTCACTAACATTTCGCAGCCGTATGGTTCAGGTACACGAGAACATCACCGTTCCATTTCCGGTGTTTCGTCTTCACTTTCACCGCCGCTTTCGTCACCGCTTTCATCATCATTTTCGTCATCAGTTTCATCGTCCCATGCAGAGGGATGGAGTAATGGGAGCACCGCAGCCTCTGGTGCTCATTCCGCTGGGCCGCGTAGGCCATGGGAGTAGTGAAATGCCATGATATGATTTATGAATCATTTACAGTACATGCTTGAATTTTGGTAGAATACTTAGTTAGACATCATTTAATACAGTATACTATAATTGCGAGCAATGATTCCTGAAGCTGAAAATTCCGCTGCGACCCAAAAGTGTAACGCGATAACGATCGCCTGGATATCTACCCGACCCATTCAGTAAACCGTGGCTAGACCGTAGTTGGTGCAGACCGCGTCGGTCAATAGCCGTGCTCAGGGTTGCCTGAAACGTAGTTTAACTACGGTTTGCCTGTAGTTAAACTACGGCTGTACAAACTACAGTTAAACTACGGCTCAACCGTTGGGTGTGTAGTGCAAGTCAGGTTGTAAGTTGACAATGGGATAATTCTAAAGCAACCCCGATGCTGATAGGCTTGTCGAGCAACCTCATTGCTAGTTCCGCCCAGGAACCATTCCCGGAGCCTGGTATGATGCAGGGCCGCACAAGCCTTTAGGACACTTTTCGGAGTTCAGATTGTCAAGATGAGTGATTGACATACGTCGGTAAGTAGGCGAGTTAGAATGCTGCCAGCCGCATTGAGAACGCTGAGCTGACTCGTAAAGGTTTACTACTCACAGAACAAGTTTTTGTCAAGCTTCCTAGCCACTCTTCAGCTCCCTGCGACGTGCTTCTCCTCTTCTCGAGGCCTACAACTACCCTCCTCAGCTTCTCGCAGCCCAGCTTACTTTGACGTAAATTTGATCATAACACCGAAACCTGCATTGGAGGATCTTGAGGACAAAGGGATTGGTGTCTACGATGCACGGGCATTGTTTGGGTGGGGATTGAAGCTGTGGTTTGAAGTAGAGTCAAAGACCGGCTGGGAGTGACTAGAGAGCGAAGGCCTACCTGCGGTCAAGGGATGGCCAGAAAATCAGGCACCGGCGTAGCTCCGAGCGACAACCCTGCGCCCGTGAAGACTGAAACCCACTGAAACCCGCGCGGATTGCTCGTTAAGACGGGTTGTTCTTCAGCATTGGGGTTGCCGAATAGAATTATCTTTGACAATGAGAGGCACCGTCCGTACATCCGACTCGTACTACATCGTCAACGTGGATGTAATAACTCCTTTTCCAACCTCTGCGACTAGGCCCTCAATGCAAACACCCTGTATGCAAAATCCAAGAATGAATAGGACGCACCGAGTGTTGTAACGATACCTGAGACTTGCTGTAACGATACCTGAGATTTGCCGTAGCACTGGAATATCAGAATCCTCAGAATCCGTAAGGAGCGGCCTTGTTGACTTATTGAACTTGGACATCCTCTGAAACTGGGATAATCTCCACAGACCCGGTTCAGCTTGACCGCGTGCAATGAGTGTGTATTTACTGGAAAACGCAGGTTGCATGTTCAATGAACGTGGTTTGCGACGGAACAGCGCAGACTGTTAAGCAGCGAGTTGTCATGATAAGTAAGTAGATAAACGTCATCATACGCACCTCTGCACCTTAGCATATAGATCTAGACTTTGGCTGCTCCTCGAGCATTCAGGGAGCGCAAAATCAAAGCAATACGACAACCAAAGTATATTTCACAGATGCATGACTGGATCAAAGGAAATGGTGGTCAAGAGAGAAGTCGCAGAAAGAATCTCATGACTCTGCCGCGTCTCTTCGAGTTCTCCAGTCTCGCATTTGACCTCACATATGTATACACTTCTATCTATCTACACAGATCTAGCAGCTAAGGAGCTGACAGTACTTATAGTATCAAACGAGTGCTTTCGCACCGGGACGTCAAGAGAAGAGCGTCTCACAGGCTTGGTCGGCCCTTTAGTGGCAGTCCTGGCTCTAAGTTTACGGTTAGAAAGAGTATACCCATAAGACAGATATCGTAACATACCTCGATGATGCTCCTTGCAGTTCCTCAGCACCTTTCTCCTTTGATAATAACCCGGGCACTTGCAAAACCCGAAGAGAATCTCCAGATTTGATCTCCCAAATCCTCACCGTACAATCAAACGACCCCGAAGCAATATGTACTCCATCTGGTGAAAAAGCAACGGACGAAACCATCCCATTATGCCCCGCCAACGTCCTAGCAATCTTCCCCGTATTCACGTTCCACAGAATGACCGTACAATCCAACGAGCCTGAAGCAACTTGCGCGCCATTTGGCGAATAAGCAACGCTCAAAACTGGATCGGTATGTCCCTGGAGGATATGGACACACCGTCCGGTCTTCACTTCCCAAAGTCGGACATCCTGATCAAAAGACCCCGAAACGACGTGTTGACCATCAGGTGAAAACGCTACGGACAGAACGGCGTGACGATGGCCTTGTAGACTGCGAAACCTCTGATCATTCAGCATGTTCCAGATGATGATATTCTTGCCAAAAGATCCCGAAGCAACATGTGTCCCGGTGGGTGAGTATGCAACGGAAGATTGCCCGTCGGGATGGCCTTGAAGGACATTGAGAACGGTTCCTGATTTGAGGTCCCAAAGCCGTACATAGCCGTCAAATGAGCAGGATGCGACGTATTTTCCGTCTGGGGAATAGGCTACGGATAGGATGGTGTCGTTATGGCCCCGGAACGTGGTTGGTTCGTCGTTGCGTAGATCCAGAACTTGAAGGTTCTTGAATGAGCCTGCTGCTAGGACGGTTCCGCTGGGTGAGTATCTCAAGGACAGCGTGCCGTTCCAGGAGGTGGGTAAGGATCTGAGGCATCCGCCTGTCGAGACGTCCCAGACCGTTATTAAACCGTCAAAAGAACTCGAGGCGATCTGTTTGCCATCTGGCGAGTAGTCAACGGATCTAGAGTCGGAGTAGTTGACGACTTTCTTCAAGTGGGCAATACCTTTGCAATAGCAGGTTGAGATTAGGATTGTGAGAGGAAACGACCAATCATATGTGCGCTCACCATCCTTGACTTCAACGGTGTACTTGTCTAGGAATCTCTCCAGTAACTCCAGATCATCAGGGAACCGACCGCTAGCTGCATCTGACTGCAAGAAAACGACATTTCAATCAGAGACAGTCAGTGCATTTGATAAGAACTCACATCATTGACAAGAGAACACCAAATATCGTCATGTATGACTGACACGTCCACCTCTGGAGACTATGGACAGCTTTCGCGTTAATGGTCACTCTGCGAAAAAAAAGGGGAGCTACACTCACATTTTCCAAGATAAACTGACTGATCAAGTCCGAAGGATGATATATCTAGCATCTGCGTCAGCGCCGGCCGGCTGAGGAACGCGAACTACTCACCTGCGTCTGCTTAGGAAATTGCTCAATTGTCCCAGTGTCTTCCGTCAAGTGTTGCTCGCCGCTTAGAAAGTCATGTCCTCGTTTCGCGAAAGGGGCTCCGCTCTTCCTTATTCCAAGGAAACCTTTTAGCGAAGAGAAAATGGGCTTCTCTGCCTTTCTCCTACGCGCATCCATTGTCTTGATGATGTCTTTTTCGGTGAGATCCATAATAGATGAGATTTCGACGGTCTGACCCATCATGCGATTAAGGAATTTAGGTCGGACAGCAACGCGGAAGCCACGGACAAAGGTGCATCCCGCTTGGGCGCTGTTTTGCTGCTCCGGATCCGGAGCAATGTTGACATCTGCTGCACGACGAGCACCAAATCGATATTGAGGCAAGCTCGAGTGTTGATGAAATTTCCGAGGGATCAGCTCGATATAGACATCCTCAGGATTATCGCAGGAGAAGGCAGCAGTTCCCCAACATCTACTTTTGTCACAACCCGTCACCAAGTAGAGCGACCCATTCTCTGCTTCATAACCAAGGACACCGTTTACATGTTTATACCATGCCAAAGCATGGTTGTTTGCATAATTGTAGAAGTCTCTCTGGTTCTGAAGATCGAAAGTAGACGCTCCTTCAGGCAGGACGAGTAATGCACCCTCTTGGACGCTTGATGTGAAGGCCAACCCCTCACCGAACTCCTCTGGGACCCCCCTACGAGCTAATTCTTAGCAAAAGATCACGGCTAGTACGAGGTTTACTTACGCGAAAAGCCAAGTTTTGTCACCATTGTTGATGTGCTGAACGGTCACCCCACTACCGGAGCTAGCAACAAACGAACCACGAGCCTGCCTACCCTTTTCCAGACGGAGTTGAGAACCGAGTGGTTGAAAGTCTTCTGGTACTTTATGCAGGTTAGCTGGATGATCCGCAGGAAGGCAGACATTGAACAGGTAATCAAGACCACCACGTCGAGTTATCAGCACAAGATCGCCTATTTGAACCCCTGTTCTACGATGTTCTGCAGGTGCATATTCGTTCGGTTCTGGACACCATAAGGCGTAGCCTTTGCGCCGGGGAAAAAACAGACGAGGATAAAGGTCCTCAGGTGCAAAAGCACGGTATAGCGACCCGCTAGCATCCGAAGACTTCCTTAAAATAGAGGGAAACTTGCTAGATTCTGGCCTGGGAGGGTACCGAAAACTCCCATTAGAGTCGCCGCGTTCGTTGTTCAAATTGACAGGCCCCAGGAACCTAGCCGCATTATCTCCAGTGCTTTGTCCGGCAACATTACCATTGAGGACGCTACCGTAGAAGTTGATCCCTCCGGAAGGACGCGGGAATAATGACGATCTGGAAACAAAAAGTCAGTTTAACTTCCTGTCCTCAGAGTTTGGTTTCTAGTGACGTAGTAAAAGTGACACCTACTCTCCGGAAAAGCTTCCCTGAAGAACCTGTTCTCTGCCGTCGGCCATTCCTGCACTGGCCTAGAAAAGACTTGTGAACATACGATGTCCCGACAAGAAGAAATCGACATTACTTGGCCTCTGCGATCCAGGTCAGAGGATTGGGGAATTCGAGATGACGGTTTGGTTGCAAAGAATTGCTTCCATGATGAGCCCACACAAAATGAATGAATGGATCTTCTCAGAAGTGCTTAAAGTAGGTCACCGGTCTCCTTTGAACTTTAAGAGATCGATAGCAGTGGAAAGGAATACAAGGTACACGTGTATCGATGAGCTCGTCTCCTCGGCATATCCGCGGCAAGACCGTATGATGGAGCCAAATTTCCCGGTGATTAGTGCTGAGGTCATTCGTTATTCCTGATACGGTGAGCTGGAGGGAGGAGAGACGCGTCGAGATAAATTTTGTGCGAAGAGTCACAGATCGCGCAGTATGACAGTCACGTTCAAACAAACATCTATGTCACGGTTAATTTCATTTCATTCCATGGACATTGGTCAGTTGACTCTTGGTCGACTCTTACTCCCATCTCAGCGGCAGGATCGCTTTCCGATATCCTCAAAATGTCAGAAATCTCTTCATTAGACCTATGGAACACCTGGCATGTCTCCTTTACTTGGTTCATTTTCAAAGAAAAAAAAAAGCTGAGGATAAGTCGTCGGCATCCGGTGATTACAAGGTGATTATAGAATTGGCCTCGCGAAGATTTATCATGTAGGCATCCATGCTTTTTTCCGGAGAAGCTAAGAAGTTTATATATGGAACCGGTGTGCATATAGGCCACAGATCACATACTTTCAATACTACCGCGAGCAACGACCTGCCGGATATCGTCGTGAGTATCGTCATTTGAGGTCTTTCATGGAGAGACGGTGGACGACTGCTGGATATCCGTAATCTGCGCATGATTGTCAATGTGCCGGTGTGAGCGTTGGGAAATCCTGGTCAGATCGAGAAGAGAGGAAAAGAGATCTGCATGCTTCCTTCCTATTCTATGCGCGGCTTGTATTTGAGAGTTCGTCTGGACTGGCAGAGAGCGTTGTTAACGTTGTAACCTTCAGGAACAGTATAAACAGCCAGAGGGTGCCTTATCACTCCGGTTTGAATTAGCCAGACAGGAATGATGTATATGCACTATAGACAAGTCAGTTCCATCATCTACATATTCGGGTTGCAGACGGACCATTCATGATAATCATTAGGCAGAAGGTCACCAAGACCCTGTCAGTACGGTTACCATTTGTTCCGACAAGATTCTTGCTCATTCTTCAATAACCAGTACCACTGCTTTCTGGGTCCGGGGCACCAAAGCATTTGAGAAGACCATTGGTCCAGAGAGACGCAAGTGAGGTTGTTGACTATCTCGCTCTTTTCTTCTTTCCCTTTCATTTTTGCTTTTTTTGAGCTTTGTTTTATTTACCATTTCGTCAGTTTCGTCCAGGCTTTCAACTGACCGACTTGATTGCAGATTTGTTGCAGATCACATGCTTTCAAGCTTCAATAGTAGCAGATTGCAGACTGATTGAGAAGGAATTTCGATTATTCTGCACTCTTACTCTAGCTCTCACTGGGGACCATGAGAGCGATGAACGTTGAACCCGCAGTTTTTCTATGCTAGTTGGGGCAGACCGTGTGGGGTTCATCAAGGTGCTTTCAGATTCCCATTTCTCCGTCTCATTATCTCATCGGGTTATCTTTACCGTCTTCAGCGCAACAAAGCCCTCTTTTATCATTCAGTATGTAGTCCTCATCAAGAAGCCGCTTAGTGAATGCTGATGAAGTCATGTCGCGGGATGCCAGTGCAGAGCAATGCGCTGTATTGTTGCAATACATCCTGATCTATGACTCATATCGGGATCATATCCTCAAGACGACTATAATATTTTGTTAGCTAGCATCCGCGAAAGGTGGTATCGCGGCCGGTTGCCAGTCGACTCAGATTCTACGTACACCACTGGAAGGCAGATTAACTATAATTTGCGATTGGTGATGTGCTCATAGTGCTACGACTCTCGACCAGCGCCGTTATGCGGCGAGCTGAGCATCATGTATCATGGTGTATACAGCGTTGTGACTCGTGAGGTTATAATTGGCTCGGATAGACGGCGTACTAGGTAGCGGCGCCAAGGATCTAATTGGACAGGCTCCTGCTTTGGTGCCATATCTTTAACTTCTTGATAGCTATGCATAGACTTATTCTGCACCTGTTCCGTCCAGGTATATTCATCTAGATCTTCAATGCCATCCAGTTACTGCAACGTTTAGGCAGAGTATATTTTTACGGGCATTGCGTAGCTCCGGCAACTTTGTCCTGGAGGTGCCCGGGCCTTTCGGCTCCCGAGTCCGAATACATTACTGATATCTTCTTACGCTGTAGCTATGGAAGATGGCACGGGAAGGCGGTATTTCGTCTACCATCTTCTACCGCCCGCTGATGGGGTTGCATCAGTAGTACCATACCTTTCCGAGTGCCAAGGTATTAACTACGTTTCACCACTCCAAGTACATGAAGTACTCATTCACGCAGTGAAAATATCCTCGACGGCCCGATTTGTCAGCCATACTTGCATGAATGGTGTCGGCCCTGGCCCTTTTATATGAACTTTTGAGGTATGAAAGGCGTCCCTGATTTCTCTTTTTCTCTGCTGCATCATCGAGGAGTCCTCCATGAGCGACCTCAAAGGCCCCAAGAAGGGTCAAGTAACCACTAACGTTGCTGCGGTCGACGATGATGCCAGCAGCGGAGTCTTCAACCCCCAGGCTCCGGAAGAAGTCACTGCTCTGGCTAGGCAAATGACCAATTCCTCTATGCGCGATCGGAATCCCTTCAACGATCATGATGACCCAACTATGGATCCCCGCTCAGGCAAATTCGACTATCAGAAATGGATACGCTCCGTTTTACAAATCACCTCTAGGGATCCTGAAAGATATCCGCAACGTACTGCCGGCATCAGCTTTACGAACCTCAATGTCCATGGCTTCGGTCAGTCTACGGATTATCAGAAGACGGTTGGAGGTGTTTTGTTGGATATTCCGAGGGCTATTATCAATTTTCTGGGGAGGAGACGACAGAGGATCGACATTCTGAGGAACTTTGAGGGATTAGTGAAGGATGGAGAGATGCTGGTCGTACTTGGTCCTCCCGGAAGGTTCGTAGCGCATTGTGCTGGAAAGCATACTTTCACTGACACGTCTCTCTCTGCAGCGGTTGCACAACCCTTCTCAAGACCATTGCCGGTGAAACACACGGATTCCATGTGGACGAGACGGCCAAGATCAATTACCAAGGTACGGCACCATTTTCGCGTATTTTATTGCTATCATATCAAATTTTTCTCTCGCCGCAGGTATACCATGGAAAGTGATGCACAAAGACTTCCGTGGCGAAGTCGTCTACAACGCCGAAACTGATGTCCACTTTCCCAACCTTACTGTCGGTCAAACACTTTCATTTGTCTCCAAAGCACGCACACCTCGTACTCGTCTTCCCGGTGTCACTCGTGAACAGTATGCAGAACACATGAAATCTGTTGTCATGGCTGTGTTCGGTCTCTCTCACACGGAAAATACAAAGGTTGGCAACGACTTTGTTCGTGGTGTTTCGGGAGGAGAGAGGAAACGTGTTTCCATCGCCGAGGTCGCTCTCAGTGGCAGCCCTTTGCAATGCTGGGATAACTCAACGAGGGGTCTGGATTCTGCTACGGCATTGGAGTTTGTGAAGACTGTGGGTCTGAGTACCAAATATACGGGAACAACGGCCGTGGTAGCCATCTACCAGGCTAGTCAGAGCATCTATGATGTGCGTGTTCTTTCGTTTCCGTCTCATGGCAGCTGGCTGATCTCACCTTCGACCGTAGTTGTTTGACAAAGTCACCGTGTTATATGAAGGCCGTCAAATCTATTTTGGACGTACCGAGGACGCGAAGGAGTTCTTTGTTGAGATGGGCTTCCAGTGTCCTGAGAGGCAGACGACAGCGGATTTCCTTACGGTAAGATATCTTTTGTTCGTGTCGTGCCAGTCAAATTGAACAGCTCCTCCCAGTCTCTTACGAACCCTTATGAACGCCAAGCGAGACCAGGCTTCGAGAATCTCGTTCCTAGAACGCCAGATGAATTCGCTAGACGTTGGCAAGAATCTCAAGAGCGTCAACGCCTGCTCAAAGAAATTGACGAATGGAACGCTCAGTACCCTATCGGAGGAGAGCAGTTGGACAAGTTTAGGCTGAGCAGGAAGAGTACTCAGGCGAAAGGGATGTAAGTACAACACCTTTCTTCTCTGTTGTTTTCATTTCCGCTGAGCTAAGCCATCAATGACAGGCGCGCCAAATCCCCCTACACCATTTCTCTTCCAATGCAAGTCCGAATGTGTTTAAAACGAGGTTTCCAACGTCTTCGTGGCGACTCGTCTCTCTTCTTTACTATGGTTTTCGGCAACACGGTTATGGGTCTCATCATTTCGAGTATCTTCTTCAACTTGGGTTTCAACACCGACAGTTTCTTCTCGAGAGGAGCTTTACTGTTCTTTGCGATTTTGATGAATGCGTTTAGTAGTGTCCTAGAGGTGAGTGTGTGGAATGTTTCTTGAAGGTCGAACTCGGTATAACAGGCCATCTGTAGATTCTCACTCTGTATGAGCAACGTCCGATTGTGGAGAAACATACGCGTATGGCTTTATATCACCCGACGGCTGAAGGTGGGTTTGTCGGTTTGCATAATGATTTCTGCATACATTGAATTGTCTTTGACCCAGCTATCTCATCGATGATATGTGATCTCCCAGCCAAGATCTGCAGTGCAGTCTTCTTCAACCTCGCCCTCTACTTCATGACGAACCTGAACCGTACCCCTGCCGCCTTCTTCATCTTCCTGCTCTTCTCCTTTATCTGCACCCTCACAATGTCCATGATCTTCCGAACAATTGGTGCATCGTCTCGTACTATTCATCAGGCCATGACTCCCGCTGCCATCATCATCCTGGCTCTCATCATCTACACGGGCTTCACTATACCTACAAGTTACATGAAACCATGGTTCCGTTGGCTGAACTATATCGACCCTATCGGTTATGCGTTCGAAAGTTTGATGATAAACGAGTTCTATGGAAGGGAGTTCCCCTGTTCGTTGTTTGTGCCTAATGATTTGGGGGGGTCGTTACCGCAATACTCCAATTTGACGGGTACACAGAGGGTTTGCTCAGTTCCTGGTGCAACACCTGGTGTTGATGTTGTCAGTGGGACGGAGTATTTGGCGAAGACGTATGATTATGTCAAGAGTCACGAGTGGAGGTGAGTTCTCGTTTTGCAGAATTTCTTTCACGTTCCAAAGAGAGGCATAACTGATTGGCATGTTTCGACAGGAACCTCGGCATCCTTATCGCCTTCATGATCTTCTTCTGCTTCACCTACCTCAGTGCAACCGAATACATCTCTGCGGCCAAATCCAAAGGAGAAGTCCTGGTTTTCCGTCGTGGACACGAACCCAAGCAACCCAAACGACGTTCAGATGATGTCGAGATGGCTGACAAAGGCGAACGGACTTCTTCGCATTCTCAAGAAACTTTGGGAGGTGGCAGGAATGAAGAAGCGGTTGATAAGAAGGCTATAGTTAATATGCAGAAACAGACCAGTATTTTCCACTGGGAGGATCTTTGCTATGATATCAAGATCAAAGGCGAACCCAGGAGATTATTGGATCATGTTGATGGCTGGGTTGAGCCGGGGACGTTGACTGCGCTCATGGTAAGTGATATGCTTTCTTCGAGTTACTTTCGGGTTGTTGACGCGTCTTTTCGGCTTTTCTTCATTCTAGGGTGCATCTGGTGCTGGCAAAACCACTCTTCTTGACACTCTTGCTTCTCGCCTTACTATGGGTGTTGTCACCGGTAGTATGTTCGTCGATGGTCATCCGCGAGACAGCTCGTTCCAACGCAAGACCGGTTATGTCCAGCAACAGGATCTTCATTTGCAGACTTCTACAGTTCGGGAAGCATTAGTCTTCAGTGCGAGGTTGAGGCAGCCTAGAGATACGCCTGATGCTGAAAAGGTTGCATATGTGGACGAAGTCATCAGACTACTGGGAATGGAGAAGTATGCAGATGCTGTCGTTGGTATTCCCGGTGAAGGTTCGCCATTTGATTCTTTCAAGCCGGTTATGCTCAATCTGACTGACGATTTCTGACCAGGTCTCAACGTTGAACAACGTAAACGTCTGACTATTGGTGTCGAGCTCGTTGCCAAGCCTCAGCTTCTTCTCTTCCTCGACGAGCCAACTTCTGGGCTCGACAGTCAGACAGCTTGGTCTATATGCACACTCCTACGCAAACTCGCCAACAATGGTCAAGCCATCTTGTGTACCATCCATCAACCCTCTGCGCTTCTTTTCCAGGAATTCGACCGACTGCTATTCCTTGCCCGTGGAGGACGCCCAGTCTACTTTGGCGACATTGGCGAAAATTCTCAAACCTTAATCTCATACTTTGAGAGACAAGGCGCTCACCCCTGTCCTCCCGACGCCAATCCTGCCGAATGGATGCTTGAAGTCATCGGTGCTGCTCCTGGTGCCGTCGCTGCGAGAGATTATGCGGATGCCTGGAGAGAAAGTGACGAGTATGTACAAATCAAGAAAGAGCTCGCCAGGAAGAGGGAATTGGCCAAGGTCAGACCGGCTGTGGACTCTGAGACTAAGAGAAAGAGCCCAGAATATGCAGAGTTTGCTGCACCGTTCATGACGCAGTTTTGGCTTTGCTTGGTTCGGGTTTACCAACAATACTGGAGGACGCCGAGTTACATCTATGCCAAGACCACTCTATCGAGTTTGACGGTACGTTGGTTTCGTTCTTTCACTAGGTTGCAAATTGACTGACTCTGATTGATAGGCTCTTTTCATTGGATTCTCGTTCTGGAAAGCCGATAACACCTCCCAGGGTCTTCAAAACCAAATGTTCGCCATCTTCATGCTGCTCACCATCTTCGGTAACCTTGTCAGTCAGATCATGCCCCATTTCGTTGTTCAGAGATCGTTATACGAGGTCCGGGAACGGCCGTCCAAGGCTTACTCCTGGAAGGCATTCATGCTTGCCAACATTTGCACGGAACTTCCCTGGAATGCAGCGATGGGCGTTATCATCTTTTTCTGTTTCTACTACCCTATTGGGCTATACAGAAACACCTTCGACGATGGTGCTACAACAGAACGAGGAGCGTTGATGTTCCTCTATCTGCTCTGGTTCTTGATCTTCACGTCAACGTTTACCAACATGATCATTGCTGCTATCAACAGTCCTGATGAAGGTGGTCAACTGGCGAATCTCTTGTTCTCGCTATGCCTGGTTTTCAACGGGTAGGTTTTTCCGGACCATTTTCCACGTTCTTGTTTTGACTGTTTTGTGTGACAGTGTCCTGGTAGGCCCTAATCGTCTGCCTAGGTTCTGGATCTTCATGTACCGTGTCTCACCATTCACGTACATGGTAGATGGCATGCTTTCTGTCGGGGTTGCCAACACCAGAGCTACCTGCTCCGATGTCGAGCTTTCCATCCTCGATGCGCCTAGCGGCCAGACTTGCAGGGAATTCCTCCAACCTTACATCGACGCCCTCCACACAGGGAGTGTACTAAACCCGGATGCTACATCAGCATGTCAGTACTGCTCCTTGACAGATACCAATGCCTTCCTGTCTGCAGCGAGTTCATCGTATGAAAACAGGTGGAGGAACTTTGGAATCCTCTGGGTGTATGTGATTTTTCAATATTGCTGCTTCCTTGTTCTTTTATTGGCTGGCTAGAGTGCCCAAGGGCGCAAAGAGAAATATTTAAGGATTTATTCAGATGGATCATACCGTACTTACTCTATGATGTTCGTTAATTATAGCTATAATACCCCTGAATTCTTTACGATGTCTTGACGACGTTCGCTCGCTGCATAGTTGTATATTGTTGTGGGCTCATATTCTACCATGGATGATATAGAGATTTAGATACATACGATACATACTACGATCTTCAATAAATGGTTTTTAGTTCAAACGGCTCGTCTTCAAATGCATCGCCTGTTCATTCATATCCTTCAATTTCACGCAATATTATCTCCTCGTTAACGCGCCCTTATCTAACCTATTGAACTCCTTGGTAAGCCTTTTCATCTCACGAGCATGCATCTTCTCCTCAAGTTTAAACTCCTCCTTCTCCCTGAGACGTTTCTTATTCTCTTCAACTTCCCTTCCACGCAGCACACTCCATTTGGTGCATATCTTTTCTCTCCTGATCCTACTCCAAGAGTTTCTCCTCTGTTTTTAGCTCTTCCGGCGGAGGTGTCTCCTCTGACGCGTCTGAATCATAATCTGACGACGTGGACGTAGGCTCTGCCGATGATTAAGCAGGGGCCTTTCGATGCCTTGCAGAGCTAATGCAGTGGCCGTTGTGGCTCTTCTCGCTTTTCCTTTCCCAGTACCCCATCGAATCTGCGTATCGAGCATGGTTGACGCCGTATGTGGATGGATGAAGTGATGTATGTGGGTGACACAAGACGTGGAGGGTTGAGAGCGTTTGACGCGGTTTAGTTGGATGGAAGAGTTGGAGGGATTGGAGTCTCAATGTAACCATCATCGTCCTCCTTCTCCATATGATCGAAAACCCTGTGGGTGCATGTGTAGTAGTGTACCCTGCCTTACACGATGCGCAAGTGATCTGGAACCAGAGACAACGACGCCGTCTTCATCGTCTGTAGGTGCATTGCTGGGGATCTGAAACCTGACATGGACACGAGGTGTGTCAGCGAGGTCCACCTATCCTCCTCGTCCTCTTCGACCATTATAATCCTACGATTGCCAACGTCACTGAAAAACGCATTAGAAGTAGGTGTTCCCTGCCTTACACGACGAGGCATTGTATATCTGGACCTTCGTTCTCTTCATCGTCTGCAGCAGCGATGGGGATGATAGCAAGGGAATAAGGCTGGAACTAGAAGTGTCTCGCCTCATTCGACGAGGCCAAGGTAAGATGGCCCTAGGATTGGGTCTATGAAGCTCCTCATTGTCTTCAAGACCAACAGAAGAAGTGGGGAACACAGCAGGAGAAAGGATCCCAGCCTGGCTCTGAACACGTTGAATCCGTTCTCCTCGTCCTCTTCATCCTGGCTCACAGACCAAGCACGGTCGTAAGTCCTCTACCTCGCCTGTTGTTCTAAGACAACTCAAGGAGCGACATCTTCTCTCTGGAGTGATCCTTGACCCCTGCAGCAAAGCTGCACAGGTTAGGGTTAGGGCTAAGGGCACCCTCCAGCGACAGACGAGGCTTTACTGGGGACCCCAATTGGAATTTGGGGTAAGGTCACTTACATACATTCTTTTCGCCTCATTTATGTAATACATCCACTTACACTATTCTTGTATATACTGGCTCGTTTTTGTAGTTTGGTGGCTTGTAAACCCAAAATTGAACTGTGGTTGTAAACCGGTTTTCTTGGTCCACTTTTGTCTTTCAAGAATATTTTCATCTGCGAAGATGTCGAATTCATCAAGTCCTAGTGAACCAAGAAATGAACCAAGATTTGATCCGTCACGCACATCGGTCGCTGAACTAAATGAATTGAACCTCAAATTCGTGACAGCAAAAATGACTGAACTTCCTTTCATGCCGGAACAGTAGTCTTTGACAATCGTCCTCGGATTTTGAAGCTCTAGTAACCTTTGTTGTATGGCACAGCGTTAAAAACGTTCGCTGTATCCCTTAAAAAACTGGGTGGTATGAGTTGTGGATGGAAAACTGAGAAATTCAGAATCTCGCCAAACAGAC
Organism: Tetrapyrgos nigripes; assembly: GCA_013368315.1. Classification (NCBI taxonomy): domain Eukaryota; kingdom Fungi; phylum Basidiomycota; class Agaricomycetes; order Agaricales; family Campanellaceae; genus Tetrapyrgos; species Tetrapyrgos nigripes. The sequence continues at coordinate 179,567 of JAACJM010000017.1, forward strand.
TGCGAGCGAGGCTAATGGTGGCTTTCAGGCCTTCATAAAGTCTGAATTATGCCGGAACACGGGATGATGGTGACCACAGCCTGCGATATCTACGGGCTGAGAACTGATCTTTGCTGAAAATAGTTGCTCATATATAAGCCAGTTTCCCTTGACATGTAGCTTGTGTCCTCCCACCGTTGTGATGTCGAGCTCCACTACGCAGTCCCTCCCAAATCCCTTCACACCATTAGCATTCCTCGATCCTGAACTTGCCTCACAAGTGGAGGTTGCCAGATATGTTTATGCTATGACTTTAGGGGTGAGTACTACGTCTATCAGTCACTTGGCTACTTTGCAAGATTAAAAACTTCAACCCCCATAATCTCATACAGGGTTACATATGGGAATGTGCTATGAACATTGGAAGCGATTACCGGCTCCTGTTCAAGTATAAAATATGTTGTCCTACTCTGATCTATTATCTGTCCAGGTGCGTGACTGCACATTATCTTGTTTTAATGAGGGCTAATGGCAATTGCTTGAAAACCTCTGCTGAAAAAAGATTGATGACTTTTGCATTCATCCTGGGTTGCTTTATTTATAATGGTCAGTCCAAATCAAAATTTCTTGTCAACATTACTCTGAAAATCTAGTAGTCGCTTCCAATGTTTCCAATTGTCACACTATTGCATTCACTTCAGCCTTGTTTTTTGGACTAAGCAATATCTTCACTTCCTTGCTGTTCCTATTCCGGGTTATTGCTGTCTGGAATAGAGACAAGATAGTGATGGTAGTGTTCATCCTCTTCTGGCTATCTGTGGTGGGAGGTGCTTTGACTATGCCTTTTGGGACTGGCGCAGAACATATTGGCACGACAAAAGCATGCATTGTCACAGGAGTATCTGCCAGTCTCACAGAAGCCATGCCCTTTGCAGGATTGGTCAACGACAGTGCCGTGTTCATTGCAATCACCTATCGGATTATCAGCTACTCGGTCTTCGAAAACAACCGGAATGCACAAGTCAGAGCATTCTTTGGTGTCAGTGGACTTTTACCTCTGTTCTCAAGAAAGCTACTTGAAAGTGGACAGCAGTATTATTTGTATGTCTCATCATTCAGAAACCTGCTTAGATGATTGATTTTTACTGGAGAGTGATATTTCGCTAGGGTTGCACTTGCTGGAAATATTGCAGTCCTGGTGCTGCTCAAAATCCCAAAATTTCCAACTGTCTATCGTGGTATGGCTACTGTTCCTGTGCAAGCCATAGTAAATTCGATGGCTTGCGTGGTGTTTAGGCAAACTAAATTTGGGCTGATCAGTGCAGATGGCACAAATCTCAAAACTCTTGGCCTCCAGTCTGGCATGGTGTTCAATCACAGACATTCCCAGACTGGCCAAGGCCATTCAATACCTGCTGCGTATAGTCGGAACAATGACTTGGAAGCCATTGCTATTTCAGTCACCAAGGAGTGTGGGATAAATAGAAAAGATGCAGGTCATTGAGAGCACCATGATGCAACACTTTGGCTGGAGAAAGACATGGAGCGCACAAGAGGAAATGAATTCATTTGTGTTTGACCTATGTATGTATGTCCATATGTCAATGAAATAGAAAGCCAATGCTGGTGTATCAGAAAGACAACAGGCTGGAAAAAAGAACCAATGATGTTCTCCTGAATTCAATTGATTGGTGCTGGTCTGAGCACATAGCAGATCCTGGACCAGTGTTGCCTGAGGGATTTGTTCCTCTGTCTAATTGAGATCTGTTTTTTGAACAGTCTCAAGTCCTCCTTCGTCATGATCCAGTCTGTTCTAACAACAACCCTCACTCCCGTGTCCCTGCTTTCATCTTTCAAGACACCAACATCGTCAATGAGAACCCTTTCGAAAACAACTGGCACATCAAGTCCCCTTCGAACATAGACAGGGCACTAAGGTGAGATCCTCTTTTACCCAGTATATTTTCTCTAGGCATTTTATTTATGATTCTTCTCCTTAGTGTTTTGGCTCACAAAAGACATATCCAGAATTCTGGGTATGTCGTTTGGCCATGCAACAATATTGGTTGACCACCCCGATGCCTTTCATCAGTCCTACTGATGCTGTGAAGAACATCAGTAATTTCTGTATAAACACCACTCCTGGGACTATCTATGATATCTCAAGATTTCCTTGTGAACAGTGTGCAAAGCATGGGCTCCCCTGCGTCTTTGAAAAGACCATGAGTGAGTCTTGGTGGCGGTCCCCAATATTGTGTCTAGTGTGTCAATGGAAGGCAGGAACAAAGTGTTCCTTGAAAGAGCTCCAGAACCCATCTTTCCATCCCTATGAGTTTATGGGCACAATGTTCATGCTGTTTCATCATGGGCGTACTTGGTGTAAGTACTTTCACTTCCCTTTTGAAGGATTTTCAAATACTGATTGGATTTTTCCAGTGGCTCCCAAAGATTTCACCAAGTGCAAGTTCACCAGTAACTGGGACTTTCTCATCTAGGCATGGATAAATCATTTTTGGTAGTATTGAATACTTGTCTTTTTCGTCATCTTCCTCATGGACTTTAGTTGATTATGTATTTTCCATTGTATTGTTATTTTCTTGATTTTTTGTATGAAATGTATAAATGTGTGCACCATGTTGATATGGCAGGTAAATGCCTGGCCATGCACCTCACTATTTTGCGCACTTCTAATTGAAGTAGTGCAACTCACTATATAAGCAATCAAACCTATGAATCATCTAGTTGGTCCACTAGAATGACTCACAAGCAGGTATCTTTCCAGACGAAAGCTTTCATTTGGTTCCATCTCAAGAGTTCTATCATAAACACAGTTGGTGACATGCTGGTCGAAGCACACTTGGACTTTACTATCCTTCATTTGGATACAGTCACTGTACAAAACAGTTCGTTTACTAGATTTATGACTTTGTTTCGCTACTTGGATGAGAGATATCTTGTCTGTACTGCAGCTGCTGATGTGTTCAACCTGCAATATCAATTTCTGGATGACTACAGCTACAGTGGGTTTGCATACTCTTTGTAAGGAGAGTATTGAGGTTCCAGGCTCCTACTTAGACCCAGCAATTCCTTATGTATGATCTACAAACTCAGAGGCTTGATGGACCATAGTAAACTACTATATAGTACTTAGCTAATTGACTATAAAAGCGCACTTCGATTACCTTATCATACAACAACTGCTTGTAACTGCCTTCGTACAGATACAGTGCAACGGCGATACGAGTATTTTTCCTGTGGAAAGCAGTCATCTACAGTTCATCTTCAGTGGGAGGCATCATACCCCTTGAGCCACTTAACTTCATTTTCTCAGTGCTCGGTCTTTACATACCAAATGTTCCACTTGTCGTATTGCGCTGTACTTTGTGGAGGTGTGTCCGTATAGTCACTTGTCGTATTGTGTGGTCCTTGCAGAGGCATACTAAGTCTTCTTTGATCCTGAGCCAGTTTTTGTTTTCACCTTCGTCTTGTGCTTAGTTTGCCTTCAGAGGTAGCTGCACCTATTCAAGCAGTGTATTACCATTCACTTCTGCCCATCCCCAGTTTTCATTCCATGTATTTGTTGGCATATCACCACAGGGCACCCATATATCCTCTCCCTCATCTATAATCCTCCTACCCATCTTCTACCCATCCTCTACCACATTCCAATCCTCCACATCACCCACCTTTTACATCCTTTTACCTCTTATCTCTCATCCGAACTAGTCTTCACCCAATCAAAGTGCTACTCAATCTTGTCTTAACTTCAATTATACTTCTTTTACTTCTTTGAAGATTTGGTTTCTCTAGATCTACTGTGAGAGCTTTAGCATCTCCCTACCCCCAAACTATAAACCTTGTCTTGAGTGGAAGGTAGTTGTTGGTTGAGTCATTCACCTTCGACCCCACACTCAGCGCCTCAGCATGCTGTCCCTCTTGAATCTTTGTGTGAAAATAAGTTGAATGTCGAAATTTGCAAAACAAATAATGCTGAAAGAGTTCGAGAATATAGGAATATGATGAGAGAACTTGAATCCAAGTTGGTACATCTGTCTTGATCTTCTATTGGACCAGGTACGAGACATAAAACCTTCTGTAGGTTATCCATGTTGAAATTCATTAATAGTCAATAGAGAAATATGATTGAAGGCCCAAAGGGTATAAGGTGGTGAAAATCCTTCTGTGAATTTCCAAATCCAGCTTCCCGATCACCTTTTCCAAATACAATAGCATACATAGCCTTAATATTGCGGCCTTGTATTCCTAGTCGATCCACCAGAGAAAAGAGGTACACCACACACGTGTGTCAAGCATTATTCGTCTGTTTATTGCACAATATCCAAGCCATAGTTGTCCGAAAAGGATTCGAGAATCCCTCTAAAGGTTTCTGGTCGTCAAGAACCCTGCTAAAGGCCTTGAGCTTCCTTAGATTCCCTAAGAGTCGACTTCCATAGGTGTACCAGATTCTTGTGGTGGAGACTCTTCTGTGGTTTCCCTCATAAACATGTTCATAGCGTCTGGCTGAATGGTATACTCCAGAAGTGCATTGATCTGTCGACCTACCCAAGTAGCTTTGTCTGTGAATCCTCCAATGCATAACATGTTGACATAGTGATCCATCTGAATAATGTCTTCTCACATAGTGGGTCAGGTGTAACCTCCTTCCCAAAATTGCCTTTCAATGTTTCCCATAAGATCATGAGTTACAAGCATATGTGGTTGTATGAGATCTCTTCCAGTAACTGGGAATTGAGCTTGATGCTGCCTAGTGTATTCATTCATGTACCTAGCAGGGTTCACATACTCACCCAGAGGTTCATTGTTCCTGAGTCTCTCGACTGCCCTTGGATTTCGCCAAATTACATCTCTGATCCGACATTGTAAGGCTCTTTGATTATCCAGGTTACAAGTTAACTTGGTGTCCAACTGGTTACTGGTGATTAGTGCTAATGCCTTCGTGTACTCTGTAACAACGATAGCTTCCAAGGCAAATAATAAGTCATGTGAGAATTGTGTAACAATCAATGATGTCCTCGTCAAGGATATGTGTTCATTGAAATTCAGTCAAAATCCCTTGCAAGGCATCTCAGTATAGGTTGACGTGTTCTTCCAGAGTGAGTATAGCTCCTACTCCTTCTGAAGGGTTTTGAACACAAACACGAAGCCTTCCTGTGAGCGTAAAGCATAGGATACGATTGGCCAAAGGATATGGATATGATAGAATTGGATGATATAAGTCTTGAAGTCAAATGATGTCTGAATACAGTTAAACATAATGTCCCCACGAACCAAATACGAGATGATCAACCAGACAACCTGCCCAGTGGTTCTGATCAACCAATCAAGCACTGACACTGCATCCCTAAAACTGGCAGTGACCCATTGTAACATACTGTAGCCAATATACCCCCATCTGGGAAGGTGTCAACAGCCAATATGCAACTATAGGTGATGCTCTTTACTGATGAGCAGCACCAATGACCCCCAACAATGATCCACAGAAGTAGTGAGTTCCTAAGGAAGATGTTGATGTCTGATGGTGGTACCTGAGGCACTCAAAGAGGTTCTTGAACGAGTTGACCCCTCCTCGAGGTTTTTGGTACTGACAGAAAAGGAAGAATAAAGGATAGGTTTGATAAAGATAATTGAATAGATTTCCCCAAACGACGATGGGAGAATTGATCTTCTGTCATGAACCCTCAAGCCAGGCTAACCTCTTGATGCCGAATGGGCTCATCGATGAGGGGAGAATGCCCCAGGAGGAGTCTGGAACCTAAGGGTGGCTTCAGCAAGAGGGAGTGACACTACTCACCCACTGACCCTAAGCCTAGTACAAGACCAAAGATCAGAGCTGCTGGCAGATCAATCTACACACCTGTACAGCAACTGAGATGACAGCAAAGAACTAGACCAAGGAGAACAACGATGGATGGTGAATGTAGAATGAGAATCCCTATAAAGGATATGAGACAACCGTGACTCCTGAGAGAGTCGTCTGACTAGATTTGCCACACACAAGTGTAGTGCACGTCTCTCTCAATTCACAATGCAGAACAAGCAAAGAAGAATGAGGAAACAACAACAAGATCAATTCTGAGGCTTGAGTACAGGAGAACACTACCTATATATGAGTAGTGAAACCACCTCCTGTATCAAGACTCTGCAACTAACTATGGTGCTCCTATAACTAATATACTAGATGATCGCGAGTCCCAAACAGTGAATAGAATAAACAAATCAAATGTTAAACAACAAATATAGATGTGGAGCAATGAACAGAATTAATAATCAACACAATAAATGAAACAGAAATAGAATAGGGTGGGGGTGCACATAGGTATAATTGAAAAACCCTCTGAGAGTTTCTGGGCTTAGGCAGTGAATGATGTAAGAGTGATGGATATGGAAATATGAAGGAGTGTATGGGTATGGCATGTGCCAAAGGTGGCTGAGGTGAGGATTTCTGACAGTGGCCCATATCTATCTCATATAGGAATTGACTTTCCTATTATCTCTTACACCTCACATAAGCAGTTTTCGCTTATTCTAACATGACTACCATAATAGGAAGGCTGCCAGTGAAGCCAGCTGCTCCCACAGCCCTTTTTTTAGCAATTTCTCATCCATTTCCCCCTCTGTTATGTGTTACAAAACTTTATTCGGCCTAGTTCAGAGGGGGGTGTTATGTGTTACTGAACTTTTGGTCGAAATGGTACAGTACATAGCATTCTTCCAACAAGTCTGAATACTTACTCTTCTGTACTAAATAATGAAACCTCTGTATCAAAACAAAAATTTCAGTACAAAGAAGCAATGAAAAAAAGTGTGAAAGAAAGACAAACACTGATAGCCAAGTACCAGTCAATCAGCAAAAAGCTAAACACAAGTGATCCTCCCAAAGTGGTCTCTCTCAGGCAAGCCAACAGCATAATTGATGGCTCTGGAATCTGAATTCTTATTTCCAAGGATCATTTGCAAAGACATGCATCTTTTTCATGCTCAGATGCTAGTGCTTATGCTTTACTTGAGGAGCATGAAACTTCAAAAGGTTTACTGTCATATCAAAAGTTGTACTACATATAGAAAGTTTTACAAGTACAGTGTGTGATCAGAGAAACTATGAAATGAGATAAATCCTTATTACAAAGTATTACTGTTATTGACTTCTTATGCCTGTACTCCTTCAATGTCCTGAAGGAAGTTGCTCAAGAAATGGGGTGATCAACATTGACCCTGCAGGGAAAAGCAGAAGTTAATCTCATCAAATATCAGAAGAAATTCAGTCACTTATGGGTACTTGGGATAATATTCGCAGACAATGTACGTAGATAGATGATTCCCAAGGTTTGCAAGAGTACAGTTCTGGACAGCACATCCAAGCTGAAGAGAGCTCTTCCAGACCATCTGGGTGAAATGCAAGGGGAGTCCAGGATTTTGTAGGGTCATAAGGGTTGGAAAAATTTTTAAGGCCTCGGACATTGGACTAATTAACTGTTACATAAGCTTATATACCAAATATAGTAATGATAAGCCAGCTATATCTGAGTTTTATCTCTGGAGGGCTCCGTAATGTCCCAGGTTTACTGCAGCTTTGTAAGACTCTCTCAAAAGGGATTGCATTTATGGTTGACAATACTTCAAAATATTGTTTGTTAGAAAACAAATGGTGATTCATACCTAGGATTACCTTAGTTCACTGAGTAACATCAAAACTCCTCAAAACTTGTATTTTCTCACATTGAAAATCTTTTAGTCAGCTTAGGTATCAAGATGACATGCATCCCACAAAAGTGGGGCGTCAAACTGTTGCTTATGACCCCCAGTAGTGCGTGCAGAAGCCCATATGACCATAGTTGATTGACATCCTGAATACAGCTGAGTAACATCAAAACTTATCAAAATTTGTATTTTCTCACATGTGAAAATCTTTTGGTCAGCTTAGGTATCAAGACAACATGCACCCCACTTTTTTGGGGTGTCAAACTGTTGCTTATGACCCCCAGTAGTGCACACAAAAGCCCATATGACCATAGTTGATCAACATCCTGAATACAGCTGAGTAACATCAAAACTCATCAAAATTTGTATTTTCTCACATGTAGGGATTCTGATATCTGGACTGCATATAATTGTCATCTTCAGTAGAGTATCATGTTGCTATCTTTTGCAGTTGTACTGTCCATGCACAATGATATCATGGTGTGCAAAATCTTGGAACACAACTGTCTATAGAATTGACATGTCAACAGCTTAGTAATCCTTTTCATCTTTTCATCTCAACCACGACCTTCTCCCTCAACCTTAACCCAAGGGGATCCAGGCCAGAAAATCACATACCAGGGGTTAGTAGATGTCAAGGTTGTCAGTACACTCAATAACAATCACCCAAGTCACACAGAACAAGATCAATTGAGAATAGAGAGAGAGGTAGAAAAGTAAGAGTAAGCTGACTAGGCTCTACACTGCGTAGTAATAGTACAGAGCGGAGATGAAGTGAACAAACTAGGGAATCAGTTACAAGGATCACAAGTATATATGAGAAAGTCTAAGGGATGAGAAAGAGTTAATGGAAATAGAACAATGGCCATATGATACATCAAAGATGAGAACAATAAATCAAATATGGATAGATATAGGTACCAAATCATAGAGAAGTGATTGACAGTTATTATAAGGTTTGACAGAAGTTATAGGCTCGTTGAGTGTGAATCTGAGTATAAATTAACAAGGAAAAGCAATAGACGAATGATGAAGGAATTCCAGGTTTAATGATGAAGTAAAGGAAGAAGGAGGGCAAAGAACTGTAGCAGTTCGTGACAGTAGGTAGGTTCCCCTGAAGGGGGCGTAAAAATATTTTTATGACCCCTTCCAAGCAACTCTCTCAGAGCATCAGATGATGATCTAGTGGTGATACTTCATAGTGTAGTACAGCTCCTGTACATTACTGAGTGGTTTAATGAAGTGTTTCAGTAATAGGTGGTTTTTGTAATTAAGTGCTAGGAACTACACCCAAACACAAAACTGTATACAAATGTAAATGAGACGAGTGTTCCAAGTAGTCAGAGTACTCAAACTCCCAGTTTACTTGTACTATAAGTACTTTTTGATTGGGGTTTTTCAATGAAGTTAGCACTTAGCATGCAACACAATAAACACAAGTTTAACACTGAATCAAACACTTAATAGACCAAAAGGTCAACACAAAGATCACAGTTATAACCACAAAATGTTCAATTTAAACTCTATTATATCCAACACAATGTTTATACTCGTAGAGAGTGCAGTTAAGTTTGTTTAGAAGCTTTAGTCTGTGTTTCACGTCCTCTACTATTGCTAGTGAGATCCAATACTCTAACAGTATGTGGCTTGGGTAGCTACTCATAATATCTGGTCCTTTTATACTATTAGCAGCTACAACTATACAGTTACTTATTTCTTTTTGATGTCCACTAAAAGGTATGTAGAGAAAGTACAAAACAAATTGAAAAATCTGTTAGCGAGTTCTACCTATTTCCTTGTAAGTAAAGACTTGCTTATTAGGGTATACAGAAACTGTCCAATATTATCTAAATATTCATAGGAACTTTCTTCAGTCCTCTTTGTAAGCCATCTGGTGTTTTCGTGTACTGTCCTGGTTAGTGAGCATCACATCTATGACTCAGAACACTCCACTTATGACCACTAGGTCCCTCATACGCATCCTTACACTAGGGGTGTAGGGTTTTCTTGTAGTTTCTTTATTCTGTTTGGTTTTCCTTTCCCTTTTTCTCCGATCTTGCTTTATACATGCTCTATGCATTGCCAACAGTCTACTACTTAGTCCTACATACAAGTCCAGCTCTTCTGCAGTCCTGTTCGCATACTTATTCACCCTTCTATGCTTTCAACACCTAGCTAGACGCTTACTGATGGATTTATCCTTATCTGGAAATACTGTTACCCATTTGGGTTGTATTCCGATTGTTCGGATGTACTGTGACTTAGCACTTCTGTCCCTTATATCTCTGTGTAGAGACATCTGTTCACTATCCCTTCTGTACCAATGGATAGCTGAACTCTCTGGGATCCTGTACATATATACTTTGTCCTACTTTTATCCACATGTACCTTTTACAGATACTTAAGATTCCCTTGAAGCCGTCTTAGTACTACGGGATTTACTGATTCATAGATCTAGACCTAGTGTGCTTGTCCACATGTCCAATCTTAGCGCTGTCTTCTCTGATCGACCTTTCAGCTGAGGATTGTGCTGCTTACACGTTCCTATGCCCATGAATAGGGGCTATCTCGCACTTCACTGTCCTTTGGATCATGCTAGTGGTACTAGTAGTTATAATAGGATTTGAAAGCCTTTGTAGGCTATCTTTATTATTTGGTGGGTCTGCTATCATAACTCCAACTCATACATATCTATCATAATACTTAGAATGAGCACTTAATATTATTGCACTGTTGTTTTCTAGTCCCACTAGGTATTAACTAGCAGTTCAGGGCTCACCCTAGTCCTCTTATTCCCTTAAAGAACGTCAAAAACTGATATTATGGACCAAAATCTAAGTATGTATACAGCAATTTTGTATGGCATATCATCGGCTACAACTCAGCTTGCTTCAAACTGAGGCAAATTTTTCTTTCCAGTTTCTGTATGGCCTCAAGTTTTTCTGCTTTGTCTGATGAAACATATACACTACCCACTAATCTAATTTAATAGGCAAATCTTATCATAGGCTCCAATGGAAGAGGGACTCATGTTAAGCTCTTCCAATGCTCTGGTTGCAACCTTCTGGTTTACAATGTAGATCCAATGAAGAGAATAAAGACACCAACTCAGTGGTGAGTGCACAAGGCCAGGAACGTGAGAGTGTCTGGGTGAATGGACTATACTGTACTTGATAGTCTTCTAATGACATGTTCCAGCAGTGTTCGTCCTAAGGGTTAAGCTTAATCTGTTAACAAATTAAGGCCTAACGGCCTCGGGCACCCTTAATGGGCCTTAATTAAGGCTTAAAGTATGGCTGACACATGATTTATTGGGCACAAATTTCTATTTTGGGAGTTTCTTACAGACAAAAATTTTACCTTTCTGCAAGCTTTCCAAACTTGTCATTGAATTCTTCATAAATCTATACAGTTGACATTGTACTGCATCAGTGACATGAATGATTGTATGTATAAATGCATGGAGGACAATGGTTGACTATAAGATAGTACAAAAGCAGTGAAAAGCTATTGAAAAATATGTCTTAGAGCAACTCAAGAGTGCAGAAAAAATTTTCTAGTAAGACCTTAAAAACCCTTAAATCAGGCCCTTAATTAAGCCCAAGTTAAGCCTTTACCTTTAAGGCCTAACCTTGTTGGGTACCCTTAATTAAGGCCTTAGGGCGAACACTGTGTTCCAGTACCATATAATTTGCCTTGACTGTGGGGAGGACTTTTCCTCACAAAAATGGGTTTGTGCTGACTGCAAACAGGCCAAGAGGACGAGAACACATTAAGATGAGCTGGCAGAGTCACAGACATAATTACTATATTAGGAATATATGATATCATAATATCACATGGAGGTAGGTAGGTTCCCCATGTCAAAGGCTTGTCAACTTTTCTAACCCCTGGTATATTTAATTTTTTTTCTGGACCCCTTGCCTTAACCTCAACCTCCCTCTCTTCCAAGTGAGTGAGTAGTACTAGTACTGTATACCCTGTCTAGTTGCCTTTTAAATACAGAAAGTTGATCATGTCCAGACAAGTTTTTTGATTTCATTGAGCTGAGATATTTCAAGTTCATTGAGCTGAGAGTTTTGAGTGTGAACTAATGCTAACGATGCTGACCAGAACTATCATGTACTTATAAGTCATCATATAAGTATTCTGTATTCCTTGCTCCTTGTCTTCTCTTTCCTTTCCTTGTCTGGAGACCCTTGGTTAATTGTACTGCAAGGCAAGATGGAAATCAAATAATATACATTCCTCTCTCTCCCAAAACTCTACATTTTGAAGCTAATTGGCTTCAGATCCAGTGAAGCAGTTTCAGAGTCCCTGCCTTTCCATCAACTTCTGATAAGTACCCTCGAACTTCACTCTCATCAGCAAAAATACAAACACACTTTTCCAGACTTTTGAGAACTTTTCATCACTTTTTGTGCCTTTTGAAGAAGAGGACTTTTTGGGACTTATACTTCTTGAAAGACTTTTCACTGGTTACGAGGCTGAATGAAATAAGGATGAGTTCTTTACACCCTCTTTCTGCATGTGGCTAGGTGCAAATGCTCCCAACTTCACCCGTCCATTCCTTTCTGTGTGGCCTTTTTGCTAACAGTTGATTGGCCTTTTTGCCTGTCAGTTTTTCAGCTTTTCCTTTTCGCTTTGTTTCTGAACACTAGCATCTGATTTCTTTCCCTTCTCTTTGCATGATTATAGTCCTTTACATCAGGATTCAAGTACAAAGAAGTCCAATAAAATAATGTGTGCATTAAAAGCTTGGACTGTGATGGCCTCGTATTCACCATGCTTCCACCCTATGAGGCCCTGGTATTGCAATATTGCTGGCAAGTATCCATCCCCCATAGTACAATACAGGTGGTATTTGGCCAGGGGTATGCAAAGGATAGTTCTGTGCTATACAGGGTGCAATATATGAATACAGGGTGGCTAGGGTGACCAGACCATATTTGAAGATGGCAGAGTGCTCAGCAGCACATGGCTTTTCATCCTATTTTCCAGATTTCCATTTGGGGTTTGCACACTCAGGGTGGGCACGCTTGAATACCTTCAATGATGTAAACACCGAAACTGGACTGTTCCTGAATGAGCAGTCCATTTCCTAGTCTGTCAGCAAGCTGCATCTTTGGTTGATCTTTCAACTGTACAAACCCACCTTGTTTCAACCTGAAGGCTGAAGCATTAGGGGGCGCTGCTCTCAATGCTCACTTTGAAGTCCCATGACATTGTGGATGATCAGAACCAGTTCAGACATTTGGTCCTCAGAAGTCTTTATCCAGCTTGAAAGCAATAGTGCACAGAGTTGTGGAATGTTACTGAAGGCAAGGTGAGTCAAACTGCTGCTAGAGTGAGAAAGAAAGTCAACTCATTACCTGGAACCAGAGACATCATTACATTTACAACTCCAACCCCAACATCAACAACAGTTACATTGACTGATGCTACTGGTCAAAAGGCCATACCAATCCAAGCAGTGATATCAACCAGTTTCTTTACCTTTGTTACAACATTATCATCTACCCCTTCAGTTTCATTGTAAATGTGTTTCAACCCATTGTGGGTAATCTTGAAGCTCATCTCCTTGCAGTATCCCTAGTACTTAACAAATACTGCAGAGCACAAGCAAGAGCAGTGCTGAAACAATGGCTGGAATAGCAGAGTTATTGTACTCATAGTCCTTGGAATCATACACTCCTACAGAAAGAGAGAACATAAGCAGAGATGGAATCTTGTTGTAATGAATGTCCCAATGACCATCTTACTTCATTATCACTGTTCCAGTCAGCTCCAGTGCAACAGAAAGATAACTTCAACCATTTAATCTGAAATATACATCAAGTTCAGTTCAGGAAGAGAATGGATGTCAGAGAGACACAGCAAATGGCTACATTTCAATGGATCTGTATCCAATAAAACCTGGGCTCGACTCCATCCATCTATCAGAGTCCAAAAATCTGTTCAAATCCCCAACAAAGGAGATATCCAGCATCTAAATTTAATGCCTGGACACTCACTGTCATTGCACTGTCTACTCATTCGACGATCCAAACCACCACTACCCATACATCGCTCCATTACAAATATATTAGTCTGCATCTTGGAACAGCATATGACTTGACGAATGACTTGTTCTGTCCACTGCCATTGTGGTACTAGTGCCTTGAGAAGGGAGACATGACTTGCTGAGTCCTGACTGGTGTCAGCTTATAGACATCTTGTCCTTCAGTGAAGAGAGACTTAGTTTGTGAGTGAGGTTGTCTATTGACCTCATCCAAGGAGAACACCTCAGAAGTCACAGTTGAGTAGAGAGGGAGGTGGACTGTGAAAGATTGTGGTAGTGGAAGAAAGTCATTTAGACCATGACAGTAGAACAACACCTGGAATCGTTCACTCTAGCGTCTGCAAGAGTAGTGTAAGATTGGTGTAAGACATCATGTATCATTCCAGCAACATGGAAAACTTGCACATTATGATAAGCGTAAGGATGTCTTGAGTATCACACATTATAAAGGGTGGAGTTCTTCCAGCGGGGAGGAATACTAGTTCATTGTTGCTACCAGGACTTCCTGCAGTGGATGCATCTGAGAGTGAGCAATTTGATTGGGTCTTGTGAGCTCAGCCATTCTGAAATAGCTTCAGCGAGTCTGAGCCCCAGTCAATATCTTCATAAAGCACGCAGAGCTGGGACAAACCTGACTGGCATCATTTCCATCCACATCCCGCGAAAGGTGCGGCGACCATTCCAGAAAAAAAAAAACGCCAAAGCAGTTGAAAACATATATCGCTTTCCCGTGGCTACGAGGACATGTTATTATGCCAGGGAAACAGGAGGGTAAAGTAGCGATTTAACGTTACATACTGAATCCCGATTACAACTGCTAATCTCCTACAATCGTTTCGCTCCCAATTATGCAGGGCGGAGTGGAGGCTGCAATAGTCACCGCTGCAGTGCATCTTGTCCCAAGGTAAGAAGAGACGACAAGAGAGCTGAGTATTCATTAATATTCATTGTCCAAGTGAAAAAGTCAAGGAAAAAGTTCGAATCGACAATTTTCTAGTCTGGGACTGGTCCATGGACCAATTGCAACATTTCCCACTAAAGGACATCGAGGAAGAGTTCTACACGGTACAGACAACAGCAGTCAGTAAAACAACGCATAGATGATTTTCCACACCGAAACCAACCAGCAAGACGACAAATGTCAACCTCGCGCCCATTCTGGTAATCAAAGCTCCATTGAAGAAGCCGAAAAGTACATGTCAGTAGAACTAGATCTTGAAACCCCCACTCAGACCCATAACGTCCGTAGGATCAGCCCTTTCTTTAATTTCCCTCAACCTTGGCAGGTTTTCACCATATATTAACTCCACCAGCGTATCCGCAAGAGCATAATTCGGGTAATGGATATCATCTGGAAGACCCTGTCCTTCCTGTATCACCACCACATGGATTGCGCCTGACATCTCCTGAATCAACTGCTCGAAATAATCTCTATCCGCTACATCATTGTAGAAAGAAGTCGGATGACCAGGAGTCACCGGTCGTGATGGAGAATGTGGATACGCAGAGTCAACTGAGTGAGCAAAGTCATTGATGTAGGGCTCGCAACTCATCGCGATTGTGGCTATGGAACGTTCCTCTGCGATAGCTTTGGCTACGGCAGCGTCCACTTGGGTTTTCATGGCACGCATGATTGGGACAGTGTAGTGGAGTGTAGGGATGATGTGCTGGGTGTACCTGAAAGGAAAGGAAGATAGAGTGAATTTGAGAAAGATTATAACATTGGATCAAAGACACCAAGTATTCACCCTGTCTGAGGAGACTGGGATGCTCCCAAAGTCAAATCAGTCAGAGTTCTCGCCTTGGTGGTATTGCGTGTCAAAGGGAGGCTCAAGATCTCCCCGAACACAGCTGGGGGTTGCTCGACGGGTCTATCATAGACCACACCCACCCCTAAGGAGGGCTAGAATATGACAGTCAGAATACAGCTCCCAGTAGCCAGAATTTTGGCACTCACCCCCATGACACCGTTGTTATATGAAAGAGTAAGCACGGCTTTTGGGTCTGTATTATTGGCACTAAACCGCTCGACAGCGCGGAAGACTAGCTCTGAATCATTCACTGAGAACGACAGAGTCCCGCCCTTCAAGAATCAAGAATCAAGAATCAAGCACTTTTGTCAGTAAAGGGTAATGTGTTTCGTGACTTGATTAGGATAGGACGTACCCAAATCAAGGGGGTCCGGGCCGGAGAATCCCATACCGGGGCTAGGTAGGTAGGTTCCCTGGCGAAGCTCTTAAATTTATTTTTTTTACCGACTCATTTGGAGCTGGCAAGCATGCTGGCGGGTGTCAATCTGGTGAGCTGTGAAGTTAAACACATAAATATATGCTCACCAGATGTTTTTTGACAATTACACAGTATCTCTAAGCGCGAGCCGGGTAAGGTTCCGACTGTCCGGCAAAGCACGAGACTTGAGGTCATGTGCACATACTATATTTGGCAGGTAAATTCGTGTGAACTTACTCTATATAGAAGGTAAGGTAGGTAGGTTCCTCGACCGAGGCACTAAATTTTTTTCCGACCCCCGGTCGTTAATTTTTTTTTTCGGACCCCCTTGACCCAAATCCCATTCATCGGATGACTTTTAACAGTAAAGGAGGTAACAATTCCAAAATTATGATACCCTCCCTTCAAAGCGAACGATAAATCCGGTTCGGTTTCATCAGTAACTCGCACAAAGGTCCCATTGGGCAGAACCAGATCATAGGAGACCACGTTATCCAGGGCCAGTCCATATTGATCTGTAAACCAACTATATCCGCCTCCAAGAATTAAACCCCCCACGCCTGCCAGTGTTTAAAGAATTAACCAGATCAGTCTTACACCCAAAAGGACCTCGATATAAAGGAACACAATCAAGACTCACCTACTCCAGGAATGCGTCCACCGACTACAGTCAAATTCAGAGGCTCCAGTTTGGCGTACACTTGATCCCAGGTTGCTGCTGGACCAAGTGTCACGGTCGTTGAAGGATCATTCGCAGTGATTTGATCGAACTTGACTAGAGAGATCATTACACCTGTAGTGGAACTATGCCCAACATTGCTCGTATGTCCTCCGCCTTTGACCTATTGGACTCAATCCAGAGCAAAGTTAGTCTACGAGATGCAGAAGTAGACCACCCATTTACTGACCGCAAAAGGAGACCGCACATCCTCCTGTCCGACGATTTTAAGCTGCAGGACACCGTATGAACAAACACTGCACGTAACGCCTAAGATGCCGTATAGCCTCAAACCAACTCACAATGGCACTAACATCCTCATTCGTAAGTGGCTCCACCGTACAAGTTGAGTTCTGAGTGCTAGTAGCTGCATAATGGAAGTTATCACTGGCATAATTTGTTGCACCTAGTCAAACCAATCCAAATGATCAGTAATAATAAATCGAGAAGGTATAAGAGTTCCTCTGCAACAAGAAATATGAGGACTTTTATCTGCAAAAACCATTCAGGTTTCCGGGGCCTCTAGTAGTTTTCGTTGCAGAAGAGTGCTATAGTCTAGTTTTGACTTACCCGGAAAGAATACCAACCCAGGTAAAGTCTCGTTCAAAATTTGACAAGCTTTTGTAGCCGCAGCCGGGGGCGGATCCTCCTGAGTTTGTGCTTGGCTCGTTACAATGAGAGAGAAGGTCAGAGAGAGTCTGAATAGCGCCAGCCTGAGCTTAGAGTGCCTCGACATCATAAAGTGATGATGTGCTGATGATGGAGCTGGAGGCTGGGGGAAGTTCAGTGACCATAGGTTCTCGTTTTATGGGCTGACGCTTCGGATAAGACATTCAGAACTTCTGTCAGCTATACAGTCTGATTCCGAATGATCCCATGGCCAGCTTCAACAAGGATAGACGTCACCAGGTATGCCTCTTACATAAGCGGCAAAATTGTGCGCAATCCACACCGAAACCAACAAGGCGACAAACACCTCGCGCCCTTTCTGATAATCAAAACTCCATTGAAGAAAGGCCTCCGTTCTACTGAACGAGGAAGCTAAGTCTCGTCGTCGAGAACAGTAGAACTAGATCTTGAAACCCCTACTCAGACCCATAACATCCGTAGGATCAACCCTTTCTTTAATCTCCCTCAACCTTGGCAAGTTTTCACCATATATCAACTCCACCGGCGTATCTGCAAGAGCATAATTCGGGTAATGGATATCATCCGGAAGACCCTGTCCTTCCTGTATCACCACCGCATGGATTGCTTCTGACATCTCCCAAATCAACTGCTCGAAATACTCTCTATCCGCTACATCATTGTAGAAAGAAAGCGGATTGCCAGGAGTCACCGGTCGTGATGGAGAATGTGGGTACGCAGAGTCGACTGAGTGAGCAAAGTCATTGATGTAGGGCTCACAATTCATTCCGACTGTGGCAATGGAACGTTCCTCTGCGATAGCTTTGGCCACGGCGGCGTCCACTTGGATTTTCATGGTACGCATGATTGGGACGGTGTAGTGGAGTGTGGGGATGACGTGCTGGGTGAACCTGAAAGGAAAGGAAGATAGAGTGAATTTGAGAAAGATTATAACATTGGATCAAAGACGGCCAAGTATTCACCCTGTCTGAGGAACGACTAGAAATTGGAATTCTCCCAAAGTGAAATCAGTCAGAGTTCTCGCTTTGGCGGTATTGCCTGTCAAAGGGAGGTTCAAGATTTCCTCGAACACAGCAGGGGGCTGCTCGACGGGTCCATCATAGACTACATTCGCTACTAAGGAGGGCTAGAATATGACAGTCAGAATACAGCTCCCAGTATCCAGAGTTTTGGTCTCACCCCCATGACACCGTTGTTATATGTCAGAGTAAGCACAGCTTTTGGGTCTGTATTATTGGCACTAAACTGCTCGACAGCGCTGAAGACTAGCTCTGAATCATTCGCAGAGAACGACAGAGTCCCGCCCTTCAAGAATGAAGAATCAAACGTTTTTGTCAGTAAAGCGTAATGTGTTTCGTGACTTGATTAGGATAGGACGTACCCAAATCCCATTCATCGGATGACTTTTAACAGTAAAGGAGGTAACAATTCCAAAATTATGATACCCTCCCTTCAAAGCGAACGATAAATCCGGTTCGGTTTCATCAGTAACTCGCACAAAGGTCCCATTGGGCAGAACCAGATCATAGGAGACCACGTTATCCAGGGCCAGTCCATATTGATCTGTAAACCAACTATATCCACCTCCAAGAATTAAACCCCCCACTCCTGCCAGTGTTTAGAGAATTAACCGGATCAGTCTTACATCTGAAAGGACCTCGACATAAAGGAACACAATTAAGACTCACCTACTCCAGGAATGCGTCCACCGACTACAGTCAAATTCAGAGGCTCCAGTTTGGCGTACACTTGATCCCAGGTTGCTGCTGGACCAAGTGTCACGGTCGTTGAAGGATCATTCGCAGTGATTTGATCGAACTTGACTAGAGAGATCATTACACCTGTAGTGGAACTATGCCCAACATTGCTCGTATGTCCTCCGCCTTTGACCTATTGGACTCAATCCAGAGCAAAGTTAGTCTACGTGATGCAGAAGTAGACCACTCATTTACTGACCGCAAAAGGAGACCGCACATCCTCCTGTCCGACGATTTTAAGCTGCAGGACACCGTATGAACAAACACTGCACGTAACGCCTAAGATGCCGTATAGCCTCAAACCAACTCACAATGGCACTAACATCCTCATTCGTAAGTGGCTCCACCGTACAAGTTGAGTTCTGAGTGCTAGTAGCTGCATAATGGAAGTTATCACTGGTATAATTTGCTGCACCTAGTCAAACCAGTCCAAATCAGTTATAAATCTAGAAAGTATAAGAGCTCCTCTGCAACGAAAACATTGGGACTTTCATCTCCGAAAACCATTAAGATTTCCCTTTAAGAATAGGTGGGGCCTCTAATAATTCTCGTTGCAGAAGAGTCCTATAGTCTAGTTTTAACTCACCAGGAAAGAATACCAATCCAGGTAAAGTCTTGTTCAAAATTTGACAAGCTTTCGTAGCCGCAGCCGAGGGCGGGTCTTCCTGCCAAGCTTGTGCTCTGCTTGTTGCAATGAGAGAGAAGGTCAGGGAGAGTCTGAGCAGCGCCAGCCTGAGCTTAGAGTGCTTCGACATCATAAAGTGACGATATGTTGATGATGGAGCTGGAGGCTGGGGAAAGTTTAGTGACCATAGGGTCTCGTTTTTAATTTATGGGCTGACGCTTCGGACAAGCTCACACCCAGCAGTAACCAATATTCAGTGGTCGAAAGTTAATTCAGAAACTTATCGGAAGCTGAGCCGAACCAATCGGATCGCTTCCGATACTTAAGTCTCCGAACTAACTTTCGACCACTGAATATTGCTGGGTGTGAAGACATTCAGAACTTCTGTCAGCTATACAGAATGATCCCACCCCTTCAAAAAACCTGAGATAGACGTCACCAGGTATGCCTTTTACTTAAGCGGCAAAAGTTCTGCGTCTCGGGAAAGGGCACTGGGGTCTGGACGAGGGTGAGGTACATCAAGATTCAACTGAGAAGTTTCTCTTGTAGAAATGACGTAGTCTTGTTGAAAAGACGGTGCTGGGAGCGAGGACGTCAATCGGGACAGACGAGAGAGCAAGATTGCAAAGTTTCGACATCGCTTTGCAGTATCAAGTCGACGATGTGTTCCTCTATAAAGCTCTTTATGAAGGCTGGGACCGGCAGACATAGTGGTGAAAGGCAAGAACGTCAATATCAGGTATCGTTCTCACGGTGCTGTAGGCAGATGAACTAATCATGCTCAGACCGGTACCGTCGTCAATAGCATTAATATTGTCTGGGTCCTAAATCAAGTAGCAGTCCTTCCTCTGAGCGAGAATTACAGAGATGCTCATATACCCAATCCCTTTACGCTAGTACAAGCAAGTGCAGTATATACTTGCTCGGAGGCCAAGGCACCATAACAGACACACGAAAGATACACTAATTCCCCGTCCTCTCTCCTCGCAGAGATACTGCAGAGCAGCTCTAGGCTTGGTACTACGCAATCAACTTGCAGCCGTGGCCGTAGCTGTCGCCGTCAGTATAGTCGCTCTAAAAGGGTCCGATCCACCATTCTCAAGCACACCTAAAAATCCTTGACGAACAGCTTCCAGATAATCACCGAGTCGTCTACCACTCTGGTTGTTGAAGTCCTCATATAACTTGTACCTCGAGTCGGCGACAATGTTGGAAAGTTTGAGTGCGAGGTTGAGGTTGCTGATATGGGTGGACGAGTCAGTTACAGTGAATTGAAAAGCGGTTGAATAAGTGGATGGACTCACTCGGGGAAGTGGTGTCGGGAATTAAAGAGTGTAAAGTGTAGCCTAATGATCAGCTCTGGAACGTAGATTTGGCGAATACGAATCAAAGCCCGTCGGCGAGCATCCACTGTACAACATAAACAAAAGACCCATATGTTGATCAGCATTCCCCTGTCAGACGGCCGTAGAACTAATAAAACACATACCACCCGCAGTCTCAACATCACTGACCAACCATTCCGAAGTCAACAGTTTTGTTATCAGTTCCCGAGCTTGATCTATGAGGAGCTACACCGGGCAGAGCATGAGTTGCTACTGGCTGAACACTAGATGACAGCTCAAAACGACATACCTTATAATCGGCCAACCAAGAATTCCTCGTCTCTCTGTTCATTTTTGGTACCTCCAGCGCCTGACATTCCGTAACCCTCTCGAGATTCTCCCAGATATTGAAGAACTGCCTATAATGCAAGTACTCCGTTGCTTGCTCCTCGGGTTCTGCGATTGAAGATATCTCCACGGGTAATAAAGATAGCAGTTTCTGAGCCAGTTGGATTCGGCCGGAAGCTGTGCCCCAATAAGTGGGTCAAGAAGATAGATAGAGAGACCACCGCTCACCAAGGAAGTAACGCAATATGTGGTTAGCCTGTTCCAAAGCCCTGTCGTAAGTGGTTTCTGAAAAGATTGTCCATTCGATTGACCGTAATAAGAACGTTTCAGGGTCAGGAGGAGGAGGCTGTAATCCAATAACAGATGGTAATGGGCCTTTCAATGGAGGAAGAATCTATTGTCAAGTCCAACGTGTCGTTTTTGGTTTGGAGTCAGTTCGTATTATCGGAAAATAATGGAAGAATAGAACAGGTGTAGAATGACATAACACAACACACCTCGAACGCTTTGTTCATAGACATCTCCGCCGTAGCTGTAGCAACACTATCTTGATCCAATCCGTGGTCTCTTGCCCGAGTCAGAGCCAATCGGCGTTCTCCAGGGTCCGAAGCCAATTCCAAAGACACTAAGAATTCCGCATAGCGGTTGATTGCGTTTTCTCCTAAAGCACCAGCGTACATTGCGATAAGGTCACGTTGACCAGCGGCCTGGAGTAAAGTGAAAACACATAGGTGAGGTTAGAAGAAAATTAGAATTGAGACATCCCAAGAGAAAGAACATTAGAAGGGGAAAACGGGAAGGGAGAAGCTTACCTCTAATACTTGAAGATAGTGCTCTAGGATGATGACGGCCGAATTTGGCGGGACGGGTATGTCAATCATTTTGAGGTAGAGACACAAATGAGCGAAGAATCGGCACATTGGGGCATATCTGGAAATATTCGTTCATCAGCAAAGGACATAGGTGAAGAAGCAAGACCAAAAACATACTCATAAGCCACAACGTCATAAGAGCCATTCTGTAACCCATTTGCAAAGATATCCAGAAGATAGCTTGACCTATCCAGGATGATATTCAGTTGGGAGAAATGGAAGGGATGATCCGCTGCCGGACTGTCGTACACATTTGTTAGCTTCACAGTGTTTTTGAGAAAAGAAAGTTGAGAGGTAAACCCACCCATCTTCAACATGAACGCTCTTGAGCCCATCCAAAGCTTGGTGCACTTCCTTCTCCCATTGCTCCTCCTCATCTTCCACTGTTTCTTGAGAAACAGATCTCACGCCTTTCTCAACAGCAGCTAGGCCACCTTCCCAAAAGCTACCACCAAGGCGCAAAAGCTCCATCATCTCCTTCTCTTCGCACATGATACTGACTTGTGCCCATAAGTGGTCTTCCCAAGTTCGACATGCTGACTTGAGAATTAGCGATGTTTGAGGTGACGGTGCCAATGCAGCATATAAGACTCGGTCGTAATCTGGTAAAGCTGGCTAAATGGAAAAATGTTACAAATCGATATGTCGCGAAGATAGTGTACACACGTTGAGAGCAGCTCTAGTACACGACGATTTCCAGAGTTTTCGATTGCGGTTGCCTGACCACATATCTGCGTCTTCTTCATCTTCGAAATCGTTTTCATTGGCTATGTTTCAGATAAGTCAGAGAGTCAATAATCTAGTGCAAAGTGATCACATACATATGGCTTTCCAATGGAAAAAGAGAGAGCCTCGGATGCTGACCGCCCTCCATGGTTGATGTGCCCTTCTACAAAGCTCAATGGCTTCGTCTAGCCTACCAGCCCGTACCATGCCATACAAGGCTTGTGCAAGGTTTTTTTCATAGCTCTAGCCATCCGTCAGCTCTGAAAAGGCACTGGCAAAAAGTATTTCACTCACTGCATCATCAGCAGCCAAACTCCTACCGTCTTCCCTGTTGACAGCATCAGGGTCCATCTCCTTCACCAAGCCATCTCTGCTACCAGCTCCTGTACGCAGCGCTTGCATGACACTATGCTTTGTGAACTTCCAATACCCTGTAGTGGCCTCTGGATGTGAAGGTGCAGGTGCGGTTTCTTGTAGCCATTCACGGATAACGACGAGTTCGGTAAGAAGAGGCGAGGCACCCATAATAGCTTGGGCAATGGTAGAAGTTGGGGTATATGGATTTTGCTGAAGTAAATCTCGAGGGGAATTGAGTACGGATTGCTCAGTCTTCCTTGCTCTGTCTTGTAACGTGTTCGTTCTCAGTTTGCACACAATACACATAGAATGAAAGACTAACGGCATAACTGCTTGCAAAAGTGCCCAAGTGTTTTCTTCCAAGCGCATTAACTCGAGTTCATCAGAGTATTCACCGGTCTCTTCGTATGCTAGTATTCTGTGAATACCATGAGTTTCAAATCCTAAAGTCGAAGGGGTCGATAACTCACTGGTCTCGGCATATTTTTCGCATCCGCGGTGCAAAGCCTTGCTCTGGGTCAAAGAGAGCTTCAAGGTCATCTTTATTGGACTGTGCTACAGAGAGAACTTCGGCGTAGGGTTCATAGAGTGCCTCTGCCATTGCTTCGCGTTATTGAGGCCAGTTTTGCCTGGAAATTGTTCAGTAACTGCTAGCACTTTCTGCCAAGTTACACACCACCAAAGTTTTCAAAGCAAAGCCTTTAAAATTACACAGCAGTGCTTTAGACCCAGGAATTTGAGTAATTTGTCGTAAAAGGATGGAGCAGAGAGCAAGAGCAAAAGGCTTGAGCCCAACGCGATCGTGACATGCGTGACCAGACGTGGTTTGGTGTGAGTCTGTGACTCCGTGACTCCGTGACAAAATCGATATATGACTGACTCTCCTTCGCGCTCCCCAAGTCCTCCTGCAAAGCGACCTAAGCTCGAAGCTGCTGAAGACGACCCAGAAAAACTGGAAAAAGAGAAGGATGCGAGCGAAGAAATACCAGAAGATTTGGAGGAAAACAATTGCAGTATATGTTTGCAACCTATGCGAGACAGAACACTGCTGCCAGTCTGTTCGCATGAATTCTGTTTCGAATGTCTCTTGATATGGTCTGGTACGTGAAACTTTACTAACACTGATATCTCACTAACAATCGCACAGAGAAATCGCGACGTTGTCCTTTGTGTACTCAGGTGAGGTATCTACCTCATTTTTTGCATCGTGCTAACATAGAAATCTGGCATAGAACATGGGTGAACATGTCATTCACCACATAAGGGGTCGCTACGACTATCAGAAACACTATCTACCTCCTTTACGATCAAAGTCGCCTCAAATGCTGCCAATGGCGAGGACGAGAGCACCTACAATCCATAGGAGAATACCTAGAGAAATCCGGGAACGCAGTAGAAGAGAGAGACGAGAACGGGAAGAAGCCGACAGACTTGACCGTGCCATTGAGAGTGTGTCAACTCTTTCTTTTTCATTTTTCAAGATCTTTCAACTGATTCCTTTTTTGACAGGGAGGAAATGGATCTATAGACACGATTTATATGCCAAGGTTCGTGAGTGACCCGTCTTGATATGCGCTCAATAATATTTCAATCTTCTTCCAGGCATATTCTGACGAGACTTGTAGCATGTCCCATCCAATTCGTATACTCGTTATCGTCCATGTCCAACCCCAGGGCAATTTAGCTCATCGCAAGATCTCATCTCACGGGCGACGAGCTTCCTTCGTCGGGAACTCCGTGTATGGCCAGATCTGGACGTTGAGGTATGTTTTCTGACGTGCAGACTTTAAAACAGCTGACATGTTTTTTCTCGATCAGTTCTTGACCACCTTCACAATCTCGTTGATGAAGTCCATTGACATTCGCTCCGAGTCCGCCGTCAAGCTACTGGCAGAATTCCTAGACATAGATGAGCCTTATGTTGAGGGCAGAAGACACCGGAACGCTGAGCATTTTGCTCATGGTGAGTTACTTCATGTATTCGCGTTGTATTCGCGTTTTGGGCATTCCTCATTCACAGTTTTTTTACAGAGGTGTACTCTTATCTGCGATCGCCATTCAAAGACCTGTTCGTTTATGACACCATAATCCAGGTAAGATAATCATTTAGGAATCTTATTTTGTGGGCTTCTCGCTCATGTGCATTTATCTTACATTCCTTTAACAGTATGATGCACCTTTAGACGAGCCTTCCAGCAGCTCTAGTTTCCGTGACAGCTCCCGACGATGGCAGCCTCGCTCAAGCCATGACCATTCCCGTTCTTCACACAGTCACAGTCGCAGCCGGTCACCTTCACTTGCAAGACCACGAGGTCATCGCAATCATAGACCCAAATCCAGGTCTCGTTCCATAGGCCTCTCATGGTCACCATCCGGTCGCAGCTATCCCAATGCCGCGGAACGAGAGAGGCATTTATCTCGGGATTATTCTCCCAGACACGGTCGGTCTGGTCGGTCTACTCGGAGACGTAGTCCAAGCTACTACAGCCGTAGTCGCAGTCGCAGTCGCAGTCTTCCTGGTGATGAGGATGCGGAATTACCTTCCTATCATAATTCTCGTGGCGATGTTGGGAGCGGAAGCGGTGATAAATCAAGACCAAGTCGTTCTGGGATGATCGACCAGCATTCAGATTTAATCGTAGGATCTGGTGGACAGGATTTACACGGCAATAATTATGAAGTGCAAAGTGCTGATGGTGATGATCATGATCTTGGTGGCGTGTCATTGTTAGACTTTGGAGAAGTGTCTCTGAAAGGCAAAGACAAAGGGAAAGGGAAAGTTAGGGCATCTGCTCTCATTATGGATCCCAAGTCCGAGTCCGACACACAAGGATCTGTCCCAACAGGTGAGCATTTTCATTTACAGAGATGGCAACCCGTACTGACCGACCTGCCAACCTACTACTTCGCTTACGTTGTAGCTACAACCTCCTCCACCACCACCACCACCGGATCCATCGGCCAGAAGAGATCACTGCCTCCCCGCATGCGTAATCTCCAAGAGTCTGTCCAGGCACATCTTGCGTCCGATATGTCCAAGAGTCAGCCGAAGCGATCTTCTAGGACGACATTGACATCGTCTCAACCGTCTAAATCCGCACCCTCGTCGTCAATAACCAAAGCAGAGTCTGCAAGTCTGAACTCAAGTCTCTCCACGAAACCGTCATTATTATCTCGCTTGTCGAACAGGCCAGCCTACACAATGGCAGAAGATCATCTTCAGGGAGTTGGTCCACCCCACACTGCGTCAGGCTCACACGGTATCGGTCTGTCAAAACACCATGATGTCAATGACGTTGAAATGTCGCCAGCCAATAATTTCAACTCCATAGCACCAGGGCCTAGGCCCTCTACAGACCCAGCAACACCCCAGTCTTCGTCGATGCCTCATGCTGCCGCGCGCCAATCACTCCTGGCTCGTCTGACCAAAGAGAAAGACCAACTCCGAAATGACCGCTCGGCCACGGACGGGAATCCTTTCGAACCCTCAACCAACATATCCATCCACAACTCTTCCTCCTTCCATACAGACCCAGAAGCCCATGACGATGCGCAGCGTACCGCTACCACTACCAGTAACGGTGATGATGATGATGATGATATGGACATGCGGGTACAAAAACATTCTTCTTCGACATGCCACATGGGTGCTTCGGCTTCTTTTTCATCCACGCCGTCCAAACAGATCCCTATTCAAATTCATTCCAATGATAATGGTCATGGTGGTAACAACCTCACTTCACGCTCTCCCGTCCAAACCGTGTCGGATTTCGCCGTCGAGTCCCATCATCCCCAGTACACGACGTCTTTGCGGGACCATTTACTGAATAAACTGGAAGAGAGACGGAGAGTGACGGATTTTCACACTACGGAGTCGAACCTGAACCTGGATAGAGAAAACCGAAACGATAATGACTTCCTTGACGATGGAGGTGACAGCGTTTACGATTCTTTCACGGGCTTGTCGGAGAGTAATACTGGTGACCCTGCAGCTGGCATTAATAACGCTGATAGTATGTCTATCACTACGGGGACCAGTGCGATTCCGTTAGATACAATAGAGACACGATTACGACTCCGTGCTCAGTTAAAAGCTCGGCTAGCGACTGAGAAACGGTACTCCGCCCAGCTGTCGTCGTAGTAATATATGTAGAACAGTGACTCACTTCAATGAATTGGATTGACGTCGGATTGCAGAGAACGAGATGTATTATTATGAGGAATACTATAGTGTGATACAGTAAGTAAAGGCAAAGGATAGTCTGGGCTGCACTACTACTTTTTTCTATGTAGTGTGTAGGTAGGGGCCGATGTAAGTATGTATAGACGAAGAGGCTACATTATGTTGATGCTATAATAGTTTATGGGTTGGGAAGTGAGTCTGGCTATACGTACTCAGATATGCTAAAGAAAACAGTAGATAAGAGTAGACGCTATCAGAGATACACATACAACAAGGAAGATGGCGTTATTCAACAAGACCCAGACTCGTATAGACCAGACAAAGGAGGCAAATTTGCACAAGTCCACAGAGAAAAACAGAGTCGAAAATTAAGATAAATGACAGGGATTAATAGGGAGTGACAGTGTAAGAGACGAGACGCTCAGAAATTATAGGAATAGATAAAGAAAGGCAAACTGAGCATTTAATGAACAAAAGTCGAAAGCTCGTTGAAGACGTTAAAGTCCGTTAAAAAGCGTTATAAAAATCATCGCTGTGAGGACAAATTTGTGAGACGAAGATCGAAAAGATTGCCATGGTCAGGGGGGTCCTCTAGTATCTGTAGAACGAGACGAACGTGGAGGCGTCTGAGACGACCTCGGAGGCGTGATAGCAGAACGAACGGGATCAAAACGAGCCCTTCGTGAGGATCCAGTTGGGTCTGCCGAAGATTCGTCAAGGTCGCGTATAGGGGGCAAGCCTCGAGTAGTGGTTGGTGAGGTAGACAGGCTACGGTCGGAACCGGAAAGAGACCAAGTTCCGGAACCAGGATTGAAAGCAGAACTATCCCATTGAGGTTGGGGCTGCAGTGCAAATGGAGGAGGAAGATTGCCCACCGGAGGATTCTCAACACGAGGCAGAATAACTGATTCGTAAGAGGGCTCTGTATAAGGATAAGGTGGCGCCATGTTGGCGGGCGCTGATCGAATAGAAGGGGTGCGTTGGCCAGGGGGAGGGAAAGCTAAGGGTGGCAAAGTAAGTGACGGGTCGCGATATGGTAGTCGTGATTGTGATGTAGAAGGCCGAGGTACCCGTTGAGGGCTCGGTGTACGAGCAAAAGGAGGTCTGCTGGAGTATGGGCGCGAAGTGACAGGTGAAATTTCAGGCGAGATCCTTTCCATCGATAAGGGAGGCGGAAGTGGACGAGCAGAAGAACCGAATCCAGGGACTCCAGGGCCCAGCAACACCGGCGAAGATACAGGTGGACTGCCAGGATGGGCAGTGGCAGGAGCATAGCGGTGATATCTGTCATCAAACTGCGGTTCTGGGAATACCCTAGGATCTACTGGCGGTGGTCCAGTGTACAATGGCGGTCGGTCTGCATCTGGTGCATTTGTGAATGGCCCGTACTGTGGAGGACGTTGTACTGGAGCCTCATTCTGCGCACGCGGGCGTCGAGCTTTTTGGCGCTGGTTCTGAGATAGGTGGTGTTAGATGAATTTACGACTGTACATGTCAGCCACACTCACTTGAAACCATATCTGAATCCGCCAAACAAGGAGTCAGAATACGCCGCTGGGGAAGGGTATGATATCACTCACTTGTACTTTACGCGCGCTTAGCCCGATAGCACGACCAACCTCTTCCCGCATAGCCGTAGTAGGAAAGCGAGACTGGAGACCTGTGATAAGCCTTTGTTAATGAGAGAGTAAGATGATTAGACATACTTGAGCAAGTAGAGCATGTAGAACAGCGGACTGGTGCGGTGTGGTAAGGGTACGAGTTCTCTTCTTCTTCGGGGCTTGCACAGGCGCCGAAGACATTTCAGACTGCTGGCTCCGCTCTGCCTCTTCTGTATCTGCTAGCCCACCCTCTGACGAAGGACTTCTAGATCGATCACTAGGCACTTTGATAGAGTCGCGACGAATTCGTTTTGCCATGGGTTGTTCTTCGGGGGAATCTTCTCTGGGACGTGTACGGGAGGGGCGGGATGGACCGGCAGCGGTTTCAATATGCGGGGACGTAGAGGAATGGACAAATGAATGGAATTGAGGTGAACGAATAACGCGTTCTCCGGTCTGCGGAGGTGGGGAGTTGTCGTGTGTCTGGTGTCGTGAAATAGTAGGTGCAGTGGCAGCGCCCTCGAACAGTGTTGGTGTTGGTGTTGGTGTTGTAGACGGCTTCGTAGACGGAATAGCAGTAGTTAGAGAAGGCGAAGGGGATTTAGACATCCAGTAGGGGGAGAGAGAAAGCGGGAGTAAAAAGGTCCTCGATGCGGCCTCAAAGCATCCAGGACCTAGTTGGAGGAAAGGAAAGAAGAAGGGAAATGAACGCCAGGGTTGGGTTTAACACCAGAATATACATGTGTGCAACGCGTCGGAAATTGCAACCAGGGGAAAATAATATCGAACTCCCAAGCCGGTAGAACGATCTAAGAGATCGGTAACGGCAACAATTCAATTAAGTGGATTCAGAACACATTTTGAACAACTTGCCCTCGGGCTTCGTCCTAAAATTATGCTGCCACAGGTGCCTATTAGCATTGCCAGATGTAGCCTTCTAGTGCTACCAGCAGGCATCAACAGCGCAGAATGAGCCATATCCTGGAGACAACCAAGGAGGGAGATCTAGACAACCGTTGCACTAATGTTAGGGTTGTAACAAGCAACCGTGTCCCAGGAACCTGTGACATAATATTTTGTGACTCCGTGCGACATTATCTCCGGATTGAGACGTCTCTCCGATTTCTGAAAATATTTCGGACCCCGGGGTACTGTAACTCACAATAAATATGCGAGAGACCGCCCCGAGCTCGACGAAATTCCATATATGTCTATTGCACTGGAAATTCAATTTACAAGTCGGCGGAACAACCGTGTATAATTATACCGCAACCCTTAGGCTTCTACGTGCCCAGCTGGCCTAGTACCTGGACGGAAGGACAGTATGCGAGCGTAAAGAACACCAAAGCAGAGAAGGTTTTGGCCCATGCTGCAAGTGTGTCATATACAGTAGGACTATGACACGAGTCTAGACCGCCTCAAATTCTCCATGGAAGTCCCAAACATCGACCCTGGCTGTGAGCCCGCATCGCAACTGCACTGGAGGCTTGAGACACAGGTCGGAGAACCCATGGACTGTCCAGAACCTAGAGATGTGGCAGGCAAGACAGTATTCTGGGAAAAGGTCGTCAACGTAGGGGTTGTTCTAGGACAAAGAGAATGCGGGAAGTACAACTGTTGGGGAGGGTCACAGGGAGCCACTCACAATTTATCATCATATCGGCGTGTTGGGTGGAACAGCTATCATGTACAGATTCAGTAAAGGCCGTTCATGAGGCTTATGTCGAGGCACCTTATCCATCATTAAACCTAAAATCGTTTCAAAACCTTGTCGAAGCCTCTAATGAGCCTCCCTTAATAACAAAGAATATATAGATTAGAGCAAAAAGATTTCGTACCCCGTCCTTGGTGGAACTGTAAAAGATTGTTCATGTGGCCAAACCTGTGTGTCAACGTTTTCAGTTGGCTTCGGAGCTGACTGCAAAATGGGCTCGGGGACTGTAATCGGAATCAGCGTGGTCGATTTAAAGACAATAAGGCCAATAGAGCGCTGGATAAAGAAGGACCTCAATTTCAAACATGACTGAAGATTCGGGAAGAGTTTGGGAATACACTGTTAGAAGGGCACTTATATTTGGTTTGTGGTGGCACGGTTCGAGTGCGGCTGCACTCGAAGAATGTTCTTTGCCTAATCGATGCAGCAACGGTACCGACAAGTGTCCAGTGGATATGTCAGCAAACGGTGCTGGTAGAGGAGGATCAACACATGAT
This sequence comes from Tetrapyrgos nigripes, assembly GCA_013368315.1. Lineage (NCBI taxonomy): Eukaryota > Fungi > Basidiomycota > Agaricomycetes > Agaricales > Campanellaceae > Tetrapyrgos > Tetrapyrgos nigripes. The sequence goes on from JAACJM010000017.1 coordinate 210,926, forward strand.
AGAGTAGGAAGCTTTCATTTGTCGTAAATAGTTGACGCTGGACGCGATTGACAGGTTAAAAGGCCGTTGCATATAGATAGATACCATACAAGAGCATGCATCTCACCTATCTACACCATTTCCAGCTGAAAATCCTTCAGATGAAAGAATCAGCGACTACATAGTAACTTACATATCAAACTACGGAAAGTATCTTTCCGCCAATAAACATCTTATAATGAACAGAGATCCGAAATCTGCCATCGGGAAGGAGAAGGCGGCGAGGAACATAATGAACATAAATGAAAAGCGCAGAGAAATGTTGCCACAAGTATTCCGTTGACCATAGGACTGAGCATTTAGCTCAAACAGCCACTATCGAAACAGATCTGCTTCATCGATTCAGAACAAAAAAGAGCTCGATATAGATACAGACTCGTGAGCGCTGTAAGAACGGAAGGATGACACTCGCAAAAAAATCCACTGACCTCCAAAAACACTCCAGAATAACATAACCGTTCAACAGCTTGATTCGTCACTCAAGCAGTGAGCTTGGACTCGTTTGGAAATTAGACTGTCAGGAAAAGAAGCACAATCTGACCATTCTAAGATCCTTGACAACCAACATACGCTAGCGCTGCTAAAATTGTTATGTAGGACACCATGGTAAGCAACGCTCCGGAGTTTTGGTAGACGTCTTCGGCAAGTTCTACTTTGTGTATGTGGGCTGTCTGCCCGTTACTACAACTGCAGTGAAGCGAACATGAAATCAGAACAAATAATATTTCTTGGAATTGTGCACCTTCGCAACCGCAACCCTCGGAAGGGATACCGATCACAATTAAAAAAACGCAGCAGCAGATTTCTAGCCCCGTACTTCTGGATCGTGGTTGGATTTTCATTTTCTTCCATTGAAACGATGGCCGGATATTAGAAAGAAAATGAAAGGAAAATGAAGCCGGTTTCACTCGTCCCAGCGCGACAATGAGAGTGGTTTCGAACAGAGAGCCTTGACAACCAAATACTTGCCGTAATGTTTCGCATCTCACACGTGATCGTGACGAGTCTGAAGGTGGCCCTTTCGGTTAATTTGCTCTTGATTCTTGATCCTTTCAGTTTAAGGTTCAAGGCCCTCTCAAGGTTTAGTCTTTCCGAGGCATGCTGAACAGCGCGGTAGAAACATATCCTCATTATATCCGTTTAATTTCAGGCAAATCCCGAACGCCCAGGCTTAGAAAGTCCAATTACAAACGAAACGGGACCAAGTTAGAATCTACAAATCCAGACTCTAATATTACGGTCGACTTTTGAGCAAAAAGATTATTAGGATAGATTATTGGACCAAGGGTGATAATTACCCCATGATCTGTGAAATGGATCTCGCGATTCCTCAGCGGGAAGTGGAGGAATGAATAGATCAGGAGAAGATGAACGGTCATTATTACTACTGCGACCATGACCTTGACCTTGTATGGAGGACGAATTGGGGTGTCGATTGGGAGAAGCAGGTCTGGAAGCAGGACGGGAAGGAGGACGAGAAGGGGAAGAATAGATTGGTGTCGAACCGTGGTGCGTTGTCCGAAACCGCGAGCCTCCAGGACCGAAATTGGATGGATAGTGCACAGCTGACTGAGGTAAAGGCTGAGGTAGGGACTGTTGGCGGCGTATAGACGAGTCATGGGATGCACTCGATCTATCCGTGTTCAAGTCCGCGAAAGACGTGTGTGCCTGTTGTAAAGACATGGAGGAGTGCCGTTCAGGAGCTGTAGGTTGTCTCAAAAGACCGTGAGGACTTCGATGGATCTGTGCCGATTCATCGAGTTGATACGGTGTGGCCGGTCTATCGTGTATGACCAAGCTCGACATATGTTTGGCGGCCACTTCTTCTACTGACAGAATCTCGGGAGGAGGTTCCCAGATAGTCACATTGCGTCTAGTAGAGGAACCTGGTGTCGCCGTATTTCGATAGAGGCTAGGAACAGGATGTCGACGATTGATGTCATCGTCTGTAAAATCCTCTTCGCTATCCTCTTCTGCATCCGATGAGTCATCATTTGAACTTTCATCATCCGGGGAAGAATCGTTCGAAGCCTCGCGTGCATTCAGCTGATATCGATACACAGAAGTACCTCGACTTTCCGAAGGTTTGGATATGTGGCCGGGTGCTGATCCAATATCCGGAGGTACGAAAAAGTCACGCGGGTAAGGTTGAGCGTTGTGCTCATGGCCAGAGCTATGATGGACATGATGGTCCCGATGATCGCAAGTGGCTGCAGAACGAGATGAAAGGTCGAGATTATTTGGATTTGGATGCCATCCCGTAACCAGATGAGGAACCGTTCCAATCTGAAAGCGATCGGTAGATACAGGCCTAGGGTCTGGTAATGGTGGGCCACTGCCGGGAGGCTGTATCCCTGTCTTCCCATCGGGAAGAAACGCTTGGACCTGATCTATGTTATACTCCAGAGCTCCGTTATTGGTGGTGGCCAACACGGCCAAGACACCCTCTATCCTCTCTCGTCTTTGTATGAGCCGATGTCGGTCAAAATTTTTGTAGTTCATGTCAGAACATTCAGACTCGAGCCATTGTTTGACGCTTTCGACAGTCCATGGAGTAGAGCGATTTCTACTTTTCGAGGCTAATAATGGAGGTCTTGTCAGTACAGATATATAGCAAAAAGAAATGTGACAAGCCATTGACTATCCCACCATCCCATACACCGCCATCAGATGTTGACTCGAAGTGAGTCAGGCAGTCATTCTATCCAAATGCCAACTTTAACCCACCACTAATAGAACCCAAAGATTTTCACGAGTCTCCAAAGGAAGAACACTCACATCAAGAATAAGCAAATGTCAGAAGAGTCTTTGAGCGAGTACCGATGAATCTTTAGAGCGACTGCCCAGGCTGCAGGAATGCTGACTATCGTCAATTTGTTGTTGCTTGATATAAATACGGTATTACGACGAATGTTGTCGGGTTTGATAGAAGCCGTATACACAGGATCGGTAGTATGACCCGTCCTCAAGCTGCAAAAAGAATGAGATGAGTTCCTCAAGTATCAGAACATAGAAAAGCCCACTCTTCGTGTACCGGTAAGCCGGCATCTGCATCGCTGTTCATCCAGTCAACGCCCAAACTAAAGTTATGCCCCATCTGAACGGCTGTCTCATGTATACACCTCTTCAACCTCTCACCCGGATTCGGAACTCCCTGCGTCTCGTACTCTGCGACGAAGGAACGGTGTATATAGTCTACATCTCTTGTCGTGAATCGTTGCGTCTCCACCAAGAACCCGCTATGCGTCGCCCTCCGGTCCGCGATCTCGTGAAGCCCAGAATGAAGTAGCACGCAAGCTCCTCCATGCGCTATCAAGCGAATAGGCAGTCCACGAAACTCGGCCTCGACGAGTTGAGAAAGCTTCTCCAGCACTTGTATGAGCGTTTCTCGGGTAAACGCGTAATAGTTTTGGGGTGGGGGAACGTACGGGCCTGCCGGTTGTAGACCTTGAGCAGTCTGGACGTTGGGAGCATATTGGTGTCCAAAGTTAGGGTAGCCAAAACCGCTAGGATACTGCTGATACTGCTGTGGGTACTGGTACATGATGAAGGCTTTGAGCTGCTGACGAAGGGCTCAGAAAGAGGGAATATGCTGTGCTCCACCCTGTCAAGGATTGACAAAGCCGTCGGGTTATGACTCGTTTCAATGCCTTCGGTACGTGAAACAGCAAACGCCCATGGAAGGACGACGTGCACAGCAGATAGTATACCGATAATCGTCGTATGCGTGAAAGCCTCGTTTACAACACGTGGCCCTTACGCGTCGCGGCAAGGGCGCTTCAAGGGCGCTTAAGTAGTATTGCGCCTTTCACAGCGGGCTTGACAATCTGTGTCGTCGTCGCGCGAACCTTGCTGAGTCTACTTCTCCCGACGAGAAGCATTGACTTTCGATTTGCTGACTGAACAAGGTTTCAACAATGGTTTCAATGCAATGAGTAGTACTTACTTGCAGACTGTTCCAGTTCCCTTCAAGTTATCGAGGTCCTTTATCTGCGACTCGAAGGGTAAGTGGCCATGGCTCTCTTTGCGCCTGCGCAAAACTACCCCGGGGTCGACAATTTCTGCTGAGAAAGTGCCAAAATTCTTAGCTCGCGTGAGCTCATGTGGTGTGGCTCAAAAAGCCTAAGATCTGCTGAATCGGAATGGTGGCGGAAGAGCTACTCGGAGTCACTGGGTTTACTTCAAGTTGAGGGGTACCAAGAAGAGGGTTTCTCATTGCCATCAGATTGCTTAAGTTTTGATGATCTGGAAGCTATTTGATTTCTCGGATTTGGAGTGAGGTCAATCCTCTGTTCGTACTACCACTACATTGCCACTGTTACTCTTCAACTGCAATTTGCTTTCATTCAGATATACCAAAATCGTCAGGCATGTCTTTGAGTCTGTTCAAGCCTTTGAGTCTACGTGAACGGTGTTCCCTAACTCAGAGGCTTCCAGTGACATCGTGGCTCTCCCGAAAATATCTCCAGTTCAACATCATAACGAGGAAACCTTTGGGTCCTATATCCGGGTCTTCGCTAACGGAACCAGACAGTATCCAGACTAGTGCTTATCTGGAATGATTTTCTCGAGGACTTATTGTTATCTATTTCAATGTAAGAGTTCTGAGGTTCTCATGACTGCTCGTCGGAGTCGGAGTCGATTCTTGCCCGCGGAGTGTTAGCACAGGAAGGAAACTGCCACATGAATGTCGCTTCACTGTATGGCTCACTCACCTCGAGCGTAAGTTTATGCCTCACCAGCTTTTCCATTCCATGGGTTTTCCACTGACGACCTTACGCGACGTCCGGGCCTAATTTCGCCAAGTACTAGCTTGAGAGATTGAAAGAGAACTCTCATTGATGTGTGTTAGCCTGAAAGTCATTCAAGGAGCTGTAAAATGACACCGTAGTACATTCAGTCACTAAATTCCGCCGTCATCCTGCATTTAGCGAGAGAGATGTTTTCCTGAGCGAACCAATAAGGAGCTACTTGTTAAGATTCAAGTTGGGTACGTACTTACCGCTAAGTGGCTTTCACCTGATCTGCTACAAGAATCTAGATGAGATCAACCTATTCATTGCCACGGCTTCTGACCAAAGACTTCTGTTGATCTTCTTGAAGTTCTAAGTCCGTATTACTGGACTCGGAGGCCCACATGAGTATCATGTGGAACGCTATATTCAGAGACTTCTGACATAACGTGGATACATATCCTTTCTACCGTTGCCCTCAAGGACATGGTCTAATTCCTCTGCGCCAATGTCGACTTGGCATCGGCACTCAGGTCCCGTTACAGCGTGACATCAAACGACACGTCGATGCGTGGACTAAGTCTATGGACTGGAATTAAGTGAGTGCGCGGTAGGGAGGCGAGAAGACGGTCGAAACGTTGGGAGAGCAGAGGGAGGGGGGTGTCCTGGGGTGTCCTGTAGGTAGACGGTTCAGTAAGTATTCGAAATAAATATTAAAATTCTGAGAAACATCCGGGATGGAAACGGACACTGGCTGGGCCAATGGTTTCGATGATTCCGGTGCAGATAGAGAAAGTGGAAGGACTGTGGATGGAGGGCAGAACGCGCTCAGGAGCCGGAGACTTCCAAAAACAGATATTCACGTGCTGCGAAATATCCGAGACGCGTCTTGCCAACATCTAAATGTCGGTACGCGCGCAACAGCTATGGATCTATCACTAAGGTGTATACCATATGGTCTAGAGTGTCTATCGCTTTTCCGTGTATGATCCGAGTAGATTTCGAGATTTTACGAGATGGGAAAATCTCTGAGACGCGTATAAAACGCGTCTACCTAAGGTGGGTACGCGCAACAGACCTCCATCATCAACTTTATTCACTCACTTCATATGTGTCCAGAGGAGTTTTCACCTAATCAAACACTAGCTACCACTACCACTTCTACCTAAATCTCCATTTCCTTCCAACTCCAGACTACATAGTATACACCTTAGTGATAGATCCATAGGCTGTTGCGCGCGGACATTTAGATGTGGGCAAGACGCGTCTCAAATATTTCCCAGCACGTGAATATCCGTTTTTGGAAGTCTCCGACTTCTGAGCGCGTTCTGCCCTCCATCCACAGTCCTTCCACTTTCTCTATCTGCACCGGAATCATCGAAAATATTGGCCCAGCCAGCGTCCGTTTCCATCCCGGATGTTTCTCATGGACCAATCAAAATATTGATTTATTTCGAATACTTACTGAATTGTCTACCTACAGGACACCCCCCTCCCTCCGCTCTCTCAACGTCTCGACCGTCTTCTCACTTCTCCACCGCGTACTCACTTGACTCCAGTCCATAGACCAAGTCTACATCGACGTCTCCTTTGATGTCACGCTGTAACGGGACCCAGGTACTGGTGTGCCAAGTCGACATTGGCGCAGGAGAATTAGACCATGTCCTTGAGGGCAACGGAACTTTCCCACTCGAGCTTTATCCGATGCTTCGTGTTATTTCGACTTGCCATTGTCGGTACGTATACTCCGCCGGGGGTTGCTACACCCTCGAACTAAGTAGGATGGCTCGGGCACTGCGGGAGAAAGCAAAAGAAGCGAAGGAAGACTCCCAGTCAATTCAACTCGGGCAGCCTCAGGCAGCCTCTCAACAGCTCCTGAGTAGCCGATGTCTTCGACTCGGAATGGTCACGACGCATGTAGCCGATAATACAGTATACTGGTCTTCACTCTTCTTCACTGTTCACTTGTCTCCTGCGGTCTCCTTCACATGATTATCAACTGTTTTGACCAATTGCAAGTTTCTGACAGTTTCAACGGAGGAAAGGTAAGTATGTACTAGGGTGCGCGGCCGTATCTAGTTACGGTTTTGGACGTCGTCCGACATGCACATCCATATGTCGGCGTCGCACTACGAAGCTACTACTATGCAGTAGAGTATTTGAATGCGTCAAAATCGGAAGCCTTCGAGGGCATGGGTTGAATTCAGACGACTTTATTCAAACAAGGTCAAACGTGTTTTAAAATACTTATCAGCCACTGGAATTTGAAGGATAGGCATCTCGCGATCGGTGAAGAACTCTTTGACGACTTGTTTCGTCCGTGCTAGTAGCCCTGAATTCGTTCAGCGACTTGGGCTTGTGATAACCATTTTGTTGATATCACAGGCATCGATTACTATAGATTACTATAGACTCTAGGTGAAGTGAAAAATGCTACATTGAAGAAAAGTATCCCTTTCACGGACCTGAACCTGTTTTGATTGCGAACTGAAAAGGAGAGCAGGGTAGGTGGAATTTGGAAAATGCTGCACAAAGGAATTTGACGCTTCCGCTCCGTGCGAGTATTGAAAAGCAACTAATCTTCGAAGGAAAGGTGGGTAAGACCTCCAGCTGCCCCTCGGAATGAAGTGAACGTAATATCAGTTTTTGATATTTCTTCCCACTCTCGCCGATACCTATCATGAATCATGATGTATGTAGTCTCTAGAACCAAAAAGGCATGTTCGTTCTCTTGGCTCGGGTCCTCCACCGAACGTCTCCTAACGTTCTTCAACTTTGCACTCCTGTTTTCAGGGGCAGCCGTGACGCATAACAAACCCCCGCTTGCGTAAAGTGTTGCCAAAACGCAGGGGTCTAGCGCGTAACACTGGGCTAGAAGCCTCGATACGGAAAAGACTTCCTTTTTTGGTAAATCATCCGGGATAAGCTTTGCTATATACGGTTGCCGAGGAGGGACAGGTAGGTTTTTCGACCAGGCTCAAGATCGAGAGGGCAAGCGCCTATTGCTATTCATTCTCACTGAATTTCCGGTCAAATTACCTCTGCGGATGCGCTCGCCCGACGCCGCTGGAGGTTAAGTTTCCCAACAGTATACCGCTACACAGGTATCCAAAAAATATGTATGTCATTTTTTCAGAGGTCATTAATGTATAACATGCAAGCGTTGTTCTGGACATTACCACACACATGAAAGAGATTGAGAGATCTGAGGGATACAATTTGGGGTACAAGTATGTGTAGGTTTATGATCAACTTCTGTTATGTTTTCTCAAGTTTGATCTGACCTTAACATGTGGACAATACCTTCCTGGCCCTTAGCGAGCACTGGTCGGAAAGATTGCGAGGACCCGCAAAGCTAATTCGGCAGGAAATTCATTCAGAAATGAATCAATGGGCGCCTATGCTTCCGAGGGTTGGCCGTCGATCGAAATCCTACATGAGCTTTCGCGGCAACCGCAGTGTACTGAGGAATGGATGCATTAACTACTTTACTATTTTACGGACTGTGAATGACCGAAAACTTGACCTATACAAGCCTGTACAGCAGTTAAGGTCAGAGGAAACCATCTCACTAGGCAGAGGGGGAAAGCCTAACCTTAATTGACGTCTGAATAGGCCTAGTGCCTCGATGCTTGAGCCTTGTTCGGGCTCAAAACCTACCTGTCCCTGCTCGGCAACCGTACTATAGGAGACAAAATGTGGCGCCGGGTTGCTGTCTAGGGTTGAGCGTAACGCTCCAGGGCCCCAACAGGGCCCTACATAGACTTTTTTCGACACAGCTCGTGGCCTGTTCTGGCAGGCAAATGTGGCAGCCACAAGCATCATGAATAACATAAGGAGGAGCCTAGAGTGACCTCATTACTCCTCCCACTCTGATATTGCCGCAGCCGCTAAGCCACCTCTGACTGACGTCGATGTCTGCAGGTTGAGTTCATACTGATGTTAATTCGAGGAGTTGACTCCAATACGGAGACTCTTCCTTCACTGTCGGCCGGGATCTTCTACAGCACTGCGAGAGCTTCATCTACTTTCGTAGGAAAGCAGCCACTTACGGTAGCAATAACGTATATCAAGGTACGCCGCACGCGTACGCAAATCACACGGTAACCAACCATCTTGAATGGTTTCGTTGATTTACCCTCGTTCCTCATATCACAGTGATGTCTGTTGAAGGTGCCCGTCGAGCCAGACAACCTCCTCAACCTCCAGCCCCAGTGCAGACTCACGACCATCCCATGGCAAGCGTCGTGAGATTCTCGAGTCCTCCAGCAGAGGATCAACTTCGTGCTCAAGCGGGAAGTCCTGGTCATCACGTAGTCGATGTCGACATCAATGGCACCGAACCGAGCGCTTCAGAACTCAGTCTAAGTTACGGTGCCGACCCAAGAGCAAAACTTCCTTTTAGGAAACGCGTACGCAGATCCATTCGTAGGGTTTTCGAGGAAATATGGGCGGACGCGTTGTTCTTTCGTCTTCCGGCTATGTATAAGGAACGTGTCTCGCAGGCTGCTATGGGATGTGGGTGTTTGGATAAAGGGAAGTCGAGGGTGCGCAATTGGACGCGTACCAGACGAGGAGCGAAGTCGTCGCGACTGTCAGGGTATCGACCAGGAGGACTCGAGGAGACAGGAGAAACGGAGACGGAGAATGAGACGGATACAGAGATAGACCACGTCTATGGAGGAAAGCAGGTGTTTCGAGCGTCACGAACCTCGCAATTGAGTCATGGAGCAAGTCGAGAATCGGTCAACACGTTTGGGGATTGGGATTGTAGAGCTGGAAGCTACTGGGATGGCTTGGTTGGAGATCTCTTGCAAGAGTGGAAGACGACGGGTATTGGGGCTGGTTTGGTGATTGTGTGAGTGTGTCTTTCTTACACGTCTTTTAGAATTGGTAACTTACAAGCATTTTTGAATAGGGCGTCGTTGTTACTTCTTCAGCTTACACCTACGGATATCATCACAAGGACTGGATGCGTTTTCTCCTTCATTTGTGCCGCAACATCTCTCCTGAGCGCGATAGCTTGCATGGTCCGATTCAGTGGAATGCGTATGGAAGGGAAAGCAACTATATTGGCGCAGGTGAGTACTCATTGAATGGGTTACTGAACTATACAAATCTCTCTCTCTCTCTCTGATACATGCCATCCTCTTTTACAGAAGTCCCTTGAAAAGGACTATGTCATCTGGTGGAACATTTGGATAGCAATCTCGGTACCTCTAACGTGGTCCATCTGGTCCTTGGTCCTACTCCTTACTTCTGCTATGACTTTCACATGGCGTTCCACAGCCGGTTCCTCCCTCAGTTCCATAGGAGCTTCTGTAACGGATACAGTTCTTCCGTTCCGAGTGGTCCTTGGAATACGCGTCGGCGTATCAGCTTTGCTTGGGTTAGGAGTGTTGTCGGTGATGATGATGCTCGTGACGCTGGACAGGTTGAAGGGACGAGAAGTTATGTCGGAACGGCCAGTCAGCGTTCCCGCTCTTGGCGGAAGGGTTGGTCGCGGACATGCTCGAGGACGGCCCGATAGTCAGTCTTCAGACGATGATCAACAATTCGTCTCGAGGGTTAGCAGAGATATAACTACTATAACACCGCAGGCTCAGCCAGAACAGCCTCGGAACCAGACAGGAGATTCAGAGCCACGAGTAGTATTTCCTACTCTGACACCTGGGTCCGCAGCCCACATCCAGAATGCACCAGAAGCGTCGGCATCGAGTCCAGAACCTCAGGGTTCTTCGCCGCAAGGACCGCTCAGCCCATACCTATCCTCCAGCAGCGACGTGCCAGCTCATCCAAGCCGATCAGATCCTTCTCTTCCAGCTCGTATTGGGCAGGTGCAAGGAAAAGGCAAAAGGACCGTTTCAACTTCTCAGCTTGTCGGGGTACCAGTGACGTCTAGTAGCAACGCAAGTTCCGGATCAAAGGGAAACGTTTCGAAATCGGCAGTCAGCGGAAAGTCAACGGGAAGTGGTTCTGGGGCAGGGAAGCGTAGCGGACAGTCCGGACAGACTGCACAGCGCCAGAGCCATAGTCGTAAATCCAGTGCAGCAAGCGTTGCTAGGCCCAAGAGACAGTCAAGAACCACCAGCACGCAAAGTCGGACTGCTCAAGGGACAAGTCATTCGGGAAGGAGATGAAGTCAGAGTCGGATCCTGGACAGATACACGAACTATTTTAGTAAATGGACACTTTTCCTTAGTGCTTACAGTAGGATTTTGTATTCTTCCGATTTGTAGGATATGTTTTCGGAATCGTTGTAATGCGTCGATACCCTGTGCATGGCATCATGTGACCGCGTTTAGAAGAGACGCGAATCCTTCAGACGTCTGTGAAGGTTTCCAAGCAACTTTGAAGACATCAGACCAGCAAGACCAAGGTATTTCACTGTTCAGGGAAGGAGGGAGGAAAATTTGTTGTTGTTATTTTTCGGGGACACCCGCTCCCGCCAAATCTGAAATTCCTCGCAAAATTCTTCGAATTCGAAACAGCCATCCAAACAATTTAAATGATCGCCTAGACCCTTCCGTCCCTTTTGACCCGCTACTACCATGTCTTCTTCGACTACGCGTAGACGCTCTTCGCGTTTGGCTGAACTAGCTGTCCAAGCAACAGCTAACACTAGTGCTTCAAGTGATACTGTTGACGACCAACCGAAACGAAAACGTGCACGCATCTCTTTGGACTATGACTCTGAAGACGAAGACGAAGATGAAGAGAAGGTCCCTAAGCTGCGAGGCAATCGTGGAAAGCTTGAAAAGCTCACAGAGATTCCTTTGGACATTTTATTCGAGGTGCGTGGTATTTATGTCTTCCATGTACTGCAATCGCTGACTAGGGTGTTCTAGATATTTGGATATTTGACTCCCTACGATGTTCTGCGATTGGCACGCACTACGAAGGGCCTCAGGACCCTGCTTATGAGCAAGTCGTCGAGTTCAGTCTGGCAAGCTGCTCGTTCAAATGTCCCCGCCTTACCATCGCCGTTGGCAGGCATGAGTGAACCAGAGTATGCCAATCTCACCTTCGATGCGCGTTGTCATGTCAGTACCCACGCGCGCACATACCTACCCTTTGCCTTGTGTCTCAGTCTGATGTCATTCCATTTTCCAGAGCTGCAATTCCTTGAGGTGTGAAAACATCATTTGGCGTTTCAGCACTCGCCTTTGCAACAGATGTCTACCTTTATTGTGCGTTTGTCAATTTTGGTGTGCCTGACTTTGGCTAATTCCGTTTACAAGGTTCACTCCTACGGAAAATTTGACCGCTCCGGATTTCATGCCCATGCTTTGGCAGTACAAGAAAATGCATGGCTATCTGCTTCTCGACTGCGTGCCTCATATTAGCATTACACCTGGAAAGGAACCTTGTGAGTATAGAATACTCTGGGCCAGCCACCCTAACTCATCAAAAAATTTTCGCTAGTCCGCACAGCCTCAAAAAACCTCTCTCTAGAACGCGCTTATCTGCAGCCCCTGGTTGACCGACTCCTAAACGAGTACAGAAACACCAAGGACGACAGTTCTGCTCTGGCTGCATGGATCAAACTCAAAGTGAATGTCCAGCAGGCTCTTCAAGAGGCGAGTAATTCCCTGTGTGAATCAGAGCAAGTCTGACACCGTTCTGCAGGACACAAAAGCGTATGAACAATGGCATTCTGCTCGGCTAGCTAACCGGAGTGAGGAGCTTGAGAAGACTAGGGTTCGTCGGCGAGAAGCGTGGGTTTCCTACAACTTGGATTTCTCTTTACCTCACTCACCATCATCATCGTACAGTATTCTTCAGCGTTTGAGCAAACAGGGCTGGGAGAAAGAAGTCAAGTTTGTCAAGGAGCACCGAAGCTGGGATTTCAACAAACATGCGTTGGTCTATCAAACCAAAGATCTGACTGACCGTAGTGCGCATATGTATTCTTTCTCTGTCTTTGATCGGCTCTGATAGACCATGTTCCTTCTAGTCTGGAAGAACATCGAAGAGCCCATGACCCAATTCATGGAACAAATCCGAATTATCCGCATACGCAAAGAATGTCGACCTCGGTATACAATCTTACGGAAAGTCTATCCTGAATACGTGGATCTCCAACCACCAGATCTCCTTGTCCCCATCATCGGCGACGTTCTTCCCCTCAATCTCGTCAAAGAAATCGCCGAACAGCCATGCTCAGAGGAAGACCCTCTGGATGAAGATATCTTCCAACCCCTTCTCGACCTTCTTCCCGAAATTTCTCGCGCTTGGGCTTCTGAAGTGGAAGAAGAACTCGTCAAAATAGCCAAGGCAACCAAACCCGATTTCCAGCCTTCCTCTCTCAAGCTCGCAACGACTGTCTTTCAGTGTAATAGTCTATATTGCAAAGAACGCATGTCGTATGATATGATCCTCAAACACTCGTGTGCGACTTCAGCGAGATTCACGGCTCAAGGAGAGAGGAGACCTGAACAATTCTCGGGGCAGATAGAGGATGCCGACTTTTTTGGAGCTATGCCATGGAATGAGGGTGGGGATAGGGTTAACTTTGATCTTGTAGGGTCTGCGAAGGCGAAAGTGATTGTAGAAAAGCTGGGGTTGGATCCTGCGATAACGACTGGGGAAAATTTGGACCGGGGTGATTATGCATTCGAGTGTACGCGGTGTAAGAGGAAGAGGGATGGCAGGGAGTGCAGATATCTTATGCGTTGGCAAAAGGCGGTATGTGTCTTGTTGTCTTGCATGATTTGTTTTGATTGACGAGACGACGTATCCCTTTCCGTTTTTGATTTTAGCTGAACCACTCCTGCAAGACCCAATTTTTGGTTAAGAACCCTCGTGAAGGACCTGAACATGAAGCCTTCCTTCGAGCTGAGACTGAAGCTGTCTTTGATGGGGATCGCAGACATTCTTGGGGCTGGGGGGCTAGGCCCGTGCAGAAGGCTTTGGCGTGTAAACATGAAGGATGCTCCCAAAGATTTTCTTATGACGGGTTCAAGCAGCATCTTTTTGACGTGTGCGTGGCTTTCCTTTCTCTTGTGAGGACTGATATTGATATTCTGTTTCCCGTTGCGTGTAGGCATCAGAAACGCAAAGTCGAGAGTTCTGACTGGACGTGGTCGGCTTGTGCGACGTTCTCGGAGGTGTATAAGGACCTCTGGGTTCCTGTGCGGAAGACAGCATGATTTGGTCAGCTCGAAGACGACAAGAATATGACTTAAATGACCAGACACATAATGACCTAGACATTTCCTTATTTCTCGTCATTCTACATACCCATGTTACGGTTCTCTTTTAGCTCCTTAAGTACATTCACTATAACCCTTCCGTATAATCCGTAATTCTAGCAGTGCATAATGCGTTTTGTTGTTGTTAATCTTATACTACGGTTTCTTTTCCCTCTATTACTACCTGGAATGTATCATAGTTTTTTCTTGGTCTTTTCAATCAAGGAACTTTAGCATAATGCGTGAGACACTGCTGAGGTAGAGGAGGTTATTCCAGGACAGACATACATGGCTATATTGTTGATTGTAGTGCTACAGAAACATGATACAGCTTTCTACTTTACAAGTCAAAAGACCTCTATCCATACATCTTAACCACTTCCAGGAGGACCCAGCCTGACTCCCTCCCTCTCCATTCTCTCCTTATCCTCCTCCTTCGCGCCCATCAAATCCAACAGCTCTCGTCTACCCATCTTCCTGTCTTCACCTTCACCAGACCCCTGTTCGTCATTCACAAACATCCATACGCTCTCAATAGCGTTCGGCTTCCCGTGTCTTGGATTCGCTCCATGCTCAACGAGTAGTCGTACAAGTGCATGATGACCTTTGAAAACGGTGCCAGCGAGGATACTCTGTCCTGCGTTATTGAGACGTTCGGTATCGGCTCCACGAGATAGAAGCTCGCGAGAGAGATCGAGGTGTCCGGCATATGAGGATAACATGAGTAAAGTGTTACCTGGCAATGATTTTGTCCGGAATTTCGGAGCGGTGATTAGTGCTAGTAACGAGAAGAGTTCCTAGGTTGACAAGTGCTTACCCTGATGATTGGTCAGATTAACGGGAAGACCAGCATCAATTGCAGCAAGCAGAAGCTCCGAATTTCCTTGCCTCGCAGTGTCAAACATTCGGGCAGCAAAGTCAAGAGTTGCTGAAGACAAGGAAGATGGATCAGGCTTCGGCGGGCTTGCATTGGAGTCATGGGTTTGGTTTTGGTTTTGGTTTGGGACGGTTCCAGTACCGTTTACCATCAGAGTATCAGTAGTTCCATTCTGTGGCAGAAGAGATATCTTGTCAGTTGCGAGTTACCCGCACAAGCTGTACTGACCATCATGGCAGTTTCAGTAATCGGGACCTCGGCCCTCGGGGAATGGAAGTAATTTACGGAATATGTTTTGCTTCGCCGTTCGAACAAAACAAAGGCGAGGACATTGCCGCTTTGTCCAAAACCTTGAACTTTAACATTTTAACCTCAAGTCCCTCGAGCATTAGCGAGACTTGCAGCTTGACATGCTCGCCGTTAATGGGACCTCTTGGCACAATTTCTGAATCTCGCGGCCTTCTCCAACAAACCCTTTCAGCAACCCGAAATGAAATCCAGAACATACCGCATAGAGTTAAGTAGGGAGTCCGTACCGTAACGAGAACCTTCTCGTCACATAAAAAGGTCCAGTTAGTCGCCGTACACTGACAGGCACATGATCATCACAACCTGCCTGTAGGCGTCAATCTTTCTCTTCTCTGACGACGTGTGCTCCAACCTCCCTGTATCCTTCACTCTCGAGATTCTGCTTTGCAACGTCCCTCTAGGCTGCGAACTTCCAGTGGCCTCGACGAGTCAACACTGATAGTTCATCTGGACGCTTCACCAAGCCCTGCTACCGCTAGACCATCCCGGATCCCCAAGCGCCGAACGCCATGACTCCTTCACATTCGTGCCACAGGAATTCGACTACGATCCAAAAGCCAAGAGGACCAATGGTGCTTAGAGGCAGACTCTCTAACTTACTGGACATGCCACGGGATATCATTTACGAAGTAAGTGGCGACCAAAATATTTGATTCGTACCAACATGACCTTCCACGTCATTGCACACTGCAGATATTCGGACACCTGGACCCACTTGACCTACTGCGCCTCACAAGGACTTGCAAGAACCCTCTCAGGGACAACCTCATGGAACGACGGTCAATTTCCATCTGGAAAGCCGCTCGGTTTAATGTGGGACTGCCTCCGCCACCACATGATATGAGTGAACCGGCCTTTGCGGATTTGGTGTTTATTGGGTGTTGTCATGTAAGCTTCGTTTTCTCGGATTGTCCTGGCTGAATCGAAATCTTCTACAGAGCTGCGGTTGTATGACGCGTCTAAATGAAAATATCTTCTGGATGATACCAACGCGTTTATGTGCTGGTTGTCGTTTGCAATTGTGAGTCCTTCCTGCTATTTGATTCTGTTTCGTTCAATGTTGATGCTCTATTCGGCAAAAGGTTCAAGTCACCTCGGATTCTCCTTGGATCTACCCCTGACGTTACAGAAGAAGAGCTCAAGTTGGCCGAATGCATTCCTTCTGACAGCTGCGGCTTCTACATGGAATCTATGTTCGAAAGTCACCTGGACGAGTATAGGGGGATGCAAGGCGACAAGGAGAGGTTGGAAGCTTGGTTTGATCGGAAAATCGCGTTGATGAAAGCGAGGCGAAAGGTACGCCGTTTCAGTGGCTACGGATGCCAGTGTCCAACGTAATCTTGTCGTCCTCGCAGCATGCAAAGTTATGTGATGAATGGGTCAAAGATAGAGAGAAAGAGCGTATCGATAAGCGAAAAAATGTTCGACAACGCCGTCAGAAAGCGTGCGTGCCGTATAAGCACATATTGTTGATCCAATCGGCTGACACTTCTACTCTGCGTCCAGGATCCTCCAAAAGCTGAGCGAATTGGGGTGGCAAGAGGAGATTGACAAACTGACGATGCGTAGTGATTTCTATTCACATCCTCTTGTGAGATCACCGAGGGAGTTGACTGACCGCAGTGAGTCCTGATCATTGCCTCGAGTGATGTGGAGCAGAACTTGAAGCTGATGTTGATTCCTTGTTCTTTCGCAGTATGGACAAAAATCCAGGATCCAATGATTGCGTTGATGGAACAGAGTCAGGCTGTCCGGATGCATCAAGTCCATCGATCGCGCTATGAAGTCCTTCGCAAGATGTATCCAGTCTACTGCGATCAACAGGATTCTAGCCTCGTTCTTCCCAACTTGAGCGATATAATCAATATAAATTCCGTGAAGCAACTAGCTGAAAATCCCTCGAAACTTACTTCTGCAAATGGAGGCTCTGAATCTACAACCAATGTTATTGATACCAGCATAGCCTCTTCCGAGGAAGACAATATCTTCGGGTTCCTCTCCGATGCCCTTCCCTTTATATCCCAGTCTTGTTATAACGATAAATGTGCAGATCTCGTCTCCATCGCTCGTCAAGAAATCCCAGAATTCGAAATGTCAGATCTCTTTCTCGCGACTACCGTGTTCAAGTGTACTGCAAGCAGATGCCACAGTAGACTGAATCCGTCCTCCGCTTTCACCCATCCTTGTACTTCCTCGTGCTCATTTAGACCAGGTCCGCTACGAGAGTTGAAGAGAGATCAAGAATGGTTTGGATCGTCCCCGTGGAATTATGGAGGGCATAGATTGGTGTTTGATTTAGAAGCGTCGAAGAAAATGGGAGAGTGGATCGAGGCATTGAAAGTTGATCTAAAAGCAAAGTTGGAAATGGGGATGGAATGTGATGGCCTAGAGGAAAGAGTGCTGGATCCTGCGTCTCGGGATTTGACGGAAGATGATTTGAACCAGCTTTGCGTGGTTATGGAGTGTTCGTCGTGTTCGAGTTATGGACGGAGAATGATGATGTTCTGGATACATGCAGTGAGTTACTTTTCTCTTTTTCTCCGAACGTTCAGTGATAGACTCATGTATGGCACAGCTGAACCACATCTTTGACAATCACTATCAAAATGGTAGTGCCAGCGCAGATGATGTCAAGGTGTACACTCTTTTCGATATCGAAGAGAATGCGGCCTTTCTCGCAGCGGAACATGGGATGGTCATGAAATGTAGCGCGTCGACGCCAAGGCACCCTCCGAAGAAGAAGATCTTTGCTTGTAGTCACTGCAACCATTCGAGCCCTGCAGGTCAGGATCCTCAGTCTAAACTCAAACGGCAATGTCGATTCTCGAAAAAAGAGCTGATAGAGCATCTTCGTACTGTGTGAGTCTTCGAATTTACTAATGCTGCCATCTAGAGCTAGTAGCAACGAGTGCTAATTGGTGAATATATCACAGGCATGGCAAGACATCCGCGTCACTTCAGCGAAGTGACTGGGAATGGACGGCGAATGTGTCTTCCGCTGATATTCCCAAGTACGTTCTTTGTACTTTGTGATCCAAAGGACTCGAATGCGCTGGTGTTTGTACTATCATTTTGCTATTCACATGCTGTCTGGCTTCCTTGTTTCACCTTATAGATTGTCCTTGAAGGCGATATCCCTATGTACATCATATAGATACACGGTGCAGGCTACACATAAGTACTATACGCTAGAACTCAACTAGAAGACCAAATTTGTACATACATAGTAGACTAGACTCAATCGGCATTCCTCTTCATGTGGCCCCTGCTATAAGCAGCGTCATGGTCCTAAGTACCCGCGAAGATACGGAAAGTTATCAAAGTGATAAGCAGAGCACGCTTATGATTTTAAGCGTGTCGCGACTTTGTGGCTGTGCAGTATACTATGACGGACGCGTCCAACGTCGCTCTGGAGTCTGCACAGTTTGCTCTTTGTTTCCCGCTCTTCTCTCCGCGTATTTACTATCTTACATTCCTTTGTCATAGTCTTCTTGCTATTGCATTTCTTTTGAATCTAGGAACACGCAAGCTGACTCACATTCAACTAAGACCATATTACTTGAGGATACTCTCAATGCTTGTCTAGTCTAGGTCAGCACCATAATACGCCATAGCTTCAGAATCATTCGAAATCCATTCAAGCGGCTGTCTCAAGGTATCTCAGCCTTATAGAAAAATGACGAATCATTGGCAACATTTGTCATCGCGATCTCTCATCCAGCTGACTGAGCACCGAGGGATGATTTTCTACAAATAGCCTGGTATTTGGTTCTTTCTTCTTCACAAGTAACCAACTAACATGTCCCAGAAACCAGTCTTTGTAGTCGCAGGTGAGGGTCCTCTCAGGACATGACGCGTCTCGCCTACTGACGAACGAGCAGGAGTTGGCCGTGGAGGTGGAACTGGTGCAGCAGCAGCGTGAGTCTCTTCTTATGTTTGCCTTTTGACCATCATCTCATCCTCAGCTTATCTGCCCAGTCATGCGTTTGCGAAAGAGGGCTATAGCATTGCTCTGATTGCACGAAGGGCGGAAGACTTGAAGGAATTCGAGGCCGAGCTGAAGGCTACTGGTGCAGAAGTGCGTACTATGACGTCTGCCTACTACCAAAGATCTCTCTCTAACGGCGACTTCCACCACAGGCCGCATCCTTCCCGATCCCCTCGTATGGTCACAAAGACATCCAATCCGCCTTTACCCAAATTCGTTCTCGTTTCCCCCCGAACGCGTATTCCCTCCGCGCAGCGTTGTACAACGCTGGAAATGGCGTCTGGAAACCTTTCTTGGAAGTGACTCCGGAGGACGTGCAGATTGTTACTCAATCTAATATTGAAGGGTCTTTTGCGTTTTCACATGAGGTTATCAAGGAATTTAAGGATAATTCCGTTGACCCGGTCACTGGGAAACGCGGTATCTTGATCTTTACGGGTGCTACGGCGAGTATCAGGGGAAATGTTACCACCTCGGCGTTTGCTGCTGGGTGCGTTGTCGTCCTTTTCTTTGAGACTTGTTATATTGACTTTCAGTTGTATTCAGCAAATTCGCACTGAGAGCCTTGTCTCAAAGTCTCTCAAAGGAATTCGGAAAACAAAACATCCACATTGCTCATGTGCGTGTCTCTCGCCTCTACCTTGGAACATTGCTCCCATACTTACACACCACATTCCTAGGCTATCATCGACGGAAGCATCATTACTCCTCAGGGCAAAGAGAGGTATGGGGATAAATGGGATCCAAGTCCGGATGGCAAGTTGAAGCCTGAAAGCATTGCTGCTGTACGTCTGGGTGTTGGCTTTCTCTATAATGTCAAATCAGTAACTGACTGGTTCCATTTCTTCTGTATATCTTCGACTTTTTTTGCCTGGCTGTGATATTAGTCATACATCTACCTAGCGAAGCAAGATAGGTCGTCTTGGACATGGGAATTGGATCGTAAGTCTTCAAGTCTGTCTTCGTCATGGAAGTGCTAACATTGATTTCCAGTCCGTCCTGCGCACGAGAAATGGTGATCTGGGAGTCGAGTGCGGGAGTGACTTGAAGCCAACTTGAAGCATCGTTTATCGTGAAGAATTGTAATTGCATGGCCTCGTCCTGTAAAGTAACGCGACAGAGCTTGGCAGTGTTCCTTTGATAATCGAAACCCAACGCTACATGGGAAGCCATACTTGTTTTCACCCTGAGTTATGTACAAGACTATCCAGCGCCCGCTGTCTAGAGTGTCTGAGAGTGTCTGCCACTGTCGATTTTGTGACGATCTCGGATGTTTCTTGTCCGGAGTCATTTAGAACGACCCAGACAGGTCTATTAGTATCAGGTATCTGGAATGATATATCGATTCCCGTTGCTAGTGACCAGTTGAGCAGTGCCTGCACCGCCGCACCCGGGCAGTGATATAAAAAACCGCGACTTGGCGATAACCAAGACTATTACTCCCATGAGCTTCATTACCAACCTTATCCACCGAATCCCAGAGGGATTGGACCATGCCAGGGATGAAATCGTTGGTTCGTTCTAGCACTCGGAAACATCGATCCTGTCCAACTAACAACCTCCGGTCGCAGGCCGCTTGAACCCTAACCGCCGTCACGACGACCCTGAGGAACAGAAAGCAGATGCTATCCGTGCAGAGATCAACGCTTCACACCGATTCCAATCTTTCGCTGAAGAACGCACTAACAACTTTGTCAAATGGCACGTCGATGGGCACGACTATATGTGGGCCTTGTCTGAGATGCTCGAAAACGCAAAAGAGTGTATCTTCATTTTGGATTGGTGGCTGACTCCCGAGTTGTACTTGCGTAGACCACCTGCGAAGCAAGAGCAGTGGAGGTTGGATCGTGTATTGAAGAGAAAGGCTGAACAGGGAGTTAAGGTCTACGTCGTCGTCTACAAGGAGGTTACCCAGACGATGTCGATGAGCTCCAAGCATACCAAGGTGAGCAATCAGCGCATATATGCAGTATAAATGCATACTCACCTATCCTCGTGTAGTGGGCCCTCACTGAACTCAATCCTAACATCCAATGCATCCGTCACCCCGACCACATCGGGTCCAAAGACACTGTCGAATTCTGGTCTCACCACGAGAAAGTTGTCGTCGTCGATAACCACTTTGCCTGTATCGGAGGTCTCGATCTCTGTTTCGGTAGATGGGATACGCACACTCATCCCCTCGCTGACGTTCATCCTACTGCTTTCTCCGATACTTTGTTCCCTGGACAAGACTTCAACAATGCTAGGATCATGGATTTCCAAAACGTTGGCGACTACGCTTCTAACCAGCTGTCGCTTTTGGAAAGTGCGAGGATGCCATGGCATGATGTACATATGACTTTGACGGGTCCGTGTGTTTTGGATATTGTCCAGCACTTTGTGGAGAGGTGGAATGAGATTAAGAAGAGGAAGTATAGGGAAAGCTCGGATGTCGATTGGTTGTCTTTTCCTCATAACGTGCAAGCCAGCCCTAATGAAGCAGTGGCGAGACATCCTCAAAGGGAGACGTGGTCTGGAATGGGTAGGAGGTACAGGCAGAGATGGCATAGGATGGCTCATGGGGATTGTGAGTGTTGTGGCCTACTTTCTTTTCTTTCTGTTGCTCTGACCGTATTCTCGGCTAGCTGGTCCACATCACCACGACGACGACGACGACTATGAAGACCATGAGGGTTACTACAAAGGGCCCAATCCTGCTACTTGTCGTGTCCAAGTCGTACGAAGTGTCTCAGACTGGAGTCACGGTGTGCTTACAGAGCACAGTATCCAGAATGCTTGTGAGTTTCTCTGTCTATTTTCATATTCCTCCACTAACCAATCAACTAACGCCTACTTTTCTTTCTTTCACCCTTTCACCTAGACATCCAACTCATCAACGAAGCCAACCACTACATCTACATTGAGAACCAATTCTTCATCTCTGCCACTGTCGATGGTGACCAAGTCACTAACAGGATCGCTCAGGCTTTGGTTGGCCGGGTAGTCGCTGCTGCAAAGGATGATAGGAAGTTCCAGGTATGTTTTCCTCTTTTGTTTTAATATACCTTTTTTGTCTATATGTTTGCTGATGGCTTTCCCTTCTTCTCTATAGATTGTCATCGCCATTCCTGAAGTCCCAGGATTCTCGGGAAACATCAAAGACGAAACGTCTCTTAAGATCATCATGGCTGCTCAGTACAGAACTATAAACCGTGGTGGAAATAGTATCTATGAGCTGATCAGGAAGGAAGGTATTGAGCCGTGAGTAGTGAATTTTTATTTTTTCCTGCTTCTCTGCTACGAAAAGCCCCAAGCTTTGATGGTCCTCACGGGTTGCAGTGCGCTCTTGGCTCTCAGCTCGTTCTTTGTCTCCCTTTAATCGCTCGGTCGTATCCTTGCTTACATTCTTTCTTCTCCCATCCAGAATGGACTACATCCGTTTCTACCACCTTCGCGCCTACGACCGTATCAACTCTCCCACTTCCTTCATCCGCAACGTCGAAGAACGTTGCGGGATCTCCTTCCAATCAGCTACCGTCGCTCTCGCCCGTCTCTGGCTCGGCGATCAAGCCTTCAAAACCGATTCTGGAGACGAAGTTGAAGTGAAGATTAACGCCAATATCGAGACGAGTGAAGGTTTAGGACAGACTGAGAGGACTAGGGACAAGAAAGATAAAGACAAGGAACCTGTAGCGGTAAAGGTACCAGCGTCGGAAGAAGAGGCAAAAGAGATTATTAGGAAGTTTGAGAGGGCTGCGAGGGAAGTACGTGGTTTGGATCTTGATGGTGATGGACATGACGGAAAGGTTTCGGATAATGTTGTACAACATATGTTAGAAGATACGACAGCGTTGGCTCAGGAACAATGGGATGGTAGTGATGAGGAAGAGTTGGCATCGTGAGTGCTGCTTCTGTCATTAGAGGCATGATAACTGACCTTCATTGACAGATACGTTTCCGAGCTCTTGTACATCCATTCCAAGGTCATGATTGTTGATGACAGACGCGTCATTGTGAGTTTTGTAAGCTTTGGATCTGTTGAACAGTGTCTAACAATCACTTTGATAGATGGGTTCCGCCAACATCAATGACCGTTCTCAGAAGGGTGATGGTGACTCTGAGATTGCTCTAGTCGTGGAAGATAATGACATGATCAAGTCCAAGATGAATGGGGAGGATTACATGGCTGCCAGATTTGCTGCTACGTTGAGAAGGCAGCTATACAAAGGTCTGTCTATCACTTCTTACTTTTTATAATTCCATAGGTACGATGCTGACCTGCTCTACGTTTCTGTACAGAACATCTTGGTCTCATCCCACCTCAAAACCCAAATCACTCCTCTCGTCACCCTACTTCCTTCATGCGTCCTGCTCCTCACCCCAATGACGACGAAACCGACTCTCGTGAGGATCAACTGGTTGCTGACCCTCTCTCGGAAGAGACTACGAATTTATGGAGGGACACTGCTAGGAAGAACAGGGAAATCTTCACGGAGATCTTTAGGCCTGTGCCAACTAACTTGGTCAGGGACTGGAAGGCTTACGAAGTATGTTATGCATATTGGATCAGATCATAGATTTATGGCTGACTTGTGTATTCATCAGAATTACGTCCCCAAAGTCAGAACCGGCCACGTTGTTCCTGATGTTACTCTGGAACGAGTCAAGTCCCGACTGGCTGAAGTGAAGGGAGCGTTGGTTGAGTGCCCACTTGTATGTGTTCCTTCATCTTTCGCGTGTGTGATGCGACTACAACGACTAACATGTCTAATTTTACAGGACTTCTTGATTGACGAGCATGAATTTGTGCAAGGACCCGAATGGAAAGGTCTCAATCCTACCCTGCCCATCTACATCTAGATCAGGATATGATATCCGATGGCTATGGGGGCTGAGTCAGAGATTTGGAGGAGATGTGACTAGTTGAACGGGGAACGCGGTATGATGGCATTGGAAACATCGGGGGGATATGAACGGAACTGAAAGGTGGCCGCTAAATGTGAATGAAATGTAAAGCTGCTGAAGTATCAAGGACTCTCGGAACGGAATGTATGTTGACAAAACATCTGAAGTGTACCACTACTACTCATGGTCACAGAAAGTGACGGTCTCCCACACTTTCAGCACAGTAAATTTTTTTGTTCACCTTGAGCCTCACTGAACTCTGCTGGGACCCAAGCTCTACCCCATTGTTCTTTAACATCTGCAAGATGTTTCTATGGCTAAAATTTTGAGGTCAATCGAAGTGGAGTGCTCAAGATGAACAAAAAGTTTAGATGTACATAATGTCATGGGACCATCACTTTCTGTAACCCTGAGTACGCTTGCTACGTAGTTATCTCAATACCGTTGTCCGAAGAGATTAGCCAGAGTTAAGGTACATTGACCCAGCTTTGACTCGGTGCCAGTGATGTACATCGCGACTTTCGCTTGAAGTATAAGTATGCCTTGAGGCCTCTTGAGGCTACCAAAGAGACCACATACGGCCCGAAGAATTGGTTTGGTACGATCTCACTTGCTTTCACATGAGGTCACTCCTGGGGCACTCGCCGCCACCACACTTCCAATTCACATAGTTGAAAGGATACATGCACATGAAGTAGGTGATAAGTATACACTGTAATGTGAATAACCAGAGCTGCTACATCAGTAAGTGTTCCTCTCGCCATCGGCCTTCATAAATAATTAGAACTAAGTCTTAAAGTATACATACAGATAATGAGGGCGATTATTGGGCTATACCGAGGTGAAAAGGCATAAGACAGCCATTCGGAAGAAAATGGACCTAAGTATGCTACAAGAATGTCTTTTTAAATCATGTCACTCCTTTGGAGATTGTTTCGAATTATTCCATCGTGAACTGTGGATGAAATGAACGGCATGAGGCATAGGCGGTACGGGGGATTGGTAACGGGAGCATTACCTGCTATGACAAGTGCTATAGTGGAGTGCGTATCCTGCAAATCGAATGAATAATGTCAGAGTGTTCAGGGCTAGGCCACGCTATCTTGAAAGCGGTGTAAGGTAAAACGTACAATGGCGCTGGTGTCGTGTGAGATGAAAGGCCTTGGCTTCGGGGATAGTCGCTTCTACAGAGAGGGTGTACGAGTTAGTACCATGGCGACAACCGACGACTGGTCATACATGATAAGCCTTGAAGCGGTCCTTGAAGTCTAGAGAAACCTCGATGTTAGTGGCTGCCCGGAAGACAACTAGGGGCAACTCACATTTTGTGACATGAGCGATATCATTGGGCAGGTCGCCATAGCTCGGAACGAATCTTCTGACTTGGACGCCAGCATTGATAGTTTTTTCAAGGATGTCCTTCTGTTTCCAAGGTTAGCAAAAGGAGGTATCTGCATGATAAGTATCAATTACCCTCACCTTGTTAAAGAATACTATCAGGTTGCAGTCCGCCAGTAGTGCGTTCGAACAAATTTCCCGCCATATCATCAACGTATCTTCCTGCATATCAAATCAGATTGGTGGTGCATATCAAGTCTAATTGGACCAGCCACAGACCAGACGATTCACTCGTGGATCTTCTTCGAGCATTTGGTTAAAGGTGAGGGGTGCCAAAAACAGAATGGCTTGCACTAGTCATGTAAGTCGCTTGGCAGATCAGTAAAGCATATTCCCAATCAGCATGTTTCAAGCGCACGAACCATCGTCAAAGTAGGGTATCCACGTCCAGCGCTGAAGCCTCAACTGTCAGCGATGTGTGATAGGTGTACAATGACCAACTCACCGAGCCCCGAGCACCTCCGACGTCAGCTATGAAAAATTCTGTACCCTTGTTCGTGACTGCGGAGATATCAAAGAAGTGTCCAAAAAAACAAATATAACAATATACCAGTCTCTGCGATCAGATGATGTTCTTCTACTCCAACTGTTCGGACCCTTGCTCGCACAATATCATCTGTGTCACTTATGTATGAGAGGTGAAAGAGTGAATAGAAAGTGCTTCTTACCATCCGTGGGCTCATAATCTGGCGAGGCAATGCGTGCCACATCATCGAGGAAACTAACGGAAGGCATTGTTTCAGATGATAGCAAATGGAAAATGAAGGAAGGACCCACAATCCAGGCATATCCGGGAGGTTAATCTCCTTTGTCGTTAAAATTTCTTGAACGTCAGTATTAGCCCATAACTCAATGAGGTCGTCTTTGCATGCTTCCAGAAGACGTGAAAGGTCGGCTTGAGTTGAAGCTTGTGAGTGGGTAGGCATATCTTCTGATTCGAAAGAAGCACGCGTCGAATCGCGGAAGCCAAGTTTTGACTTCCAGCTGTTCCCCGCTCGTACACATATGTCCTTGGAGCCAACCGGGTCGACTGACAC
This sequence comes from Tetrapyrgos nigripes, assembly GCA_013368315.1. NCBI lineage: Eukaryota > Fungi > Basidiomycota > Agaricomycetes > Agaricales > Campanellaceae > Tetrapyrgos > Tetrapyrgos nigripes. The sequence goes on from JAACJM010000017.1 coordinate 237,388, forward strand.
CATTCTGTTGACATTTGTTTCCACTGAGAGGAGGGGAGTCAGGCGAAGATGTAGCCTGCGAAGGGATTTGTTCACGGTGTCATCCTTTGTCGGTGTATGGGGAGGAGTGAGAGGTGGAGAGGGACGTTTGTCATCGGCCGAACCAGAGTCATCGTCATGTATAGCACTGAGGATAGTCTTTATGGATCTAAGTGGGTATGCATCAGTCTCAAGGGTTTAGCAGATAGTCAAGACACGCACGCAATGAGATTAAGTTGTATAATTATCTTCCATACACCCCGCTCTTTGCGCAACTGATTCGGAGTGAAGGCTATCCGGAAATCTGTGTCGTAGGTCGTCAATGAAGTTGGGAGACAGCAAGTGCAATGAAAGCCTCATACTTTTCAGCACGGCACTCTGAGGAAGTGAGACGACATGAGCTTAAAGGGGTACCCAGATCCCTCAAAACACTATACCTTGCCTGACTCTGCCTGGCCTACGAGAAGTGGTAAGAGTCTTCGGTATACGAAAGGATTTTCAAATAAGTACACACCTAACAAAAGTATCCTCATTGCTTTCCTTCTTCTCTCCAGTAGTTTCTTCGACTCCGCCAAATTTTCGTCAATTTGTCTCGAAACTTTTTGCGCATCCTGAAAAGCCCGCACCCGTCGTAGGCGCTCCTCCTCTGTCTCATTAGCAGGTGCTTTGAATCGGACCACGAAAGGATTTTCGACATCTGCCTCTTGTAGCTTTTCCTTGCCCTTCTTCCGTGTCAGCGAATCCATGGTGAGGCAAAGTTAGAACAGGAGCGTAATGAACAAGTAATGACAGTTGCTAGAATGACCTTGCTGCTCATATATATGTAAATCCGGCGGCAATTGTGTATTCGGCTATCTGATACGCAAGTGTCCGCACCAAATGGATTTAACAAAGTCAGGGTTGATGGAAATTTTGATATGCGAATCTTCTTCAACGTTAGTATTACGCCGAAGCTTGGATCCTGAGTCACGCATTTTCGGAGCCTCCGAGTCTTCGAACTTCGAAGATTTTAGCACGCTTTGAATCAGATGGGGAGACCCTTGACAGATTGAGAAGAAGGTGCAGAAGTGGTGTAGCACCTGGGACTATCTCTGGTTCCACAAATATCTCATCAAGAAACAATCCATTGGGTCGAAGCGGCCCTGAGGGATGAGGCAGCGGGGCCCCAAGGAGGTCTACATACCGGGGGCGTCAAGGAAACACTCACAGAAGACGGCGGGCACATGCCTCGACGGTCTCCATTGGCCGCCTACATCTCTGCATTTAAATAGCATTGAATTTCCCCGACACGGCGCGAGGTTGTATATAGCACGGGGTAGTGTGGCGAAGCCAAAGGTACCAGAGAAGACAAAGTATTTGGCCTGTGAGCTAGAATGAAGGAAAGGAGGGTCAGCTCTAGTTTGAAGACTATTCGGACAAGATCGATTTTGGCAACATCATCCCAATCTAACGTCAGATGTCAGAAAGAACTTGTCTAAAATTCGCTCAGGTACTCACGACATAATTGGGCATGTCTACCTAACTCGGAGCGAATGTTTGGAGATCAGCAAAGACCAGGAGACATGGAAAGAAAGTACACACCACTTCATGCATCCTGAGATCTCCTGCGACACTGCATAACATGTAGGCTGCAACAGACTCCAATTTGTGCTCCTCGCACAGATACTTGATCATATGCCGTAAGGCAGAGCGAGTAGCTTCCCTGATATCGGAATCCACCCCTGTGGTACAGTAATATTCTTCATCATACACTGTGACAGGGGAAGTTCTGAAATGAGGTGTCTTGGTGTATGGGCGATCTTTCATTACGGTCAAGCGGACCTGAGCTTTGATGGGTGTCTCAATGGCAGTTCCTAGGACGGTACATGTCAGATTATCTGGATTTGGAGACCAACACTTCGACTGTACCGCAGACCTCTGTAAAATCATTATGAATGATGAGTGCTGCTGAAAGTCTGAAAGATCACGGTACGACTCACCGCCGTCTCCCTGAGCAGCATGGCCATCCTATCGAAAATGAAACCCACGTTAACACTGGATGTCAGATGTAAAGACAGAAATACTTACCCCCATGGAGAACAGCGCTCCATCGACCTCAATGGGGAGATAGAAAGTAGATCCTACGCGCAAATGTTTGGTATCGACGTTTCCTCCGGTGTTGTAAGGAGGTATGGTTGAGAACGCTCCGTTCTTTCCAGGAGCAACACCCATTTCACCGGCGAACGGTTTTAGAGGAATCTTGATCCCTTTTTCCTCGTCAAACCAAGCATAGCCTTCCTCCTTGTTGAGTTTCCATATCTTCAAAGCTGGTTCGGTATACTCGTCATGCAACAGACCAAATCCTGGTATAAGTGCCGTCCAGCCCCAATCTGCAGTTTCAATAGAAAGGACCTCTATTTTGAGAGTGTCGCCTGCTTTCGCGTCCTCAACGTAAATAGGACCATTGACCTGGTCAAGTTGAGAAAAAACCATTGAAGAGATCGCTTCTACTCTCGAGTCTGCAGTGACCTGTCCATTTGACGCGTCAAGACAATCGAAAGTCACTGTTTCGCCAGATTTGACACGCAAAACAGGTTCAATACTGAGGATTTCAGACCAGGAAAGCATTGTTTTTGAGAACAATTATTCTGGAGATAGAGCATACTTGCCTGTTATCCCAAGCAAGATGGCACTGAACTCGAGAAACAGAGTGGATGGATGGCATGGTGGTACGATACAGAGATTGTAGCCGTGGGAATGCATCGGGATAGGCGGGATTCTGACATTCCGCTCCGGTGGCGCACGGCTACCAGGCGGGTAGACAGCTAAGGCTTGGCTAAGGCCTTGCTAGTCTCATCCCCATCCACCTTGGATGCCTCTGCCCCGCTTATCAGGCGGATGGGATGAGATTAGGCCTTGCATTCGTCTGAGATAGTGCTGAGACAGGCACCACAAGTTGCAGGCGTTTCACGCAGCGGATTCAAACTTCATTTCCCTCCTTTGAATGTGGAACTGAGCGTTGGCGGAATGCTCTGACTCCCGCCAAAATATTTCATGCTTGAGAAAATGAGTCGAGGCGGAAATCCAGTAATCCCATATTTTGTTATCTTTAATTCATCTGAGACTTCATAGAATTTCCAATGTTCAGAGCTGTCAGCACCATGTTTTGCTGCTTCAAGAGCTCCAGTTTGGCATTTTACCGCCAAACTCCCAAAGCATCAAGAGGCAGATGCGTTGGGAGAGTGAAACAGACGCTGAACTTGCGCTGAAGATAATCTGCGAGTGTTATGTACTCTTCGTTTCAGCTTTTACTGAGTCGAGCCGCTGTTATTTCCGTTCTACTTTTCTTCAAGCCCCTTCGATCCATTATTACTCCCAGTCAGCCTTTCCCTCACCTGTATAGGATAGGAGGAGATAGCATCTTCGCGGCCGTCTCGAGACCTGACCTGGGTTTGGTATTACACGTGTATTAGTCAGAGTGTAGAGTAGAAGATCATTAAGTACAAGCGTTTCATAACCATCAATCCGCAAAGTCAGGAGTATATCATAGTGAGGCGTGAAAAGAGTCTCTGTACCCAACGTGAAAGATCCATTCTCATCGCAAAAGTATCCCTGGGTACCTTGAGCTGCTGCTGAGTCAATGTCAAGCGGTCGCAGTCGGAACTTTAGAACGTACCAAAACAGAAGTTTCGTATGAATGGTATGAATGTCAGAACCATGCCTTCTTCCGCTGATTCCATAGCCATAGTGCATGGATAACGCCCCCAATCCAGAAAAAGAGCGTCAAAAGGATATTGATCAAGATATCTTGTGCAGGCCGTTTCATAAGAATCACAGCGACAGGGGGTAGTAGGATGGAGCACTGTGTGAAGGTAGGAAAATCCGCCGTGTCAGTTTGTGAGCATTATGTAGTAGAGAAAGAATATTTAAAGAGTAGACTTACAATGATGATGAGCACATCTTCGGTTGTAGTTCTTGCCATGATGTTTTGAAGGATTCCAGAAAACGAAAGCAAAGCTGGATAATACGAGGTCAAGTACCCCTAATATATTCCTTAGCAGTCATGGCGTCATAACACGTCCACTCCACTCCACACCAAAGCCATCATACAGCAGCGGCACATACGTCATCTAGACGTCTTTCGAAATGAACAAAGAGACTAGCATCCCACCAAGAGTATATTTAGATATGCACAGTACTAGCAAAGCAATCGAGTTCGAAAGCGATATCAAGCAAATGTAGACCAGTCAACTTTCTTCCTGACCCGCGGACTTGGCTTGGAATCCGAATTCATGTTAGACATGTCGAACAGATGTCGCATTGTCGGTCGACCATGAGGACAATTCCATGGTTGGTCCATCGTACCCATATGGTGAACAACCTAAGTAAAAGGCATATCAGACCAAAAAGGAAAATCAACAGCGAGTTGTCTCCGCACCGTTGTCATTTGTCCTCTAGTCAGAGGCATCCCGACCATGACACTCTTCCTACAGGCCCTAGAGGCAAACATCGCTCTGGCCTTTGAACAACGTACCATCTGTCCAGTTGGACGATCTTGCAGCAGGTGTATGAGTTCTTCCAGGTCTGAGAGTAACAACGCTTCAGAAACAGGTCTTCTCTTGAAAAGCGGAGAACACGTACCCTTCATGTCAAACACCGTACTCTTGCTCACTGGTTGAGCAACCAAACTCAATCTACTACGCATTTGGGTCCCAGACATCTCGTTATCCAACATTTCTATGTCAGGATCTTTCCGGACCTCAAGCTCGAAACCATTACTTCTCAGAACATCAAGATTTTCGATAGCGACCAGTTCATCGGAAGCAGTAAGCTCCAGTGCTTGGGGTCTAATTGAACAGTCAGCACAGAATGAATAGCAGCTAGTACAAAGTTACGCCTCACCTGAAGAGCCGCTGACTCTGAATAACGGTGGTTTGCTGTAACGTTTCAAAATTATACTTCTCGTCTGCGGCATGCTGATCCACGATGAAAAGGTCGTCCAATGACGCAGCATCTTCTTTGGAAAGAACTTGGTCCTCAACCGTACTATCACCACGCTGCAATCCTCGCTTCCTCCTCCTCACAATGACAAAGCCCAGATTGAACTGTCCAATAACGTCCATCTTCTCAAAGTCCTTCTTATCAATCACACGAGAGAGTTTAGCTTCGGCTTCTTGGAGATCGTCCGAAAAGTCGGTGTTTTCGTCGTTGTCATCAGCAATTTGTCTGTTTCGCCCTAAGATGCCGTCTTTGGCTTTTGCAGACTTTTCTCGTGCCGCCTGGTGTTTTTCCCTCAACAAGGACCACCGACGCATTATCGCCGAGAGGTTGAAACGCAGATGAACGTCGCCATCCGAAGTTTGGGAGGAAGCTGTCCGGATGACTTCGGGCCTGTCGACAGGCTGCGATTCACGCGACTCTGACAATTGTTGGTCCCTTTCGCTGGCGGACAGTAAAGACGACGATGCCGCTCCTGACTCGTCGTCATCATCATCAAGAAGATTGATAATTTCCGACGAAGATGAAAGCAACGTGCTCGTAGCAAGTGTCGAGGACGGAGGACCATTGACAGACGAGGTGTTGAAAGAAACGACAGAGGAAGACGTAGCGTCATGGTCGACATCCATGTCATCAGGTACTGTGGCGTCTTCATCATCATCTTCGCCGGGTAAGAACAGGGGAGCATCTACGTCCATAGTGCTGTCGTTATCGTTTTGTCTGGGGCCCTTGCCCTCGTCCTCATCTTCTACAATTTGGTCTTCTTCCCCTTGCTCCTCCCCTTGCTCATCCTCTGCATCCGACGAAGGCTGCTGGATCTGACTACCCACTCTCGCAAACCCAACCAGTTTACTCCTCATATCCCTACGAGCAGCAGCAGAACCAGAACCTCCTTTGAACGAACCCGAATCTGTGAGTTTTGTCTGACGAAGACCACTACCACTACCACCACCACCAGATCCTCCGCCGCCAGCCAATGATGCAGCAGCTTTGCCAACTCGTGCTTTAAAGCTAGAAGGAGCCTTCCCTTCACCTTGTCCCTGAGTTGCCGACGAAGAGACAGTATGGCCCTGAACCTGAGCTTCGTCAATCTCTTCATCTCCTGAATCGTCACCAGAAGCAGTAGCCCTAGCAACCATGTCGAGGCCGTTGGGAACCGCTGAAGATCTACGCCGCTTCCTAGGAGGCTCATCATCTTCGTCTGTGTCGGTATCTTGAGTCTCTGGAATATGAATAGCGATAGCTGGTGGAGGTGAAGGTGCAGAAGCAGAAGCAGACATTGGCGCAGAGCTCGACGACGTCTGAACATAATTCCATGATGCATTAGTCGTTTTCAGTACGACACTGGACTTGTCCTTGTCCTTGACCCTCTCCCTTTCCTCCTCTCTGCGATTCGCATCAAGAGCAGCTACCAACGCTTTCGCCAATGGCGGAGTTGCTGAAGGAGGGATAAGTGATGTGGTGTTCTCCTTAATAACAGCAGATGCACTGGAGATGGGTTCAGAAGAAGCCGAAGGGGTTTGGGCCGTACCGTTATGGCTACGTTGATGATCGTCATCATCATCAGTATCATCGTTCTCAGAGTTGGCATTGATGCTGGTATTGGCCATTCGTTGTGTGTCCCGCCCTACCCTTGAAGGCAAATCTCCCTCTACCTCCTCCTCCTCTTCTTCTTCACCACCATCATCACCATCATCAACCTCTACAGAACGGGAAGCAACCATACTACCCCTCCTACGCGAACCCACTGACGCGCTCCTATTCAGACCTGCCTGACTGGACGTGCTCAGGCTTGACGTGGTAGCTGGCGGTCTCATTGATGTACTTCGAGCTTGACCAACGCTAACAGATTGAATCTGGGTTTGACCTTGAGCCTGTGCCCCAGTGTGGCCATTTACGCCAAACGTAGATCGAGATGGTTGAAAGAGTTCTTCTAGGGCAGTCTAAATCGAAAAAAAGCTAATTAGTTTCACGAATATACCGAAGTGTTAGTATAAGAACATACCTTTAACGCATCAATAATATGACTCTCAGCATGCAACAGAACCGTTCGTTTATCAGGAGTAACGTTGATGTCGACTGTATCACCGTCGACGGTAAAGTTAGCAACGATGAAAGGAAATTGGGCAGCAACGACTGCAGAAGGAGAGAAGGAGCGGTAGGTCTCGTTGAAGACTTTCTGAATCTGAAAGAAAGAACAATGAGATATGAGATAAAATAATGAAGGAAATACTGGAGATAGGGTACCTTCGTCAAACCACACGGTCTACCATTGATGTAAAAGAACTGTCTGTCTGTTCCAGACCTCCCAGCACCTGAGCGAGAGCTGGAGCCAGAGCCAGGAACGGGAATAGGGGATGATATCAAGCCTTGAACGCGAACAGTAAGAGATTTCCCTTCATTGTCGTCAGATGAGGTTTGTTTTCGACCGAAAGTTTTTGGTAGGACTCTGGATAGACAAGACGAGGTGAGCTTGTGGCGCGGAAATGTAACAAGGGCAGCTCACTTGGGTACTTCGAATTGCAGGTTTAAATCAATTACCCCATCCAGTGCCTTCGGACCCCAGAGAGCTGTTATGCCGATCTTGACAGAAGGAGAACCTGTACGAGGGAGAGGTATGGAGATGTGAGTGGCCTTCTGTCTGCGTAGAAACTTAGTCAACAGTGACAGCTGTAAGATGCTAGAATTGACATACCCTTTGTCTGGTTGATTGGTGACTATCAGTCGAACCGCTTTGAGTTTGTTTTCACTTTCACTCGCGTCAGCCGTAGAATTGACATCGTTTGCAGAATGATTGGAGGTGTTTGTTTCAGAGAAAGAACCTAGTCCACAGCAGGGTCCGAGGGCGTAAGCGTTTAACAGAGCAAGGGCCTTCCCGTATTCTCGTTTGACGTTACGCTCGAGTTCTTTGCGACGGACAGGAAGAGGGGCAAAAGGTGACTTGAGAAGAATGCTGGTACCACGCTAAATGGCTGACAGGTCAGTTAGAATGTGCATATACCAAACATATGGACTTCACCTGTCTGACAGCTTTGGATCTCTTTGCCACTTCACCAGATTTTGCCAACTCGAGAACAGTTCCCATTGGAGCCTTCTCAACCGTTGCGGTCGTCACCGTCACACTCTCGCAAAGAGCACATAAAGACGAAAGGGCCTCTCCACGGAATCCAAACGACGATATCAGTGTAAGGTCGTTGAACGAGGACAGCTTGGAAGTATGATGTTTTCGGCCTATAGAAGCAATTAATAAACTTCTACAAACTCTCATATCACGATTGTACATGCCTATACTGTCATGGTCACTCTCTGCGATACCGCCCCCATTGTCGATGACCTCGATACTGTTCAATCCATAATTCTTGAAACGGACCTCTGATACACAGGCATGTCAGTAAATTTATTATAAATGCACCTAAGAAAGATGCTTACCAATACTGGTAGCCCCAGCATCCAGACTATTCTCCACCAACTCTTTTACTGCCGTCTGCAGGTCAATTACCACTTGTCCTGAGGTTATACGATGGACAGAAGCAGCATCTATGGATTTTATGGAGCCAGAAGAGGTGTTACTGGTCATTTTTAAGATATTTGGAGGGACTCTTCATCTAAGCGACCTTGAGATGGATGTAAGAGTCTGAAGGCAGGGTCTGCATTTCATTGACTCGATGCGAAGGAGGGTCACACCGCGTGACTTGTGACAAAACGCGCAATGTGTCCTGTATAATTATTAAGGCTGTATTCAGGCTGCTTAAGCCTGTCGTTCCATGCTCTTTGGAGAATATTACTTCGATCGTGAATATAGGAGAAAAATTCTATACGTAAAGATAGAATATTTGTACTATTGCGAGTTACTTGTAGCAAGGCAGAGTATGCGACCTCTCTTGACCGTATGGTATATAGCACCTTGTGTTGGTATTCAAAATTGGGGAATACATAGACAGAGACAGGGAGAACAGTGAAGAGTAAACAGCAGCGGGATATCAGTACCAAGAAATAACAACGTCAACGGATTCATCAAGACAGCTAATAAAAGCAAGGCATGGACAGAGTTAGTAAATCAGAAGGGACTGACGAGAATGGTACACTAGATGAACAGTACACATAGACATGGTAAATGGAGGATATTTCCACAGATGAAATGAAGCGCAGACTGTATTGCTTGGTTGGACGTTGTGAGAGATGATAATTTTTGAGTTGGTGTGTATGTATGAATGAGGAAGGGAGATAGAGTCAAGGGGAGATGGACAGAAAAGAATTCCGTATTTTGAGTCAAACGTTTAGCAGCGATCCGCCCAGGTCTAAGAAACCAAAATAGCACCTCTATACAATGGATTTGATCAACATCCCCTCCAACCTGTGGTACTCTGGCACAATCGCCGCATATGCAAGGAAGGAATCTAAATCGGGTTCTGCGACCTTTGCCAATCCCAGCTGAGCTTCCGAATCTCCAGTCTGCAACGCGACGACAGGCGTTAGTGGCGTAGGCGCAGTACCACTGGATGCATTTCCTCCTTGTGCAGTTTGTTGACCTTGCTGACCCTGTTGCTGCCCCTGCCCAAACCCACTCCCATTAGCACCCAGCCCAATCCCACTCAACCCCAAATCCGAAGTCGCCCCACCAAGTCCAGACATCGCTGACATACTCGCAGCAATCGAAGGCGAATACATCCCTCCACCAATAATCCCTGGGGGAACGTTCACACTCAACCCTTGATTCCTCTCCATCTCCGCAATCTCACTTTCTTCCTCTTCTACCAAGACACTATTTCCAAGTCCACCACGTATAGATCCATAAGGAGTCGAAGCGCCACTACCCATCATCCCATGCCCACCAATCCCCATCCCAATCGACCCACCCAACCCAGCAATCCCAGTCCCAGTTCCAGAACTCGTCAACCCAGACCCAGGTACCGCTCCCGAACCAGCACCCAACGGAACACCAACCTGACTCTGCGGTTGTCCAGAAATCAACGTCGCACCTCCACTAGGTAGCATCCCATTCACATTGGTTCTAGCCCAAACACCGCCGCTCATGACCCATCTTCTTCCAAACAGCCTTCTGACTTCGTCTTCGTAGGCTCCTAGACCTCCTTTGCCTTGGACACCTGTGGGATTGGCTAGAGTTGTTAAACCGTAGCTTCGTTCCGAACCAGACCAGCCTGGGGATCCTCTTCCTGATGCGCTGGATGCACTAGATGGTGTACCGGGTGCACCACCCGAAACTGGGTCTTTACCCCAGACCCATCTCGCAACGTACGCTGCTCCGAGAGAAGCTCGTGAAGGGTAACCTTGGGCAGGAGCATTCCGGTGTGGAATCGCCTGGGCAGAGTCGACTTGGGTAGAAGGAACGTAGACTGGCGCATTGAATATATCTCCAACCAGGTTTGCTACACTAGGGAAGTTGGCTGCAGCACCTGTTGTGAAGATTCTGCTAGGGAGAGGTACATGGTCGTATGGATCAAAGGATAATCCAAGAGAAGCCGAAAGATTGGGCGCGGGTGGTTGAAGCAGTGGGATTGTACCCGTTGCTGTTCGTATCAGGGGAGGAGGGGTAGCACTGGCGCTACCGGGAGCAGTGTTGGCGTTGGTCGCCGTTCCTTTTCTAGAGCCTAAAACCCCAGTAGCGATCATCTTGCTCCACTTGATCCTGAAAGACAATACTTGACTTTCTAACAAACACCGAGGGTTTGCTCGAAGGTCTCGGAATTCGCTGACTTTGATGCCTGTTTCGAAGCGGTAGATTCCTTTGACGTGGGAGAAGGGATAGGGATCTCCTTGGAGATGCCAGAATGAGAAGAGTTTGTCGTCCAGACCGATGGACCCTCCCGGTGGAACAATAGCCACCAGACGATCAAATGCACTCCAGCTCTTGGTATACATATCCCTCACCAACGCACGAGGAACATCAGCATTCCTACTCGTCAGCACAGCAATATATCTCCTTTTCTCACCCTGCTCCTGTGCAGGATGAGGATAAAGGTTGTACAACCTCGTAGGAAGATAATGCTGAGCGGGCGTCATCAATGTATCCATCGGCCCAAACGTCAAAACCACATCCGATGGAGAAGGGCAGATGGACAAATAAGTTGCCAGATAATCAGACGTGAAACTCGTAACGATCGTATCGGGGTCGAACCCAAAGCGTTCGACGAGGTATCGGGAGATGTTGCCAACTTTTCTTCCACCGCCAGAAGCGTCGACTTCACCTAACCATCCACGGACGCGTCGGCCTTCTTCTCGACTGCCACCGACGATGTCCAAGACTCCTTCGTCCCAGTAACCTTGGCCACCGGCGGTGTGACCACCGTGGACCCATAAGCCGGTTGTGCAAGCTTCGGCTTCACCCATGGGGACCCATTTACCACTCATGAGACTAGCCATGAAGGCAGAGGCGAGTTGGATACGACCTGTACGATGCCAGACTTCTTGTGGCCAGCTTTCGCGAACGCGGAGAAGTTGGGCAGCAACGAGAGAGGCAGAAGCACTAGTGCCTACGCGGGCAGCCATGTGGTCTGGACCGCCAAGAAGGGCTTCGATAGCAAGAGCATGGGTATGAGACGAGGTATCCTGAGCGATAGGAGTGTTGGGTAAAGAGAATGAAGGTGATGGAAAATGCGTCTGTAGTGCCAAATGAGGATCCAGAGATGATAAAGATGGGACTGTTGTAGATTTCCACCAAACGAGAGCGTGCTGCCAAAAACACGGTCAAGAAAATACGGGAAATTTTCAGAAAAAGAGGGCATACCTGGGCAGCACCTCCAATCGATTTTATCTTTGTCAGGTCATGGTTCCTCGACAACTTGAGCAGTAGGGAGTCTAAAGGAAGAGCACGTGTAAGGAGATCACAGCCACACCAAAAAAAATTGCCTCCGTCTCGCCAGTGTACGTACCAAGGCCTTTGATCCACATCTCTACTGGCGTTGTGTACGCCTCTCCAGGCGATGTGAAGATACCTCCCGTTGTCCTGCGCGTTGACCGCTCATGAACAATCAGAAATCCAATCAAGCACCACAACATTAACGCACTGGTACTCAGACAGCTCAGTGTCAAAATCGACCGACTCCACCCCTACCAACTCTAGGTTCTCGTCTACCAACGATGCTCTTAGCTGATCTGTAGCCAGCTCCAGACCCAAAAACATCGCGGGCCCCTGCTTTGGAGGCATTTTTGAACGGAATTATTGGAAGGAAGTAAGATAGACGAGATACGGAGTACGTGGATTGACTGTCGCTATTGGGCGAGCAGAACGCTGAGAACGTTGATATCGATCTTCGGGGTCGTCGTTTCGTAGGATGTCAGGCTTGCTTCAAGGAGCGTTCCGTAACTGCGTGAGCAGGTAAAAAGGCAAGGAAAAACGGTTTCAATTCTGATCCATCAACACTTCGCATTACCTAATCTCCTCTGCATGCGCCCTCTAATCTGCGCTCTGGTGCTCTTGGTTCCTCTGCTCTGCTGTTCGACGTCCATGCTTGTGAAAAAAGGAGTGTAATACCAGCATGAGATTGGAAAGGAACCAAGAAATTAGCCCAGATATCTTAGACTGAGTGCTGTGCATAATCCGGCATTATACCGCCGGCACCGGGATTGCGGAAAACGGAGAGAAGTCATATGGGGTTATGGATTTGTTAATTTTGAATACCAGGCACTACTCCGCACATTGTACACGAGTCACAGTCACCGTCGTCGTAATCGTTCTAGTTGTTGTCGTCACAGTGCAGCCTCCATCCTCATCAGCTTTGACATCCACTACTGGGTCTTCCACTTCAACCTTGCTCGTAGTCTTTGTCGCCTCAACGTCATTTCCTGTCCACAATCCAAGAACTTGGCCCGAGATAGAGCTGTCCTTCGCCACCTCCTGCGCCTCTTCTGCCTCGGAATAGAAACCTTCAGTAGAGTTATCGTTCTCCGGAGCCGTTACGGAAGACTCATCAGTGTCACTGAGCAGATCCCATTCTGTCTGAGCCGAGTTTGAGCCTTTCATGTTGGTAATTCCATTACCCAGACCGGGATCCTCTTCTTCAATTGGTTTCTGCTCTCGTTCTTGTCCTGGTGGCGTTAGCCTTCCTCCTTCGGTACCCTTGACACCAGCGTCATCACCACCTTGCAAATGGATATCCACTGCTGATCCAAACGCAGGAGTCCCAGACGTTGACGTCAACGCAGTCCCCAACTTCCCCACTCCCAACTCATCCTCCAGCTCTGCATCCGCTTCAGACGTAATCCGTCGACACATGGAACAGATAGTGTACCCTAGCTCTGGAACCCGTGATTTCGACTTCAAGTTTGAAGGGATAGGCGCGACAGACTGGACAGAGCGAACCTGACCGGCAGTGGTACCTCGTGCTAGGGTAGTAGAGCTGGAAGAAGTCGCGCTAGTACTGGTGGTGGTATGACAAGTGATGGGGATGGATGGAGTGGGACCCGTAAACGTCGTTGCAATGGTTTCCCTCGCCGTAGTGGTACTGGCATTGCGAGTTGTATCAGTATCGGCAGCTTTAACGTTTGCAGTACCGTTCTGTGAAGCCTCAAGCTCCTTCCCATCGATGCCAGAACCAATCTGAGTCGACGATACCTTACGTACTGGCACAGGTCGCCTCCCACATTCCACCAGCTTCCACAATTGACATTTATGCACTGGAGACTGCTCTCTCGCCAGTTCGATCTGTACAAGCATGTCATTAATATAGGTGATACCATGTACATCGAAGAAAAAGAAGAATAGGCAGGAAAAGAAAAGGAATCATCACTTACCCTCGTACCAGCCTTCCCATTTCCCCAATTACTCAAATCGACCACAAACCCTCCATGCCATCGAATCCTCACTACATCGCCCTCTTCCTCTCTATTTCTTTCCGACGAGAAAGGCGCAGGAAAATCCGTCCCAACTCTCTCCACCTCCCATGCAACAGGAAACGCACTCGTCACGAGTGGAGCAGAATGTCTGAGACCCCCGTCGGGAGAGGGAATGAGATATTTGAGATACTTTTTCTTGGATTCGTTAGATGTGATATTTCCGTCAGGTCCATAGCTTGAGTCATAGTTGACGTCAACGTCGGTCTCGTTGTCGCAGTAAGAGTACAAATCATTCGTGAAAACACAGCGAAGGGAATATCCAGCTCCGAGAGGTGCGAATTCCCATTGTTGGTTTAGATCTTTGTGGAGTGGCCAGCCTGTCTCAGTGGATGTATTGGAGTCATGCGTAAGAGGAATAGGGGTGCCGGTCAACGTCGCAGCAGCAGCGAACATGTACAGCAATTCCAAGCAACACGTCGGCCGGTGTACATACACACGATGATAGCAGTGACAGAGGACCATAAGCATGTGAGACGAGTCAACAAAACATCCCAAAAAAGAGACAGAGAAATGAGACAACAAGGTGTCAGTACGCACACAACAACGTGCAGGATACGAAAGTTACGTACCAATGACGCTCCTCCAATCAGACCCACTCAGGTCCATCGCGGTACCACCTTGGAGGTTGATGAGGTTGTAGTAGATACCTGGTTTAAGGGCTGGTATGCCTTTCCGCAGAGGGCTGGACTCGGAGATACTGATGTCAGACATAGTACTTGTATGGCAGTCGCTGGTGAGGCCAAGTGTAGTTCAGAAGGTCGCGTGAAGTCTGCAAGTGACAGCAAGGAAAGATGTCCTCCAGTGAAAATATAGCAGGTCGTGGACTGTGGAAGGGAGGTTGAGGTCACGATTGAGTTCAAATTGACTTTTGAAGAGTTCCAGGGGCTGCGCAGTACATAAAGCTGTGCTTTCTGTCCTTTGAGCTTGCAAGGTGCTCCAAACGTGCTGTTCATGCCTATGCCCATGGTTAATGTAGACTTGATACCCTTAGTTCAGGCCTAGGATTGACTCTTACAAGGCGATTGACAATAACAAGGACTCGATAGGTCATTCCAAAATTACATATATATCCCTCTTAGCTCAGTTGGTAGAGCGCGTCACTAGTATTATGTAATCTATGACGAGGTCAGTCGTTCAAGTCGGCTAGAGGGAAATGTTTGAAGCATCGTCCTTTTTTACTTGTAAGCGCCGTTCAGATTTCATTTCACTCCACCCTGTGCCAGAGCTTCTTTTCGACCATTCCTTGCAGTCTAGTTGGAAAATTTCCCTGTGAATGGTTAGGTGGAAACTTCTGTCCACATGTGGCTTGAGGTCCATAGGTATGTAAGTCTATAGGGTAACTGAAGGTCGGAGGGCAGCCAGTGTGACGCACTGTGACCTGGGGAGAAGATGACGCGTTTCTGAGGGTTCCCTGTCACTTCGTGGTTCGAAACTTCTCGTACCTCGCTTTTCGGGGATATCTAATAATACCCATCGACTTGGTACCGGCTTGAGGATTTAATATTTAATCTCAAGCTCGACCGCGGTGATAAACGCCGTGTATGTGAACCCAAGATCAGAGGACCTTACAAATCATAGACTGCTACAGTGAGTCATCACGACTGAGTCGTGAGACCTCCTAGTAGTATTTAAGATCCTTCCTTTCCTTCAGCTCTCTCCTCGTCCAAATATTATCCGCTAACGCTGTGAATTACCATGGCCACCGCCGACGAATCCAAACCCAATATCCCTCTGGCTGGCTTAGCCACTGATGGCTGGTCTAACGACGATGAAGCTACAGCCACATGTTTCTGTGGCGCCGTGCAACTCGCTTTCGTAAGTCTGGCGGGCCATTCTTCTGCTGCTTGTGCACTGATAGTACCGCTTTCTCCAGCCAACGCAAGGCCCAGGCTTAGTCAACACCTTCGTCTGCAACTGCAGTGACTGTCATAAAATCACCGCGTCCATGTTCGCTTCCAACTTCACCATCGACGATAGGTACTTGAAGCACATCCGCGGCCAGGACAACTTGAAGACCTTTTCCCAAGCGAAAAGCATCGCTTCTGGCAACGCCATGACGAACTACTTTTGTTCAACTTGCGGTTCGCTCATGTATCGTGTCAGCTCAGGCTTTCCTGGCATGAGCATCTTGCGTATTGGCACAGTTGATGATTTTAGTCTGCACGAGACTAAATTGAGGCCCACAATCGAGCAGTTTATTAAGAACCGTGCGGGCTGGTTGTCTGGCGTGGAAGAGACGAAGAAGTATGATGGAACGTCTTTTCCAAGGACATGGGAGGATCGAAAGGTCGAAACCAGTAGCTTGTAAGATGTAATGTAGAATTGTAATGTAGAATGTCCAAAGGTGTTACAGCGCTTTCATTTCATTCGCGAGTACTTGTAGTATTTGCGCAAGGTGACTTATACAGTCTCGATACCCGATTCAGCGGCAATAATCAGCGCGGCTTTCTCTCTATGTTCGTAAGTCTGTCAGATCCAAGCCCTGGAGTAGAGTAATCAGCAAGACGTACCCAACAATCAAAGCGGTATTGTACGTGTTCGCGCCGACGTTGCTTGGTGCTATCAATCCGAATGCATTAGCGTGCACAATGGAGTGGTTTTGCTATTAGTACTTACCGATGCTCAAATCGACGACCTTGAGATTCTCAACGCCGTATACGTTCAACTTGGAGTCGACTACGCCGCCTTGATCTCGAGGTTTCATTGCACAAGTTCCGAGCTGATCAAGAGACAAGCACTAATAATCAGTACATGATGAAAGTTCATACCCTCGAAGGGCACTGACTTACAGCATGCCACGCTGTACCCACTACATACATCCGCGTCAAGATAATCAATCAGTATAGACTCTGAACGACGTCGACAAGAAACAGGTCATCCACGCACCGACGTCTCGATGGAACGAATCAATAGCCAGATCATCCTGCTTCGTATACTCGATAGGCCCCGCATCAATTGGATCTGGACCAGAACACTCTCTGACTGAAGCTTTACTCCCTTTTGGGAATTTCGGATGCCCAGAAGGAACGCCGCCTCTGTAGAACTTCATCCGACGGATGAGTTCGCAAGAGTGTTTGTAGCCCCAACGGAAGGCGGCGACGTCGGCTGGGCTGGAAGGGATTTCATAGTCAGATAGCAGTCGGAAAAGACGTAGATGTCAGGAATATTAACGCAAATGATCATCGAGTACGAACCTTTCCAAGTATTTAGGATCAAAATCAGGAGGCGCACTGGGATCGACTGAAGTTAGCGTACTCGGGATGGTCGAGGTTCGATTTCAGTTTTTGATTTCGGTTACTCGGCTATGTATACCCGGTGACCAGACGGAAGGGTAATGTCGAAGGATGACTAGGCCTTGTACACGTATAAGAGATGAACCACGGACTGAGGAGGTTAAACAATGAGCAAACCCAAAGCCTGTGAAGCATTGAAGCCCCTACAGGTGGGGAACTGCAAATCCTACTCCAAAGCTGACAAAGCATTTCCTAATTAGAAAGGGAGCCCCTATCGAGGCGGCGGTAGCACTGATTCCCGCTCAAAGTCACAACTCCTTCCCGTCCGTGTATATGTATACTATGAATGAGCTTATTGCAGGAAATACCATATCCACAACGTTAGAATAATCAATCAGACAATTAAGTAGGACAAGTGGAATCCAGAATTAGTATCTAAAGCATATTATCATGATGAAGGTTTAGAATGTAGTCAGATAGTATAGATGGCTACGCTGTAATGTAATTAACATTCCCGAATCCTAATGGCATTTTCTGACAGTGGAAGCGGGGTTGGAGATCATGGAGAGCAGGGTATCGCCATCTTCCTCACGGCTCATGAGTGTATTGAAGGTGGCCGTTGCGAACTTTTGGAGCTTGATTCCCTTACCGAACTTGATTGACTGTGCTCATTTCTTGTATAAAACTTAGAATCTCATGGAATACATACACATGGTTCTACGAATTCTTACTGTAGTAAGGAAATCTCAGTGAAAGTCTCGACTTGACTCTAAATACGGCAAGCTCTAATGATGAAATGATTCAGACACTCACCGGGATTAATCTTTAATAGAACATTCAACAATCAAGACCTTATATGAGACATTTTCTGAGTTCCCTGTGGGCCGTTGCGAGTGAGTGATGGTTCACAGCGAAATGCACACAGATAGGTTGGTCAGAGCACGACAAGTGCATGCTGTCTCCACGTACCTGACCGGAGGAAAGCTCGCACAGAAGATCAAACTATTCAAAAAGAAAGAAAATGTATAATTACGGGCTACCTATGGCGGAGAAAGTAATCTGTATTTACAGACCAGGGGACTTGATTCCATGTCCTGTAATAGTCACTGTGCACACGAAATCCTTTGGGCTATCAAACGCTCATCTTCGTTTAGTACCGTTTCGAGGTGTGGGCGCATACTCGAGGTCGTCGTTGATATGCACCTACCGGTCACGCGGAAACGACTTTGCCCAATCGCTAGGCGAAACGGCAAGTCCGTAAACGCGGACCACACCACGGTTCAACACAAGCCCAGATGGTGGGAGGATCTTGAGTGATTAAGATCCTGGTGCTGCTTGGCTAAGGACTCCGAGCACCTGGATTTCGACCACAGACGGTACCTATTGACAAAGACGAAGAGAAGTATTAAAAGGCAGCTGAAATAAATAACAGAGCTCACCTTACATGTAATTATATTCACACTGAGCTTACTAGACCCGTTTGTGAGCTTTTAAAGGGAAGTAATGAGCGCTCATCAACTTTTTTCACCTAGCAAAAGATACTCACCGGCGGCTACAGTCACGGATCAGGTTTCGGCAGTGCCAAAAGCCCAGTATTTGTGCGTTGGCAATGCACCGCCGTCTAGCACCGAATAGAGAGGAGGGCAGGAGCTAGATGGCGTTCACATCCACATTGACGTCGAGGAGGATGGGCATTGACGATGAAGGCAGTAACCAAAGCGACACGTCATCTAACGTATCACCGGGTATACATAGCCGAGTGACCAAAATCAAAAATTGAAATCGAACCTCGACCATCCCGAGTGCGCTACTGAAGTGATGTGGACATGACCTATGTTGAGAGGGTAGTACTAGAGAATCGATCGAGTTCTGCAATTAGTACGCATCTTCTTTTCGACAGCATAATAACTTGGATGGGGCGATGGTCTCACCGTGACATAACAACTCGCAATGCACTTTTTAACACCCTTCGCAAAATCACTCTCAATCTCACTACTAGTAGAACCTAGATACCCATTAACCATCCCACTCCAAATAATCGCTTTATCCGGTGCGTTTTCGTAGAAATCTTTCCAAGTTTCATTAAACTCTGGCCCTAAGATCTGGAACTTCTTTTCTGTGATAGGACGCAGTTTAATTCCAACGTCGATACCATTATGCGCCATGAGGCCTTGGCCGGATTTGAGCCACTGGGAGACGTGGGCTGTTTGAAAGAGCGTGCCCAGGTCGTACGTTAAAATCCTATGAACAATGCAATCAGGTAAAGAAAAGAGTGACTCACGTTCCATCCTCTCATCAATACCGCCGAAAATATCATCCATTGTATCCGCATCATTTGAAGCGTAGAATGGTACGAAACAAACGTTATGGTCTAGAAAGCAAGCACAGTGACGGCACACAACGTAAGTTGGACAAGTCTTGGACACGACAAGACCAAAACACTAACCGTTATAGTTCTCCCCAACACCAGGAAGATCGACTAAGACCGGGATACTCAAACGCTTCAGGATCTCGGGCGAGCCGATTCCCGATCTGAAGCAGAGAGGTTAGCTCAACGATCTTTGGTGATATACGTAAAATAAAAAATGAACGCATAGACTTTGGCTCACCTTTCCAAGATCGCAGGTGAACCAAAGGAGTACAGTGTCGATGGGTATTATCCGATCCAGGGCCTAGAAGTCCAAGAAGCAGAAGCATACGGTTTGACCGGCGGCGCAGGTTCTTACGCCGGATATTAATTATTAATAATATTATTATTATAATGCTAGGAATGTCGGGTACGGATTCGGGTGAGCAGAGTCAGGGGACGGGGATATGTAGGTGTAGTGGGTTTAAAGAAGAGAGTGTGGAGGCACTACTGGCAGCGTTGGGAGCGTAATATTGGCGTGAACCCTGGCCAGTCAGTTGGTCAGAATGACGCGACGAAAAAAAAAACGAAACAAGAAGGAAAATAAAACAGAAAAATGAAATAAAGACATCGAGGTGAAGACAAAGGACGGACAGCAGCTTTACATCCAATCCCAGCCCTGTCCTTTGAAAGAAGACAAGGACACTGGGCAGCACGAGGCTTCTCCTGGCGGCGGCGTATCAGTTCTTGATCCCAGCCTAAACCGCTCCTCCTCCTCCTCTTCCTCCTTTTCCTCCTCCTCCTGCTCACGGCCTCCACCATCTTCAGAAAAGGAAATCACACCATGACACAAAATCCAAAAATATGTATTTCGTGGTCAAGACGGCAACTCAGAGTCAAATGGGGAGGGCGGGTCAATCGCCGGCAAATCCAAACGATTTAGGAAGGTACGGAAGGGAATCTTCATTTCCGACCATCTTTGGGCTTCTGGGACCTGGATCGGAAAATACCCATCGACGTATCACTCGAACCAAAGGCACCTGCAGACAAGACGATCATTTTCGATGCGAGAGCTCTGAGTGAGACCGTGTCGGTAGTAGCCGCGTGGCTTTGCGTGCTCTTCGTCTGGGTAGATGTCGCGTCGCCGGATGCTGCATTGGAGGAGCTGTCTTCAATGAACTCGACCCCAACGGCACGTAGGCCACTAGATAAATCGAGAAGTCAGTATTTATAGGCCAAAACTGGTACTAGTAGTAGCGCTATCAAAGTATGACTAGGCTTTCCCCGAGTCCTACTACGCTAGCAGGCTCCCGGACCAGAGCAAAGACTTACTCGAAAATGACCCGTGCAACGCGGCATCGGTCTCTGACTATCAATTGATTGTTATGTTCAAGTTGATTGTAAATATAATGATGAGCGGCATCGGAACGTTTTCCCGTCTTCTGGTCGATATATCTGTTGCATAACGATGCAAAGATGAGTGTGTTTGGTTAATGATCCACGGAGGCACTGAGAGTACTAGTTGTACGGAAAGACATACTTGTGCCATCTCTAGCGTAGAGGAGATTGACACAGGGGTTCAGCATTCATCATAACGAGGCATGCGTATGATCAGCTCGCAGGGTCCAAATCAGCTATTAACAGAACCCGATTGACTCACCCCGTAACCATTACACTCACCAAAATCCGCTACGTCATCCAAAAATTCTCTATTCTTGTCATATGCAGCTGCTACAGCCAGATACTCGGCTGAGACGTTAGTTGGGTACCCTCCACCACCGGAAATCTTGATAGGGCCAGAATGACCATGTTTGGAGCTGTCCGAGTTGACTTGGTAGGTTTCGGTCTGTTTGAGATCAAGATGCAAATGAAGGAAGGGTCAGATCACGGCCATGCATAAACGTAAAGGTTAGTGGCAGCAGGCCAGTAGTACCTTGTTAGCAAGAGGAATCAATTCCTTCGACCCCCAACCAGGGTTTCCAAACTTTTCCCAATCATCGTAGTCGGAAGCTGATGCGCGTGTGTACATTTGAACTGTAATTAACGTAGGGGGAGGGTGAGTCGGTCAGTATGTACATGTACTGTGACTGGCAAGATTCAAGACGGGCCAAGTATCACCGCTTACTTACAATTGACAGCAGATCCACCACCGACGCAATTTCCGACGGGGATAATAGGCTTTCTTCCGTTCAAAGCGGCGCTTTCTCTCCCGACTTGGAATGAGAGGGCCTGAGCCTGAGGTGACGTCAGGTTGCGGAAGTACCGAGCTGGTTGGACGTGGACGGGTAGGTCTTTGGTGTGAGGACCGGCTTCCAGAATCTAGAAGTATGCCCAGGAGACTTTGAGTTGAGTACATGAATGTTAATGGGAATGCATATATTATGACGCACTAGAATCTTCAGAGAAGGGTCCGCTGCTGCTAGACGACCGGCACAGACACAGGCTGCAGTTCCACCTAGAAGAGCAGTGGGTCAATGCGGGCGAGTAACTCGTTGCCAGACAGACTTGCCGCCCGCAAAGATGATATCGTACTCAGCTACGTTGGGTTGAATCATGATGGGAAGTCCAATGAAGGGCGACCTACCAGTATAAATACATGCCAGAGTGGTCTGATTGGGTTAGCAGCAGATAGACTCCTTCCAGATGGCAATGGCAGAAAACTTCGATATAAGATACGAAGAATTACGATTTGGAACGTAAAAGAAGTACATGTGAACTTTCAGGATAATCTGGTTCAAAGTTCTTCAAGTAAAGCGATCTTCTAGATGCTCTGATATTATCTCAAACATCCTCGACGGTCTCGACTGGATGACGTTTCCTCCATTCTGCCAAACCCTTTTCAAAAGCCTGGTTATCCATCCCGTTACGCACAAGACACATTGTTACTCCTGTCAACGAACATTTGATATGCAAAATCGACCGATCAGTGTCACGCCGAAAAGACAAAAATATCCGCTCGGCGGATAGATCACATCACTACTACTGATATAAGATATATCTGTAAAAAAGTGTGTTTCTGTACGCCTTTCTGCCGAGCGGATATTTTTGTATTTTCAGCGTGTGTGGGCAAAGCACACTCACCTAATTGTTCGACCTCCTTATTACGGTGTTCATCGTCAAAGAAGAGCTGCGTAACAAGCCGGTTAGTCTCATTTTGTCGGCGGAGCGAAACAAAGAATACCATTTCCGAGTAGGGGATGCCAGTCTTCTCGTGCAGCTTTCTAAAATGAGTTATTTTAGATCCTAGTACAGAAAAAGAAGGGATCAGATTGGATGAAATAGTCCACAGTCCAGCCTACCGGGGTATATCTCCAACTGGTCGAAAAATTCTATGGCTTTAGTTGGGCCTTCATCACTGTGACTAGCACTAGGAGGAACTAGCAGGAGATTCAAGGCTTGACGCGCTCTATCCGAGAATTCAGATCTTTACCAAAGAAGATTGGCAGCAAGCTTACAGATTAGGTGCCGACGTACGTGAGGCCGCTGCAATGGTCACGCCTGCAGCTCGCAAGCGGTGGAGGATTTGAGGGACATGTTTGTAGAAGGCGATAATTTCGTTGTGCCTTTCAATTCCAAGAAATTGATGCCAAAAGATCGATGGATGAATGTCAAAGACTCCCTCACCTATCTAATACTTCATTGACTTTGTTCTTATCTCTATGAAGTGGACCTATTTGTGTTGGAACGATAGTCTGATAATTCAGATCACGAATTGATCACGAAACTTACCGTCTACATGGGTGTCGATCCATAAATCCCACAAAGTATAGCTGATAGCCATTAGTAATCTAGTGCTTCGGAGAAGAAACATACTCACTCTAAATCAAAGGCAACTAGTTTCGGAAATCTAGTGGTCATAGAAGCAGCCAAGTTGATGAGGTCGTGGTTCGGAGCGAAGAGCCGTAGACGCGCGTCGGAAGCACGTGCGATTCACGCTCCTCTAAAGGTCCGGCCCTAAACTTAGCCCCTGTTGGCTCGCCGCCCGGTACCTCGCTGAGTCGCTGACTTCCTGGTTCCTTCCGCTCGCCAAGGGTCTCCAAATGCTGTGCTTCCGCCTTGGCCGCCTGGACTTCTGAGGGAAAACAGCTTATGAGCGGAATACTTATCCCCCGAGCTGGTGAGGTATATGTACATTGCGCCTACACCTATTTTGCTCACAGATACTGTGTCCTCATGGCTCGTGACTTTGAATTGGATATCGGCTCAGCCATGTTAGGAAAGCCTACCGATCCTGCGGTCATTTGACCAAGCTAATGTATGCTCTATGTATTTCACCTCCCTTATAAAGCGGTAGGGAAGATCTCAACCATCATACCATAATGTCCCACTCGACCGGTAACTACGACCTCATCTTTGCCGGAGGTGAGTTTCGCGTTGTCCATCGACTCCCCATGTTCGAATTTAAACGTCGTTGACTGTCTTGCTAGGTGGAACTACCGCGTGCCTCGCTGCCGGTCGACTTGCAGCCGCAGACCCGTCATTGAAGATCCTGGTATATGTCTTTCCTTTTCGCTATCGACCGTTCCTGATGTGGTGCTTCCTTTTCAGTTACTCGAAGCAGGTCCCCACACTCGGAACATCGACACTCACGTCCAACCAGCTCGCTACTTCCGCAATCTCCTCGTGAACGAGACGCTTACCTATCAGTTCGGTAACCCCAGCAAGGCCCTCAATGGACGAGCTCCGATTGTCCCAACCGGTCGATGCGTTGGGGGTGGATCGGCCGTGAACTGTAAGCTCCTACCATCCAAACTTTCTTCTTTTTTTCTTCTTGTTGGACGACACTCTGATTCGTAATGTACTATCTCGACTAACAGTCCAGATGTATACCCGCGCTTCCCCTTCCGATTACGACGACTGGAAGAGTTTTGGCAATCCGGGCTGGGGTTCTGAAGATTTGATACCCCTTTCTAACAAGGTGCGAACGTCTATCACTTGTTTGACTGTCCGAGTTCAAAGCTTTGAGATAAACAGGCTGAGAACTACCAAGTCAACAACAGCACTCGGCATGGACACGATGGTCCCATCAAAGTCTCCCTCGGTGGACTGCCGACGAATATTTCCGCCGATTATCTCAAAGTAGCATCTGCGTACGACAAGGACCGGCCTCTTTTTGACGATGTTAGTGATTTTGCAGAAGTGAATGGATATGGGGTGAGCAGTCAAGCATACGCCACGGTTAGCCAGTTCTGGTTCTGATTTCGACCACCTGCGGCCTTTACAGAGGTGGCACAAATACATTGATCGAGACACGGGAAAGCGTTCTGATACTGCCCATCATCACGTCTACAACCAAGATCGTACCAATAAGAACCTGGCGGTGAAAGATAGGTCTCGTGTTATACGTGTTATTTTTGAGTGAGTTTTTCGAGTGCTCTTCATCTTCATCTTCCGAGTAAGAAGCTCAATCCGTCATTCGCAGCGGTAAACGCGCAGTCGGGGTGGAATATGTAGACGATGCAGTCCACCGCAAAGCCGACTCAGCGACCAGGAAGGATGCGAAAATTCTCCAAGCTTTCGCATCGAAATGCGTGATAGTATCAGGAGGTCTGTTGCTCCATTAGTAATACTGCAGCATAGGCGTATCATTGACATGTCGATTTGTCTGTTTCTCTTCAAAAGGTACTTTTGGATCCCCTTCAATCTTGGAGAGGTGAGGAGTAGTTTTTCTGCCAATTTGGAGAGTGCGCCCAAGTTAACGTCTTCCCTACGTAGATCTGGAATCGGTTCAAAAAAGCTTCTTCAGAGTCTGGATGTTCCTGTGCTGGTGGATTTACCTGGCGTGGGAGAGAATTACCAAGGTCTGTCGAGCTCAAAGTTATATCTTGCATCAGTGATCTAACGGCCTATACCATCCTTCTGCAGACCACAATCTGGTTTTCACCGGATATTACGCCCCTGAAAATGCCCATACCATGGACGACATCTTCCGTGGCACTGACGATGAAATCAAACGTGAGCTTCTCTATATGTTTATTACCGTATATCTTCATTAAACTATGTCCCTACACGTAGCATACCTGGAACAATGGATCAAAGACGGTAAAGGCCTAATGGCGCACAATGGAGTCGATGTCGGTATCAAGCTTCGTCCTAGTACCGACAAGGATTTCAAGCAGCTCGGGGATGAATTTAAGAAGACTTGGGTAGACCTTTACGCCAATGCGCCAGACAAAGCTGTTGTTTGGAGTGGGTTATTTAATGCGCTTACTGGGTTTGATCCGAATTTGAAGAGGAGGAAGTATTTCTCTGGGGCGTATTTTACGGCGAGTTGCATTTGGTTCTCTTTATTCTGGTGGTGGACTGATGAGATTATACTATCGCTAGTACTATCCTGTGTCTATCGGTCATGTCCACATCAAAGATGGTCGGGATCCATACGCGCCTTTGGATTTCGAGGCGGGATTCTTGGATGAGTGAGTCAGCAATTCATTGCTCTCACAATATTGACAAGCTGACCACTGCTCGCGACAAAAGCATTTCCGATGTCACAGCTCTACGTTGGGCATACAAACACTCTCGCGAGCTAATCCGTAGAATGGAAACTTACAGAGGCGCAATCCAGAATGGGCACCCCAAATTCCCCGAAGGCAGCGACGCTGCAGTTAAGGGAGAATGCGACGGTCCTGATCCCCTTGATGCTCCTGAGATCAAGTACACTGAAGAGGACGACAAGGCGATTGATGATTGGCATCGGAGTGTGGGTCAGTTGGAACGTCTCTTGAAGTAGCACTGCTTTCTTACTAACTGCGTGTTTTTTTAAGCTGAAACAACTTGGCACTCGGTGAGTTGCTCGTGCTACATACACACAACTATCTGTGTATCGTCAGTCTGGTTCAACGAGACTATGCTCGTGCTGACCATAGCAAAGCGTCGTTAACTCATTCAAATTGTTTCAAGCTTGGAACTTGCGCTATGAAACCCAGGGACCAAAGCGGTGTCGTCGACTCTGCACTGAACGTGTACGGTGTAGAGAATCTCAAGGTCGCGGACTTGAGTATCGGTAAGTGTCGTCAAGTTTATTTCTTTCAGAGTCCCCGCTGAAGTGGGTCATGTAGCCCCAAGTAATGTCGGATCGAATACGTACAATACTGCACTTGTCGTCGGGTGAGTTTCTAATTTTCTGCTTGCACTGATGTATTTGAGCATCAATTGTCTTTTAATTGTAGGGAGAAGACTGCCTTGATCTTGGCTCAAGAGCTCGGTATCAAGAGCGTATGAAATTGAAGAAGACTTGTATTCTACGTTTTGTATATCTATGTGTAGCGATGTTCCCTCACTCTCTTAGAAGGATCTGAAATAAGAGGACAACTTCGGACGGACATGGCCACTACTAGTATTTACACCAAAGTGTTCAAACTCCAAACCGAGTAAAACGATAACGAGGAACCATCCACTCGATCGGGTGGGAAGAAGAAGAGAGCCTGACTTCACAGTAATACTTGTTTGCTTCCTATTCTCAACGTACTTTCACCACTGTAACTCCTGCAGTGTACTATACATAGCTTCTTTCTATACTCTTTCTGTTAACGTGTATTTCTCTTACATCCTCTCTCTGCGGTTCTACTCTGTAACATACTCATTCATACATGGAACATGTATCGACAGTCTGCCTAGGGGAGACTAACATACTCATATCTTACCGTTGTAAGTTACTCTTCAAAGTTCAAACAAATCTACATCTTGACCGTCCATAAGGAGTCGGGGTCCGAATCGGGATCGGCACTAAGGACCATTATAGTAGTCTCGAGAACCAGACTGACGATACACTATTGTGTATGTACCATTATAGGGAATCCCAGTACTATAGAGCTCCCCGCGAACGCGCCTCCCCGAGATGTGCCTGTCACATTCGCGTAGGGTTACGAACACGTGTGCGTTACTTCTTGTCACATACAAAATGACCCTCCTGATCCATGACTGTATTGTACTGATACATCACAACACTTGTCTATCAGTTCACTTTTCCGTCGAGCGGATATTTTTGTCTTTCTGGCGTCTGCGTGACCAGCTTATCTTCCTGTCCATTTAAAAGGGAAAATGGTTCCAGATTCTATACTATCAACATGTCAAAGTCAACTACGACCGGTGACTACGACCTCATCTTTGCCGGAGGTGAGTTTCGCGTCGTCGACCGATGTCTTATCCTCCTGACTGGTCAACTCACTCTCTCTCTAGGTGGAACGGTTGCCTGTCTTACTGCCGGTCGCCTCGCAGCTGTGGACCCATCTTTGAAGATCCTGGTGCGTTTGAATCCGAGTCGTTTGCTTTTCCTGCTCTTTGTTCTCTCTAGCTAACCTTAAATGACTCTTCGTCTTCAGCTACTCGAAGCCGGTCCTCACATTCGCAACATCGACACTCACGTCCAACCCGCTCGTTACTTTCGCAATCTCCTCGTGAACGAGACAGTGACTTATCAAATTGGTAATCCCAGCAAGGCTCTCAATGGACGAGCTCCAATCGTTCCAATTGGTCGATGCGTCGGAGGAGGTTCCGCTGTGAACTGTAAGTTAGGGTTTGCTTCATCCACTGAGATATTTGCCCACTAAGCTTGGCTGCTAACGTCGCGCATTTGATGACAGTCCAGATGTACACCCGGGCCTCTGCCTCTGATTACGATGACTGGGAGAGGTTTGGCAATCCAGGCTGGGGTTCTAAAGATTTGATACCCCTTTCTAACAAGGTATATGCTTTTATTGCTTTTTTGACTATTCTAGACCTAGTAACTCGATCCTTTGAAATGAACAGGCTGAGAACTATCAAGTCAGCGATAGCAATCGACACGGACACGATGGTCCCATCAAAGTCTCGCTCGGTGGACTACCGACTAATATTTCCGCTGATTATTTGAAGGTAGCAGCTGCGTACGATAAGGACCGTACTCTCTTTGAGGATGTTAATGATTTTGGGGAGGTCAATGGATATGGGGTGAGTGTCAAACATCACGATCTCTTCTCCAGCCTTTCTTAACTATTCTGATTTCCGCTTCCCTTCGCAATGTCACTGGCAGAGGTGGCACAAATACATCGACCGAGACACGGGGAAACGTTCTGACACTGCCCATCATTACGTCTACAATCAGGATTCTACCAATGAAAATCTAGTGGTGAAAGATAGGTCTCGCGTCGTCCGTGTTATCTTTGAGTGAGTCTTCCAAACAGTATATATTCTCGGCGGAAAGGGACCACTAATCCAGATCCGAATTTGACGCAGGGGTAAACGAGCAATTGGAGTTGAATACCTGGACGATGCTGTCAATCGCAAAGCCGATTTGGAGACTAGGAAGAATGCAAAAGTCATTCAAGCTTTCGCGTCCAAGTGCGTTATAGTATCAGCAGGTTGGTTCTTCCAAACTTGAAGGAACAGTGCAGTAAGAACGTGTCATCAATGATCCATATGTTGTCTGCTTTCAAAGGTGCATTCGGCTCTCCTTCGATTTTGGAAAGGTGAGGATCAGCTTCTCCGCTGCGACGCGTGCGCATGACCACCCTGTTTATCACATTAGATCAGGCATCGGTTCGCAGAAACTTCTTCAAAGCTTGAATGTTCCTGTTGTTGTGGATCTGCCTGGTGTGGGCCAGAACTATCGAGGTTAGTAATCAGCCTTTGGGAGCTTCATGATCTTGGACAAAGTGATGATTCCTACCCTTTGACTCTGTAGACCACAATGTGGTCTTCACGGGATACTATGCTACCGAAAACGCTCATACTATGGACGACATTTTCCGGGGTACTGATGACGAGATCAAACGTGAGTACTCTTAGAATGGATCTTCCGAATACTCAGAATACATACTTCCTCTTATACTGGCACGACTAGCATACCTCGAACAGTGGATCAAAGACGGTAAAGGCCTCATGGCGCACAACGGACTCGATGTCGGCATCAAACTTCGTCCTAGCACTGAAAAGGATTTCAAGCAGCTCGGGGATGAATTCAAGGGGACTTGGGCAGACTTTTACGCCAATGCACCTGATAAAGCTGTCATTTGGAGCGGATTATTCAACGGGCTGCCTGGGGCGGTTACGGATATGAAGAGGGGGAAGTATTTTGCTGGAGTGTATTTCCTCGTGAGTTCAAGTCGCATACCTGCTTTTGGTTTTATGGATGGCCCGGATGCTCATGACATTCTGATAGCATTACCCAGTTTCGATCGGTTATGTCCATATCAAGGATGGTCAGGACCCATATGCGCCTTTGGATTTCGAAGCTGCATTCTTGGATGAGTGAGCTCTGAACTTATCCTTTGTTCGCCTGAAGTTCCGCTAAATAGTATTCCCTTTGAAAAGCCCGTCCGACGTCGCAGCTCTGCGTTGGGCATACAAACATACTCGTGAGCTTATACGTAGAATGGAAACTTACAGAGGCGGTATACCGAGTTCCCATCCCAAGTTCCCTGAAGGAAGTGACGCTGCAGTCAAAGGGGAATGCGACGGTCCTGATCCTATTGATGCTCCTAATTTCGAGTACACAGAAGAGGATGACAAGGCGATTGACGATTATCATCGTAATATTGGTCAGTAGCAATCAAGTGCTTCTCCAAGGTGGTTTTACTCATTAGTACATCGTTTTTGTTAGTTGAGACTACTTGGCACTCTGTAAGTCATTCCTGCAAGTTGAGCACATATGACGGATTCTGAAATCAACTTGATGCTTTCTGCAAGCTTGGGACTTGCCCCATGAAGCCAAGGGACCAGAACGGCGTCGTTGATTCTTTACTGAACGTTTACGGTGTACAGAACCTCAAGGTTGCAGACATGAGTATCGGTATGGGTTCCGTTTTCTTCCTAGGTATCTGAACGGCCGTTAAGGATCATTTTTGAATGTATATGTAGCCCCAAGCAATGTCGGAGCGAACACATACAATACTGCCCTTATCATCGGGTGAGTGTTATCCCTCTAATAAACTCCTTTCTTTTTTCTTGTTGAACCTTCGAGGCAAATCTATGATGCTGATTGTTGGAAATTACAGAGAGAAGCTTACTCTGATTCTTACTCAAGAGCTCGGTGTGAAGGGGGTATAAATACTCGAGCTGTGAGCGGACCCGCCAGCTTGTAAATCTATGTAGTAGTGTTGATGCATGATGTTTGGGAGTTGTATTTCCTGTTCACCGGGTGATATATCCACCGCTTAATGGATAACTTTGTCTCTCAATCTGCCTTCAGCGTTACACGCGTCCCAAACCGGGATGGCATCGGTATTTCTCGGATGCTGCAACGCTCACATGATAACCCAAATAAGGAAGGAGTCTCACATAGCCTCAGAGTGACATCCGTGTCGCTGGCACCCATCGGAAAATGCTCTCATTGGAGTCAGCGCTGACGTCGAAGAACTCTGATGGACTAGTCTTCTTCCCGATTTCTTTAAAAAGGCTGCTTTAGAACGATGGGAGAACTGCAATTCTCCCCAATTTTGTTCTTTCTTCTCTACTGCACCTCGAACTGTGTCAATCATGAAGGTCCTTGCTATCTTATACAATGGCTTTAAAGCTGCCCAACAGGAGCCTCGATTACTTGGCACGGTCGAGAACAAGGTACGTGTGTTAAAGTCTGTTGGGTTGATGTCTTGCTCATGTATGTCATGGTTTAGCTCGGTCTTGAGAAATGGCTAACCTCCAAGGGCCATGAGCTAGTCGGTACGTCTTCTTCAATATCTATCTTGCTAATGTGGTCTGACTGATGGCTTGCACAGTGAGTGAAGACGCGTAGTTTGGGCATTAGCTTTTGTAACAAGCGATATCCAGGTGACTAGCAGCAAGGAAGGACCTGAAAGCGACTTCCAAAAACACATCACTGATGTGAGAGACTCTCGATCGCTCCAGCTTCATGCATGACGCTGAAATCCCCCTTTCTCTCAGGCTGAAGTTCTCATTACCACTCCGTTCCACCCCGGGTATTTGACTTCTACGATCATGGAGAAAGTATGTCATTGTCCTCATGATAATGCTTGCTAATACAGGATTTTCTCTCCCTTCAGGCCAAGAACCTCAAGCTCTGTATCACCGCTGGAGTTGGTTCGGACCACATCGACCTCGACGCCGCTGTTGACCACAAAATCCAAGTCCTTGAAGTGTCTGGATCCAACGTCACTTCAGTCGCCGAACATGTCGTTATGAGTATCCTCAACCTCGTACGAAACTTTGTGCCTGCACATGAGGTGCGTTACCCGTTTGTTCATATTCTGTGCCCGTTATCCTGATCTTCTCATTTTCATCCAGATGATCGAAAGGGGAGACTGGCAGGTCTCTGACATTGCACGAAACGCGTTTGACCTGGAAGGCAAAGTAGTTGGAACTATCGGTGCTGGTCGTATTGGTTACCGTGTGCTCCAACGTTTGATGCCTTTTGACTGCAAAGAGCTTCTGTATTACGACTATGCCCCTCTTCCTGCAAACTTGGCATCTGCAATCATCGCAAAACGTGTTGATGACTTGGAGGTGCATATACATTCACCTCTAAATGTTCTCATGGTCTTAACAGCAAACTTTTCTAGGACTTTGTCTCTCGATGTGATGTCGTCACTGTCAACTGCCCTTTGCACGAAGGGACGCGTGGATTGGTCAACGATAAGTTACTCTCCAAGTTCAAACCCGGTGCATGGTTGGTTAACACAGCTCGTGGTGCCATTTGTGACGCCGATGCCGTTAAGCGTGCTTTGGAAAGTGGCAAGTTAAATGGGTATGCTGGTGAGTAACAGTGTTCGGTGTTCTCGCGATTTGACTGACCGTCTTGGTTTGATAAGGTGATGTCTGGAACGTCCAGCCTGCGCCCAAAGACCACCCTTGGCGTACTATGAAGAATCCTTTGGGTGGAGGAAACGGTATGACGCCCCACTATTCTGGTACAACTCTCGATGCCCAAGCGCGTTATGCCGCTGGGACTAAGAGTATCCTGGAGAACTACTTGGAGGGTAAGGCACAGGAGCCTCAGAATGTTATCGTTGGCTTGGGCAAGTACGAGACCAAGGCTTGTAAGTGTGATTTTTCTGTTACTCAGTTTTGTACGCTGATAGGATTTTTCAGATGGCCAACGTTGAAAACGTAGAACAATGTATATGAAGGACTATTAGTATTAAATAGATGTCGAGTGTACTTATCAATATTCTCCTCGGCAAATGTACTTTTCAGAGTACCAATATTGTAAGCCAGATAAGAGAGAACATTCTGCGAGTGCTATAGTAATTTAGGTAATCAAACACTTACATTCTGGCCTTCCACATTTCTTCTGCTCTTCTCTTTCTCATCCTTGCGGCACTTGTACCACTCGTATACAGATACCGACCCATGCCTGCCGCTCCAGCCATCAGGGTCCTCACCGTACCCGCACTCACAAAGCATACTGCAACTATCATCTTCGTACATGGTTTAGGCGACAGCGGATCTGGGTGGAAACCCGTCGCAGAAATGTTCCAAAATGACAGCGCACTAGCCCATATCAAATGGATCCTTCCTAGCGCGAATATGCACCCTGTAACAGCCAACGGAGGCATGGTCATGCCTTCTTGGTTCGACATCATTTCTTTCACGGAAAGAAAGGAGGAAGACGAGGAAGGGATGAATCGATCTCTCTCCCAACTCAGAGAGTTGATAGACGCAGAAATCGCAGCTGGTATCAAACCCGAACGTATCGTCCTCGGAGGCTTCAGCCAGGGCGCGATTTTGTCCTTGTTGGCTGGTTTCACGACGGATGTACCGGTTGCTGGGATTATCGCACTGAGCGGTCGGGTTCCGCTACAAGACAAGTTCAAATCGATGATTCTTCCTGGAGCGTTGAAGAAGCCGTTCTTCTGGGGTCATGGAGAGGACGATGAGTTGGTGAAGTTTGAGTATGCGACGACGTCGATTGAGTTGTTGAAGGGGGCTGGGGTCTCGGTTACAAGTGAGATTGAGGCAAAAGGGTTGACGTTCAGGAGTTATCCTAACACTGGGCACAGTGTGGATATGCGGGAGTTAAAGGATGTTCAGGATTGGATAAAGAAGGTTATCCCTCAGTGACGGAGACGTAGGACTAGACGGTTGGAAGGACGGAAATCGAAGTAATTGCCTCGTGTGTATTTCATACTGCTATTGATGGCTTTCACAATCGCTATGTCTCTCGGTTCAGACTCCTTCAAAAATGTTTTACTCATGGGACGCTGCTGCTCTTCCAGTTGTGAAGCTTTGCTCGTGATCAGCCTCGTTTGCGTTCACTAGTGAGCATTACTCACAGTCCAGATTGCAACCGTCCCTTTCTATTGCAGGTAGCCAATATTGGAGCACTCTGTAATGATCCAGCTCAGAGTTTTGTACCTTGCGCTCCATACTGGACCCGTCCAGTGCCAGTACCGCTAATCCTCGTTCATTGATAGTCGCGGACTAGCCGCAGATCATGAGTTACCGACATCCATGCAACTCTTAGGCTCAGGTATAGGCCTGCCCCAGAAGTACTAGCCTTTCTAGGATTGCCGTCCCCATTTTGGTTTTCCGCTCGCTGCATTACGCTTCAAGCGCTATACGTTGCTTTTCTGTTACTCGGTTTTGCGCGCTGATAGGATTTTTTTAGATGGCCAACGTTGAAAGTGTAGAACAATGTAGTATATGAAGGACTGGTAGTGTTAAATAAATGTCGAGTGTACTTATCTATCATTATTCTCCTTTGCCGAAGCAAATGTGCTTTTCAAAGTTTACCAAGTGTAACTTGTAAGCCAGATGAGAGAGAACGTTTCTTGCGAGTTGCTAATTTTGGTAATCAAACTTACACTCTGGCCTTCCACATTTCTTCTGCTCTTCTCTTTCTCATCCCTGCGCCACTTTTACTACTCGTATACAGATACTGACCCATGTCTACTGCAGCTATCAAGGTCCTCACCGTACCCGCAGTCACAAAGCATACTGCAACTATCATCTTCGTACATGGAATGGGCGACAGCGGATTTGGATGGCAACCCGTCGCAGAGATGTTCCAAAAGGACAGCGCACTAGCCCATATCAAATGGATCCTTCCTCACGCGAATATGCAACCCATAACAGCTAACGGAGGCATGGCCATGCCTTCTTGGTTCGACATCGTTTCTTTCATGAAACTAGAGAAGGAAGACGAGGAAGGGATGAATCGATCTCTCTCCCAACTCAGGGAGTTGATAGATGCAGAAATCGCGTCTGGTATCAAACCCGAATGTATCGTCCTCGGAGGCTTCAGTCAGGGTGCGATTTTGTCCTTGTTGGCTGGTTTCACAACGGATGTACCGGTTGCTGGGATTATCGCGCTTAGCGGTCGGGTTCCGCTACAAGACAAGTTCAAATCGATGATTCTTCCTGGAGCGTTGAAGAAGCCATTCTTCTGGGGTCATGGAGAGGACGATGAGTTGATGAAGTTGGAGTATGCGATGACGTCGATTGAGTTGTTGAAGGAGGCTGGGGTTTCGGTTACGAGTGAGATTGAGGCGAAGGGGTTGACGTTCAGGAGTTATCCTGGCACTGGGCACAGTGTGGATATGCGGGAGTTAAAGGATATTCAGGATTGGATAAAGAAGGTTATCCCTCAGTGGTGGGGGTGTAAGATTTGACGGTTGGAAGGACGAAAATCGAAGTATGTAATCGCCTCGTGTGTATTTTATACTGCTATTCATGCGTAATCACTCAGACTATCCTTCAAGCTTCAAGAATGGTTTATTCATGGATGATCGATGATGGGACGCTGCTGTGGCTCTTTCAGTTGTGACGCTTTTGCTCATCATCAGCTTCATTTGCGATCAGAGCATTACTCGCAGTCCAGATTGCAACCGTCCCTTTCTATTGCAGGTTAGTCAAGATAACTCAACTTCTATGGCCAAGATTGGAGCACTGTCACGGTAATGAGCCAGCTCAGAGTTTTGTACCTTGCACTCCGTACTGGACCCGTCCAGTGCCAGTACCGTTAATCCTCGTTCATTGATAGTCGCGTCGGACCAGCGGTAGCCTATCATGAGTTACCGACATCCATGAACTTCTTAGGCTCAGGTACCCAGCCCCAAAAGTACTAGCTTTTCTAGGGTTGATGCTGCACCCTGTCCCCATTTTGGTTTTTCGTTGCATTACGCTTCAAGCGCTATGTGCGAGTGCATATAAACGGAGTTGCCTTCCGTACCGTTTAGTCACTGCCTGCTGTTTCCCTTGGAGCGCCACTAATCCAGGCAGTGGGAGAACCATCTCGGCAGCATGGCGTTGTACTCGTCACCATCTCCCAAATCCTACGCTGGCAAGAACGATGCACGGAGTAACATATCTGCTGGAGAAGCCTACCTACAACCTAATCGAAGAAACCAGGTGCAGGTGTCTTATAGGGATAGGGAGCAGCTTGTCGGAGGAAGCCATGAGCTGCCTGCTCTTCATACGGACTCGGATTTCATCATCATGCCCATTGAAGATCCGCCGGTCTCCAAGTCAAAGTCGAATCCTATCCTGCGGTCAGAGGCAACTGGATTTGGGGAGAAACAAAATGGCCTGTTCTGGCCTTTTCTGACTTTTTACCGAGCGG
This sequence comes from Tetrapyrgos nigripes, assembly GCA_013368315.1. Classification (NCBI taxonomy): domain Eukaryota; kingdom Fungi; phylum Basidiomycota; class Agaricomycetes; order Agaricales; family Campanellaceae; genus Tetrapyrgos; species Tetrapyrgos nigripes. Next base: position 273,311 of record JAACJM010000017.1, read on the forward strand.
TTAGTGGGATGCTTGGGTTCAAAGAGAGGTATAGTCTGTTCTTTGGTGCGTCAGTTCGTGTTTTTGTATTTTGTCCTTCTAGTCAACATCTCAACTAACTGACTGAGCTGGCTAGCTTTTGTATGTGGAGGAGGCTTATTTGGCTTTTGCCTTGCTCGGGCATTCATGATGGATGGGAAGACAAGAAGACAACAGAGTCCGCCAGGTATGTACCCTCCTCCGAGAATGAAATTTCTGCGTCAAACAATCTTACGGTGTATACAGGAGACTATCGTTGGTTCGATGAACGACTGTACGGGATAAGCTATGCCTTCCATGTTTACACCTGTATCGGTGCGCAAACTTGTCCTTAACACATGCAATTATCTGACGAAGGCATCATGCAATTGAAGTTGGTGGTATATTCGTGGGGTTACAGTTCCTCCCCGCCATTCGGCGTGTAAGGCATTTACTACTAGTAGATAAATGCGTCTGGCTCACATCTTTTCTCCAGAATTTCGTTCTTTTTCATCGTCTAAACGGTGCGTGCACTCATCTGCGTTTGCTATGATTTGCTCATCTATGGTCTCCTACAGGATATTTCTGCATCGTCTTGTTAATTCCCGGAAACATCGCCGGTGCTATCGTCGCTAGACGTTCATACGGGGGAGAAATCAACCAACAAGCAGTGTGGTACCTTTTAACTGTCATGTTTACTTTCTCTATCCTCATGGGTCTGTTCAACGTCAAGAGGAACACGCAGGCCCATAGGAAGTGGATGCTGAGTGAGTAGCAATCCGTTGTATCTTTTTTCTTACCCAAGTTCTGACTGCTTCGACGCTGCTCCCTGTCGCATGTCACGATTCACAGGAGCTGTCGTTTATTTTGCTGTCGTCATCCTCGCCAAGGTGCTATCAATCATTTCTCGAGCAATCATCACGAACATTGGAGGGTACTATTCTGTGCGTTTGTTTTTCTCTCTCGTACATTTGTCAATTTCTTCTGAACTTGAATGTTATCCTCGCTGAAACAGGTCTGGCGTTGCGACGAAGTCAATTATGTTCTCCAAAACGCCGACGCCTTGTTCCAGCGGTTCCCGCAGTGCAACAACACCGCTGTTGATATTTCCAACAATCCGTTCAGCGTCGCCGTTCTCGCCTCAGATTCTGAGGGAAAGCTAGAACATAGCTCTGCCCTAAGATTAGTTGCTGGGATGTGCCTCTGGTTGAGTTTGATGATACATTTAGTGGGAGTGGAGATTTATGTGAGTATGGGCCAGGAGTGGTGTTTTTTCGACTCTTCCCCTTGAGGCTAGGTCTTTACTGATTATTCATTGTATAGCTGTACCGGACAGAAGACCAGAACTCAATGAGACGGGGATATGTTTTGGAATCAAGGGAAGGTCCTGAAGGGGATTATGGGGATGGCGCTGATGCAGCCGATAGAGATATGGCCGGACGTTACTAGTAATACTGAATTGGAACGTTCCTTGAAGTTTGGAGTATCTTCGCTTCCTCGACAATGGACATACGCAGAACCATGCCTTTTCCGTCATTGAGCTAGTCCTATTAGTAGTAGTAGATTTACAATAATACAAAGGCACTGGTATCAGGGACTCAAAATCTAGCTATACGTGGCTTAGAGGTTTGATATCATTCAAGAACTGAGTGACACGGGTGCATACCCAAACCCTATCAAGTCGCTGAGGTTCATGGTCACATGCAGTAAAAGTGTAAATACTACATAGCACCTATCAAACTCAACCTACGCTGAGCCGGATGCTACAAACTTGAAGTACTACTAATATAGAAGACTATGGTAAGCTACACAACTAACGAGAAATCCGATATGTATGCTGACGAAAATGTGTAGGATGGAAAAAGAGAAAAGAGACAGAGAAAAGCGGGAAAGGTCCAGACGATTGTTGATAGCACGATAGCAAGATACGATAAAAAGATGAGCCGCAACTGAAACAGATATGCATTATCCACCTTCTACTCCATTGGCGAGGCTGGAGATGACACAGGTGACCTCCCACCAGTGATAAAGCTTAGTTTGAGTGGACGACGTCCAAGCTGAGCAATAGTAGCAGGAGAAAGCCACCGTGATGGTTGTGGACCAGGCTCCCGCGTATCGTCGGCTGCCGGGCTTCCAGCACTCTTGGAACTTGACGAGTCGCAGGCCGGGAAGTCAGAACTGTTTCTCGAACTGCCTCGGAAAGAGAAGCGTTGACGAATGGAACCATGATGCGGGGAAGTGAGCTCTTTAGTTAGCCCGTCGCCGTCGTTGTGCGGTGATGGTAGAGCCATACCATCGGTGGTGGTGGGTGGCAACGACTGATGATCGGTTGACATTGTCTTCTCAAGCTGCTTGAGATCATACAAGGCTTCGTCGTCAGGAATGTCATACACTGAGATTATCGAAGCGGCTGATAAGGAGCTTGGAATGACGACAAGACCCTCTGCGTCTGGGTCCACCGGTTCCAGAGGGTAGACAGTCGGCCAGTTGACACAGGTCAGGTCACAACGGTGTTTGGGCAAGTTCATCGTGAGAAAATCCATGACTCTTTTGCGTGGTTGGTTCTGAGATTGCGAGTGCATATTGACGTCTTCGAATCCTGAGGATGGATAGGGATATCGTCGTTCTAAATCCATAACTAGATTCCGAACGCGGCTGAAAAGGTCTGAGTTGTAGGCCTGCATATATCTTTCAATATGACTGCGAAACTGCTCCAACTGTAATGACCAGGCAACTTGACTGATGGTGAGGTCGTGGTCGAGGATGTGAAGAGTTTGAATAAGGGATCGATGGACGAGGAGTTTGTCTAAATGCATCCAGTACACTCTGCGGGCGAGTAGGTCAGTGAGGTTAATGTAGGGAGTAAGCAGCCGTTGGCGTACAAATGCGCAGTCCGTATCTCGTCTCTGAGCGCACCAATCTCTTCAAGCCAGGCAGACGACAAGCGGAGGAAAAGTGCAAAAAGACGAATCATGATGATCGCTGCATCATTGAGGAAGCGCACATCAGCTTCAGGAATGGGCCTCGGGAACGCACGACGCAGCAGGTGCAGGGCGAAAAAGACCACTTCAGAAACTGGCTTCAGGCAACGGAGAATTGGGAGCAACATGACTTTGACTTGCTCCAAAAGATCGCTCTCAGAAGCTAAAATAGTCAAATAATAACAATAAGCATTATATGCAAACAAGAACGCTGGCCAACGCACCCAAGTCAGTCTCTTCCCCATGCACCTCGTGGACAAGGTACTGGCTAAGCCATAAAGCCAATGCCTCGTCCTCCTCAGTCTGACGTTCTCGTGGTTCAATTGTCGATGAGAAAGGAGAGGTTGTAGGAGTGGGCGATGATCCGGATCCGTCAATGGAACTGGGAGCGAAAGAAATGGTTTTCCTTCTCTTTTGACGATTGGGATTTAAAGGAGAAGCTTCGCGCTTGAAAGGAGAAGTGGAGACCTTGTGTGCTCCACCTCTGGCATGGAGGACAGAAAAGATAGACTTCCCTGTACGGAGGAACGACCGCGGACGAGGCTGCGAACTCATAACGTTGAGAAAAGTCTGTTGTATGAGATAAAGAGAGGTGAGAGTAAGTGGTCAAGAGAAATACGATCGCGTCTCTTTGCCACTCACTCTAAATACCCACTGCCTTCCATTGTTCTCTGATCATTGTGCTTTGACCTCCAAAGTCGCAAGTGGAACCCGAGGAACCTGGGACAATGGCGGTGGCACCGGAATAAAGGGCTATTGAGCACAGGCTATTTGAATCCAAAGGCCATTCCAGAGATAGGTGAAGAAATCTTGCGAGGTTGGGGCAAAGAGAGACCAAAGAATACGTCAGCGGTCTGACCCAACACCCATGTTCGTTAATACTCCCAGTACTATGTAGCCCTCTTCATGAGAAAGCTGTAGTGTCCTATATGGCCAAAGTGCAGAGTAGGTCGGCGAGACTTCTCGAGGAGAAAGTCGAAGTCAGGACGAAAGGTTTAGAATGTGGCTGTGCTTTCACTGGCAAAAAAATACATTGGACAATTTTATGGATGGTAGATACAATTAGGAGTAAGTCTTATTACAGCTGACGCATTTATTGCTGCCTGCCAATTAATCGAGGAGAGTATGTATGTAGTCGTGAAAGACGTAGAAAATCATTGTAGCAATGAGTGTGAAGAGACTCGGGAAAAAATCTCAGCCTCGGAATCGGAAAGACCTCTTGTTGTTTAACTTCGTCGACGGTACATTGAGGGGTTTGACCAGCTTGACCCTTCTGCCTTGCTTTGGTGGCAACTGCAACTGCCGCGGGGCAAAAGCAACCATGCCTGAGTCCCAGCTCAGACTCCTCTGTCTTGTCCGTCTGCCTTCCATTTTGTCCTCGAAATCAACGAGTACAAACTCCCGGAGTTTCTTCTCGAAAGAATCCCACTTCACTTCCAGATCTGCTTTGGTTTCCTTTTGCTGGTCGTCGGCAATGGTAATGCTCCCAGGCGTAGGAGGAATGTCCGTCTCATCATCAGAAGACAACTCACTCGAAGTTGGAAGCTCGCTGTCCGGAGTCAAGGCTGGCACGTCGACGTCTCTAGGTTTGCAGACACTGATAGCAGATGAGCAGACGATCTCCAGATCGAAGATTCTTCCTTCGGGATCGTCATGGTTCTGGTTCTTCGCGTCCTGTGTAACCTCCACGCCAGTCTTCTTCCGCGCTGCCTTCTCCTTCTCCTCAATAATTCTGTCGAGCGTTGCCCAAGGCCACTTCTCAGGCCATCTATCCGACTTGAGATTGACGTCGACTCTCTTCATTGACGATGTCTCGTCACCAGAAAGCGCAATGCCAACTGGATCCAAGCTCTTGGGTAGATCCGATCTCATGTACTCCAGAAACCTCTGCCTCATCTCCCGCTTGAGATTCCAATCCCTCATCTGCTTCGACATTCCCAAAGGCGTGTCGTCGAACTCCGTAAAGTCATTGGCAGAGTTTAACCCAACGGATGCTTCGGTGAGGAACACACTCATCGTGCTCTCTTCGAGGTTGGAGAGCATCTCCTGAAGATCTTGAAGCTTCTCGACAGCGTGTGCTTCGTCGAGAGCACAGATAGCGTGAGAAGTAGATTTGGGAGTGGGAGCGGGAGTGCCGTTGGTGCTTTGTGCCAAACGATGCTGACGAGTCCATTCGAGGTCGACGCAGAAGTTGGTAAAGTGTTCTTGGAGGTCACGGACCCAGACTATCCAATCTGCTCGGCCGAGACAGAGGTTGTGGTTTAGGATGTGGAGGAGTTGTACGTAGGCTTTTGATATGACGGTGGGTGGAAGGTGGGTCCAATATGCCCTGGAGGGTTAAGAAAAACGGTAATCGTAATCAGCGACATGGCCTAGAAAAGCAAATGACAAAGGTCTCACCAGTCGGCGAGAGGATAAAACCTATCATGCATCCATGAAAACGACAGACGCAGACAGACCATCCATGTCCTGACCAACATGACAGCTACCTGGTTGAATTGCTCTGGAGAAAGATGCTTCTCTACACGGCCGTTGGCGTCACAGGGAAGGAAGAATGAAGGAATTGGGGAAGGAAACGACCTCGAAAGAAGGTGCGAGGAATAGAAGACAAGCTCTGGACTCGCTTGACTGAAGGTACGAAGAATGGGAACGACCATGCAGGAAATGGTGTGGATTAATTCGCAAGAAGTTTCAGCTGTGTGTAAAGTTGTATCAGACTTCTGTAGAAAAGAAGGAAAACATAGACAAATACTCGCCGACAGGAATCTGCTCTCCAAGCATGGTGTGAACGATGTGGATTGCAACTCCCATAGCCATGACCTGCTTGTGCTTCTCTGACTCCCTGCGTTTTTGTTTCTCATGCTCGGCTTTCCTACGCCTTGACGCCTCCGCAGCCGTTTCGGTCTCTCTAAACGTGACAGGCGAAGAACGCCTCGAAGACTGCCTTGACCCAGACGCAGACCTACTCCCCTTCTCCAACGACCTAGATCTCTTAGAGCTCTTTCGTTCTCCGTCCCTTCCTCTCGGTTTACTGGATGGACGGACTGACTGGGATCTAGAAACGGGGTAAATCCCGCGCCCATAGTCACGGCCGTAGTCTACAATGTTCTTGAGTTCGGTGGGTAGAGGGTCGTGGCGCGAACTGGATGGTTCACGGCGGATGGATTCGGGAATGATGCCTTCGAGGGAGGAAAACAGGTTGCGCAACATGATTGGAATGCTTGGATGCTGGATGGAGTGTAGGTTGGGATGTATGCGTGGTAGTCGTGAGGAGTGAATGTTCTGCCCTAGACAGACGTATTATTCGAGGCGGCCTTGGATGCGGAGAGTACTATGACGAGGAATAGTGGTGGGATAGGCTGGGTAGGATGATGTCGTATAGAAATGTAGGTGTAGGCGGTAACTACTATAATAAGTCGTCAAAGAGTCAAGAGTGACCAGCAGTCAGACTCCAAGGAATATTAGTTGGATAAGCGAGAAGTAGGATAAAGAGGGGAATTAGTAAAGTTTTTCTCCGCCTTCAAATATAAACCACAGACGAGTCATCAAACGCGCTTAGAAGTAGGAGTTTTTGAAACCAAGGTGACGACAAATTTCAAGTCGAGTTCGCTTCGGTGAAAGGGGTTAGGAGAGGGGTTGCTTGGAAATAATCTTATCGCATACCATATTTGGATAATCAGCATCCTCAGACAGTTCAACTCCTGCACGTATCGGGGTTGCGAGTTGGCGGGTAGCCAAGGATCGTGTAACGATGAAGAGATTTATTCGTGTTTGGGTATACGGTTACATGTCCCCCAGAGCTCCAACGTCAAGTTGCCAGATTTTGCTTGAGGCCAATGATCAACGATGAGGGATTCTATTGGAGGAACATCAACCTCTCATAGACGACGTCAACTACGTCTTCCCATCTCTGCAGCTCCATTGCCAATTCCTCTCGGATGGTCTCTTCGGTAACCCCTATTTCAATCCACTTTGGCTTCTCGTCCTTTAACCACTGGATACAGTCCAATACCCAATGCTGGTCATTCCAATCGCTCTTCTCTTGGACGGGGACACAGTGACGTATGTTGTTCTTTAGCCAGGTGATGTTTGAGTAGGCAGGTGCGGGGACGAAACCGATGAGGCAGCCGCCACGGAGAGCAGGGTCTCGAGCGAACTCAATATAGGGGATGTTTTGGTAGTCGAAAGCAAAAGTGTCCGACAATTTACGGACTTGGTAGATATGCACTATCGTTCTGGTGAACGGAGTACTTGGGATCACAGAGAGAGAGGGCGGTATAAGCTCTAGAAGAGCGAGTGCCCAATGCTCCGGTTGACCTTCTGTGTCGTACTGGACGAGGAGGAATGGACTGGCGTCAGGAGGAATAATGACTGGGGCAGGATCCATCCAAATACTCCGTAAAGTCTATAGGCAAACGTCTGTTATTTTTTCAGTGAAAGAAGACGACATAAATGACACTTTTACTACTTACCTAGAAGACAAAGACCCTCTAGCACGGACAAAGCACACCACCAATGGTGTTCACCAAAAACAAGCTGGAAACTCCCAAGTAAGAAGGTTCTTCTCCCGATGAATTCCCACAGCAATGGCAGAGGACGCTCGAAATAGTATGCATGACGGCAGACGGCGTAGGAAGACTATCAGATATAGACCAGTTGGTGACTTGAGGGTCGGCGTGGACGTGGTGATTGAAAAAGCTTTGAAATTGCCGCGTCGACGCGTCACTCCTCGACATTTCCTGCTCTATGAGTCTCCATGCTCTCCATGCTCGCCATGGACTTCGATGACATGCCCAGTCTTCTTTTGTGAGAAATAAACATCGACTTTCGACTTTCGACAGGATTTTCCAAATAACACTCGTAAGTACTTTCTCTCTTTTTTGGCACAGCATTGACAGGAACTGCCTAGACAGAATCAACAATACCTCAATACCTACATGCATGAATATCTTATAGACAAGTACTGGTCTCTGACGCTTTGGCTCTGTGTTGTCCAAATTGAGAGGTACCATAGGTACGCGAGAGGTGCGTCGTGTTGACCTTCACCGTCGCGCTCAGAGACTAATCTGTCTGCTAAAAGATAATGAAAGAAAATGAACAAATTATCGCCCGAATATTCGCTGGCTAGATGTGCGATTCCAGTGGCACTATCCCACTCCAGCGAGTGGTCTAAGGGAGCATGCAATGTAGACGCCGTAAGACAGTGAGGCAGAACCCTGTATTCACTACCAAAAGGTTTCTGACCCAAAGTTATAGCATATGAGGCAGATACGGTACTGGGAGGAGGAACGGTGTGGATGTTACGTGCTGAATAATGGCTCGGGACTCGGGAGAGGTGGAGGTCTGCCATGGGCGGTATGTCGTATCGTCTAAGCTGTAAACGATTCTGGCTTCCTAAACGTGCAGGCAGGTAGTTCTGAGTAGCCAGAGTGTCGCCTCTTGGAACCGGTTGGGGTCAGCTCGAAAATGAGGACCGAAGGACACAAAGGTGACGCTTCCAGCATAGCGCTGATTCCTTCCCTTGGTTGGGCAAAGTCTGCGTAGCGGTCTTGTCATCTTAATCTGGCTAAGAGCAGACGGACAACCAAGGAGTCAAGAGCACTTGCAGACCCAGTCCGTCAGTCTTGGATGGCAGCTTGAAGTTCTTTGTCCAGTGGATCAGCCTTTCACATCTGTCTCTCTTGCTGCCGGGTGGTCGCCTTTGCCTTCGCCGAGAGTAAGCTAGGCCAAGCCTTGTGAATAGCCTTGAATAGCTCAAAACCTCGCAGTCGCCTTGTCCTAACGAGTGGCATTTGCAGGGGTACAAAAGGAGGAACAACACTGCAACAGCTAGGCGTCGGAAACCTTTCCACTCCTTTGTCTCTCTTCCCGTGTTCTAGCCACTCGTTGTATTGCCGCGCAATACGCATTAGTTGCATCGTTTTACTTGGATCGTTGACGCTAGTGCGCGCACGGGTACACAGTGTATCCGGATTTCGGATCTTGGTTTGGCTCTTTTCTTGATTTTATTGATCTTCTGGGTCACCTTTTGCGTCGGTCTCGTAGATTCGAGCTGGCGGCCTGTTTGGTTTGGTGTGCCACTCGGCATCCTTGCCGTGCGAACCTGTATATGGAATTTTGGGCTGTTAGGTTTCTTGTGTTGGTCCGTTCCTTTTGTTTCTCTACTTTACACACTCGTGACGTCTTGAGTTCATTTTCTACTACTTCCAATTCTACTGCTTCTTCCTCTACTCGTTACATTTTCTACTACTTCTACATTTTCATCTCTCATCATGGATTTACATCGCCGCCTTCGCAAATCCGATCTCATGTCTGTCGTTCTCAATTCGGGAAACCAGGCAGAGACGGGTTGTTTCCCAGTCGGGCGCCGTCTTGCACAGTCGATGGGTTCGAATGACCGTCGACGTCGTGCAGACGCTTCGTCCAGGTCGGGTTACGAGTCCACCGAGAGCTCATCTTCGGAGGTCTTCACTTCGTCGGGGTCGTCTTCACCCTCCTCCGGCGAATTATACTCTTCTTCCTCCTCCCGCAACTCACACTATTCTTCCGGTTCTTCTTCCGATTCTGCTCACCCTAATGATTGCCGTTGCAGAGACTGTGTCGGCAAGACTGGTAAATTCCTCATTTCTATATCTCTAGAAAGCCATTGCTAATTACATCACGTTTCATCTATTAGCAGGTACAGTGGTTGAACCAACCCACGCTGGGTTCAATTTTTGTCCAATTTCTGGTGGATCTGGCGTTGCGATTGGTGCTTCTGGAGCAGGTAAGCTTTCAGTCTTCGTTTTATAGCTGTTGACTAATCATCTATAACGTATGACTAGGCACCATCAGCGATCCAATTCATGTCGGTAATCACTACTCCGGAAAGCAAAATGCGATATGGGAGAAGTTCTTTGGAGGACGTAGTGAGATTGAACCTTGGGCTGAGCGTCGTGCCAAGGCTCAGGAATTTGAAGATGGTAAGCTCTCAATATTAACATGTTTTGGGAAACAACTCGCTGACAGGGTTATGTGTTATAGCTAGGCTGCCTGCTAACGAGCGCGAGGTTCTGGGTATGATGGTAGCCATCTTCCTCGTGCTGAAGTTGTATGGACGATCCAGGCTCGGTGAGTTTTGTTATCTTCCGGTTTGGGATTTCACCTGAGACCATGTCCGTCCTACAGCGAACCACGAACAGTTCATCTCCATTTGCTTACACACCATTACTTCCAACATTCAGTATCTGGAAGCTGATTACCAGCACACGATCCTGGCGTTACACTACCTCCAGCGCGCGTTACCCGACAACATCGTCCAGGAATTTCCGAAGCTGCGTAAGCTGCTTTCGGACGGACAGATCTATGAGGTCAAGCTAGAGGATTTGAATATTGTCCAGCAAGCCGTTATGATGACGAGAGCGTACACTCTCTGCTTGAGGATGTCGTTTGAGTATTTAGACGATGAAGAGTGGGGATCTGAATACTGGTTAGTTTTTCTGCTTGTTGTTGTTCTGCTGCTTCTGACATTCCTTCGTCTTCGGCTTCTATTTATCTGACTTACAGGCGGGAACTCGAAGTCATGGACACATTAGTCTTGAACAAGGCTACCCGTCAGCTCGAGATGATTCTGGGCCACAACCTCTCCATCAGCAACACCGACTGGCAGGCGTGGTTGAAGCACATCCATTGGCTAATCGGGCACTCTATCAAGAAATACTTCCCGAAATCGTCCTGGGCCTTCGATGGCATCTTCAACCAGCTGGACTACATCGCCAAAGCCCAAGCTTGGGCTTCTTCTTCTGAGGGTCTAGCCTCAGCTGTCGACTACCATACCACTCTCCGATCCGCCCAACAAGAGCGTCTTTTGCTCTTCCTTACTTGCGGACTGCCAAAAGTTGACTCGAGGGGTATGCCGGTTATGAATATGGACGACTCACCGGCATGGTATGCGAAGCTAGTTGTGAGGGATGATATGCCTGAGATGGTATGGGATCAGAATGAGTCTCCGCCGAAGGAGGAGCTGGAGAGGAGTTTCCCGGCTGGGACTGAGTTTGTTGAAGAGGTGGATGAGTCTCAATGGGTTGAATATGACGAAGAGGACGAGGTCATGGCCTCAGTCCCTGCTTGTAGGCGCATCGCTGGAATGCCTGCTCTTTCTGCGTTCCACAGACGTGGATTGGTTCTCGAAGAAGAGTATGAGGACGGATACGACGAGGATGACGAAGACGAGGACATGGATATGGAGGAAGGCCAGCTTTATGACGATGATGAAAGTGACGAGGAAGATGAAGACGGTGACGTTGTCCTTTACAATGTAGACGTTTCTCGACACCAAGCTGGACACCACGGAGGATACGCTTCTGGCCTGGCTGCGTCGCCAATGGTCAGAGACACCGGCTACATTCCACCCGAATTTGCGACGCAACAAATGCAACAAAGGCAGGATAGGCCTCTCCTATATAACGACGAGTATTATGACGGTGCTACTGCCCAAGGTGTTGAGCAGTACGAGGAAGATTACGACGAGGCTATGGAGGAGGACGAAGACTATGTTGTAAATGACGAGCCTTTTCTTCCTCCTCCAGAAGAGCGAACTGAGCGGAGGCCTTTCGGAGAGCTGTACTATCGCTCTCACTAGGTCAGACATGTAATATCTATCTTTTGAGTTGACATTGTTCAGTGGGATTTTGGTTCTGGGATTGGGCGCGACGTTTGTCGCTTTGGGCTTCAACTTATTGCTATCATCATTGCTTTGCTGTCTCTGTTGTCGTCTGTAACGTGTAGAATAATCTAGAGTAGTAAATAGAATACTTTCACCTTCATGCTTTTGTGGGAGTAAAGAATGCTGCAATTGGTCCATGGACCAGTCCTCTAGTCGTGAAAATCAGTTTGTGCGCTTCCAAGTCTTTTATACATGTACCTCGAACAACACTCAGCTCTCTTGTTGCCTCACTAATTGCTTTGGGATCCATGGTGTCCCACAGTGGTCGTCATTTTAGCCTCTACTCCGCCATGCGCAACTGGGAACCAGAAGACTGTAGCAGATTAATAGCAGATATACTCGGGGTTCGGTATGTAAACCGCTACTTTTCCCTCCGTTTCCCTGGCGTTTTAACGCGTCCTTGCAGCTACAGGAGATCATTCGTTGCAGATTGAGAACGATTATATTCAATCTGTTTGGCGTGAAGCGGACTAGTTTTGGAGTCACTGAACACTTGACCGGATGTGCGTTGGAATGATACCAGCCAGGTTTGTCCCACCTCCGCATGCCTTTCAACTTTGAGATATTGACTTATATTGACTGGTGTTAGTAGTGCTATGGAATGATTGAGCCCGCAAGACCAATCAAATCGTCCACTCCCACTTACATCCACGGCACCAAGTCTTGTTAGTGACAGTCTACCCACCTTCCTCAAGCAAGCCACTGGCAACCTGTACTGCTATGATGCAGTGATACTCAAGGCATTCTTATGCCGAATATGATGCGTCAGTATAACATGTTTCGTGCTGTAATTATACGTGGTGTCTTACACTAGTATTGTAGAACAGTAGAGTGGTGGAACGATCTCCAGCTCATCACAACCATGTCATTGCGCCTTGGATGCCTTTGTTGGGCATTCCAGAGCTATACCACGCTCCTTGTCATAGTTCAACGGTCTTCTGCTGTATCGACTGCCATCTTTGATACCAATCCGTCCAACCAGAATGACGTACAGTACGATTTACCTTCGAGAGCGCAGAGTATCGATTTTGTAGCTGCGTTCGTCGCCATTGCAAATTTCTTGAAAGCAACAATGCAGTAGCTGCCAGCAGTCAACAGCCCTTATTTCGTCCTTCACGGCACTCTCACACCTCTCCGCTGGCCTATAGCCTCATATACTTCGGCATACAGCTACATTCCTTCATGCTCAATGCGGCTGTAGTAGATCGTTATAGAGCCTCTATTGTCCCAGGTCTTTCTTCCTAATTGGGATTATTTATGCGCAATGACTCTGTTCGGACAACAGCTGCACGTGCATTGGCCATTGTCTTTCTTAGCGACCTTCCAGTGCCATCATCCTCGGTAACCTCTCTCTCTCTCTCTCTCTCTTCAATCAATTCTCCCCCCCAGCCATCTCCCCCCAGCCATGACACCCAAAGATTCTGTGCCTCCTGGCCGTGATAGGTTGACCATGCCACCGTCTTCCAGCACTTTCCGACGTAGCATCATGTCGATAGACAACCTCATCGACTTACCCGCGTCTATCGACACAGAATTCCATCAGCCACTCCTCCCTTCTCAAAGTAGATCAATGGCAATGCACACATTGCTCAACCCAGTGATTGAACAAAACGCCACTTCTACCGCCCACCTCCCACCTACCCAGATGTCTAAGACACGCCAGCATGAAGATGATCGTGCGTATTATCTCTCCTTCATGTTCTATCTCATTGACTGATAGCAATCTTTAAAGCCCTCGCCTTCGCTCATCGTCGACGAAAACAAGACCTCGGCGACCATGGTACACTCGCTTTATTAGCCTCTTGTTTTCTTCTCCAAAAGTTGTATGGTGAGGAGTCTGAAGGTGCGACATTCTTTCATGGCTTCACCGTGACCACTTCTGGGCTCTGGCTTATTGTGCGCATTTTTTTGGACCTGTAGAACGCAGTGCTGTCTTGCTGGCTACTGTCGGCGCAATTATGACCTCCGCTCTCGAACGCCTCAAGATTACAGTAGCGGCAGTATTCAAGGCGCTTTGGCTTGTAAATCGGGTCTTTCCCACCGAATGTATGGAACTCTCGGGCTGCAAAGCTGTGGATGTTATCATTCACATGGTCAGAATCTTCATTCTCTGTCTGAGGTTTGTCTCAGACGATAAGAATTGGCCAGTGACCGAGTTGTGAGTATTCTATGCATATGTGTTATAGATCTTCTTTACTCATGACATCTTCTTCATCTCTATAGGGCTGCAGAATGCCACTTGAACCCCTCCCTTTTCATGAAAGCGTCGTTTCAGTTAGAACATATACTCAACCATAACACCGCTATCAGCCCTTTCGGCTGGATCGTTTGGATTAACGAAGTCCTCCGATGGTTCCTTAAAAGCGGCTGCGCTGATTATGCACCGTACGTCACCACAAGAACCCTCAGAATGGTCAGCGAGTTAGACGATAGAGCCTGGGGCCAGTGTAAAAAGAACGCTTCCTCCCTATTCCAGTCCCGTCTCCCATTCGCCGCTACACCCTCTCCTCTACGAACCCTCCAGCAAAAACGCTTACTATCATTGTTGATGTCTGGTCTTCCCTTCTCGGAGACTAATCCCAGGATTTTCGCCGAAAAGTCGTGGTTTGAAGACTGGACGTCTCCGGACGTTGATCTAGGGATCATTGATGCTGTTGACGTACCCCAGCTCGAAAAGCCTTACAGAACAGGTCCTTCATCAAGTGATTTGCTATTTCAAAATGCAGGAGACGAGATACGTAACGGAGCGATGAATCAACAACTAGCCCAGAGAAAAAATCGTGTTTCTCGAGTTGTCTTTGACCGACAGGCAAGGCAGAGGACTCACTACCATGCTTGGTCTGTGAGCCAGGATGAAGAAGAAGACGAGGATGAGGAAGATAACTTCGACATGTTCCGAGACAGGCTTGGGTCTTTTTCCCCTGCTGTGTTCCCTACTTCTGCAGGTGTTGGAGACAACGAGGAGCTTTCCACACCCGATTCTAGGGTCATCTTACCTTTGCCTCGTCGAGTGAGGCAAAGTACTCCTGTGCCTGCATCATCTGACAACCATGAAGACATAGATGCAGAAGAGAGCGAGGAAGACGGGGAGTCCATTGACACACCTCGTGCCAGGTTTCAGTCTTTGCCACCTACTATCATTCACTATCACGCTTCTGCAGCCGGCGAAGACGACGAGGTTGGCTCTGGATCCAGATCTACACTGCCCCGCCGTGTAAGGCAGGGAACTCCTGCTCCTGACTCGTTTTTTACTCGTATGGATTCCGAAGACGAGGAGGACGATGATACGATGATGGTTACGGTGAAGAACAGCTGTTCTACGAGAATGACGTGGAAATGATGAGAGACTTTGATGATGTAGACATAGACCGAGACGTATGGAGGGGATATGAGACAGAGGACGCTGACTATGGCATGGGCACCGATGACAACGCGTCATAGGTGGTCTCTCTCGTTACTCAGCGACGTTCAGTGTCTTGGGCATACTCTGTACTATAGCTTTGAAATCGACCTTTTGGGCTGTGGGTACTATTTGGCTGGTTGTTTTGGGCGTGCTCATCGTGTTTTGTTTTCGTTTTCGCTGTTATTGCTATCGTGCTGCTTTTCTTTCCCCAATTGTAATTCGTACCGTTTGTATATCAGTTGTCAACACCAATTCATAGCTATCCTTCTTCTTATCCAACTAGACCACTGGCACTGTCGGTCGAGGTCACTATAGAGTATTGCCGGGATAACCGGCAGTCTCCTGCATACAGTAACTGTACAGCTTTTTTTTTTTTTTTTGCTTTTCGACAATATCTCTCATATACCTTTACTTGACTGACTGATGACAGGTGTTCTCTCACATCCTCAACTCACCAAAGATGATCTAGGCTAGTCTTCCAGCGCTTCTCCCAGCACCTTCATCATGAAGCTCTACCTCAAAGACAACAACTTTTATCCCATCCTCAGCAACACTTACTACGACGACTCGGGGAAAATCGTGTATAAGGTTCATACACCCAAACACATGGGTGGAACCACTGGGACTACGACGATAACCAAAGTTCTTTCTTCACCGGAAGACTATAGCCCAGCCTTCATGCCAAGACGTCGAGATACCACCACAGAACCCTCGGCGCAGCCGGCTAACTCTCCTGACAGTGACATCGGAAACCAAGAGTTTGCCATTGGAGACGAGGACCCGGAGACGCTGGTGGACTTTCCAGTCTCTGATGCGAATTCCGGACCAGGCCCTACACCACCATCCCCAAGCTCTGATCCATCATATCGGTTTGAGTACATTGCACAAATTGATTGGAGTGTTGTTAAGAGCGCACGGTTTAGATTTGGTGATGGAGAAGGGAAACAAGTGCTAGCGACGGAATTCTTCAGGAAGGGGAAATTTGGAGCTCGTGGTAGGTCGGTGCTTCTTCGTCGTCGTTTCGTATTCTTGCTGAAGGATCTACACCAGAGATCGATTGTTCACGGCCTCCGATGGTGTAGAGTATAAGTGGATTCTTGGGACCAGGGTACCAGAGGTGTGTCTGTCGTGGCTGTATATACGCGGTTGTCTCATAAACTGATCCTAATTGTTCAGCTTGTTACCAATGACCCCTCCAAGACCAGCATCGCTAAGTTGCACCGTGTCATGGGGGGCATATTCAACAAATCGAAGGAATCCCGGTCATATCTCGAAGTTTATCCCGAAGGAGAGCATATTGTCGATGAAATCTTCACGACGTTCATATACATTGAGAAGGTTAGGAGGGCGAGGGAGTAGACTGAGGTAGCTGACCATGGTAGGCCAACGCGTCTGTTGAGCAACGAGTCCTGACAATTTTTCCTGATGGATATACATATCTAGGTAAAATTGTGGCTTCCCGTGTACACATTCAGATATGACATGTTATGATCGTCGCAGCATATAAACGCTAGACTAATTAGCACGTTTGGTTCAGAAACAAGGCACGCAAGCTTGGTTTCATGAACTCTTCCGAGGGCCGAGGCTCTCCCACAGTAAGTAGTTCAGGATTACTTAAATCGGATTAGCCCCCTATAGGCTATTTCTCTGTGTAACGTTCCCATCAGAATACCATGCGGTCATGTTCGTCGTAAGTATATAAAGCCCGACGTCCACAGTCCACTTTCCACCGGGGGCCGGTTTAAGTATTTTTCCTCAGACTGTATAGGTGACAAAGGTGGAAGAAGCTCCGAGGTGCCTTCTCCGAAGCGCCAGCCTATAAAACAAGGACTATTGCGAGCGCAAGTCAACTACTCCCAGTTCTAGCTTCATCATCGCCACGTCATGATGTTGAAGCACCCCAACTTGGCGCTGCTCTCCCTAGCTTTCTCTGCCATTGCGACGAGCAGAGCTCAGGAAGACCCGGCTACGAAAGCGTGTCAGCTCTTGGCCGAGACTCTGCCAGGCTTAGTATTTTTTCCTGGTAAGTCAATGTTGAACTGCACCTGCTCAATTTCTCATGGTGAACTTTTACTGCACCTACTAGGTACATCAAATTATACCAGTGACAACTTCCATTATGGAGCTTCTAGCACGCAAAATTCGACTTGTACGGTGGAACCATCTACGAACGATGATGTCAGTGCTATTGTGAGTCGGTCTGAAGCTACCTTTATCTATCATGCTTGCAGTGTTTGACGGTGTCGTACAGCTGAAAATTGTCGGACGGGAGGATGTGCGGTCTCCTTTCGCGGTCAGTGTATATCTGTTCTACTTTGGCATCATGTAGACTCAATTTTCGGGCTTTCCGACAGGTCAAAGGTGCAGGGCACACGAGCAATGTCGGGTTTAGTTCCACAACAGGCGTAATGGTCTCTCTGGTCAAATTTGATCAGATCACTGTGAACGATGCCTCGACGACCGTGACAGTTGGTCCAGGAGCGACCTGGGATCAAGTGTACGTTAAACTGGAACCCCTGAATTTGACTGTAGTCGGTGGGCGTATTCCTGGAGTAGGTGTGTTGTTGCGTTTCTCTATTGGAAGCTACTCTTAACACAATCAACAGGCGTAGGCGGTTTACTCCTGGGAGGTGGATATAGTTGGTTTACAGACCAATTTGGACTGGCCGTGGATAACGTGGTCTCCTATGACCTCGTTTTGCCAAATGGGACTCTTGTGCAAGTTACTGACTATTCACAACCGGATTTATCCTTCGCTTTGAAGGGAGGGTATAATAACTTTGGAATTGTTACTGCTTTTACTCTCAAAAGCCACCCCATCAATGGGATTTGGGTGCGTCCTCATATACTAAGTCGCGATACAGATTACCCTTTTCTGACGAAAGCGTTTGAACTAGGGCGGCACCCTGTCATTCTCAGCAAATGATTCAGAGCAAGTTTTCAGCGCTGTCGAGCGCTTCAGCATGAATAATTCAGACCCGAAAGCTGCTCTTATCCTCACATATGTTAACGTTGTAGGCTTGGGAGTGAGTACCAAATCTCTAAACTTACTCTAATTGGCGACCTGCGGTCTGACTTGTGTTATGCAGCCTCTCCTAGTAGCAGATGTAATCTATGGCGAACCCGTAGAGCAGCCCCCTGCGGCATTTGAGGAAATCTTGAGCCTCCCTTTGGAAGGCAATACTGCCAAGTCCAGAACTCTGACCGATTTCACTTTGGAAGAATTTACGGTTCTGCTTTCTCCTCAGATAGGGTGAGTGTCATGCCATGTAGAACTTTTCTCATTCTCGCTCTATCTTCCTTTCAGATACACCCAACACGTCATCCCCACACTCCACTACACCGTCCCAATCCTCCGTGCCATGAAAACCCAAGTGGACGCCGCGCTGGCCAAAGCTATTGCTGACGGACGCTCCGTAGCCTCAGTCGGAATGAACTGCGAGCCCTACATCAATGACTTTGCTCACTCGGTCGACTCTGCGTATCCACATTCTCCATCACGACCGGTGACTCCTGGCAATCCGCTTTCTTTCTACAACGATGTATCGGATAGAGATTATTTCGAGCAGTTGATGCGGGGGATGTCAGAAGCCATTCAAGCAGTGACGATTCAGGAAGGGCAGGGTAGGAGAGATGACATACACTACCCGAATTATGCGCTCGGTGATACGCCGGTGGAGTTGATATATGGTGAAAATTTACCGAGGCTGAGGGAGATTAAGGGGAGGGTTGATCCAGAGGATGTTATGGGTCTGAGTGGGGGGTTTAAGGTTTAATTATGTCTTATCAGTTCTTGTTGTTATGCGTGTATGTGTATGCAGAACGAGTAATTTCACTGTCAGTGTGCTTTGAGCAAGAGCCGGGAATGTCCGAGTGAAGGAAACGATGTCAGCTTCCTGGCGCAATGTAACCTTTCCCACACTGCGACCGCGGTCGTATCATGATGCAGCACACCGCCCAGAGAGACGGTCCAAGTACGCATACCACCGTGAGATCTAGTCTTTTCAATCTCCAGTACTTATCTTTGCAGTCACCGACGAGTTTACTTACATAGCCAAGGTTTCACCTCCACCGAAGATGTGCTGTATTCAAGTGTTTCTGCCTGAAGGAAATCTTCGATATCATGATGAGGAATTCATGGCCAGTCTGACAGGTCGGTGGTCTTCTCTAAAACTACAATTTCTCACAACAACATGCGCACAGAGTTAATGGAATCGTGTTGTAAATCGAAATAAGTAGTACGCTTACTGCACACTTCAATCGTGCACTGGTTCTTCGTTTATCCTCACTTGAAAGGCTGGTACAACGAGGAGCTTCCGATTTCTTGATCGACGAAGAATACACTGCCATTATCCTTCATTATGGTCCCTGGTTGTGTTTTCCGGCTCCTATAGTACCATCGAGCAAAGCTAAAATTACAGGATCGGCATTATTCTTGCGGATCATTCATTCACAATGCATCCATGATTCCTTGCATCTCAGTATTAGATGCGCGGTGTTTTGCTCGTGATATTCTCCAAGTCAAAGGTGGAAGTGTTCTTATCGTTTAACTTCTCTGAACACGTTTGCATTAGATCCTCAAGGGCCTATGACGAGCTCTCAGCGATGAGACTGACACAGTCGTTTTAAGAAAGTGCAACCACTACTCTTGGCTTTCCTTCGGGAGCAAACCAGGTCCAATTCATTCAGAGAGCGGGCACCAGTGGCTTTCACTTCGACCTCGGCGTACAAGGGCATTTCTTCCCAGTTGCCCAGTTACGAGTTGATGAGCGCGTATTGTGGATCCCGCACTGTGTCCCTTTGAGACCAGCTCAGGTCAGACTCAGGAGCAACGCTTTAGGGCGGGAGCAGAGCCAGCGTACGGTAGAAAAGCTTGGATTCGCAGCAGAGCATTGTTCGGTACTGCCCTCGCGCCGCTACTATCGAGTCTATCATGTCCGATCCATCCAGTTCTCCGAGTCCTGTATCAAAGGAAGTCCTGCTTATGTGTGTGATCTTTTGCCCTTGATACTCAGTACTTACTCGCCGACTAATCTCTATGAATGTTCTATGTAGCATCGGACCAGTGGTACGTGGTCCTTGAAACCATTGACTACGAGACTTTCAACTGAGGAATCGTATTGTGTATAGCTTGTTGGGTCTTTCATCTCCTATATGCTCTTGGGTATTGTCATCGTGCAAGTCTGTGAGTTCAAGTTATTAAAAGCCTGCGCGCATGCACACTGAATATCCTAGACCTGTACTACATGTCATTTCCAAATGACAAACTCTGGATCAAGCTTACAGGTAAGTATAACTGCCAGAGCCTTACTACTTTTGCATGTCGATCATAATTAACTTTTGTTATTTTCGCTCTGATAGTGTATTCCCTGTTCATTTTGGACTTGATGCACACTGTTGCTCTCAGCTCAAGTTCTTGGTCCTTCCTCTGCTCAGGATGGGGAAGACCAGAGCACCTTGAGTTTACTGAATGGGGCTTTGCTTTGATTCCGCTATTTTCTGGTGCATGTAAGTCTTTTCCTTTACTGGAACTTGAAGCAAGCCCAGTCTGTGCCGATATTTACATTCTTACTGTCTTTCTGAAAACAATCCATTCCTGCTATGCGCTAAATAGGTTCCACTATCGTCCAGATGTTCTTTGTCTGGCGTATCTACACGCTGGGAAATCTCGCCACCTATTCCAACAAGCTGCTTTGGACAGTCATAGTATTAATTATATCTCTTTCATTGGCTCAATTTGCAGGATCTGTGGTCGCTACTGTTCAGGTTCGTACCCAGTTATCCACCGAGCACACGGGCACAGATACTTACTACAAACAATTTACACATTTCTTCGACTCAGTGGTTCTTGATATCCGATTTAGCCAGATTCTCTGAAGTATTTGGAGAGGTAGCTGTGAGTTTCATTTTCTTACGAATTTGATCTCAGAAGCGAATCAATGCCAATGTTACTTTCATATTCCTCTTTGGCAGGTATGGCTCGGAGGAGGTGCAGCTGCAGATGTTATGATCACGATTTCTATGTTTTATCTGGTAAGAGCCTGAGCCTCTCACCTCGAAACAAAAGCAGGATCTCTTTACTTATTTATCTAATCATCATCATGGTACCCCACGCAGCTCCACAGAGTAAGAGTCACAGCAAGAAAACATTCTCGACAAAATTGGCACCAAACTGATCATCTTCTTTCACGACTTATCCGCAACGCGGTCGAGACCGGTGCAATCACATCGGGTGGAGCCATTGCGTTTATGATCATGCTTTTTGCGGCTGAAAAGACTAGTTTGCATGCTTCGCTGTGAGTTGTCTTTTACTATTTACCATCATTTTTATCATTGGTACCGGTTCGAAAAGGAAAAAAAGTGTGCTGACTGAGGAACTTGAACTTGCTTAGCTCCTTCGGGTTGGCGAAGTTGTATACTAACACACTGTATGCATCCTTGAATGCAAGGATCCGGCTAGGAAGGGACGGTAACGGCTTTAATGATATCTCCACTATCAGATCAACCGCAGGAGTAATAACTCATTACCCTTCTTTACAAACCGCAGGTGCGAGAGACCCTCGAGGAGTTGATGCAGAGGCTGTTGTTGGCGAGAGCAGGAGAGACGACAGTGAGGTTCACTTTGAGATGGGGGCAAAGATAGGCAAAGAATGTTATGATCCATCTGAGAATGTAGAGATTCCTTGTTGAATTCCGGATAGACTGCCGTCCGGGAAAATGTAGAAGCTATGTACATAGTACTCCAACAAAAGAGCAAAAGTGTTGCACACATTACTCGGTGCAACTTTATCATAACAAAGGAGCAAACAAGCATGCGTCCAAATCAGCAGACCATTTTTTTGCGGAAGAAGTCTGTCAGATGGTGTGGTGTGGTTCAAGATATAATTGTAAAAAATGACATGACATGAGACGCAACAGCATATATAAAGGCAGGATAAGAGGTCGACATCGACGCAAACTTGATGATGTATAGCGCAACATTGAGACCTATCCTACAGCAAGGATTGACAGTCCTTCTAATCCTATCAGGAACTGGAGGTCAGTTCTATTATTCTACCCTCTTCACCAGAAAACTCACTGCACATTCCCCATCATAGCCCAACTCTTCCCGGGACAAGGCCATGGTCAATTCACCTATGACATCAATTGGCCTCCCGGCCCCGGTGTCACCTTACAACCCCAAACTCCCTCTCCCGAGTTACACTCTCTCCTTTCCCAAATCTCTCCCACTCGCATCCAACAAACCATCGAAACCCTCGTCTCCTTCGGTACCCGTCACACCCTCTCCTCCCAAATAGATCCCCACCGCGGAATCGGTGCTGCTCGTGATTGGCTTTTCAAAGAACTATCCAGCTACGCAAATGCTTCTGATAGCACTAAACTAGACAACGGCAACCCAAGAATGACGGTGGAAATCCAATCATACGTCCAAGGACCTGCGGAGAGGATTCCTAATGATACTGTCATTTCCAACGTTATTGCTACGTTGAAAGGAACGGAGCCTTCTTCGAGGACGTATGTTGTTTCGGGGCATTATGACTCTAGAGTGACGGATGTGATGAACTTTGAGGATGATGCTCCTGGAGCGGATGATGATGGATCTGGAGTGGCGATCTCTTTGGAGTTGGCCAGGATATTTGCAAAGATGGATCCTCCACCGAAGGGAACAATTGTGTTTGCAGCAGTAGCGGGGGAGGAACAAGGACTCTTTGGGTCTACACATCTCGCGCAAGTGTTGAAGAATGCGAGTGTAGACGTCCAAGGAATGTTGGACAATGATATTGTGGGGAGCTCAAAGGGGGATAGACCTGAACTGGTTGACCCATGGAATATAAGGATGTTTGTACAAGGCGTTCCACCAACAGAGTTGGTTGATGGCAATACGACGCAAGTGGCAGCGAGAGTGGATATTGGTGCTGAGAACGATTCGCCTGCGAGGGAGCTGGGAAGGTTTGGAGTTGAGGTCGCGTCCAATGGTGTTACTAATATGTCTGGTGAGTCCGCAGTTGGCTGTCAAGAAAAATATATATACCTTCAACACCCTACAGTCCAAATGGTTTATCGTCCAGACCGTTTCCTCAGAGGCGGAGACCACCTGCCCTTCCTTGACGCAGGATACCCCGCGGTCCGCTTCACCGAGCCCAACGAAAACTTTGCTCACCAGCACCAAGACGTCCGGGTCGATGGCTCTGGCATGCAATTCGGCGACCTCATCGAATTCTGTGATTTCGATTTTATCTCCCGAGTAGGCAAGGTCAACGGAGCGATCCTTTACAGTTTGGCTATGGCACCTAGCATGCCAAAGAATGTGAGGATAAAGACTAGCGTCTTGACGAATAATTCCACGTTAGTTTGGGATTTGCCGACTGGGGAGGAAGACGATGAGGTAGAGCGGTATGAGATTGTTTGGAGACCTACTGAGATGCCGTTTTGGACCAAGATGATTGATGTGGGTAAGGTTGGAAACGCGACGGTGTTGTTGAGTAAGGACAACGTCCAGTTTGGGGTTAGAGCGGTTGGGAACAACGGGAACAAGAGTCCGGCAGTTGCGCCTGTTCCTGCGAATTAGCTAGAAGTAGATTAGCCCAAGTAGACGATGAAGTCTGAGAATGAAGACGAGTCAGAATCGGCAGCATCGCCGACATGCGTCAGAAACGCAGGAGATGCGGTTCCGAAAAAAGAGTGTTCGCGAGAGACACATTGTGTGACTGAGGGAGAGAGGGAGATCTCATAGATAGACCGAGAAAGTACATTTAATTTGTACATGCGTGAAAGAAAGAGAGAAAATACATAGCTCAAAAAAAAAGCGGAAACTGCAACAAAAGTGAGATCTCGGCCTCCGCTATATACCACCGCCACTGTCTCTGTTGCTTCTACACCTATGCCACTGGCATCGCCAAGGCCGGCTAACGATGATAATGCAGACGCGTAAACAGCTCAGCAGCCTCCAACCTCTGTGTAGAACGTAGACCTCGCTTAGTATTAGAAAAGAGAACAAAGACCAGGAACGTACGCTCAACCATGACATCGATCGTATCTGTCCACCCAAACAACGAGCGAGAGGACGAAGTCAGACACCAGCTAGTCATACCGGCAGCAAAAGGGGGCGCACCGTTATCCTCCATTTCCAGCGACGCAGGTGTATCTGTCTCTGATATCCGTGCACCATCGTATAAGAACCTGAATGAAAGAAAAAGCGACCAGTTAGATCCTCGAAATCCTAAACAAACTACCGTTTTTTCCAAACGCAACCAACGGGAGACTCTGACTCACCGAATGCTACCCACATCCTTTCCAACCTTATTTGCATACGCTCCTTGCAATTTGCTGAGCTTGGTGCTCCGTTTGATTTTGAAAAACACTTCGTCTCCTTGGGAGCTCACCACCTGGGATACCAGAACAAATCATGTCAGTCATTGAGAGAGGTGGTCGTTAATGTCTTGTTTCGGACAAGTGGTGAAAGACGAGAAAGAAAAAGCCCACCTTGACGTTGATGGGAGCATTGGCGTCCTCGTCTTTGACATCGAATTGAGAGTGATGTTCTTCTTCAGACATGATGATGGGAGTTTCGGTCAGAGATGGGTTGTTCGTTTGTCTGCACACACAAGCGTTGAAAGAAGCTGCTGACTAAGCAAGCCAAAGCCAAACTTTGCGAAAATTTTATTGTTCCAACCGTGATTACCGTATTAGAGCTAACCGTACACTAAGGTCCTATGGTATAATGTCCGTAGTGAGGGATAGTGAGAGAAAAATCGAGAAACTAATGAAAGCACGATGTAATTTAATTTTCGATATACGCCGCGTACTACATGGAAAGAATGTCAATGGATGTCAATGACGCAGGCAGAGATTTTTTTTAAGTTAACATAGTGGATAAGTTAATGGATTGCAGCAGTCAAGGTTCATATGCAGGGAAAGGACGGTGCAATGCCAAAGTCCACACTAAATGGCTAGGAATGAGAAACAAGACACTTCATCCACAGAGACCGAGAACATACCCAACAAGAGAACCAGGGAACCAGCGGCCAACACGGAAAAAAAAGAAACACCCAGTCCACGCAAAGAATACGCAGTGCTAAGTCGCAGAAGAGAAAGTCGGAACCTCGTACCATGACAAAATAACGAGCCACTCACCCAATCACCACATGTCTCTCAAGTCAGGCAGGTCAGAAAGTGATACACAGGAAAAGGAGTGTCGAAAGTTAAAAGTCCACACTAAAAAGGTAGGAATGAGGCACAAGGTGACTGTCGGCAAAAGACTGAAAACGCACCAAACGCAACACGCAAAAAGAAACGCAGGAAAAAATGAGGGATGGAATGACAGAGGGTCAATTGTCAAAAAAAAAAAGTCCACACTAAAAAGCTAATTATAAGAATGAGAAACAAGACAATTACCAGTCAGAGACCGAAAACATACCAGTCAAGCAACAGGGAAACCAGCAGCTACGCGCAAAGGCACAAAGGGATACACAGGCAACTACGAAGGTAAAGCTTGAAGCTCTCACTTCTTCCCCTTGCCAGTCCCCTTGCCCTTACCGCCCTTCGACTTTCCCTTCCCCTTATTCATCACCCTCCCCAACAGCTTCTTCGCTTTGGAATACTCTTCATCTTCGTCACTTGAATCTGCCCACATATCTCTGTCTCTTTCTTTATCGGATCTGTCTCGGTCCCAGCTACTTCCAATTCCAGCTCCTTGACCATGGGTACTGGAGAATACGTCCGCACTCGCGTTCTCTGTGTCGATGGAAGAATCATCATCATCATATAGGACTGTACCCCCATCCCTATCCCTATCAGATTCAGAACTATACTCAATCGCAGGAGGTGTAGCGGAAAAGGTAGGTTTGAGCGAGACTCGGACGGATTTTCTTCTTTGGGGAGTAGTCGTCGTTGTTGTATTAGTAGGAGCTGTCGTTGTTGATACGGTTGATTGCGTCAGAGTGGCAGTAGACTCGGCATTGGCAATGCCAGGAGCGATATTAGTGGGAGGGTTTGAAAGAGCTGCACAGAAATTATTGAGTATTTGGATTCGTTGAAGGCGAAAGGTAAAAAAAATTTCACAAGAGAGAAATAGAAATAAAACATACCTGAAGCCGTACCACTCGAACTGGACGTAGACGCGGACAGATCTGAACCACCACTACCAGTGCTACCACCACTACCAGTGCCACTATTACCGCTAACAGGTTGACCGTTCACCTTGGGCTGGGTCTGAGGCTGAGTTTGAGTTGGTGCGCTTGCCTTTGAATGTGAAAGCACGTCGAAATAGCCTCGAGAAGAAGTAACAGCAGAACCCGTTTTCAAAGTCCCAGTCGCAGGCTCAGTACCTTGGTCTTGCTGAAGCGACTGTTGAGGAGACTGAGGCTGAGGCTGCTGTGATGGGCGTTGAGAAACTACACCAAGCTCAGTCCCAGACTCCGTTCCGGAGCCATCACCTTCGCTTGCTGTATCTTCGTCTTCGTCTTCATCTTCATCTTCATCTCCTTCTCCATCCACACCCACAGCCTCAGCTTCAACAACGGGGTCACCGCCGTGAACAATACCAGGAACGATACCAGCAACCGCACCGTCAACAGCATCATCAACCACATCCTCCCCACCGTCCTCGCCGTCCCCACCCTCGTCATCAAAATCAAACACCTCATGCCCCGTCTCGTAAGACGATATAGAGGCATTGTCCGAGTCACTTCCACTACCATCACTATCACTATGGTTGTCGTCAGCTTCGGGCATGGTATTGGGTTTAACATTGACGTGGTCAATGTGTCCGTTCATCACCGGCATGGGACTTGTTACAAGGGTGTGATTTTGGACGATTGAAGGTATGACTGGTGGGGGAGAGGATGATGAAGGGGCAGGAACGAGAGTAGGCGTAGATGTAGATGTAGATGAGGATGTAGGCGCAGGTATGGAAGCAGAAGCAGAACGAACATTGACGTTGGGGTTCACGACAACGTTAGTACTTTGTGGACTGGAGATTTGACTCGGACTTTCCATCAGCGTCTCAGAGTAAGAGTTGGACACAATATTGGACACAGTGTTAGGCTGAGGCTGGGCAGTCGAGCCAGATGACCCTGTTCCAACTCCAACACCAACACCAACCCCAACTCCAGACCCAGACACCGACACCGGCATCGGCATCATCAAAGGCGAAGGCGTCCTACTTGGATTTTTCAACGCACTTCGGAGGGGAGAGTGGGCTGGTCTGCTTGGGTTTGGGTTTAGATTTGGATTTGGGTTTGAGTTCTTCATGCTGGCACTTGCGTTTGCGTGGAGAAGGAATTGAGATTGGGATTGGGAGGCAGCCGATGGGGATAAATGAGGAGAAGGGAGCGGTGGAGAAGAAGAGAGGGAAAGATCCTGATCCAGATGCACAAGGGGAGACGCTGGTGCCTTTGGTAGCGTGAGTATCGGTAGCTGTGGCTGAACGATCGTAGGAGTAGGTGCAGGTGCAGATGCAGGTACAGATGTTGATGAACCTTGAGTAAATTCTTCTCTGGCCCTTACTTCCCTTGGTTCTCTTGGCTCTCTTGCCCTTGCCCTTAGTTCAGTGTCTGCCCTTTCCAGTTCCCTATCTTTATCTTGAGCTCGAGGACGAGATTGCGACCGTTCTCGTTCTCGAGACTTGGACCCAGCCCTCCTTCTACTAACGCTTCGTTCCACTTCCCCTTCCCGGGATTTAGAATTCGATCTCGACAAAGACTTTGACTTTGATTTCTTCCTCCCAACTCTCTCTTCTTCTTCTTCTTCTTCGACGCCCATACTACCGCTACCAACACCAACACCAGCATTGGCATACCCAACACCAATATCCAAACCCTCCAACTCTGCAATGGAGAGACTCGGTGGGGCTTTAACTGACGCTAACGCAAACTCTAGGCCGCCAACACCACCCCCACCCCCAGACCCAGACCCACCAACGTTACCATTACCGTTACCAGCATGCGCAATATTCCCAATATTACCAGAGCCAAAGCTAGTTACACTGGCTCTCCTCTCGTGTCCACCTCCTTCGCTCCTATATCCAGATCCATATCCATCGACTAGTCCTACGGGTTTAACACTTCCCCCGATACTCTTCACCGTACCCCCACCCCCACCCCCCCCACCACCACGAGCCCAAGCCTCCCGATTAGCCTTGGCGACATCTTCGACTATAGACATCAGACTTGGGCTTGCATTCATATTCGTGTTTTGGCCGCCGTGTCCCGTTTGACCAAGACCACCCGAAGGGGAAGAGTGAGAATGAGAGAGAGAAGAGTAAGAGTGACCTGCGTGGTGGTGATGATGATACCCAGCTATACTCGGTGGTGCACTGTTTCTCTTTCCCTTTGCACCCGTACCTGTTGTGTGGATAACAGGTACACCAACCAAGTCGTCTAGACCCAATTCAGAGGTTAGAGGGCTGAGTAGGATTCTTTCCTTGTCTTTATCCCTTTCTCTATCTTGGTCTTTCTCTTTCGGAGGTGGTGGTGGGGGCGGCGGGACTTCCTTTTTGGGAGGCGGAGGCGGCGCTGGGGATGGGAGTACAGCGTCAACGACGTTAAGGTTAAGTAAACCAGAACCAGTACCGAGATCCCAGTCGTTTGGGGTAAGGGTGGCTGTATTTCGTTTGGCTTTCTTCGTCGTCGTGGATTTGGATTTAGTGGATTTGGAAGATTGAAGGGATGTTGAACGGTTTAGCCCTGTACCAGTATTGACACCAGTACTAACGCCAGGAGTAGTAGGAGCAGCAACACCGACAGTGATAGGGAAAGAAGACGAAGAAGACGAAGAAGGTAGATGAGGCGTCGACATCGAACCGATCCCGACCCCGACCCCGGCCCCATTGACTCCTTTTGCTTTCCCTTCTTTGGATTTGGATTTAGTCTTGGTCTTGCTAGGTTTCCTTTCCACGCCGGTGCCCTTGTCCTTGTCCAATTCCTTCTGCCCAACACCAACACCAACACCAACACCAACAACAGCCCTAACGCTCAAATTAGTAGGCGTAGGCGTCGGTGTCTCGCGTTCGTGTTCGTGTTCATGTTCGTCCCCAGTATCCCATCTCCCCAAGTCGACAACGTCTTCTTCTTCTCCTCCTCTTCTTCTTCCTTCGTCTCCATCAACATCAAAAGTATCAAGCATCCCATCAAGCGTCTCAACAAGATCCCCCATACTCGCACTCTTCCGACGGGTTTTACCATCTGCTGTTATGGTTAGGTTTCTCAAGCCAATGCCAGTTGATTTGGTAGCTGAGCCTGAGCCTGAAGGTGAAGGTAACGAGGGGATAGCTGCTCCTGGATGTTGACCATGACCTTGAGAAGTAGAAGCAGCAGCTTTACCAAACTCCCTCTCGACGACTTTTCCCCGTAGACTTCGAGTACGAGTGCGTTTTTGGAGTTTTTTGGCTTTGTCTTTAGCTTCTTTTCCTCCTTCCTTACCCGTCTTCGCTTCTGTCTTCTCAGGTAAACCTGGACCTGAGCCTGAACCTGAACCCTGGGCACCCTGGGGATCCTGAGGAGAGGTCACGTTAGTGTTGGGTCCACTGGGCACAGGTACACTGGGTGAACTGGGTGAAGTGGACACACGTACACTGGGCACGCTGGGTACACTGGGTACACTGGGTATCGCAGCAGGCCCAGGCTCAGATTGAACCGACGTTGGCCTTGGTGTGGTTGAACCAGAACCACCACTACCAGAGTCATTCGGTGTATAGGTATAGGTATACCCAATACCCACATCACTAACCACTCTTGTTCTTCCTCCTCTCGCTCTGGGGCTTCCGCTTTCGTTCCTCGCTGCCTCTCTTTCTGCCTCTCCTTCTCTGTCAACCTCTCCTTCCCCTTCAGATTCACTCGTCCCCTCCTGCTTCTGCTTCATCAAATTCCTATCCGTCCTCGTCTCCCATTCTCCTTTTTCTCTTTCTCTTTCTCTTTCTCTGTCTTTGTCTGTATTCCTCCTCCCAAAACCAGGCAACCCCTTGCGAGCCTTCGCCTTCGTCATCGAGTTTGACACGACACTACCAGACTCTAATTCAGAGTCTGCGTCTTCTTCGGGTATACCCATACCCATACCACCTATCCCTATCCCAGATTGATGAAGAGACCCCAACCCCGACCCCGAATCCCCACCGTCTCTGTCTCTGTCTTCTTTCCTCCTCTCCTTGTCCTTCTCCTTACTACCACGCCCAAACAACCCCCTCAAACTACCGAAAAATCCACTCCCCGTCCCAGTACCCACTGCAGTGGTAGACGTCGACGTCGAAGTCGTATGTATACTCGACGTCGAAGCAGACCGCCCCATCCCCATGGAGTCCGACATGGCTCGTGCACGAGTCTTTCTACTCATTGGAAGTGCAAGACCTCTACCCACTCTGGGTGAACCGGTATTCGATGTAGAGGAAGACGAACCCCATCGAGGGTTCTCTACGATTTCGATTTTGGTGTTCTTGCCGGTGCCAGTGCCAGTGATAGCTTCGTCTTCGGCGGACGAGGAGATGCCCATGTCTTCTTCCTCGCTTTGTTTTTGTCTTTGTCTTTGTTCAGGGTCGCCAGACACCTCCATCGACTCTCTCCTCGACGGAGACAACAAGTCTTCTTCGGTTATACGATGTGGGAGGATGTGTCGTTTGGGAATTGGGGATGATGGCGGGAAGGGAGATGGTGAAGAGGAGTGGAGGTCGTTAACGCCCACCTGAGAAGCACTCTGGTCAGGAGCAATAGAAGAGATGGTTGTATGTGAGAGGTCGGAAGAGGGACGGGGGGAAGAAGTGGTGGGCGGGTAGACGCTGGAAGGAATGGGGTAGGATGGGATGGGGGCGTGTACGGTGACTAGAAACGTATTAGCACTAGTTACTCACTTGTAGATAGATTAAAAGTTACCTGGTTGGTCAACACCCAACATCCCACTTCCCTCCCTGCCCACTTGAACCCACTGTGTCCCACATTCAGCCAACGCAGCAAATCGAATACGTAGTCCTTCACGTATGGAAGAGATCCTAGCACTTTCAAGCTCTTGTTCTTTTTGCGCGAGCTGGGCTTCACAGGCCTGTAATTCTGCTTGGGCGGTTTGGAGTTTGGAGTTTGTGTGCGTGGGGGTTGTTGTAGTGTACGGTGTGGATATTGAAAGTGAGGATGAGGATCCCCCAGGACTACTAGCAATAGAAGACGAAGGGATATTCTTCCCCTGAGCCTTCAAACTCGCTTTAACCAACCTCCCAACTAAAATCTCTCTATCCCTCATCACATTCCCCACTTCCTCCTCCAAGACTTTGAGTCCAACCAATCTCTCACTCCATTCTTCCAATGCACGAGCATAACCCCTTAAGGCTTCGTCGGCTTTAAGTAAGACATCTGCGACGGTGAGTAAGAGTTGGGATGTGGGGGGTGAGGAAGAGGCTGCGTAGGCTGTTAGGGAGGTGTAGGATGATGAAGAGGAGGTGGTGAGGAATGTAAGGAGGGACTTGTGGTAGGATTGCTCGGTGGTGATGAGTTGGCTGAGCAGGCGCGAGTCCGATGGGCGGTGGACCATGAACGTTGGGGAGAGACCGTAAGCGGGATTAGTCATCATTCAAGACTCAATTTTAGCATACTATCTAGGAAAATGGTAGTGTATTCTGTGGATAAACCGAAAAGAAAGCGAGCAGTAGGCGTACTATGTTGGGTTGTAGATCAGCCTCTGTGAATTCTTCTTCATGATATTCAAGTTGCATTCAAGATTTCCTTCAGAGCCAATTCAGAGCACGTCTTGGGTGGAGGTGCCATGGCCGTGTAAACCATCAGTAGCTATAAAAATACTGGAGCTTGAAAAGACGTCATGACTCGTAGGTGTACTTTGACCGTCTGGTGTAGTACGACGCAGTGTTCTCCTTAAGGTTTAAAGGCTTAAGAAATTTTATTTAAGGCCTTAAGCTTGGGCTTAAAGATCTCGGCTAGGTCTCGGCTAAGTGTCGGCGAGTGGTTGGGAGGGGTGAAGGTGGTTCTTCTAGCTGGGAGCGCTCACATTCACACGGAAATCATCTATGAAGCATTCTGGTGAAGAGATATGCGTACTCTATCACTGATAAATTAGCATGAATAATTTCTGATGGACCCTCTGTCTCACCAACAGCTTTGACCTCTTAAGCCTTTAACCTAGCCCTTAAATTTAAGGGCTTAAGGCCTTTAAGGCTTAAAGATTCTCAAACCCCCACTTAAGGCCTTAAAGGGGAACACTTTGGGAACACTGGTACTACTACGACGCGGTTCAAGCATCCTGTGACTTTGCCAGACGCGTTTCTTTGGACTTGTTTCCCTCAGGCTTTACCTCCTTCCCGACGATACTTAATCAGAGAAAAGTTGATGCACTAGACTGTGTATGCTGTTTCTGCAAAACAGACCCAGAAACTCCGGTGCACGCAATACACTCACATCCTCCAGTACTAGCTGATCTTCGCGAGGCTTTCATCTCAGCTTTTTACAGCCTCTCGCGGCTCGCCCGAATATTGCCAGTCCCCGAGAATGATGAGGACCTACTAGCCAATTTTCTGTCCTTCAAGCCTGCCACATTCTCGTTAACAGCAAAATATGTCTATGAAGTATTGAACGTTCGATGCCACCCCTCTCTCTATGGTTTGTGCCAGCGAAATACATGTACAGGCACTGTTGCTTGCCCCGCTAGACTCAGCAAATGGGTCCACGTAGAGCTGCTTTTTGTCATACCTAGCTAGCTTTTGCGGTGCGGTGTAATAAACTTGACTTGACTTGACTGAACCAACAGCGGAATTTTGGATTTAATTCTAGATCTAGTAGCAACACTACTATAGTACTTGGACTTCTGATTCTGGTTCGTATTCTGATATTCATACTTGGTAGTACGTATAATATTTACAATACTTAATTTATATACACATTCAATGTGGCCATGGTTCTTGTCACATTCCATTTCTTCAACTTTGTCATCTGGAGTGCAGTCCAAACAAAATTAAATGAATATGAGCCTCCCCAATGTAATGAGGCTTCCGAGTCAACAATGGTCATGGACCTCGGGTGGAACGACAAGGACTTGGACTTTCTGTTCTTCATTCTACAGATTGAATCATAGTCAGCAATAAGTACCATGTAAAATATCATTAAAAAAGCAAACCTCGGTAATGTTTCTGGACCTGATTGGATTTTCAGATCGACGTGTTTGCAGTCTGCTGTTGATCGCATAACTGAAGTTGCCATCGGTAATAACATCTCCTGCAATTCTGCGCAACTTTTCCCGAGAATTGAGAATGGCAACTAGAAATGGAGCCAGTAGATTGTCTGGAAATCATACCAAGATACACATAGTGATTGCATAGATTTTACTGGTAATAAAATAGAAAGACATCCTGATTGTCATATACATCAGGAAATGGCCCGATTTCATTGAAGGGTTACCGTGGGTTTTTTGGTTGCCGACAGGACTCCTCGACTTTTGGCACCTCTGTATCTTTCGTTCCTTGGCACTTTTAGGGTAGATTTGTACGTTAGGATAATGAAATACAAAGATATTGTTGAACTAGAGTGAATACATACAAAATTTTGTCGAAAGGACTTCTATAATGTTCCTCAAAATATTAGGTTGTGGGAATGTTGTAGGGCTGTGAAGTTTCGGGGTTGTATCGGTTGTACAACCGCCTACAACCATGCGCAACCTTTTTGGACAGTTTCCTGATGTATATATTTAATCATTTCAGCTGTTCAAGAGGCTGTGAAAATTGGACTTCCCAGTATAATTTTTCGAATCCAGCATAGTAGGTTGCAATCAAGCAAATTTGAATGATGGTGACAAGAGCACCACAAGTAACCATAGACTGAATAAGTTTCTGAATGAGTTTGTCTGTTCTGGATTGTTGTCGAGTTGGTGTTTCAATTGTCAGTTATTACAAGTTTCAGTAATTTCATTAACGCTTACCTTTTAATTCCAGTCCTGAATTGGAAAAGGTCATAGCAAAGTTGGAATGTTACTAGAACATCTGCAACTGCCGCACAACCAGTTTCAATTCCAGGTAGTAACTAAAACCAGTCAAGTCAATAGACACGTTTGGACAGTGACAGCTTTAATATTATTATCCTTTAGGCTCACACACCTTGAAGGTAGAGTCCAGTAATAGATCGAATGATTTGTCCGCTAAGCTGTTAGCCACAACAAAAAATCCAGCAACTATTCATGAAACAATTGTTAGTCAAACATGTCAATTAGATGGAAATTTACGACACACCTAAAGCAGTAGAAGCCAAGAGTCCCTGACATTCATCATCAAGATATGATGACCACATGTCACAGAACCTAATGACTGGACTTACAATCGGCAGCAAAATCCAACGGAATTTTCCAACTGTTTGCAATGCGCAAATCAGTAAGCTGTCAGGGTAGCCATTACAGATATTACTTACTCAACCATACCCGAGTCATAAAAAAGCAGTGAACATAAAATATGCTGATAGATGTCACTGCA
Source organism: Tetrapyrgos nigripes (assembly GCA_013368315.1). Lineage (NCBI taxonomy): Eukaryota > Fungi > Basidiomycota > Agaricomycetes > Agaricales > Campanellaceae > Tetrapyrgos > Tetrapyrgos nigripes. The sequence continues at coordinate 307,840 of JAACJM010000017.1, forward strand.
TGACCAACTCTTAAAGCACTACGAAGCAAAAGTCAGTAAATTTACAACCTTGAAGGCTGAATCAAGATCTCACATAGAGATTTGGAAGAGTAAGGCCAAATTCCCAAAGTTTGCTACCTATTCAAAGACAGATAGTTAGCTGCAAAAGATGCTTGTAATAAAAGCATTGAGCTTACAAGATTGTGCTGTAAAACCTGCACATTTGTGCAGGTGAATACTAGTTCCAATACACTACACAAAAAGTGGCTTAGATCAACGGAGCATTAGCAAACAAGATGAAAAGACTGCTCACAATACAAGTAGCACCTGTATCACACAATCAATACTGCCCATCAAGTCATAGACATACTGAGGCCTACCAATGTTCTCAGCATCCATACATCTTGATTATTGAAGATATAGGTCCAAGTTTGGAGTGGTTTTTTTTTTTGCAAGTCCTTCTCCATCAAAATTTTACAGGTTCAGAAGATAGTCAACACAAAATTTTCACAGGTTCTATTCAAGGTCCATATTCGGTGGTTCATGCAGGTGGCACTGGATTTGGGCAGCTGTTGCAGACCATTCTGTTGACTGCTGATAAGTGATCATTGGCCCCCCTCCCAAGTTCGTCCAAACTGAGTAAGTTCTGATCAATAAGCCCCAGGGGAATTTTGGGGTCACTGAGGGCAGTAGTATGGTAGCAACTCTCTATCAAGGTCTCATCCTGTCTCATCCTGTCCTCTACCCCGTCCTCTCCTGCCCGGCGTGTATTGAGTGCCTGCATACCTTGCCACAATGTGATCTGACATGGATGCCATATAAGTACAAATAATACATACCTAGTTATTGATACAGTACATATTACAACTACACAGAGTATGGATGATATCTAGGATGGTGGAAAGCTTACAGATGAGAATAATGATGTTTCTTTCCACAGATGATTGTCGAACTGCTCAAACACATCAAAGGAGACTCAAACGAGACTGAACTCCACGATGTCCAATTGTCTGGGCAGGTTCCATAAATGATACAGCCATATAAAGAATACGGCTAGTCTCTCCTAGACAGTAGAGACTACACCGGTAACAAAATGACTGTCATATCAGACCTGCAAAAAAAATGGAGGATCATTGTCAAGCCACCTGCAAAAAATTGTTTACTGGAACCTGCGAAAAATTCCCGACATACAAGAAAGCAAACCTGCAAAAATTGGAGTGCCCTTTGGTGACCTGTAAAAAATTTTTGGCTTCATCTGGCTACCAGCAAAAAATTCATGATCTCATTCACAATCAGAATCTGCAAAAAATTTGCTGAAAACAACGCCTGCAAAAATTGGATATTTTGCACAATATTACCGCCATACATATGATCTAACCATGTATGTATTTGTACAGGCTACCCGAAGGCTACGTACAGCAACAGATGGTGCACTTTAATAAGTCCCGCAGCTTGTGGCCTTTTCCCCTACAACTTAGTATAGGAATTACAATAAGTAATTCATAGTAGAGTGATAGACCACATAAAATGGAGCTGATAGTTGGTATTGCACTTGCAGCTTTGGATGTATGCTGTCCAAAATGTTGAAAAATCAAATTTCCGGATATCTAGCAGTACCATCTGGAAAATCAATCATTGCTCCCAGATTGCTTGGAGAGTATCAATCTGGATTTCAGCAGCATTGTTCCATCCGGAAATTGAGACTCTTCCTGGAGATTCATACCAGAGTTTCCTCATGGAGTATGCGCAACAGCAAAGCCTGCATGGGAATCAATTCACCATGTCACATTCACCCTCCCATCACCATTCAAATGCATCTTGCTCTGATGTATACTTGTATGTCTACTAACCTGAGAGTAGATCCATAAATAAACTCATGAATCTGCCCAGGAAGTAAATCAACTGGGGAAAGGTGCCACTGCTTTGCATGGTAAGATACGAGGCCCTTTCCCAGTGAACATTTAGTACCAGCAGAGTAGCCTAGGGCTGCTCCAGAGAGGGATGCTTACAGGAACACACATTACTTCAATCACAGTCCAGTGGTCACTTGTTCCCAGGCTCACTACTACTCCTCTTTAAATCCAATCAAAGTGAGATGTTGAGCCTATGGACCAAATGTGCACTTGAGATGGTTGTTGAGAAGACAGACTCTAGGCTTTACCAATACCTGCCTATATTACAAATTTGTTTCCTTTTTTATCTATCCTTTCTACCAAGTCCTGAACCCCTATCATACTATCAATACTGATAGACTATTTAGACTTTGTTGTAGATTTACTTTTGAATTCTACCTGTTTACACTGCACCTTTCCAACAGGTTATGGGCCTCTTGCTTTGAACAGCTGTGTCCAAGTCTTCTGTGCATCTGCTACCCTCTATATCTTTCTCATATTCCTTTCCCTACTGACATTCTATCTGCTCTTGACTCATGACTATCTTGTCACCAACTGACCCTGACTGACCCTGACTGACCAAACAAATGAATTGAACAATGATGAAGCCCAGGACCAAGATTACCAAACTCTGTGGGGAAGTTAACTACACCACATGGGAGTTACAAACTCTTATTGCTGCTCACTCCGCTGGTCTCTTGGATATTGTCTTGGGGTTGGATTCAAGACCTACAACTGGTCCTAATAGTAAAATTTTCAAGGCTTGGAAGAATAGGCATGATGCTGCAATGGAGTTGATTGTGAAGCACATGGAGGACAATACCCTTTCTCATGTCCAAGGTTTCAAGGAGGACCCTTCTGGTCTCTGGACTCATTTGGCTTTGCTCTATGCCGACTCTGGGGGTTGGGGCTGCAGTGAGGCTTTTTCAGGAATTTGCTGCATTGCGATATAAAGGGGATGTGGATGATATGGCTGATGCCATGGGGAGGATCCATGCTATTGCTGACACACTAGGAATGAACCACAATGACTGACTGAGTGACTACCAGATTATTGCTGTCATGCTGAATTGTGTGGCTGGAGATCCTCAGTTCAAGGATGTTATTTCATGATTGGAGGATGAGAAGGGGAGTTTGACAGTTCATGATGTGGAGCTGGCTTTGGTTAGATGGGCAAGGACATTGCAGGATGATGGAAGTGTGTCTGCTGGGGGGGAGAGAAAGACAGGAATACTGGGGATGGCTCCTACACATGTGTTAAATGCAATGGCCAAGTTGAACTTGCATTGTATGAACCCGAAATGCTTGCATCTTGGACATCTTATAGAGGATTGCTTCAAGGAGGGGGGAGGAAGGGCTGGACAATATCCACAGTGGTACCTTGATCTACGCAACTGCACATCTGATACTACAATGACGAACACCACTGAATCGATGACCCCAACTGTGTCTTTGACTACCACTGGAGTCTTTGCTTTGTAATGGCTTCAGGGGGAGTGTATCTCTTAAATTTTTTGTTTCTTTCTTTTATTTTTGTCTTCTTACTGTCTGGGCTTAGAAAGGCCTTTCATCTGAGGGGGAGTGTTGAGAAGACAAACTCCAGGCTTTGCTGATACCTGCTTATATTATAAATTTGTTTCCTTTTTTTAAATCTATATCCTATCTACTAAGTCCCGAATCCCTATCATACCGTAGTTACTGATAGACTATTTAGACTTTGTTGTACCCATTCACGCTGCGCCTTTCCAACAATGGTAATCAGACTTGATTCACAAAGCTCCTGCATTTGTGCAGACCTCAAGCACAAGAATCCATGGATATTGATACAATGTTCAATATCTGACTATGATGGGGAGAATCATAAAAATTTCTATTCATGTCCTGTCAGCAGATACGAAGATGGGAACTTGCTTGGAAAGTGCCTTCTCTGATGATTGCTATGAAGGCTGTTACCTCACAAGAACAATGATCATCCATGAAATTGTTCAAGCATTCAAGGTGTCACTTACCATAAGCATAAAGGGCCAAGACCCCTTGTGGCTACAAAAAATGCAAAATACAAGTACCACTGGCATTTGTGGTTGGAAATTGTGTCTTTAGCTACAAAAAAATATTATTTGCATGTACTCTATTAGTTAAAAAAAACTGTTGTTGGGTATGGGTCAGCACAGGTTTCCAAATCTGGGTCCGTGCCCATACCCGTCTGCCCCATGCTTTTCACTAATCAAGAATAGATGCAAGGTGGTGCCTCTTCTGATGAAAAGAATGTTTGTTCCAGTTACATATGACTATCTGTGGCTTCTTGCTCCATTGATTGTTCATCTTGGAGAACAGAGCATCTGTACAAGTACCACTGGCATTTGTGGTTGGAAATTGTGTCTTTAGCTACAAAAAATATTATTTGCATGTACTCTATTAGTTAAAAAAAACTGTTGTTGGGTATGGGTCAGCACAGGTTTCCAAATCTGGGTCCGTGCCCATACCCGTCTGCCCTGTGCTTTTCACTAATCAAGAATAGATGCAAGGCGGTGCCTCTTCTGATGAAAAGGATGTTTGTTCCAGTTACATATGATTATCCGTGGCTTCTTGCTCCATTGATTGTTCATCTTGGAGAACAGAGCATCTGTAACCTCTGAACCCTTGATGACAAGGATGCACAGGTTTGACAAGTATGCATCCAACAAAAATACCACCTTGCTTTGCTTCCATCTGTCCATCTTTGTGATGTTTTGATATTACCACAGCTGATTCAGGGGACACGGAGCTAAGTAATTGTGAAGTAAAATTATGGCGCCTGAAGGTATCTATTCAAGGTGGCAATGGGTTCAAAGAAATGCAGATAGTTGGATAGAGATGAACCCATGGCTCACGGTGTCAGCAATCAACAAACTTCGTGTCTCCACGTTACACCCACAGACCATCCTTGCATTTGAATTCCCTTGTACCTTGCTTGTACCCTTGCCATATGCATCATCTGTGGGAAAAAAAGGCGATGAGTCACACTGAACAGGGCCAATCGGAATAGAACCCTCCAGAGTGTCTTTTATGCTATCTGGTTCATAGTCCATTGTAAGTTCATCTTTTCTCAGACCCCCAGCATATCAGTTCCTGGTCCTAGCCCTGGTAACACACTCCTCCTACTCCTCCTCATGCAGAAATAGAATCAGCGCTTACAAGCTGTGGCCATCGAATGCTGATGTCCTACTGATTCTGTTCTCTGATATATAAATGGGTTGTAGACAGTTAGTTTAGGGTTATTTCCGAACTTTGACTCGATCTAATCTGGGACAGTACAATTACTGTAAAGTACGACTGTATGATGGGCTTACGGTTGATACCAGACACAATTTTTCTCGAACAAGCAAAGATAACATTGGGATGCGTATAAAAATTGAGCTTAAATGGACATCTTGTGCATATCTACAATGTAGTGATGTGAGCGCTGAGAATGAAGGGACACACTGTCTACTCATTCCCAGTAACATGAAGGCTTTGTGGGCCACCGCCTCACGTGGCAATAATGAGGCAATGTATCATAAAGATGAACAATAGATGGACTCTGTAAAATGCTGTAGCTAAGTATCTTGGAAGTTTCAAGTATCAGTATTGGGACAAGCAACAGATCAATGTATCATAAAGACAAAAAATAGATGGACTGGGCAGATACCTTATACTCTGTAAAATGCTGTAGCTAAGCATCTTGGAAGTTGTAAGTATCAGTATTGTGATGAGCAACAGATCAATGTATCATAAAGATGAACAGCAGATGGACTGGGCAGATACCTTATACTCTGTAAGATGCTGTAGCTACAGGGGATAGAGGTTTAACATATTTTGTACACTGCAGCTTGTACGGCACTGGTGTCCAGTCTTGGTTCACCTCTCCTATCTTTGTCTGTCTTCAAGTTCACAGCTGGCATTGGATGTTTAGTTGCCTTTCCTCAACAACTTAACAAATGCGTTATCATACTATTAGCATCCTTCTCCACTCTCCATGCACATATTGATATCCTTCCTTTTATCTCATTGGCAATGGAATCTCTGGTCCTCACTCTGTTTTGTTAATCTGTTGGTTTTTATTAACTACTCTCTACCTCCCTGTACTGCATGTCTGGATTTTTGGCTGCCAAAATACTTGATATCCCTTCAGATTTTGTGGTTCACAAGCTTCCAGTCAAATATGGCATTTAAATGCAGCAAAGTATGTCACTTCAGTGTAAAGGCTTGGTCAGCCTGCGATGAGACCCAACCTCCAACTTGAACTAGACCAAAAGGCCACAATATTTGGTACAGTGTGAATACCAACACAGGCACTATATATGGAGTAACAGATTGTTACATTCAGTCCTTTGTTCAAGTGTGCCATGGACCCATGCAATTGAACTTGGTGCTTAGCTTTTTTATAAACAAATGCATCATCATATCATAGCATCTTTCTGTAGGTAACTGGGGAGATGGATGCAAGAAAGAAAAAAGCAAAGGCGACAGTGATGCAGAATGCAGTGCGGACAGGAGAATCGGACAGAAAAAGGTAAATCAAAGCACGGGAAAAATCAGTTGGGAATAGTCAGGACTTAAAGTTCACAGCCACACTGCAAAAGACAGTGTAAAGAACTCATCATCATTCTTCAGTCTCGTAATCCTAGAGTGCTCTACGACACGATCTGGGGTGGATGGGAGGGACCAAATTGGACGACACGTGATGCGTAGGCTTTCTGTGGTTGGTCTTTTTCTTGACACCATCCTCTTAGTGTTTAGACAATCCAGATCAAATCCAGTAGCAAATGTATCTGAATCAAATATCATGAGTATTTCCAGACAACCTACCAGAACTTCCAGAAAAAAAACCAGAAATTTGGGTGGAAAAGTGCAATTCCAGATTGATTTTTTCGACATTTGGACCAGCATATGGATGTGCTACTTGCTGCAATCGCTTGATGATAGTATCTACTTTTACAAACTTATATACTGTGTACTACTGAATATGTTAGGTAACTACACAGGTATGCATAGCTAGAAAGCTGTAGTGAAGCTGTAAGTATAGGTAACAAGCTGTAACAAAGCTGTATCCTAGAAAGCTGTCTAATAGATGTATCAAAGGCTGTATAAAGGCTGTAAGTACGAATCAAATGCTGTAGTAAATGATAGATGGATTGATGTAATGATATAGAATTCCAGCACTTAGTGTATACATATCTGTGTATTAGTGAGATGAAGGGAATGTGGGCCACTGCTTTGCGTGGCAGTAATGAGGCCCAAGTTATATTAGATTTCATCCAAATTTAACATAAAGCAATATTGCTGCTTTTCTACCTTCATAATATGTTACTGTTTCATTCTCCCTAACTGGAGGGCCAACTTTTTGAGGAAAGCCATTCTTCATACCATCATAGATGTAATCTTCTCCATCACAAAATATTCGGAGAATAAAACGTCTGTCTCCAAAGTAAATAACTGCTTTCAGATGATAGGATATTTGCTGATTAACTGCAAGATTAACAAACTTATTGACCTGTGTTGAGACATTTATTGGAATATAAAGTAGGAAAAATTCTGGGAATCTGATAAATTCAGTATGACAGGTTTGGAAATTCCATCCAAAAGGCTAGATGTAATTGTCTAATCATTCCTGAGTAGAATGATATGCCTGCGTTGAAGTGTATAAAAGCATATTGTTTCTATCCTTCCATGGCTTGAAAATATGGTCATTATTACATACAACTCTTCGTTTAGAAAAGGGCATATCTGACCAAGTCAGTTCAAGTAGGACTTCACTGACATTGGCATACTCACCATATGGAAAGGCTTTAGGGTCAATATGATGAAGATCAAGTCTTAAGCTTTCTCTGCAAGGTGCAAGGTCAATGACATTAGACTGAAAAGCACTGGCCAACTCTGTAGAAAGTATTTGTGTAAAATGAGATGCTTCTGTTTGAAAAATTTCTGAATAATTTGAGTGTAAATAGTAAAGTAACATTATAGCACAATCATAGGCACAGCTATTATTGGACCATTTTAAGAGAGGAAGTAGTGGTGTAGATTCGGTAGAGGTGTTGTTAGCTGCTTTAAGCCTCTTCAATGGAACGTCTTTATTTATTTCTTCGGAACTACTTTTTCTTTTAAGACTCGAAGTTGATGGGACATTAGTTGCAGCGCGTAGTGCTGGTTTGAAATTACCTCTCAGCTGTGTAGATTTCTTCTGTTGATGTTCTTTATCATCAGCAATGATACGCCATGTTTCTCCAGACTCAAAAGTATCAGGTAAAGAATCATTATCATTCCATATGATAGACTTGTGTGCAAAAGTTAAGTTTAGTTAGTTCATCCAAGAGTTCCAGCTCTCTCAATTCCTGTCTATATCCACCTTTGTTTTTTAGGCCTCCTGTAAGAAGACTTCCATTAAATCCTTGAAGGACTAATGTTTGGTCAGCACAGGAGCTGCGTGATAATGCAGTATATATAGCTCTGAATCTCTGCTATTATTAATGTCAACCACATTCCAATCTCTTGTTTTCCCTTGAGATGCAAAATTTGTCATAGCAAAATTGGGAAGTACTTCAATTTGAGTACAGGATATGACAATTTGAGAATCATCCGAAAGTTTATATTCAATCCGGACAGTATTTCGAGTTATAGGTACTACATTTTCAGGAAGACCCTCAAATTGAATTGGAGATGGAGGTTTAGGGGGGTCATGTAGTTTAATAAAAAGAACATCTAGGAAAGGTTTGTCATGCTTGCCCATTTTTGCCTTCCAGCCATGGACATGGCCTTCCTGTCCCTTAGTGATACAGAGTTCAGTGGCACTATTATATCTAATCATAACAGGCATTCCTAGACATAGATCAAGTCTACCAGGGATTTGTCTATCATTATAAGAATGTGGTTGAGCCCATAATTCATATTGAACTTTATTATTGACTTTGAATCTCTTTGACTTACGTCTTTTTCTATGCTGTTTCTCATTTTCTGGAATATCTTCCAGAACAACCTGATCATCTTCTGAATAAAAAGACATCAATGTCTGTCCTGTTTCAGCAGCAAAGTGTTCTGTTCCAAGCTTATTAGCTACATCTTTATGCTTATTATAAGTAAGAATAATAGGACTATTACAAAAAATTTCATTTCTGAGTGACTTGCTAGGCTCATAAGGGTTTGATATCAGTGTTCGCAAAAAAGCAATATCTTCTGAAGTACATAACTTATACCGCATGTTCTCCAGAGCCTTTCGATAATTATCATCTTTTTCTAATGTTTCAGTTTGTCTCATATTCTTTCTAAGCATTACTACTGTATTTACTTGATGCCAGAGATGCTGGCCTATGGCATTTTCCTGATCTGACCTTGATTTTGATGATTGTCCAATAGAATGACTGTATAATGCTACACTTTCACCACCTATAGCAGGGGGAAGCTGACCAAAATCCCCAGCAAAAATCATATTCATTCCACCAAATGGAGGATGGGGCATGCTTAGAGCAAGGGTTAGTTTTGCGCTGATCTTGTACATGTCTTTACAGGACAACATTGAAACTTCATCAAGAAATATGTAGTTAACGCCTTCCAACCGTGAACACATCTGTGGAATAGACGTTGAGTGATTTTCTCCTTCTGGTTTTGAGTAGATACCAAACATATAGTGATATGTTGATCCTGCTAGTAGTGCAGCTGCATTTCCAGTTGGTGCAACAACTACCATACGATGAGACTCTTTTCTCTCTGCAAAGAACTTGCACAGAGCACGCAATACAGTTGATTTACCAGTGCCACCCATTCCACCTGTATACATCTTTAACTGCTGAGGGCATGGGCTGACTGCATGATTTGCTATGATTCTGAATGCTGTCTTGCTCTGCATTATCCTCAAATTGAAATTCATTTGCTATCTGATCAATCAGATTCTGAGTGTAGTCTTGTCTTGTCCTTTGCTCAAATGCATTTTTATCTAGTATTTCTACTTGTTCAGGAAATGAGTTTTTAAATCTATTATTGGAATCATGGTCTGCACCTGATCTATGTTGTTTATCAAGTATATCTTGCCTCATTTTGTTGATTTGAAGTTTCCAGCCATGTGCACTTTTATCATTTTGTGGCTGACATGCCGAAGGAATCAGTGATTTTTGATCATGCAAAGTGTCAGTCCAGCCCATATCTACCAAAAGCTCCTTCATTTCATTCATCTCCTCCTGCCTTCGCCTTTCAAGTGGTCCAGACCCTCTGTTATTGAGTGGATCAGCTAAAGTGTCAAGTAAGTCAGAGTCAATGCCATCATCATACTCTGGGAGGTAGGAATTCTCTGGTTTCTCACTCATTGTTCTTCTCTGTGCATTGTAGTCATCTCTGGAATCCAAACACTCATAATGAACTTGGAAATTGTTGAGTGTCTGCTTCTGCTGAGCCGTGAATTGAAAGCTATCAAATCCATCATCCCAAGTCTGATCTTCATTTTTTAAAATTTTACCAGTTCTCCAGGGTTTAAATAGTGCTAGCATCACAGTACAGTGATATTCACAGTTGCCTTTGTCAGCCCTAGACAATGTACCTCCAATAAAGTTTGGAACAAGTCACTTATCATCTGATACAACCTTTAATGCATGTGAGTCAGTAAGAGGAAAGCCATAAACAAAAGGAAACACATTTGTTGCCAATTTTTGCTTAGAAACTGGCTTTGGGCCTTGAGGATATTCTTGTGTGCTGTGTTCATTATCAGATTCAAAGCCTGCATTAGACTCTGAATCTGAAGCATTACTTTCAGTATCTGAGTCTGCATCATTGAATGACTCTGTTGTTAATTGCTCTGCAGCGTCACATACATCTTTCTTGGTAGAGACTTTGACTCTTTCACATAACTGGACCCAATCATAAAGACACATTTGTTCAAGATGTGAGGGGCAGTATATATAATCATAAACTTGTGAGAGTGCAACTACACTATTGTGCTTCCTTAAAAGAATTACTTTATCTTTTGTAGACAGTGTATTCTCCTCAGAAATAGTCCAGTGTTTTTGAACCTCATTCAAATAGTTTTTCCAATAAAAGGATTTGAACTTATGGCTGGTATAGTGGTCTGGATTGTCTAGCAGATACATGCAAATCATCGGAGCTCCCAATTCCATTTTAACTGATAATAAATTTACTATTTGTGTTACTAATCTTCTCACTTTCTCTTGCCTACTTAAGGGCCCATTTAACATTTCAGAATTTCTTACAAGCACAGACTTTATGACATCAAACATAACATGAGTGTTTAAACTCCATTTTGTGATATAATTGGTCACATAATATACAACAGCTTTGATTGCAGTTCCAGACAATAATGATGTCACGTCTGAGTTATATCTGAGTAGATAAGTCATGGTAGGGTTATAAGTATTGATCCAAGGCTCATGTTTCTGCATCCTTGAGTAACCTGTTTCCTGGTCAACCTGAGTTGTCTCCACAAATTGACGTGGAAATCTTGCACTACACGTACCATATTTATTATCAAGGCAGCCAAAATAATCCTTTTTCTTTTTACGCTTGCCATCCTTTTCCATGGTTGACTTGCATTTATGAATGTGAGTGCAAGATACAATGTCATCCACCTCATCTTTATAATGATTCCACCATTGTTCAGTAGATAAGCAAATCTCACAGTTTTCCTTGACACTGCATTTATGATTGACTTGTTTCAGTGGTCCTGCAGGAAGTGTATAAAGTGGGTTAACATAATCTTCTGATTGGGCTCTGAGGCAGACATTTTCTTCAACACTTTCCTGATTTCCTGTCATGAAATTATCAGTATGTGCACTTTCAAGATATTCAACAATTCTCTTTTGAAAGTCACCATTTGGATCCAGGATTGCATCTTGAATCTCTTGGGGAGATTTGGAAAAGACAATCCAAAGAAGCATGTGCAAGTGAAGTGTCAGTCTACCTTGCTGTTCTACAGTACCATAATATGCACTTGTCTTGCCAAAAAGACCATCATAATCACTATCAACACCTAAGATGTGCTTTATAAATGTCCTCACCATAAAATCAAAGAACTTAGCTCCAGAAACTGGATCCCTGATTACCTGTCGGGTGTCATGAATCTCTTCATGCCTTCACTTCTACACCCTGTTTCTCTTTGTTTCTCTTTATTTCTCTCTTCTTTTCTTCGCTTCCATTGTTCCTTTGACTCCCCTTGTTCTAAGCCATGTTACTTGTACCTTGATACATCATTTCTCCTACATTTCCCCACTTATGCTCCTATCTTTCTCCTGATCCTATGATTGATTCCATCAGATATCTCTGATCTAGCTTCAGACTCTTGTATATATACAGGGCTTTGTAGATAGGTTCTTCAGTCTGTCCACTTGCTTCCCTTAGATCCATACTGCTCAGCTTCGCCTCAGTACTATGTTGACATAGGCCTGCTACTGGCTTACTCACTTATTTATCTATTATCCTCGTTGTTCTTGTCTTGGCTCCTGTGTGGTGGCCTGAGAGGCATCCAGTCCCTATCAGAACCTGTCTATTGACATCAAGGTACAAGGAACATGGCTTAGAACAAGGGGAGTCAAAGGAACAATGGAAGCAAAGAAAAGAAGAGAGAAACAAAGAGAAACACATGAAGAGATTCATGACATCGGGTCCTGTCATCATCTGGTAAATTGAGACATGGCTGAAACTTTTCATCTGTACCTGCATAATATAGGCAGAGTGGATGAGTTGTGTCTGAGGGAGCAAAGGTGATATACCATGATGGTGCACCTAAGTATGCAATCAATGACCACAATTCATTCCTAAGATATTTTTTACTAGTCATAGAGCCTTTTACCCCCTCACCAACATGATCCAGATCTTGAATGATAGAAAAGCAACTCCCCTCATCCTCTGTTTCAGGATGCACTATTTCACCTTTCTCAAGCCTTTGTATAATATTATTCAGTACAGTGTGATTAATACTGAGTATCTGGTCAGCAATTGCTGGAAATGATTGAAGCTCAGTCATTGCAAAGCCATTATGAGTTGCAGCTTTTATTTGCTCATGGCTAAATGCAACAAAGGGAAAAGTAATTTCAGGGGGGGCCTCTTGAACCGGAACCATCACCTGGTGTGGTTTTTCCCACGATCTGCCACTGGATCTGTGGGCAAGAGTAGGGACACATTAGTCGCTCAAGAATGAAGTACATCATACCAATGTACGACAAACTTGAGAAACTGTCCCTAGGTACACCAACTGCCTCCACGTCCATTTTAGTTTGGATGGGGACTACAGATGATCCCTCCCATTTGAAACATAATGCTATGGGCGCTAAGTTGTGCCTTTGTTCTAATTCTGCCGCTTCGGAGTCCTAGACTCAACTCTTTTATAATCTACCCTATCTTCATACCACTCCACTACATCCCTAGCCTACAATAAGTCTCCAAACGAAACAGGGCAAACACTCATCTCGAAAACAACACCGCGTACAAGATGTTCAAACTTCCCCAAACCCCGAACTCACCCGCAGAGAAGACAGTCGTAGAGCCCACAGGTATTTGATCCTAGCTCGTCCCTACTCTAAACGACAGCCCTTATACGACTTCATTCATAGCTCTTCCTGTTGGGTTCTTCACTAAAGCGTATACTCCCTCGATCGACGTTGAAGATATGCTGAAAGAGATCCCCACTCGCGTAAACCCAAGGTCCACCACGCCCAACGAGAACCCCCCCATCCCTGATGAGTATTACCTTTTGCTAGAGCCTCCACCTGACGTTGACGCAACTTGTGATGATGAAGTGAAAGAAGAGGTGGTGCTGGAGGTACAAGGAGAGCGACAACGAAGTGGCAGAGGAAAGCATGGAAAGAGGGACAAGAGAAGTCATGGATCTATCACACAGTTGTGAACCACATATGAGAGGAGCTACAATACCTTGTAAAGCCTTGTAAATGCGTACTTCGCGTTGAACACATATAAACCCAGCGATGTGACCTCTTTGTTAGACAGTGACCGGGATCCCAGGCCTGAATCTGGGCTAGACCCAGTGAAAGAATGCGACTGAACTGGCCTCTCACTTCGTAAAACCCCTATACCCTGCCATCAACCTTCGGTAATAGATCACAAATAATTAAGATACCGACTGGTAGCAAAGCAGTTCAGTTAAGAGCACTTGTTCACACTCGGTTACATCCAAGAAACCGGAATACAATCACGTGAGCAAGCATAGCTCCAATCTCTTCCATCGACGACAAAGGATATAATCACATTGTACCACCCCACTGAGGTCACCTCCGTACTCAAAGGCCTCATGTGTGAGTCTCCCCTTTGTCCCTCCTTTGTCCTCCTAGCCTTTTAAGTCGATAGAAGATGCACCATACCTCAGAACCCCCACATCGAGCCCTTGACTCTACAAAGCCTCTATCCCTTTGAAATCCTTTATACTACCTCCCTTCACATCATGCCTCGCACCAACAACAAGAAGACCTTTACCAAGGCCAGCGCTGACCAGAATGCCCCCCCTGCTGCTGCGTCTACTGGTACTACCCGCCCTTCGTTCCTTGCCCTCTTGAACTCTACTCCAGCCCCTCAAGTGACCCCAGCTGGTACCAATTCTGCTACCAACACACCGACTGCTGCCCCAGGTGCTGTCCCTGCCAATCCAGCCTCTACTATGGCCCCAGTTGCCTCTCAAAGCGCTCCTACTCCCCAGACTCCTGTGCAGGCCACGGGTATGCAGCCCCGCCCATCTTACACTGAGGTTACTAGGTCTTGTCCCTCGTCCCCCTCTTTGTCTTGCCCTGGATCCCCGGCTAGGAATGGAAATGCCATGGAAGGTGTCCAAGCATCCATGCATGCGCCCAGGCCAGAAGGAGTCCCTACTGCTGGTAATGCTACCAATGAGGACGGTTTTACAATTGTAGGAAAAGGAAAAGGTGTGTTCTCAAAGAGCTTGAAACCAGACAACAAAACTAATGCCTAGTATTTACCATGAAAGGAAAAGCTTCAGCTGGTGGGCAATGGAACGCACCTACCCCGTCACTCCCCTCCTTCAGCCCTGCTCCTGCGTCGACAAGTGCCAAGCCCATGACGCCTGACCTCCCACCAGCTTCAAACATCCCTCCTCCTTCCTGTGCACCTCAGCCTAGTCCCATGAACCCAGGAGAGACAGCTCAGAATGGGACTGCCTCGGCAACTTGCCCTGGGACCGATATGGATGTTGACGCTGATGGCGGACCAGGGGTGGGAAAATCTACTCCAGATGCGGGTCCCAGGGGCGTAAAACGAGCCAGGGTAGACGAAAGTGGATCGGGTAACCGAGCGAGCACCTCGACAGGCACTCCTCGAGAACGAACACTCCTGAACTTCACGAGAACACCGCAGACTGGTCCAGCGCAGGAAGGGAGTAGTGCTCTGTCCTCATCATCTGCAAATGTTCCAAGCTCTCAACCCCAGCAGTCGAACTTGACACCTACCACGAATCCTACCCAGATGCCTGCGAACTCGATTCCTCAGGCCAACGGTAATCAAGTGCCCCCTCACTTCATTGCTCCTCAACCACAGGCAGCACCTTCCCAACCAGCTAATGCCGCTCACCACACCCCTGGTGCTGGTGGTCAGGCTCCACAGAATGGTCCTGCTGGTGGTGGTCAAGCTCCTCCAAACGCCCCTGCCTTCCAATTCCACTTTAACCCTCAAAACTTTGCTCCACTGCCTCAAAACGTCCCAGGCACGTATAATCCTGGTGTAGTAGCCCAAGCACCAGTAGGAGGGTACCACCCTAGCACTGGTATTAATGTGTCTAATATCTTCGACAGTCACTCAGGGACGCAAGTCAATGAGTGGGAAACCCACTTTCAGAACAACGGAGGTCTGGTAGTAATACCTACGGATGGGGGCTCTGATCAGGTAGCAGCGAGGGATACGATTGAAGGCGCCATCCAGGACTTTAACCCCCACCTTCTCAATGTCACCACTGCCCCACCTATACTGGATCCCGATTTCAGAGGCCGTTTTATTAACAGCTACTTGGTGACTGGCTTGGACCCTAACACTATACAAGTGTTAATCAACCGAGGTGTCCTCAACACCACCCATGGCTCCTTCAGGGCATTCCCATTCCCAGCTCCTCCTCCTGCTGCACCGAGTACACCAGACTCCTTTGTGATGACACTTGGTGGCTTCACTTTCCGCGAAACCCATAACTTCGAAGTTAGGCGAGCACTACAGCACCAACTCGCACAGAACCAGCTCTTCATTACCTTTGTCCTCAACCATCACGACAGATTCCCACTGAATGTTGATGCGAACGGAGTCCTAATGACGACTTTGAATTCGGTACGTGTGTCGCCAATCCTCATGGACCAACAACGCAGTACCCCCTGTTTGTTCTGGAATGTCTATATAGATCCCCCTACCTGACTCTTCCCAGGCTATCATGAGTGGCTTAGGCTCCTCCAATCTCTCACGTTTGCGACTGCCCTCTATGGAAGAGGAGCCCCGATCCCGAGACCATTTGATTGCTGAAGATGCCAAAACATCGACCATCCTACTGGCATGTGCCCTCTTCCCCTTACCCCGGGATGGATCTCTACCCCTAGAAATGTTGACGACGCAGGCAGCAGCAACCAAACTCCTCGCCGAGGAAACAGCAATTTTAGAGGAGGCCGAGGAGGATATGGAAGGAAACGGGGTAGAGGTTTTTAAAAGGGGTAGCTGCCGTCTAGTTATAATCATCTCATGTATCTGCTATATGAATGCTCCTATGTCAAAATATGATTATGATTTATACCTTGTGATTGATTGCAGACAGAAAGAGTAAAGTACTGGAATAGGCTAGTATGAGAGACCTACCCTGAAAGGCCCACATTTACTGACCATACGCGGGACAGGAAAGCCTGGACAGTTTTGAGTATATAAAAATGTACTCCGCAACAGCGTGGTCACGTGCTGGACTTAGTCTGTAAAAGTCTATGCCCGAACGGATGGTGACCCTATTATTACCATTGCTAGTACGGGTAGACAGTGCCCCCTCCCAAGGAACTATGTGTGTCCTTCTGCCGGGGAAAAGACCGGGTCTTCTGAAGACGTGGGTTGGCGTCTCGGATAGGTAATGCCAACTGCTACTACTTCTATCTCTTCTCAGTCACGGCCACGAGCCGGGATGGCATTTTTGGGCCTTCCTGCTCCTAGAGGAGTTGACGACTCTTCCGCCAGTCATGACTCTGATGAAGGGAACGGGAGGAAAAACGCGGTGACTGTGAGTAGGAGGATACTGTTGAGCGACGTAACAAATCAGCAGGGGGAGTCTGCCCAGACCATTCCCTCAGCTGATCCCGTCACATCACGCCCTCAGGATTACCTACCACAGAACTCGAACACTACAAGTATAAACATTGGATCCCAATATATAACTGAAGATGATACCCCTGATACAGAGGAGGATGAAACACTGGATATTCCACATAATGAGAATATGCCGATAAGACCACAGTCACAAACAACAGGGTCTGAACAACAGGCACCGCGGTCATTAGAAGACCAACTGATGGAGAGTCTAGGGATGAGAATGGACGAGGACTCATATGAACTCAGTCAGAGTAGACTGAGTCAGTTCATAGACCAAATAGAGGAAGTGATGAGATCAAGAACAGGACCACAGGAGAAACAACTGCAGGCCAATGTACCTGAACCGTGTATAAACCCCCCAAGACAGATGCGATGGGCTACTGTGAGGAATGGGAGAAGACAAAAGGAGACTAAGGCCTCTATTAAAGTTGCCTCCCTTAACATCAGGGGATATGGCCCCAATGAGAACCTCGAAGATACAAAAAACAAATGGAACTATATTAACGTATAGGTGTTTTACTAGTGCAAGAAGCACATATGGATGAGCGTAGATGCCAGAAAGTACAAGACAAGTTTTCAAAACGGTTAGTGATAAGATGCTTGGCAGACCCAGACTCACCACGAGCAAGAGGAGGCGTGGCTATCGTCTTGAACAAGGACCTTGTCGACTCGGAAATCCTAGAAGAGACCGAGATAATACCTGGAAGGGCGCTCCTCATCAGAATGCATTGGCACAAGAACTGGAATCTCAAACTATTAGTAATATACGCCCCCAATGTCTCGAGCTCGGATGGGAAAGATAACAAAGAATTCTGGAGAAAGTTACAAGTATACTTTGAGAGGAACCCCAGGAAAAAGCTGGATATTATGGCTGGGGATATGAATATGGTTGAGGCAGGAGTTATTGATCGGCTACCTGCAAGAGACGACCCGGAGGACACAGTAGACACTCTGGATGACTTTAAGATATCAACACAATTGAGAGACGGATGGAGAGATATGTACCCAGACACTAAGGCGTACACATTTCATCAAACAGCTACGGGGTCCCAATCTAGAATAGACAGGATATATGTGATGGACCCAATACTGGCTGCATCGAGGGAATGGAGAATAGAATCGACAGGTGTGCCAGGAGTAGACCACTGGATGGTCTCAGTACTAGTGTCACATACTGATGCCCCAACCATTGGCAAAGGAAGATGGACGATACCGAGACATATCATCAAAGACAAAACATTTATGCAATATGCAATGAAGAAAGGACTTGAAATGGACTTAGCAATGGATATAGTGCATACCCAGGGCCGCACTACTGATCGGAATGCCCAAATAATATGGTATCACTATAAGACAGATATCCTATGAGTGGCCCGTGAACGACAGCATGTAGTAATGCCTAGGACTAAACGACAGCTAGAAGAACTGCAAGGAAAGCTGCAAGATGTGAATAACAATGACTCACTCAGTGAGGCTGAACGGATCAAGCTGTCGTCAACGTTAATGAGTGACATTACGGTCCTGGAGAGAAAGCAGTTCCAGGACACCAGAAAGGATACAGCAACATGGAACCGGGTCGAGGGTGAACAGATTTCGAAATACTGGTCCAGCTTGAATAAGGAGAATAAGCCAAGAGATGTGATTTTCGCACTTAGGAGAGAGGAAAAAGGACCAGATGGATGGTTTGAGACAAACCTGAACGGAATGGCAAAGAGAGCAAGGGATTACCATGAGATTTTACAAAGAGAGGGACAGGCGACTGATGACGCTCACCTGAGACGCAAGCAGGCCATGACAGATAAAGTACTCAGCAACCTCAATACAAATCTAACGGATGAACAGAAAACGTACCTGGCAATGAAGTTGTAGCACTCCTAGGGGTGAAAAACTATACTTCCCCCGGGATTGATGGCACCACATACGAACTTTGGAAGGCGATGTATTCACGATATATTGATGAAACTAAGGCAGGACACCCAGCCTTTGATATTGCGAACTTAATGACAGAAGCTTTTAGAGACATCGCAGAGTATGGGGTACTGGAGGAAACTCACTTTGCAGATGGCTGGATGTGCCCACTCTACAAAAAGAACGATAAGTGTGAAATAGCAAACTACAGACTGATAACGCTTCTGAATACAGATTATAAGATCTTCACCAAAGTATTAGCCACTAAACTTGGGAAGGTGGCTCCTAGTCTTCTACATCCTAACCAAGCAGGATTCGTACCAGGAAGACAGATTAGTGATCAGACAAAGTTAATCAGAACGGTAATGGCCTTGGCTGAACAAACTGGACAAAATGGACTCATCGTTTCATTGGACCAAGAGAAAGCGTACGATAAAGTAGACCATGATTACTTATGGAAGACACTAGAACGCTTCGAATTTCCAAAGGAATTCATTGAAACAGTGCAAAGACATCGGTAATGATAAATGGTGTAAAAAGTGAGATGTATGACGTGATAAAAGGGGTACATCAGGGTGACCCACTCTCATGCCTAATTTTCGACTTGGCCATTGAACCTCTAGCGGCGATGCTGAGGAACTCGCACTTACAAGGATTTAAGATCCCAGGGGTAATGGAACACCTTATAGCGAATCTATTTGTGGATGATACGACTGTGTTTCTAGCGGCTGCGGACGATTTCAGGGATCTACAGAGTATTCTCAATGAATGGTGTACAGCGTCAACAGCAAAGTTTAATGTGAATAAAACGTCGATAATACCGATCGGTACAGAAGAATATAGATTAACTGTGATTAATACCAGGAGGACGGTGACCTACCAATATGGAACGAACCCATATCTGAACGTCCTCCCCCCTAATCTGCATATTGCTCAGGAGGGCAAAGCAGTCCAGATATTAGGGGTATGGTATGGAAATAATATCAGTGCAACCCAGATTTGGGCCCCTACTATAGAAAAAATTGATAGAGTATTAGAGCAATGGGCAAAAGGGTCACCCACCATGGAGGGACGATGGCTCATCACCCAGATGTTTGCGGGAGGAATGTCGCAATACCTGACACAAGTACAGGGTATGCCACCTGAAGTAGAAAAAACGATTAGCGAAACGAGTGTCTAAATACATTTGGGATGAAAAGGAAAAGAACCCGGTCAGCAAGGATGCGACGTACCTGAGAATTAAGGAAGGGGGAAGAGCCATGCTTGATATCCCTGCCAGGAACGAAGCAATTGAATTAATGTGGCTAAAAAGGTACCTGAGCTTTGGGCCAGACCGCCCTCTGTGGGCTACTGTGGCCGACTCGTTGTTAGCAGCGAATACTCCATGATCAGAGGATAACATACCTATAGCGATCAAACAGAACTGTTTTTTACAATCGTGGTCGATGAGCAGTAGCTCAAGATCCACGCAGATACCAGAGCTCCATAGAATGATTAGTGTAGGGGACAAGTATGGACTGAGAATAGAGGGGCTAGCCTTCACAAGAAGCATATTGAGAGAAATGCCAATATGGCACCACATCCAGGCAGACCCCAGGATAAGGAGGCTTACGAACTCACAAGCGAGTAGGTGCCTAATGGGGAAACACAAAATGTTTACAGTAGGACAAACTGAGGACCTAGCAGCGCCATTAGTCGATTTAACGGAGCGACCAAGCCTGCATCAGTGGAATGATTGTTGTCAGTGTCGTGATTGCCAGGAACTAAGACAAGGAGACAGATGTACCCAATGTGCAGAAGAACTCCTAAACACCCTCCTGCAGAAATGGGACCCAAGAATGGAACAACCAGAGGATTATGAAAAGGGACCTGATGATAACGTGCGAGAGGAAGACACAGAAGTTTTCGACTACAGAATCTCCATAACTGGTAATTTATCGGATTTTTTCCGCATCTTTACGGACGAAGTAGATACTTCTGATGAGGTCCTCATTCATAAAGTTAACCATGGAAACGAGGAGATGGAAATAACAGTGGCGACAGATGGGTCTTGTACTAGCAATGGCCAAGAGGATGCAAAAGCTGGAGCTGGAGTCTTCTATGGCCATAGGGATCCTGCAAATCAATCAATCCGACTCCCAAAGCAGGTTGGAAATGTAAGAATAATACAATCAAATCAAGCGGCAGAACTGGTGGCAGCGATGCAAGTAACAAAACCAGTGTCGAAGACCGCCCATGTAAACCTCGAGACGGACTCTAGATATGTGATCTCACACCTGACAAAGGGTCTGAGGAAGATGGAAGATACAGGCTACATAGATGTTAATAATGCCAAAATCATCAGAGCAATGATAGCACGTCATCGCCTTCATGAGGCACCGATACACGTCAAATGGGTCAAGGGCCACAGTGGTCATGAAGGGAATGAGGAAGCAGACACCCTATCAGGTATGGCAGCAACGAAGACAACAGAGGACGAGATAGACCTGGATGTTCCCCCAAAATTACGGATTACTGGAGCGAAACTGAAGGTGTTAATGCAGAAACTCACCTACATGGCAATTCGACAACATAAAAGTGCTGTAATGCCAGACCGCCCACAGACATGCAATATCATAACCCAGGTCAAGATGCAGGCCCAATCACTCTTTGATATCTCCCCGACTGATTCCGCAATCTGGGCCTCAATTAGGTCCAACACGTTATTTCTTGTGGATGGTTGCCAACAATGCCTACATGACTGGTACGCACTGGCAACATACGAGCTACACAGATGAAGTTAGAAAAAGAGCCAAATGCCAGCACGACCAGAAAATAGAAGACATAGCCCATATACTAACGGGCTGCAAAAGTCCAGGTCAGGAACTTATCTGGGAACTAACAGGAGAATTATGGGAAAGGAAAGACACCACATTGCAATGGGAATGTCTGGCCCTAGGAACGATAGTGGGTGCTGGATTGGCAGTGTTTAAAACCCCTGGAGGAGCTCGGAAAATGGGAGAAGAGCGACTCTGGAGAATACTGGTAGCGGAATCAGCGTATCTGATATGGAAGATGAGGTGTGAGAGAGTGATAAGGAAAGATAATGCATCGTTTACGACGAGGGAGATTGAGAATAGATGGACACACATGGTAAACACTCCAGCTTGATCGTCGGATGACGAGCTGGAAGTACGGAAAAAATGGAATCAGCCCTAATTTGATGCGTGCCACATGGCAAGGGCTGCTAAAGAGGGAACACACCCTGCCTGATGACTGGGCCACAAATACCGGGGTTTTAGTGGGTATTGAGTCAGATTTGCACCATCGAACGGGCCCTCAGGGCAGGTAGGCAGATGCCCTACCCCCAAGGCGACTCTGAGTCCCACACTCTGTGCGTAAACTGCATTTCCTCGGTCTCAGCAGTATGTTTTAAGTATGTGTTCCTTGATTATGCTCTATGATTATGCCTATGTTTTCCTTTTAGCAAGGTTCCTATCCCTTGCGCAGACCACAGGTTGCTTGTATTGTGACAGCCAAGCTGGTGCGATACGGGTACATAACGCTCCTCCAAAAAAAAAAAAAGAAAAGAAAAGTAATGTCAGTTTCAAAACATTTATCATGATAATTGAGTAGGAATTCTTTATGGAATTTTTCTCCAAACCATGGAATATCATTCATTCCAAAGCCTCCTAGACCATAAGGAAACAACCAAGGAAAAATTGAGGGGTATAATTTTGGATTCTTAAAGATTGTTGAGCTATCTTTGCTATGACCCACTGCCAAAAATTTGCCTTGTGAATTTAAATATGCCAGAGCTTTTGCTTTCTGTGATTCTACAGTTTCCTTTTGAAGGCTTTGACCAGTGAGCCCATGCACTACAAAAGAAACTTCACCTTATTCAGTCCCAATTTCAGGTTCATTATCATGCACACTTGTCCCTTCTGGAACCCTGTTTCCTTCACTGGCTGACACAGGTGGCAAATCCCTGGAGCACTTCCTAAGGCTGTTCACTGAAATATTCAATTTGTGATAAGCCGGGTGGTTTAGTTTTAACCATGTCAGCACATCATAAACATACTTTCAGAGTACTAGCATTGGATTTCTCTGATAATCTTTTTCAGTTGGTTTGCAGGGTCCAGTAAACATAATTGCTAGCACTTCATCTAGTTCATCAGGTGGAGGAGGTAATGTGTCATACACTTTGACAACTGGATAATCAAAAGCTATCATATGAGAGATCATTTTTCTCATACCTGACGAGACACGCACAAAGCAGCAATTAGTTCGGATTTTTTGAATTAACAATCTTTCCACAAAATTCAACTGCTTTAGCTCATCTGGAATGTCTCCAAGCCATAACCCTCTCATCAGACATATTCTTGGCATTTTTCCTTTTATCAGAGCCTTACGACACTCACCACAGACTTTGTTGCACTTTTTATGAAAGTGTCAGGTGTGACACGCTTAGAGCACAAACTTAGTACAGACAAAATCAAAGAATATGATGGCCCAGTCATAGAGATTACCGAGAAATTGATGAATTGACTTTAAGGAAGTGAGCTCAGCGCATGGCTTTAGCTGCCCGCAAACAGCGCGTCCAGCCTCCTGGATTTTGTCAGAGTGGAAATCATCAGTCCAACTGCGAATGACATTCAGAATGTTTTGTTGTGACACAGGCTTAGGTGGAAAAGGTTTTTCTTCTGGATGAACTGCGTGTACATAATTGATTGGTCTGAAGACAGAAATAAGTTGCCGACAAAAATCTGTGCAAGTGTGAGACTCACAACATTTCTGAATTTGCTTTAATGTGACTTTGTTACCAATTTTGATGTTAGTGCCCTGGCTAGATGCAGAATCTGATCATGGTATAGCATTTTGTAAACAACGGGGAAGGGGATGTTTGTGTAAATGATCTATCTGTGGTAAATTCCTGAAATTTGAACAGAACTGTCAATGCATTCACAATGGAAGTTTGCTTAATTATATAAGGCTGAAGATCAAGATAGCTAAATGTCTTTTCACTACCACGTCTGCCTCCTTTCATAAAGAATGTAAAAAAAATCACGCTCTGGCTTTGCAGTGTAATTAGACCTGAACTGAATTTCTATTTACATTATTGGAATCAAGGTATGTGCTATGCATTTGATTTATGGCAAACAGACACCTATTCCACAGGTGAGATATGCTGCTACAAGACAAACCATACAAATTTGGACATAGCCATGATAATTAGCCAAACGGATCATTTCAGAGATAATATCACAATTATCCCATACATCTGCAGGGTGCTGGCTCAAGAATGCCTTAAGGAAAGCCAAGTAATCATGTCAGTACATAGTATTGCGCCTCATCGAGATTTTCACTTTGAATAGTTCTGCGTATATTTACCTGAATGACTGGCAGCTTTTGAGGAACTCAAAGTTGAAAATCTCTAATTTGAAGAGGTGGACGAGAATAGCTTGCATGAAATGTTCACACAAGATTGAGACATTTGTGAGCACTGGCTTGTAGAATATCACGGACTCTCAAATGTGTTATATACGATCTGTTGAGTACATATCTCCTGATGAAAGACGATTGCTTCTGTAATTGTAACCAATATGTGCGGTGAAAAGTCTGAGCAGTAAGTGATCGGAACATAAATGAATCAGTGGCTGGTACAGGACTGCTTTGTTCTATGTCTTTCACAGCAGTAGCATAATTCATATTGATTAAAGATACAAGTCAAATTCCAAGGGATAATACAGTGGCCTTCTCTCAATGCAAATAGCTCAAATTTCCAAGAAGAAACATAATTAAATTTCTGGTAGGTAAGATAAATTTCCAATGGGTATAATTCAGTTTCCAGTGCGGGGTATAATTCAATTTCCTGGGATACAGGGTATCAAATTCCTCAGGGAGAATGACACTTGGAGGCAGAAGAATGCGTGAGCTTGATGCATATTTGAAAGGTGAAGGTGACATGAGATGGCGGTGGTAGAGAGAAATTGAAGCAAAGATTATATTTGAGATGGTGGCGGCCAGCAGTAGAAGAAAAGTTGATGATGCGATAATAGGTGGTTTTTGTAATTAAGTGCTAGGAACTACACCCAAACACAAAACCGTATACAAATGTAAATGAGATGAGTGTTCCAAGTAGTCAGAGTACTCAAACTCCCAGTTTACTTGTACTATAAGTACTTTTGATCGGGGTTTTTTTCAATGAAGTTAGTGCTTAGCGCACAACACAATAAACACAAGTTTAACACCAAGGGGATCAACGAGTCCCAAATCAAACACTTAATAGACCAAAAGGTCAACACAAAGATCACAGTCATAACCACAGAATGTTCAATTTAAACTCTATTATCTCCAACACAATGTTTATACTTGTAGAGAGTGCAGTTAAGTTTGTTTAGAAGCTTTAGTCCATGTTTCACGTTCTCTACTATTGCTAGTGAGATCTGATACTCTACAGTACGTGGCTTGGGTAGCTACTCAGAATATCTGGTCCTTTTATACTACTAGCAGCTACAACTATACAGTTACTTATTTCTTTTTGATGTCCGCTAAAAGGTATGTAGAGAAAATACAAAACAAATCGAAAAATCCATTAGCGAATTCTACCTATTTCCTCATAAGTAAAGACTTGCTTATTATGGTATACAGAAACTGTCCAATATTATCTAAATATTCGTAGGAACTTTCTTCAGTCCTCTTTGTAAGCCATCTGGTGTCTTCGTGTACTGTCCTGGTTAGCGAGCATCACATCTATGACTCAGAACACTCCACTTATGACTGCTAGGTCCCTCATACGTGTCCTTACGCTAGGGGCATAGGGTTTTCTTGTAGTTTCTTTATTCTGTTCAGTTTTCCTTTCCCTTTTCTCCAATCTTGCTTTATATGCACTCTATGCATTGCCAACAGTCTACTACTTAGTCCTACATACAAGTCCAGCTCTTCTGCAGTCCTGTTCGCATACTTATTCACCCTTCAACACTTTCAACACCTAGATTTATCCTTATCTGGAAATACTGTTACCCATTTGGGTTGTATTCTGATCGTTCAGATGTACTGCGACTTAGTGCTTCTGTCCCTTATATCTCTGTGTAGAGATGTCTGTTCACTATCCCCTCTGTACTGATGGATAGCTGACTTCTCTGGGATCCTGTACATATATACTTTGTCCTACTTTTATCCACATGTACCTTTTACAGATACTTAAGATTCCTTCGAAGCCATCTTAGTACTACAGGATTTACCAATACATAGATCTAGACCTAGCATGCTTGTCCACATGTCTGATCTTAGCACTGTCTTCTCTGATCAACCTTTTGGCCAAGGATTGTGCTGCTTACACATTCCTATGCCCGCAAATAGGGGCTATCTCACACTTCACTGTCCCTTTGGATCACGCTAGCAGTACTAGTAGTTATAATAGGATTCGAAAGCCTTTGTAGGCTATCTTTATTATTTGGTGGGTCTGCTATCATAACTCCAACTCATACATATCTATCATAGTACTTAGAATGAGTTGTTTCTCCATCCATAAGCACTTAATATTATTGTACCATTGTTTTCTAGTCCTGCTAGGTATTAACTAGCAGTTCAGGGCTCACTCTAGTCCTCTTATTCCCTTAAAGAATGTCAAAAACTGATATTATGGGCCAAAATCTAAGTATGTATATCGCAAATTTGTATGGCGTATCAGTGAGACCAGAAGACATCAAGGAAAGGAAAATATGCTGGATACAAAAGACATGAAGTATGAAACTGCTGTTGAGACAAGATCAAGGATTCCAAAGGTCATGATTGCAAGAAAACAGTGATGCAAAGGATATTGACAGTCATTGAGTTGATGTGTAGGACCAGCAGGTATGACACGAGAAAGGGTGGTGAGATAGAAGGAAAAGGGAAGAAAAGATACAGGGGAGAGATAAGTTAGCAGCTCGTTATCATATGAGCCATGCTATGTACCAAAAATGGTCTGACAGGAAAGTTGTACTCATATCATTGGCAACTCTACAATCTACCTGCAGTGGTCACAATCATGAGCCCCTGTAAAAACAGAGGGGGACTGGGGATAAAGCATTACTGGTGGAAGGATGTCTCGTGGGGTAAAAGCTGGCAAGGCCAAATTAGTCAGATGATAAAACACACTATGAAAAGACAAGAAAAGCTGGTGAAAACAGACCAGATGGCCAAGCCAAACGCCTGCAGCAAATAACGACATTGTTACCTTCATGAATAGTGAGTAATGAAGAGTAAGGGTGAAGGATGATGGGTGTTGCAGAGCAAGTGCATTGCAGACCACACACTGTTCAGCAACAGCCGGTGTGTGGTAAAGAGCACACACTTGGCTCAAAGTAGTAGGTGTAGACAGAACAGCAGTAGACACACTGTGGGGTTCCCATAGGTTACTATGTAGCCTATCGTAGGTTGATATGCCAGATCAACCTACAATTGAAGGCAGCCTATCTTGTTGGCTGGAATATAAGCAATGAACTAAGCTACTGTAGACTGAAAAGGAACCTTTGGTATAACCTATATCTATGGACACGAATCGACTAATGAATTATCCTTTGGTAGGTTGATTTTCAGTTTAAGTGAGAATGGTCAAAAAATCTATAACTAGTCATCGGACTCTATATACAAAGTCCATTTGAGTACTCCGCTTCGGTCTAGTAATACCTGTCCTGTCTTGTTGCAGTTCTTCACCCTACCCATTGTCAAGAACGTTGTCACTTAGCAATTAACCACCCAAGTCACACGATGAACAAGATGGATTGACAAGATACAAGAGGCGAGAGAGATATAAAGAGATAATGAAGGCGAGAGGGAAACGAGTAGCTGACTATGCTCGACACTGCACTGTACTGAGAACGGAGTGGAGACAAAGTGAACAGACTAAGGAACCTAGCTACGAGATCTAAGATATATATAGAAGAGAAGTGAATATGTGAGAATGTCCATGGAGCCTAGGGATCGGAGGAGATAAGAACGTGAGTCAAGTAGAGAAATATGTACGTGAGAATGTCCATGGAGGTAAAGGAAGCGGAGAAGTGAGTCATAGATCCAAGAGACGATGATGAGAAGTAATCAGTATTTATGGGTTTATGGAAGATGTTAGAATGGGGAATAGAAGTGAATAGATAATGGAAGGGAATAGAGAGAAAATGAAGGAGGCGGGAGGCAATTCATGACACTACCCCCCTTTTTAGGTCGAGCTTTCACCGGAGCTCAGAAGCCAACTGGTCCACTGCTTCGTCCACTGCTTCTTGATTTGTTTGTCCAGGCCACGTATAGTCGGCCAAGTTTCTGGTAAGTCATGGGGGAAGTTACCCCATCCCGTTAGGGCTGACTCGCGTCCTTCCCATCCTAATCCTTCCCATGTACCCCATCCGTTGTTGTTGTCATTTGCTGTACCCCATCCGGTGTTGTCGTCGACATAGTTTAACTGAGTGCTCCCTCCCCATACGCTCGCATCCCCCCACCCTAGGTTGTTTTGTTCGTTGGGTCGCAGGCTAGACCGGTAGGTAGCGCATCTCGACCGGTGTCCTGCTCCTAACCTGCATCGTTTGGACGACTCATGCCCTGGCCAGATGCACTGATTGCACCCGCTGTGTCTCCCCGTGTGCCCTTCGTCTAACCTGCAGCGCCGGCCTGATCGTTGACCATATCTGCAGCGTCCGGTGTTGTCCGTCAATGGGTCGAGTGTCGTCGTAGTGGTGGTCGAGACTGTGATAGCGATGGGTGTGGACATGTTGGCGTGTGCTATGAGGGTAAAGAGGTGTTTTGGTAGGATGTGGTTGAGCTCTGTTCTGTTGTTCGAGTTCGATGTGGTTGGCTTTTAACGAGTTCGTGTCCGCGGTAGCGCGGGGCGGCCAAGTTTGTCCGGTGAATTGTGACAGTAGATGCCGTTAATGTCGGTAAGCTCGGGGATGTCTCTGGTGGAATTCTTCGATCATGTCCTTTACCTTGGTCAGGTTTGACGTGGGTACCCAAGTATTTTCCGAGTCAGGGTAGTCCAACCATTTGATGAGGTATTGAGTCCCTTTTCTATTCCTGGTTGGTTTGGAGTCTAGTATCATTTCGACATCGTATTCTTCGTCTGCGTCTAGTAGTTCCGCGGGAGGTTCGGGGTAGTTTGGTCCGTGGGCGTCTGTTTCCACGTACAGCATTAATAGGGAAGCGTGGAAGACGGGATGTATCCGCCAGGTTGTCAGTAATTTCAATTTGTAGTTGACCTGGCTGATTACTTCAATGATCTCGAATGGTCCATGACGACGATCGGACAACTTAGCTTTTGGTCTCGTTGTCTTCAGGTTTTTTCCATCGAGTAGCACCCTATCTCCGACTTTGTACCCTGTCCAGGAAATGGAGTGGTTACCATGCTGTGCTTTCATCGTTTCGGCAGCCGACGTTAGGCTTGCTTTGAGTTCGTCCCTGAGTTGGTTGAGGTTTTCGAGTCGTTCCTCTACTGTCAGTAGGTTAGAGGTTGGATTAAATGATGGGAAGAAGCGTGGTTGGTATCTGTGTAAGAGTTCAAAGGGGGATTTTCCCGTCGCCGAATGTATTCTGGTGTTATGGCTGAATTCGGCGTATGGTAGATAGTCCACCCAGTCTTCTTGTCGATAGTTGCAAAAGATCCGTAAGAACTGTTCCAATTCCTGATTGTATCGCTCCGACTCTCCGTCGGTCTGTGGGTGATAAGCGGTACTAAGGGCTGAAGTTATGCCTAGCTTCTCATGGACCGTGGCCATGACCTTGCTAGCGAACTGCGGGCCCCAGTCAGATATCATCTTGTCCCATAACCCGTATCGCCGCCAAGTGTTGTCAAGTAGTAGATTCACTGTCCCGTCACTGTCAATTGTTTTCGTACACGGCGATATGATGACCGTTTTTGTTGACTTGTCAACTGTGACGTGGATTGCATTGAAACCTTTGCATTCAGGGAGATCCGTGATGAAGTCGGTGGTGATAGTCCCAAACGGTCGTTCTGGGATTTCGGTGGGAATCAAGGGGATCCGAGTGGGATGATTGTTGGTTTTCGTCGCTTGGCATTTGGCGCAGCCGGTTACGTAGTCCTTGACGAAGACTGACATTCCTGGCCACCAAAATTCCCTGCTGACTAGTTCGTAAGTTTTGTATCGTCCGGGGTGTCCCGTTGCCAGGGAATCATGGTGTAGTTTTACGATATCCCGTCGGAGATCGTTGTCTGCTGGTACATAGATTTTGCCTGGGAATAGGATGATTCCATCTTCGTAGTTCCATTCCTGTAGATTTTTCACCAGCGAACGTGGTCCGTTTCGTAGGATGACATCTAAGGCACTTACTACCTCTAGGTCCCTCTTGGGACATTCCTTGATTCTCCGTCGTAGTTCTACGTCCCCTATGGCGGTTACTGTTCCTTGTCTAGTCGCTCGAATTCGAAAGAATTTGGGGTCGAGAAGGATTCTGTTTGTGTTGTCATTCTCGGTCCCAATTTTGTGATCTGGTCGTCTAGACAGCGGGTCAGCTTTATTCAGATTTCCGGGTTTATGTTGGAGGGAGAACTCAAATCGTGTAAGGAATAGCGCCCATCATGCCTGTCGTCGACTGAGTTTTTGGGCGGTCTGGAAATATTCTAAGTTCCGGTGGTCGGTGAAGATTTCGATAGAGTGGGGGGCTCCCTCCAAATAGTGTCTCCACGCTTCTAGCGCCCGTATGATTGCCAATAGTTCTTTATCGTGGATGTCGTAGTTTCGTTCGGTTTCCGAGAGGGATTTGGAGATGTAGGCGACTGGATGCCATCGATTGTCTTCCCCGGTTTGCATAAGTATCCCTCCCGTTGCGTAGTCTGATGCGTCTACTTCCACTCGGTATGGCTTTGTGTGATCTGGCATCAGTAAAACGGGTTTGGATGTGAACGCCGTTTTGAGGGATTGAAATGCTTTTTTGGCCTCTGTCCCCCAGTTCCAGCGGTTGTCCTTCCTTGTCAGATCGAAGAGGGGACGTGCGATTTTCGAAAAGTCTTTGATGAAGCGTCTGTAAAAGTTTCCGAATCCTAGGAAGGCCTGAACCTCCTTTACCGTTTTGGGGATTGGCCATTCAAGTACTCCTTCTACCTTCACTGGGTCCATTGACAGGGTATCGTGAGAGACGATCAGTCCCAAGAAGTCGACTTTGTCTGCTTCGAAGACGCATTTTTCAGGTTTGGCATATAGGTCGTTGTCCCTTAGTCGTTGTAGGACGGTTCGGACTAATTTTCGATGTTCACCTAGGTCGTGAGTGAATATTAAAATATCATCCATATAGACGACGATCTTCCCTTGGTCAATGAGATCTTTGAAGATAGTGTTCATCATCGCCTGAAAGGTCGCCGGCGAGTTCATTAATCCAAAAAACATGACCGTTGGTTCGAATAACCCTCAGTTGGTTTTGAAGGCGGCCTTCCATTCGTCCCCTTCTTTGATATGGATGTTATTGTATCCCCACCGTAGGTCGATTTTACTGAACACGTATGCGTTTTGGAGTTTGTCGATTAGTTCTGGAATGAGGGGCAGTGGGTATGCGTTTTTCACGGTACCCTTATTGAGCGCTCTGTAATCCTGTACTGGGCGTAGTTTTCCGTCCTTTTTCTTGACAAAGAAGAAGGGACTTGCCATTGGGGACTTCGATGGTTTGATGTATCCTTTTTCGAGGTTTTCGTTTAAGAAGGAGTCGAGTTCGGATTGCTCGCTTGGGGAGAGCGGATATGTTTTACATGCGCGTGGTTGGAAGCCGTCTTGTAGTTCAATCGCATGATCACAATTACTTCGTTGGGGTAGGCGTTCTGAAGTCTTTTTGTCGAACACTGACAAGTATTCATGGTATTGTTTAGGTATTTGTTCTTGCAATGAGGTCGCTGAGTTTGTGGATTCGTTTTCAGTTTTTTTTTGCGCTTTGGTGAAGGCAGCTCGGATACTCAGCTTGGTACCTGACGACTCTTCATCAGGGTCAGTGGGGGTGTCTAGATATTCCATAACGAGTTCACTCCATTGCCCCGGGACATTCCATTGTCCAGTCGTATCTTCTGAGGTGAGCATTGCTCCTAAGTCGATCCGTTGTAATTGGATCTTCCTAGATCGCTGTGATCGTCGTTGTCCCGCTATCTTGGGTTGCGGCGTTATTTTGTGAGGGCCCACGATATCTTTGAATGTTACTTGGTAGTCTTTGTGATGTGTCCTAGGGTCGACTATTTCAGGTTCCTTCACTTTTGGAGGGGAGTTTTTCGACTTAGCTTTGGGTTGTACTGGGGTCCTTTTTTGTGTACAAGCGCTAGGACATCGCGTTAGGTTGATTTCCGGTGTTGTCCAGTCGATCTCCAGATTGTGGTGTTGTAACCAATCGGTACCTAAAATGATATCGTGATCTCCGATATCTGTGATGTAAAATTCGGCGGTTTCCTCGTGGTGAGACTGGCGGTTTTGGGTGTAAATCCGTAGTTTTTGAATGGTGTAATGTTTTACCCATCCCATTACGTTTTCTGATCCGTCGACGTTTCGGACCGGAAATGGTTTTTCTAGGGGAATACGACTGAGATGATGTTTTTGGGCGAAGGCATCATTAATGATGATTCCTTCTGCTCCACTGTCTAGTAGAGCGGTTGCGTCGATTTTTCGTCCAGTTATTTTCCCGATCAATTCGGTTTTAAGCTCTATTGATGGGGTCTGTTGATTTCAAGTGATTGCCGTGATTCTTAATTCAGATAGGGATCGTGGCTTACGAAAGGGTATAGGGCTCGTGTATTGCCTGTGTTTTACTGGTACGTATGTCCATGTCCCTCCTCCTGATGACGTAGCAGGGGAGGTATTCAAAAATCCGCTTCCGTTACGAACTTCTTCACTCCGATTCTGGTCGTGAGTTCTGAGAGATTATTTGTGGTAGCGCCGGTCCCGGGCTCTGCGGTTTCTGTGGTGATTGCGGTTTTCTTTATGGATGGTCTCCAGGTCGTATTGTTGGGAGTGATCGGAGGCGTATTAGGGAACGTAGGGCAGTCGTTACCCATATGTCCCAGTCCTCGACACCTGAAACATCGCCCTTCCCTCCTCATCTTTTCCCTTTCTTGGGGAGTCAGTTTCGGTGGATATTTAGTAATTGAAGATGCACCTGGGACGTTGTCTTGGAAGGCATTTACTTCCATGCTTCTCGTTCGACCACTTCTTGTACTCTGTGACCCCCTTCCTGACTGTCCTTCCTCCCTTCGAGGTTTACTCCATGAGTTTTTCTCTTCCTGTCTTTCTAACCAAATCATGTGTTGTTTTACTGCTGCCTTTTGTAGTGCCGCGAGATTTCTAGGTTGGGTGGATAGGTAGGAGATCCGGTCTACCAGCCCTCGGGGGAGTCCCTTTCGATACCATTCATTAACGCCTTGTCGTTATAGCCAGTATCGTCAGCGTATCGTTTGAATTGGGAGTTGTACTTATCTATATCCGCCAGGGCTCCCTCCATTTTGATGTGCTCTATTTTGGTTTGGGCCAGGGTTTCCCGAGCTGCAGGTTTGAAATCTCGCAGGAACTCTCGTTTTACTTCGTGTAGGGTCCAGAGTTTTTTCGTTTTCGGTTTCGAAGCAGAGGAGTCCTTGTCGGTACTCATATATTCTTCATCACTATCACTGAAATCGTCTTCTTCCTCAAAGACCTTCTTCATCATACTGCGCGCCCATCGTTTCGCTTCATCTCCTGAGAACAGCGTGAGGAAGAATGATATTTTTTCGTCTTCGGTAGGATAGACTTGATCGTTGAGCCGGAGGTAGTTGTTAAATTCGGCCATCCAATCCTTTGTTTGGTTCCGGTCTCCTGTGAACTTTTCTGGCTTCACTCCTCGTTCCTTGGTAGTCATATTAGGAAAGACCGAGGACTGAGCGTCCTGAGCCTCGTCGTCAGGTGGTGCGACGTCTCGGGGAGCTTGGGTTCCTCCCGCAGCAGCGGTGGCCGAGGCAGGATTTTCAGACATTCTGAGAGCGGCGTGAATGGAGTGGAAGTCGATTGGGAGTGTGGGATTGATTGAGATGGGTTCTTGGGCTGCACTAGGAGTACTGTCCGTCGGGGATCTGTTGTGAGGGGAGTGGGGTTCTGGGGAATGTTCGTGAGAAGGAGTTGGTGACGGGGTTGTGACAGGATTCAGGCTTTCTGCAGTTGGTTCTGATGGGAGTGATTCGAAGAGTGAGACTGGTTCAAGACCGACTGCCTGTTCTTCAATTGAAAGGGGTCGGTTGTTTACGGAGAGCCGGTTGGGACATGGATGGTTTGTACAAAACTCCCACCGGTTTTGGTGTGAGAAGTAACAATCTTGTTGTCTTTGGGGAACGTGTGCGTGAGGTCGTCTGAGACAAACGACTAGGGGAGAGGAAACACGGCTAGGGTTTTGTGAGGCTGTGCGTGATCTAGTAGTTCTTGGAATTCCGCTTTCGCTCATCCACTCGTTTCAGATTCCGGAAATAAAAGATCCCACTGTTCTCCTGAGACGTCTTCCCAAGAGACCAGTGATCTATAGTAGTTGATTATTCTAGGGACTCGGGTTTGGAGATATTCGTGGTATTCCTCTTGGCTGAACTCGAAGATGTCGCTATCTTCGTAGTCGGCGTGACTGAACCAATATGGGAGGGTTGTTTCTCCTAGTTGAACGAGGTAACACGTATCTGCAATTGCAACGTAGCGTGGAGAGGTGTTTTCAGGTGATATCTTTATTCGGAGGTATTCGGAGACGGTCACTTCACCTGGAATCCACAATCTCTTGTTGAGTATGATCCAATAGTCGTCGAGTGCGATAGCGTGCTCGCGTACTGTCGTTTCGAGTTCTTCTCGGTAATTTACGAAGTACTTTGATTTTTCGATAGGGAAAGGATAGAACAGTGGGGGTCGGGTTCGTAGGTTGTTAATAAGAGGTTCGAAGTTAAGAGCCAGTGTGTTTTTATCGAGGGTCTGTTTGTGAGGTGGGTGTAAGGGAGTCTGTTCAAGTGTCAAGAACGTTGTCACTTAGCAATTAACCACCCAAGTCACACGATGAACAAGATGGATTGACAAGATACAAGAGGCGAGAGAGATATAAAGAGATAATGAAGGCGAGAGGGAAATGAGTAGCTGACTATGCTCGACACTGCACTGTACTGAGAACGGAGTGGAGACAAAGTGAACAGACTAAGGAACCTAGCTACGAGATCTAAGATATATATAGAAGAGAAGTGAATATGTGAGAATGTCCATGGAGCCTAGGGATCGGAGGAGATAAGAACGTGAGTCAAGTAGAGAAATATGTACGTGAGAATGTCCATGGAGGTAAAGGAAGCGGAGAAGTGAGTCATAGATCCAAGAGACGATGATGAGAAGTAAGAGATGATGATGAGAAGTAATCAGTATTTATGGGTTTATGGAAGATGTTAGAATGGGGAATAGAAGTGAATAGATAATGGAAGGGAATAGAGAGAAAATGAAGGAGGCGGGAGGCGATTCATGACACCCATGAGACATTGAATGCTCTCAATGCCAATCACATCCAATGCACTGGTGCTGGAGTAAAAATACATATCAACGTCACGAAGAGGCTGTTTATTGTCCAATTTGCAGCTCCGAATTGCGGCAAGACAAATTTCTTCACCAGCTGACACTCTGAGCACACGACATGCATCTGGGTCCGAGAAGGACACCACAATGATGCGCTCAAGCTGACCATAGAATTGCTGAAGAACCATTTTCCTCCAATGATTCTTCTTGCGTGCATGTAAGTCGACATAAGCTTCATACTGGTAATGAGATATAAGGAACGAAAGAACATCAGAAAGAGAAAGCTGCAATTATAGAGATATGCTTACCTGGACAAATGTAGCATCTCTTGAATCTTCACTAGCAATTCCACCTACATGTGATGCCCGAATGGTTTCACCCTCTTCAGAGTCTACTTGTTGTATGCATCCCCAGACTTCGACGTGAGCTGACTGGAAATGCTTTCGGACAACTCGTATCGTTATGTTTCTGGAGTCGAAACGAGTGACAAGAGCTGCGCAGACAGCGGTGACTAAGCCAGCAGACAAGTGGTCTTGTGTTGACTGTGCTTTTGGAGGACATAGAATTATTGCAGAATCTAAGGAAAATGTAAGAGTAAGACTGAAAATCTAAAGGAGAAGCTTACCAGACTTCAACACCGATGAGCCTTGTGGCTGATTAACTTTGGACGGCCCTAGCTTGAGTTCCTCACAGACATTGTAGCGAAGTTTGATCTGTGAGAGCTGCGCAGTCTCCAACACATAGTGGTCCAGTGAACGATAAGGGTAACGCCGGCTCCGAATGGCTGGCTGCAGAGAACCGCAGTAACACTCCATTGGGAAGGCCCAATAACACCATACGGGGCCCATAGCCTCAATGCTATCCGCAATATGCAGAAGAGCATGGATAGTGAGTGGACAAGCGGAGACGCGGCCTGCAGAGTATTGATAATAGTATCTGGACAATAATGAGTATTCACGAAAAACAGTCAGTATGAGAAAATAGGGCTTACTTTTCGTATTTCTGAACCCATTCAATAAACCCCATCCTAATCTCATTCACCTCTTCAGTCGTGATTTCAAACTGCAGACATTTGGTGAGGAGTTTTACGAGAAGTAAAAAGTGGTCGTAGTACTTCTTGCCGAGACGCTTGCGCAAAAGAACTGGGCCCAAATACATTGTCCAAAAGGACCACATCTCTGCTGAGACAGTCGACTTGTCGTTAGCAACATCTGGTACTCGTGCACCAAATGCTGAAGGGATGGTAGCACCTGAAGCTGCAGTCTCTGATCCTATAGCTTCCCAGACCGCTTTGCCCAGTGTATAAGATTCTGACCCCTCATCGAGACCCTTGAAATCACTGGTCCAATGAAGAATCAGATTTTTGACAAGGTTTTCCCAGATAAGATGCATGAAGTCGTAGGGGAATGAGGTGGGGAAAATGAGGGAGTCGAGGAATGACAACGCTGGTATTTCTTTGATGCCATATGCCTGAGAAAGCCGCTCTGCCTGCATATTGGAAGTAGCAGCTTGTACCTCAGCCGCTTGTGCAAGAAGGTCTGTGTGAGTACGCATAGGAAGGCTGTGAGGGTCATAAGCTTGAATGATGTTGTTGCCGTCATCATCGCCAACATTCCATTCGCGGTTCAGTGGGACATAATACGTTCTGGAGTCAGGCCCAGCAACTCCCGAAATAGAGCACATACGACAAGGTGATTTTGCGTTATGCCCTTTCATATGCATCAGCATAGAAACGGCTGGAATATCACCAAAGACTGCGATGAGGTAGGCTCGCAGTGAGAAAATAACGTTGTTGAGAACATCATAAGCACGTACTCCACGTGCAAGGAGGGAAAGTTCCTCGAGAAGAGGCCAAAGAAAAGAGTCGATATCGTGAGGCTTCTTAGGGCCTGGGATGACACCAAGGGAGAGAATGTGTTCGACATGGAAGCAAATATCAGGAGGGAGATTGTAGTTGAAGATAATGAGGGGCCAAGCTGTCTTTTTGGGACGTTTATGGGGTGCAAAGCCATTGGTTGAGAGGCCGAGGGCACAGTCTCGTTCATCCTCGAAATACTTGTGTGGAAGTGGCATGTGGTTAATGCGGACATGAAGACGACGGAGTTTTCGGTAGGTAGTGCCATCGAAGATGTCATTAAGATGACTGGCCTTGTGCTTGTGTTCTCTGGCGCGATACTGCATTTTTTCGACCATGTCGGTACTTCGAGTGAAGGCTTGGAGTCGTGGGATGAGAGGAATGTATGTGAATTGCTTCCTTGGCTTTCCATTCGCCCGAAACCTTTTCTCATGGCAATACGGACAAGTATCCAGGTCGGCGTGACAGCCAGTGTACGCGCAGCATGAGTTGGGACAACAGTCAAAAAGGCGTGGCACTACGCCGGAGAGTGCAGTGACTCGTGACCATATTCCATCAAGTTTTGGTAATGGAAGCTGGGAAGGATGTCAGGGGAATGCATAAGGGGTTTTGGCGAAAGCGCGATCTGTTGTATGTGCCGTGAGCTTGTATGCGAAGGCACGACAGATGGCCAAGTCATATTCGGCTAACGTGGGTACAGGGATATGTGAGATGTAGAGAAAAATAAGACTTGTGTTATGAACATACCTGCTGAAGCTTCCTGCTCAAAAGCTGCTCCTAAACGGTCTTCAGGTGAGAGGTTTCTGCTTGAAACATGATACCTCCTCACAAATCCATCCCAGTCAAAATCTTCCTCCTCATCCTCACTATCGCTTTCATCCTTGTCATCCAGCTCCCTCGTAGTCCAGCCATCCATATCCATTAAGTCCTCATCTTCATCTCCATCTTCCACCCATGCACAGATGTTCTGGAGGTGTGCCGGGTTTGGTAAATGGTTATCTTCTGGTAAGAAGGCTTCCTCATCGTTGAAGGGTTCGTTCCAATACTCAGTGTTCTCGTAATTTCCAGGAGCCTCAGATGCAGCAGTGGAGCCACTAGGAAGACGAGCAGTAGTGTAGGGATTGAATAGGAACGCCCAGTGTTCATTTGCACGTTGTTGGCTAATGTGCTTTTGGCAATGTTCACACCATTGTTTTGCAAAGCGAGGCATAGTAAGAGAGTGTTCATATAAGGGAGGTAATGGACTTGTAAAAGACGACGAAAGGCAAATCACATGATAAGAAAAATTTCTCCAGCAACGAGCCCATCATCAAGCACCTAAAATCCTTCACCACCATGACACCACGTACTGGTGGTGCAGCTATTCGGCCTTCTGCTTCCAGCACCTCTGGACCAAACTGAGCCGCCAACAGTACAACGCCAACGCCTGCGAAGGTGGCTCCAAATAAGTCCCGAGCAAAGAAGACCAAGACTCCCCCACCCCAAGAGAACGACAGGCCCTCTAAGACCAAAAGTGCTGCAAACAAAAACCAGATGTCGACACCACTAGGTCCCGGAAGTAGCAGTAACTCCCAGTCTAACCCAGAGCAGCCGAGCTATGAAGAACTATTGAAAAAATGGAATGAGTCACAAAGTGAGTACACTGAAATACTACTCATGAGAACAGACTCACTGGATCAATATACTACCTGTAGATGCCTCCACAGAACCATGCTCGACAAGCATCGACCGCCCACATTGCAGCCAACAGAAAAATCTTGAAGATGTAGGTGCACCTTCACAATCAACAGGCGAGAATGGGGACAGCATGGGGCCAACTCATGGTAATGGCACTGATGACAAGGAGGAGGGCGAGAGTGACACAGTGGCTAGCTTGAGAGGTGAGTCGTTACCTCACTTAGAGTGAACACATGACGTACCTTTAATATCCTCCAGTGCAACTCGCAGAATCACAAACGGCGAATGCTGCACTTCAACAGAAGCTTGATGAAACCCAGATATCCCAGAAGCAGATCCCTCGCCCTCCAGGTTCCAATTGGAGTATCTGCAAGGAGATGAAGTTAGACGGAGAGAAGGGAAAGTATAATGCCATAGTTGTGAGTTTTACTCACTCATGTTCCATGCTCTGACATGATCATCATACACCAGGCTAGTGCCCGCCAGCTCTTCTACATGAGCGGGATGGATTTGATGATGCCCTGGAATGAGCAACCTATAGACAAAAGGGCAACGTATCAGGAAGGGGTGAGTCTCCTCAACAGCTCATGAGATATTTGAAAAAACTTACAGTCTAATCCAGATGCGCAACCGGCATCCAATTCTTAAGCAATTCATTGCTGACTGGGCCATGATTGCTATTGTCCAGCAGTTCCTCAGTAACCAGCGCCAAAAATGCTACAGTGCAGGTACTGTGACCCCTCCAGCAAAGTACGACTATCTCAAAGCCAATGCTGCTAAACATGACCATTCTACCCACCGTAAATCCACCTCAACCAATCCCAACGCCTGCAAACGCAAATCCGAGTCTTCATCCACCAGCCAGTCAAAAAACGCGTACGCTTGAGACGCAATCCAGACGAAGATGAAGAGTCAGCTAGCCATGACTCTAGTGATGAGGGCCAAGAAGAGGAGGATGTGGAGGAGGCCCAGGAGCCAGAGGAGCTGGAAGAGGAGGAGCAAGATCAGGACCCAGGGGGGGATTGGTCGCAGTCAGAGGATGAGTGACTCACCAGCGCTCACTGACAGCTCCCACGAAAACGTCGACAGTCTTCTTTCTTTCATTTCCGATTCATTTCTATTTCTATT
This sequence comes from Tetrapyrgos nigripes, assembly GCA_013368315.1. Taxonomy (NCBI): domain Eukaryota; kingdom Fungi; phylum Basidiomycota; class Agaricomycetes; order Agaricales; family Campanellaceae; genus Tetrapyrgos; species Tetrapyrgos nigripes. The sequence goes on from JAACJM010000017.1 coordinate 348,060, forward strand.
TAGAAAACTGTGTTGTCACGTACGCTTTAATGTATTGTTCTTTTAATAGCTTCCCAATATTGAAAACCGAGTGTAAAGCTCGAGTTGGCCCTTTTATTGAAAGCAACGATAGCTTGTAAAATCACCTTGCAGGGCATGGAATTCATGCTGTGATTGCGCCTAAGAATGAGTTAGTGTAGACTGTATTTGATGCTATGACTAGCTGATCTCCGAAATTGATCATTGGTTGATACGCACGCTCTATAGGACAAATTGTAGCCTATGGTCTAGCACAATTACCAATCTATGGATAAGCTACTCTAGCATAAAAGCTAGTTTATGCTAGCTTGATCTCATTGGATGAAAAGTATGCTATGTTACCTGCACAGAGACAGATAACGATGAGAGACTAGTCTAGTCCCAAGACGAAGTTATTATTGAATGAAGGCAAGGAATACATGAGATGCTCACCTAGTCCTAAGACAAAGAGGTCAAGATGGATACTAGGGAGCTACTACTCTAAGCTTATATACACAGAACAGAAAGAAAGATAAAAACTGAGCAAAGTGAAGAAAGGAATCAGAGAACTGTTCAGAACAATCAAAGTACAGCCTATTGTCCCTGTAAGAGATGTATCATGAAAAGATGAACAAAAGATGAAACAAGCTGTGTGTAGTGTCCCTGTAAGAGATGTATCATAAAAGATGAACAAATGATGAAACAAGGGATGATAGCTGTGCATAGATGATCAAGAAAGGATGAACAAAAGATAGGGCAAAGGATGAACAAAATGATGATCAAAAGGCAGTGACTGATGAAGAAAAGAAACAGAAAACAAAAATACCCTGAAAATAATACTGTCACAACACGGTGACCATTTATGGTGATCAAATGGCACTGGAGACCAGTAGAGCTATCAAGCACAGCCATACATGGGAGCATCAGGTTATAAGAATGAGTCCCTAAAGGGCCTCATAATTTAGTGTCATCAAGCTCAATAAGATTATGAATGATAATTGACCCAATGTGCATCAAGGTCCAAGGGAGGGCATATTATGAGGCTAGAGGACAAGACTCAGAGACTTGGAGCCTACTATGTGACACCAAGAGGAACATTCTGATCCAATGCTGCACAAAAATTTCTCATAGGTGATCTGTTTGGGCTCACTTTTGGACAGTGTTCTCCTTAAGGCCTTAAGCCTTAAGTTTTTAATAATGGTTATTAATCAAATATTAATTAAGGCATATTTAAGGGCAGATAAATTTTTTTACTACAAGTCTTCATATTCATCCCCAGAACCTTCTAACGCTCCATCATCTGGGATCTCATGCTCTGCTTCCTGTGCAAGTAATTCCATGTAAAGCTGTTCCTGAGTATATGTCCTCCTGCGGGGTCTCTGAGACAGTTCACCTGATAGATCAGGCTGTGGTGTGTCATTCCCAAATAGCAAGTCAAGAGATTGAGGTAGGGAAGAACAAGATGAGGGGTACTATCATCTGAAAACTCATCAGCATCAGCAAGTCATGCTTCATCAAGCCACCTTTTGAGCTCAGAGTGCCACTTCCTGCAACTATCAACAAGTAGCTGACAGTGTGAATGTCCAACATGATCATCAATGTAATCATCGTTTTCCTGTGGAGTGGATAGAAGATCCCTTTGTCACGAGCCATGGCTTGAGGAGAATAGACTGTGTTGCTTGGGTGTACTGTACTGCACAGTGTAGGCTTCGCAATTTTTTCTGTGGCTATGCAAAACCACATGTAACTTAAGGCATAATTAAGGCTTAGATTCTTCTTCCTCCCTGGTAGTGTCTTACTTATTTTTCATTCTAAGACCTTAGGGAGAACATTGCTTTTGAAGGGTGAGAATGGTTCTTGTTGATACACAATCTTGCTCTACCCAAACAGATGTGATTTTCACTGGGCATCAGTACCCATAACCCATGGGTTTTGCTTCTGACCTGTCTGTCCCACCACTACCCTTGACTTGTGAAGACAGGGACAGATTTTGACAGGTCAGAGAATTTTAATATGTTGGTGTGGGCCACTGTATACATTGGCAGGTATGAGTCCTCATCTCATTGCCCAAAAAACAATTGAGTTATTGACTCTGAAGGGGTAGATGTGGGCCATGGACTGGGCATTGGTTTGTTGCTCAACGAAAGCTTAATGGAGAATTTGCGGAGGTGCTTGGTGCCAAGTCTGCTGTATTGACAGAATGGGACATATTTTCCCAGGGTGCAAGTAAGTGCAGCCATTTGAGCTCACAATAAGACTTGTCCTATAAATAGGACTCATAACCCACAAGATACCCATATTGTTCCCTATCCACAGCTTGTGGGCAACTTCGAATGTTCTGAGTTGCAACTTTTTTCACAGAGCATATATATGCAAGCTCTGCATATAAAATTTTAGATCTTCTATCTGTCATGATCATTGATACACTCAATGACAAACCACCCAAGTCACACAGAGACAAGATTGATTGAGAGTAGAGAGATAGATTGAGAATAGGAGTAAACTGACTATGCTCTACACTGCGTAGAACTAGTACAGAGCAGAGACAAAGTGAACGAACTAAAGGACTAGCTAGAATGTCTAGTGGTTTATATAGAAGAACAATGAATAAGTGATAGGAGAAAGATAGGAGAAATAGGAGAAACATAGGAGAAAGTGGAGAAATGTAGGGTAAAGATAGGATCAATGAATTGGAAGATTGATTGACAGTTATTATAGAGTTTGACAGGTTCTATAAGGTCCGAAGTCAGTAATATAAGGTTTAAAAGGTTTATTGAGGAAATGCAATAGACGAATGATCAGAAAATGGGTTCAATAATGTAGTAAAAGATGAAGGAGGACAAAGAACTGTAGCAGTTCGTGACATTACCCCCTATTTATTTAAGTTGTGCTTTTGCCTGGAGCACACGTGTACTTCTTCAAATATCCTCCATGCTAATTCCCATTGAACATACTGTAGATCCTGCTTGTACCAGGTTTGGTGGATGATATGCATCTGGGTGATTTCGATGGAAAGCTTCAATCATCTCCTTTATTTTTGTTAACCCTGATGGTGGTTCCCATGAATTCTCTGAGTCTGAGTAGTCTAACCACTTGACCAAGTACTGTACTCCTCAATGATTTCTAGTTGGCTTTGAATCTAGAATTGCCTCGACATCATACTCGTTATCCTCCGGTAGTAATTCCGCTGGTTTGCCTGGGTAGTTTTCTCCATGAGCTTCAGTTTCTTTGTATGGTGATAGTAATGAAGCGTGGAAGACTGGATGAATTCACCAGGTGTTTGGCAGTTTGAGCCGATAGTTAACTTCACCAATTATGTCAGTGATTTCAAATGGGCATGGACCATTGTTTAGGATGACTTCGAGAGCACTCACAACTTCCTTGTCTTTCTTCAGATATTCTTTGATTTGTCTTCTCAATTCGGCATCTCCCAGTCTTGTAGCTTGAATTCTGAAGAACTTGGGATCTAGTGACACTCTATCCTTATTGTCGGCTTTGACCCCCTCTTTATGATCTGCCTTCGAGAAAGAGGATCACTTTGACTAAGACTTCTGGGTTTATGGATAAGGATGAAATCGAATCTGGTAAGAAACAGAGCTATCCTTGCTTGTCGTCAGCTAAGTTTCTGAGAGGTGGTGAAGTACTCCAGATTTTTGTGGTCAGAGGATCTCGATAGTGTGTGGTGTGCCTTCAAGGTAATGTCACCAGGCCTCCAATGCCTGTATGATTGCTAACAACTCTTTATCATGAATGTCGTAGTTTCGTTCAGTCTCAGATAAGGATTTCAATAGGTAAGCGACTGGATGCCACTTGTCATCTGATGTGACAAGATACCTCCAGTGGCATAATTGGAAGCATCTACTTCTATTTGATATGGTTTAGAATGTTCAGGCATTAGAAGAGCTGGTGAAGAAGTAAATGCATCTTTGAGTGCCTGAAAGGCTTCTTCTGCATTGACAGACCATTTCCAGGGTTCATCTTTCTTCATAAGATTGAAAAGTGGTCAAGCAACCTTAGAGAAGTCATGTATAAAGCAATGACAAAAGTTTCCGAATCCTAGGAATGATTGAACATCTTTGATGTTTCATGGTGTTGGCCATTTGGTGACGCCTTTGACTTTGACAGGATCCATTGCCAATGTATTGTGAGAGATGATGAGACCTAGGAATTCTACTGAGCTAGCTTTGGAGGTACACTTCTCTGGTTTGGCATAAAGGTTGTTTTCCTGAAGTCGTGCGAGCACTTGTTTGACCATTTGTTGGTGCTCTTCCAGGGTTTCCATGAAGATCAAGATATCATCCATGTAGATGACGACTTTTCCTGAATCAATGAGGTCCTTGAAAAGGGTGTTCATCATTGCCTGAAACATTGCAGGGGAATTCATAAGACCAAAAAACATCACTGTTGGTTTAAAGAGTCCTCTGTTTGTCTTGAACACTGCCTTCCACTCATCTCCTTCTTTTATTCGTACATTATTATACCCCCATCAAAGGTCAATCTTTGAAAAAACTCATGCCCCTTTAAGTTTGTCAACCAATTCTGATATGAGTGGTAAAGGGTATTCATTCTTTATAGTCCCTTTGTTCAATGCTCAATAGTCCTGTATGGGGTGTAGCTTTCTGTCTTTCTTTTTAATGAAGAAAAAGGGACTTGCCATAGGAGACTTCAACAGTCTTATGTATTCCTTTTCTAAGTTTTCATTGATGAAGTTGTCAAGTTCTTGTTGTTCATTAGGGGATAAGGGATAGGTTTTTCAAGGACAAGGTTCAAAGTCCAGCTTCAGTTTGATAGCATGATCCCATTCACCATGTTTCAGTAGTCGTTCTGAAGTTCGTTTGTCAAAAACTGGTAAAAACTGATGGTATTGGGATGGAATCTTATTTGTAAGTGATACATCTTCTTTCATCTTCTGAGCTGCTTCTGCGAGTTCTTGAACCTTGGTAAATCCCACACAGATAGGTAATTCCGAATCTGATGTTGGGTACTCTTCTTCTTTTCCGAGCAGACTCTCTAGCACCTCCCATTCCCATTGGTTCGGAACATCTTTCTGATCGAAGTCTTCTTCAGTAAAAATAGATGTAGATTCTGAAGAATGATGAAAGGATCAAATAGGAACCTGACGACACCAACCTGCAACCTTTGGCTGTGCAATAGGTTTAAACTGTCCAATTGGTTCTGACCATTTTGCTTGGTAATCCTTGTGGTTTGTTCATGGGTTGATAACAGTTGATTTGGGATATTTGGGTCTGGTGCATAAGTTAAGGATAGGAGGTTGTTTCAAAGTACATGTTTCCAGACATCTAACCATATCCACTCTAGAAAACGACCAATCCACCTCTGGATTATGCTCCTCTAACCACTTGGTACCAGGAATTATATTGTGATCTCCAATATCTGTAACATAGAATTCAGCTATTTCTTCATGATATGATCTTCTGCCCTGAGAATAGGTATGCAGTTTTTGAATGGTATAGTGGCATACCTATCCCATGGTGTTTTTGGAACCATTGACGTTGTGTACAGGAAAAGGATTTTTGATAGGAAGGAGGGTTAAATGATTTTCTCATGCGAAACAGCTGTTGATGATAATGCCTTCCGCACCACTATCTATTAAAGCTTCTGCATTGATTTTTCTGCCAGTGATTTTGCCAATAAGTTTGGTTTTAAGTGTTATTGAGGGTACCTGTCAGTTACAAGTGACTGCCAACATTCTTAATTCTGAAGGAAAGGTACGCTCACAAAAAGGGTTTAACACATGATGTCGATTGTTCATATACTGTCTGGCGTACTGTACAACTCCTCCTGACAACATAGAAGGGGAGTATTTCAAAAATCCATCATCTTTGCCACAACATCTTTCAAATATACACTAGCCTGTTCCTTTTCTTCTCCTTCCAAACCCTTGACTTTGTTTACCATGTCCGAAATATCTTTGATTACATTATGAGAAGGAGATCATGATGATGTTTGAGCCACTGTTACAGGTGGCAAACTAGATGACGACAATGGAGCTGAAGTTCCAGCTGTCCTAACAGCATGAGGAGAAAAGTTACGAGAAGTATTCTGAGCTGTTGACAATCTTGGAGTATTGTTCAGGAATGTCAGACATTCGTTGCTTGTGTGTCTGGGTTGCCTACATGCAAAGCATGCTCCTAGTTTTCGGAGTCAGTCCATTTCTTTGGGCATCAGTTTAGGTAAAGGAGTAAAGGATGAGTTAGCACCTGGTCCCATATTCATAAGCACGTTTACACTTGCTATCATCTGTCCCTGAGAAGGACCCAAGCTCATCCTTGGCATAGAGAATGGTCTCAATTGTCCTTCTTTCTTTCTCTCATTTATCCATTCCAAATGGAGATCCATTGCCCTTTCCCTATACTCGTCGAAGTCCTTCCACTTCAGCCACGTTCCTGCCACCGACTTCCAAAGATCCCTCAGAAGACCTGCTTTATAGAAATCCAAAAGAGCTGTTTCTCCATAGTCTGACTCTTCTCTGTATGTATCGAAGATACTATTATAGCTACTAATGTCCGTTCCCTTCATCCTAGCATTCTTGATTTTATTTCTTGCAACCTCATCAGCAGCAAGAGCTTTGAAATCCCTTTTGAACCTATGATAGGGCTGGTGAGTGTAGTCAATAGAAAACAACTAAAACCACACTAAAACACTCAACAAAACTCCTTAAGCTTCAAAGGGGCCTCAGATGATAAGAGTATTGATGAGGGAAAATCAAACACTCTCTAGGATGTTCTCGGTAGGTGGGTAGTCAAGTGTATTCAATTGAATGGAGATTCCTCTGTAATATTGCGAGTCCACAGGTTGGGATTCCCCTGATCAAATAAACTCTAAAACTCTTTCTCTGTTGTCACCCAAAGACAAGGTCTCTAGTGTCTAACAGGGGCAGGTTGTATGTCTACATATCTTCATCTACTGTACTTATATACATGTCCAATGAATTAAAGTAAAAGATGAATAGGTATATAATTGCAGGCATGAATGGATAGTGTGTCTGTGGTGGTGGCTTGGAGTCCAAGCATATGCCTTTCTGTTCTTTGGTTCTTCTTCTTTCTCTGTGATCAAGTTTACCTGAGCTTGTATTTCAATTGTTCTTCAGTTCTCCATTGCCACAGCATTCATTTCCTTAGTAACAGGTTTCCAAGAGTCTCCAAGAACTCCCTTACTTGGGATCAAGGTTTAAGCTTTCCATTGTTCACTTATAATCTGAGATGACTAGCCTGGAGCTACAGCTCCATTCTTTAGACAGACCTGACCAAGGGGTCTTACGTGAATAGCCTCTTCAGGTCAGATTCAAGTAAGTGGTTTTATTATAGTCATCACGATTTTACAGGGGTGTACGACTTGCAGTCATATCACCTATCCTTTATCTCTTTTAACATTCTCCATCACCTTTCTTCTGGTTTGAGTTTTGTATCTTCCTCATCTTCTTCTGGCTCTGTGATTTGCTGGGTTGCCCAATCTCCTCTTTCTCCTGTGAAGAACGAGAGGAATAAGGACCCCTTGGAGTCCTCAGTGGAGTATCTGGCCTTGTTCTGACATAGGTAATTGTTGAACAAAGCTAGCCATCACTTTGCTTCTTCATGTTCTCCATTAAAGGCATCAGGTTTCCTTCCTTGTTCAGAAGTACTATTAGAGTTGTTAGGTGCTACATCAGACATGGCTGGATTGTCTGGATCTGGTGGATCTGGAGAGGGAGGAGGGTTTGGACAATGAGGGGCTATGGATGGTCCTTCATTAGATGGAATTACAGGAGAAGAAGGGTCATATGGATCTGATGGATCGGATCTGATGCCGAAGTCAGATCAGGTGGTATGAGAGAAGAGGTTTCTGGATTTGGTTGAGTGTTTGTAGGGGTAGATGATCCTTGTTCTGGTTCGGTTTCAGAGTCGATAATAGGATGAGCTTTTCGAATAGCAAGTTCTTGGTTATGTGTTACAACTTTTCACTCGATAGGAAGGGGTTCAGGAAGCATTTGAGTGTTGTACCTGTTAATACAGGGCTGGTTTTTGCAAAAGATATAAGGCTTTGAACTCTCTGAGTTATAATTGCAGTTGAGAGTTCTCAGTTTGAAGAAGACATGTGGACAATCTGCGCAGGGAAGATTTGGATCTGCAGATGCAGACTGTCAGCTTGTCATATACTCTTTCTACAATCTCTTAGGGCCTTCTTTTCTGCCCTTTAAATCACCATGAGGATTTGAAGATAAAGGAGGTAGGTGTGCCATAGTCTGTAAGGAACAGAGTAGGTGTATTGTACTCTCTAAGGAATAGAGGTCCCGTAATCCTAACAACAGTTTCCTTGGTATCTGTTACGATATGGACAAGAGGCGGGAATCACAATCAAATTAGTAAGCCCGACAGATGCCACAAAGGACGGGAATGCATACCAAAGCCATCGAACAACAATGGTGTGAGGGAATGGATTACCAAATAAGGATATCTGGAGACGACTGGAAGAAGACAAAGACTGTTGAGATGATTTTGAAGAAGTGAATGAAAAAGGAAGGCACAGAATCAGTGAGTCGTAAAGAGTCATGAAGGACCCGAATAGTCACGGAAGCCGGAGGAGAGGAGATGACTCAAGATAATGAGTCATCAGGAGACAAGTCAGAATCGGAGAAAGGTTGCGAAGGAATAAGAGTCATTAGTAGTCATACCTGTCATGAATCGCTCCCTACCTATTCATTTCCTCTCTATTCTTTCCCCTTTACTACCTATTCCCCACTCTATCTACTTTTAACCCCATAAACATCAACCATTTCCCATCATCGTCTATAGTTACCATCTCTACAAATCTATGACTCACACTCTTATCTCCTCCGATTCCTATCTCAATCACTCCATATGATCCAGTACCTCCATCTATCCATATTTAACTCATTACTCTCTCGCCCTTGACGTTTCCACATGACACTGTCTATTATTACTTACTATTTCTCATCTGTTCATATTTTACTTATATACCTGTGATCCTTGTAACCTATTCCTTAGTTTGTTCACTTCGTCTCCGCTCCGTACTACTACTACGCAGTGTAGAGCCTAGTCAGCTTACTACTCTCTCTCTCTACATTGTTTCGTCTCTTTTAAACCAATCTATTCTCTTGTAAACCGGCCTTCCCGTATTGTGTGACTTGGGTGGTTATTGAGTGTATCGACAACCTTGACAATACCCCTATTTAGTTTTTTGAGTATATAAAGGAGCTGGGGACTCACGAAGCCCCCAGTCTGCTATTTTGTAACTACATACATTGAAATATAACTTGTTTACCTTTACTTAACTATCTACAGCTGCTGTTTAACTCAACAAACTGCAACAAACCTACTGTAAGTCTACATTCTCACCTGCCATCAAACCCTTGACTGCATCACCATCAACCAACTAATCCCATCACTTCGATTATCCGAGTGTACTCTAAATTGAGTGTTCCAATCAACTACCCTTAAGTCCAAGTAGGTCCTTCAGATATCAAGTCCGTTCAATAAATATCAACCCCTATCCATGTGTGTCATTGAGCTGCCTAGCGGTTCTTAGTTGCAGGACATAAGTACATCATAAATACATTGTATTACATACTTAAATAATACAATTTGTGTACGCGTCCTAACAGTATCAAGGTCAAGGGTGACTTGTATGTACAAATAGACAGAAAGGATCATGTCACCTGGTCCCAATTTCCAAATCCAATGATGTGTACAGATGAAGTTTCAATTGTAACTCCAAGGATCCGCCCAAATGCCTACTGCATGGTTGCACCAGTACTCGGTGTGTGGTAGATAGAGTGGGAGGGGGAGAGGAGGTTGTTTGTAGTCAGGCAGGCTCTCAAGGGGTTCGAAGCAGATCCAAGAGAATGGGGTAGACAGGATGGAAGGAATACAACGCTTGCAATAGAGATTGGTGATGAAGGAGTCAAGAACAAATGGTTATAGCCAAATTGACACCAAGTCAACACCAAAGACACCTATTCTTTTGTAGGCTACAACACCTAGTCGTTAACCAGTGGATATAAAAGGAGAACAATGCTTGCAGTATAGATGAAATGGTGGTAAAAGAAAAAAAGGAGTTGAGAACAGGGATAGACAAGATAGAGAAGGAAAAGACTCAAATAGTGAGGTGGGTGTATGGGAGTTCATTCAAGTGTCAAGATCATTGATACACTCAATGACAAACCACCCAAGTCACACAGAGACAAGATCAATTGAGAGTAGAGAGATAGATTGAGAATAGGAGTAAGCTGACTATGCTCTACACTGCATAGTACTGGTATGGAGCAGAGACAAAGTGAACGAACTAAAGGACTAGCTAGAATGTCTAGTGGTTTATATAGAATAACAATGAATAAGTGATAGGAGAAACATAGGAGAAATAGGAGAAACATAGGAGAAAGTGGAGAAATGTAGGGTAAAGATAGGATCAATGAATTGGAAGATTGATTGACAGTTATTATAGAGTTTGACAGGTTCTATAAGGTCCGAAGTCAGTAATATAAGGTTTAAAAGGTTTATTGAGGAAATGCAATAGATGAATGATCAGAAAATGGATTCAATAATGTAGTAGAAGATCAAGGAGGACAAAGAACTGTAGCAGTTTGTGACACTATCCTAACAATTATCAACCTTATAACACAATATCATGGATCTTGTGACTGTGTCACAGCACCCTGCTGGGTCCTGAAGGGGCGAATTAGCGTGCATCTATCTATATACAAGGAAAATGTGGGCATTTGCCATGCATGGCACGAGAATGAGGCCCAAATTTAGTGACTAGTGCCAGCCAATCAGGAGGTGGAGCTAATGAGCATACTAGTGTAACGTGTCATTGGATAGTCTTGGGTTATATTATTTCAGACTATAAGTACCTATGCAGTCAGTTATGCTTTCCTTACACTTTTTTCCAAATATCTGCTTCTCACCTGCAAGGCTCAAGGAGCTGTTGCAAGATTATGAGTCTTCAAGAAGGTTCTGGAGGATTCATAGGGCTTTTGGGATGGTATTAGGCTCATGGTGCTTGTCATTTCTTTGCCTCAGAGCCTGCTAATTCATCTTTCCATCCACCACTGTCCATTTTCCCTATGAGTCTGCCATCACTGTTCATTCCCATTCCTGTTGACTCTCGCTTTCACACTACCATGCCTAATGCAGTCCCATTCACTTGGTTGTACTGCACCAGTCGACCTCACATTTTCATTATGACAATGCTGGGAGGTCCCATCATTCCGACAACACCACCCTCATGTTGTCATATCCATCATCATTCATTACCAACACCATTCCTTGTCATTATGCCAACTTCTACGTGCCTCCTATGTATTGGGACTGAGAGTCTCCCTACATGTGTTCCCTGTATCTGCTTTGTGGACACCTTGGTTTGAGACTGAGAGTCTCCCTACACATGTCCCCTGGATTTACTTGCTCTTGGATACCTTGGATTGTATGACCTGCCAGCGTTAGGTGGTCTTGGAGGCAAGGTCTGCTCAGTAGGATTTGAAGGGGATTTCTCTTTCTAACTGGAGTCTCTGTCTCCACATTTCTGTCTTCTTTCTCTACTTTTAGTGTTGATGTTGATGTCTTTGTTTCCTTATTTCCAAAGGCCTGTTCTCGGTCTTGGTGGGGGAGAGTGTAATGGGTCATCAGATAGTCTTGGGATTACAGAGTTATATTATTCCAGACTATAAGTACCTATGCAGTTGGTTATGCTTTCCTTAATCTTTTTACCTCTTACCATCTGCTTCACATGCCTACTTTGTATCTACCTCATATTCTCTACTATAGAATGGGTTTATTTGGAGATTTAGGCACAAAGCAAGAAGATATTGACTCACCACCCCTCATGGCTATTTCAGAGCCATTACAACTAGCCACACACATAAACAATGTGTGTAAGAACGAGTCCCTTAGAAGGGCCTCGCAACCAACTATCCCATCTTTCTAAGTATCCATCCATCACCCATCATACTTGATTGATATTTACAGTCCACTTACCACTCTGTTCATCTATCTTTTACTGATATCACCTTGATTTATTCAGACTTACTTGGATAATTCACGACCAGAAGAAATGGAGGACACTGTCAGCCAAATTGCTATCGAGATTTGCAGTCATGTCAACAGTTTGCCAAGGGGGTCCAGGCTGGAGAATCCTGTACTGGGGCTAGGTAGGTTTAAGGAATAGCATGGGCGGACGGGAACAGGAGATGTTGAGCAAACCCATACCAAACCTGTCTCCCATCACGCGGGGTACAGGATGAGGAATTGTAGGTTAATGTATTGACTTTGGACTTCAAAATGCACTGAGAATCATTTGAATTGGTCAGTAATGGTTCATTTCCATTAAAAAATAATAGACTGACCACTTTCTCTCAATTTTGGTATACAGAAGCAAAATACAGATAGGGAATCCAGTACCCTGCGGGAAATGACCTCTTTAGCCATACCCCATACACTTTCTATGAGAATAAATGAATATGAGGACACTTGTTAAACAAGCGAGGCGACGAATACTATTGCGGCTCTGGAGGTATTGACAGTGAACTACTAAGTATTTATACTGTTAGCTACTGTGGCTATTTGAGTCTGTAAATATAACACTGTGGAGAAAAGCGGATACTACAATGTAAGAGATGATGTAAGTATGGAGTATAACAGAAAGTGGGTGGTGCATATGTGGATACCAAGGGGTCTCCAAAATGATATGACCAGACCAGACATTCCTTTTTGGTCATAAGGTCCAGCTTGACCCCCCCCTCCCCCTCTCCTTCCCAAAAATGGTAAGTGATAAGATAAATATGGCTTACAAATCATGAAATCAGATCAATTTTTCCTCCTCTGCTAACCTACAGATGCTGTGGATTAGTGATATATTCTGTGTGACACCTATCATATTGAGGTAGCAAATCATTTTCTGACAATGTTTGTGATGTGGCACCAGTGGTGACATCACTGATCGTGGGAATTACATACCATTTAAAGGTGAGATTTCATTGTTACGGGCCAGAAAGCTCATTACACATGGCTTTTATGGGTCCTGAGTATGTTTTGTGCACTTTCAGATCCAAATGGCTTCATAAAGTATGTCTATACACCCTTCATGTGATGGTGTACCTTTTGGTCATAAGGTCTCTCCAAGGTCTGGTCTCAGGTAGACCAACTGAAGACCCCTTGGTGGATACAAGTGGATCGTGTATACTAATGAAGTGGAGAGAAAGATATGATTGTTCGTTGTAAGTATAGTTCAATACAAAATTCCAACACTTTCCCGTGGGAATTAGGCGGGGCGGGGATGGGTTCAAAAAAATCCCCGCGGGTCTCCCGTGCTGTTCCCTATCTTGATGCATTTTTTTAAACTTTTTGTGTTCATTCTCAGCGCGCACGGGCAAGGGACAAATCTCTTTTTGTTGCTTTTGTTGATATTTCTAACGCGTTCCCCTCCACAAACTACCTTGAGGACCTAGGACTGACCTACTACAACTGGCTCCGTAATCTCTATGCTGACATGCGTTATCACTCAATACCAAGAGATTGATTCACTATTCCCAACTCTTGTTTTGACTCTGGCTCTCAGTCTCTCAGGCACATACATCTTTCTGATTGCTTTATTCGCTCTTGTTTCTCACTCTATCTCTTATCTAGTCATCAGAAAAATGGTTCATCCAGCTTAGAGCACTTTCTAAGGAAAATTTTACTTAGAAAGCCCGATAAGCCAGTTATTCCTTAGAAAGCGCGTGTTGCTTTCTAGGACTTCTCAATTTGCTTAGATACTGCTTAGACGCTGTAGCTTTGGCTTAGATGTGTAGCTTAGCGTGGAATCAAACAGTGAAATAAAAGTAAAAAAATTTCTATTTACGCACGGTTTACATATGTACATGTCATTCTATAGTACACTCAAGAACAGTATCCTATCGTCATCCTGCCCACTCCTACATATCATTGCGCGTCATCCTGAATATCGCCTTGCCCCTATGGCAGTCGTTCTGTGGCCCACACCACTTGGATTCGGAATACCCGGCGCACAAAGGTGGACAAACTGGTTGAACCGGAAACGTCGTCGGTAGAAGTTTCGCAAGTTGAGAACTGAAAAGAATGGTCAGAAATAGTGATGATAAATGTATAGCCAGGAATCGTTACCACAGGTACGAGCGCAACCGGACGGAAGAAAGACAGGAAGTAAGGTGTTTGTGACCTAATAGTATGAGCGCGAGCAAATAAAATCAATGATGAGGATGAAAAAACCAGTAAAAGAGACACACCACTTGAGATATTCTTCTACAGTCATCATCTCCCTCATCCATTTTCGCCCAGTACATATGCGGAGGTTACTCAAGATGTTGCATGCTTGAAGTGTTGCAGTGATCCAAGGGACTTGAAGAGGTTGAAGAAGGGCCAAGGGCCTTGGGTTGAGGGTACTTGAATTCTTCTGAGTGTTTATCTGGTACTTGAGGACAACTTGAGGAGTCAAGAGTGTTGAGACCAGACATTGCCAAGGGCCAAAAGACGACAACGAAGGACCCAGCAAAATCAACAAGGCTTATGTAAGCTGTGGCTTGGTACTGTATAGCAGTGGAGTTCGAATGAAACTTGAGAATTTTGGAAACGCGCGTCACGAGATACGCTCACCAGATACTAGTATTACTACTGGCCTCTCGTACATGGCACGCAGGTCTTTTGGCAGAGTCAAATAGTGTTGCCTTCATTAAAGAATACCCAACTAGTAACCTCTTTTGGCTATGTTATCATGACTCATCAACATAACTTGATTGCGCTAAGCAGTATAGAGGATTTTTCTAAGCAAGCTCAAATTTTTCAAGCACACTCTAAGCTAACGGAAATTTTTCTAAGCCAAAGCGACCGGATTTAAGCCAAAGCACGTCTAAGGCAGATGAACCATTTTGCTGATGTACAGTGTACTTACAGAGTCTTTTCTTCGTGTAACCCTCCATCCTCTCCATTATTTTATTAGTATTTTTGGACCAAGGCTCTTCTGAACTGTCTCGAAAATCTATTCTTGAGGGGTGTCACTATTACAGGACACTCTGTGCTCGCCTAAAAACGTTCCTAGTGTGACCCAAGACTACACTACCAGAAATTAAATAAATATGGGCCTCCCAATGTAATGCAGCTTCTGAGTTAATATTCAATGGTCATGGCGCTCGGATGTAATGACAAGGACTTGGATTTTCCGCTGCCCATTTCTATTATCTTCATTCTACAGATTGAATCATAGTAAGCAACGAGTACTATGAAAATATTATTAAAAAAGCAAACCTCGGTAATGTTTCTGAACTCTGGCTGATTGAAGCTGATTGTATTTTCAGATTGACCTGTTTGCAGTCTGCTGTTCATCGCATAACTGAAGTCGCCGTCTGTAACAACATCTCCTGCAATTCTGCGCAACTTTTCCCGAGAATTGAGAATGGCAACTAGAAATGGAGCCGGTAGGTTGTCTGGAAATCATGCCAAGAGACCCTTGGAGACTTACACATAGTGATCACATAGATTTTTCCCATAATAAAATGGAAAGGCATCCTGATTGTTATATACTTAATCATTTCAGCTGTTCAAGAGGCCGTAAAAATTGAACTTGCCAGTATAATCTTTCGATTCCAGCATAGTAGATTGCAAGATAGCAAATTTGACTGATGGTAATAAGAACACCACGAGTAACCAAAAACTGAATGAGTCTCTGAATGAGTTTATCTGTTCTGGATAGTTGTCAAGTTGATGTTCAATTTTCAGTTATTACAAGTTTCAGTAATTCCATTAATGATTACCTTCGAATTCCAGTCCTGAATTGGAAAAAGCTATAGCAAAGTTGGAATGTTACTAGAACATCTGCAAGTGCCGCACAACAAGCTTCAATTCCAAGTAGTAACTAGAACCAGTCAAGTCAACAGACAGGTTTGACATTATTACCATTTGGGCTCACTAACCTTGATTAAAGGGTGTTGAAATTCATCAAATGATTTGTGCTGTAAACTGTCAGCTACACCAAAAAATCCAGCAACTATTCACAAAGCAATTGGTAGTCAAACATGTCAATTAGATGCGAAATTTATAACACACCTAAAGCAGCAGTAGCGAAGCCTCCCTGACATTCACCATCAAGATATGATGACCACATGTAATAGAAACTAAAGGCTAGACTTACAATAGGCAGCAAAATCCAATGGAATTTTCCAACTGTTTCCAATTTGCAAATCAGTAAGCTATCAATGTAGCCACTACAGATATTACTTACTCAACCATACCCGAGTCATAAAAAAGCAGTGGACACAAAATATGCTGATAGATGCCACTGTCTGACCAACTAACATACCACTACAGAGCATTTTCAGTAAAATTTACAACCTTGAAGGCTGAAACAATATCTCACATAGGGACTTGGAAGAGTGAGGACAAATTCCCAAAATTTGCTACCTATTCAAAGACAGATAGTCAGCTGCAAAGCTGCAAAAGATGCTTGTAATAAAAGCATTTAGCTTACAAGATAGTGGTGTAAAACCTGCACATTTAAGCAGGTGAATACTAGCTCCAATAAACTAGACAAAAAATGACTTAGGTTGACGGAGCATTAGCAAACAGGATGAAAAGACTACTGCTCACAATACAAGTAGCACCTGTATCACACAATCAGTACTGTCTATCAAGACACAGACATACTGAGGCCTACCAATGTTCTCAGCATCCATACATCTTGATTATTGAAGATATATGTCCAAGCCTGGGCAAGAATTATTCCAAGGCCTCTGCACCAGTAAATGGATTATCAAAAAATTGCAATAAGAACACCCATTTCTGACCTACTTACATGCAAGAGAGAATGATGCTAGCAAAGAGCGCATTGAAGGAGTTTGAAATGTCTACTCCGAGTGGAATGGAAGTTGAAGGGAAGCCATCGGGTTCGGACATGGTGTGCTTGTGCAATGCAGCTTGTGGGCAATGCTCCGAGTTGCGACTTTCTGCGCAGAGCATATATATGCAAACGCTGTATATACAAACGTAATCATCCGCCATCTGCGGATGCGGATGCAGGCGGATACCGGATTGGATTTTCGAGAATCAAAAAGTACCGGATATCCGGACACTCAGAAAAATTTGTGGCTGAAACATCATTTGGTCAATTAAAAATGGTGTTTCATGCCATACCAGTTAGCTCTATAAACAAGAAATCTTCCATCAGTTGAATAGATGTTATTTGTACAAGAATTTGTACATTTGTGCATACTATCAGTCAAAATCAATCAAAATGTAGCTATTTTCGCACTTTTTGCTCCATTTTGCTGAATATTCCATTGGTATAAATATTTACTGGGGAAAGGTGCCACTGCTTCGCATGGCAAATTACGAGGCCTGTTTAAGTAAAACAGTTTCGTATGCAGTAAAAAATTCTTTTAATTAGATAGAGCCCAATACTGTACCATTTTAATGTAACAGCGCCTTTAAATGACCTTGGTGATTCAGAGTCTCAGAGAGTGGCTCTTGATGACTTTTGATGGCTGTTGAGGGAAGGTAAACGCGTCTGAACCTGGTGCATCGACAGCGATGGAGGGAGGGCAGGAATGACGTGTCAGTTGAGCGTCAGCTGAAATGGCAGTGTTCGGGCACTTCAGAGCGCTGAGGTGGCGTAAAAAAGTTAGAACCTGTGAGAAAGCTTGATACTCAGTTGGGGGGTCGACATAAGTTAACTCGGCTCGTAATAAATACGTAAAACATTGTAAAACTGTATATTTGAGTGATACAATTTATAATACCTGCAGATACCTGCGGATAGCCGCCAATCGCAGGTATCTGCAGGTCGGATGGCGCGGATACAGGTATCTGTGGCACCGGTTTTTTGGCGGATATGGATTTGACTTTTCAAAATCAAAAATCCGGCCGGATCGGATGCCGGATATCTGCGGATGTATCCATGTCATGCCTTATACAATTTTAGATCTTCTATCCTGTGACTGCACGCTGGGTCCTGAAGGGGCCAATTGGCGTCTATCTATATACGGGAAAATGTGGGGCCATCGCTGTGCATAACCGCGGAGACTATATCCCGCAATGAACCCAGGATAGGTTTACTTTTAACCTAATGTATGGTGGATTTCGCCACCGCCCTCAGGTTGTTTCCACTGTGGTATAGGTTGATTTGGAGCGACCTATTTGGAGTCGAAAAAATTGAGATGAATTTTCTGATGTCCGTAGGTCGATTTCTTGCAGATGACGTCACGATGCTGCGACGGCAGCGATGCTTACATGTACCATGTCGTTCTATTCGCGAGGGGGTCGTGACCGTGACATGGCCCCGCGAATATTTTTTTCGCTCAAAGGAGTCCGTAACTGGTGACCAGGGCAAAAAGTTCGCGAATTTTGATGAAAAGTTCAGGCTGTAGCATAGACTTCATAAAAAAGTTTGTAAAATGAGCACGGTTAAAACCGTGCAAGGCTTATGGAAAAAGTATGGATGTTACTAGCGTGCAACACCTTTATAAGCGACCTGCCATTTTCAGCTTGGGACTCATGGACCTTCCTCAGTCCTTCGGAAAATGCCTTACCTCGGCGTTGGACTGCCGTCGGTTCTTCGGGAAATGTACTGGGCGCGGGCTGCTCCTCGTGGGAAATATTTTCCGTCCTCAGGGGCGGTTGCCCATTGCGTCCGTATATTGCGCCCACCATCATACATATACTGGGGCAAAGGGCCATCGCTTCGCGTGGCAAATTACGAGGCCCTTTCACGTAGTCCAACTCAGGTTATGCAGCAGGGTGGAAAGCGAGAGGGAAGAAGGGCGTTAAGCAGACCGATTTGGTGGTTATTGACGTCAACGGTCCTTGGATCTGGTCCAGACCGAGTCTGGACATTCCGTTTGTCGGGAAGGGCAAAGACCGGCTGTGGCAACGAAAAGGGGTGGGAGTTTGAGGTCGTGGTAAAATTTTCGAGGTCGACATAAGTTAACTCGACCTTTAAGAGGCCTCGTAACATATATGTAGTAGTAAGTAGATAAAAAGCGAGATTATTATCGGGGATTTTCCAAAAATGCTCTGGGCCACCCTGGGAATATTCATCACACAAAAGTATGTCCTATTATAATCACATTGTGAACACTATAACAGACCATGGTCTGATGCAATTATATTATAATCATCAAAATCCAGTTAGAATCCAGATGCAATGTGGATAGAACTGGGCCGAGATATTTGCAGCCATTAGAATAGACTGACATTTTGTGTGATGTTCCCGCCCTACTTGGGCACCCGCCCATTCCATCGGCATAACCATAGGCTGCTATTGATGATGATCGAGGCTTTCGGCAAATGCTTTTGGCTCGGGCGCTATTTGACGCCCACGACCCTCTGGAACTATTCCAGCCCAGCTTGGGTACCCGCCCACTTCCTCTCACAGCATCCAGATCCTGCACCAATTGTTATAGACATGAAAACACACTAAATAGCACTGTGTAATGTCCGTGTGTAGGTACGTATACCTACAAAAATGTATTGAAAACGGACAGAATATTTTATAGGAATGCTCGGGGAATCGAGTGTACCATATTCAGTAGCTTCGATTCCCACGTCGATTGGGTTCGGGCATTGCCCGCTTTAACTTGGGTCGTTATGCGCCATTAATCACACATTTGCTCAAATTGTTACATATACGTGCACACTACAGCACATACATATGATGCCGAGACAATGTAGTTGAGCTCAATATTCACGTACGGTTACTTTACAGCCGATTCGGGTTGGTTTGCTGTGCCCCGCCGTTCCCGCCGTTTTGTACAATTCCGTGGAAACCTACTCGTAAGTGAGGAATTCAATATTCAGTAGCTCTCTTCAGTGATGCAAAAAGGTAATTTATCCTTCCCTTGGATTGATGAGTACCAAATATCACTCCGCGGTTGAACAGAGTAATGGTGGCTGAAAATCTCCAGAGTCCACACTGGATATAAATTCTAGAGCACATACCAGCCAAACCGACACTTGGTAGTTCAATTTGGAATTCATTAGGCTACTGTTCGCATCCAAATAAGTAGAATCAAGTTGGTACATGGAGAGCTTGACATTAATTTAATGATAACTCAGTGTACATTGATACTTTCTGGCCCAGAGCTCGTAGATAAGATTATTAGATGTCTAATGGCTCAAAAAAAGGTCTTTATTCGAAGTGCCAACATACGCCGGACATTCTAGTAGATCATGTATGCATTGGTATCTTTGGAAGTTTTTGCATCTCAAGTACTTTTATGTAAGTAAGACATCTGTGATGGTGAGTAAGAGTTGGGATATGGGGGGTGGGGAAGAAGCTGCATAGACTGTTAGGGAGGTGTAGGATGATGATGATGAGGTAGTGAGAAGGGTGAGAAGGGACTTGTGGTAGGATTGCTCGGTGGTGATGAGGTGGGTGTGGATGGGCGGTGGACCATGAACATTGGGTGGGAGACCGTAAACGGGATTAGTCATCATTCAAGACTTAATTTTAGCATACCTAGGAAACTGAAAAGAAAGTGAGCAGCAAGCGTGTATGTTGAGTTGTAGACCAGCCTCCATGCATTCTTCTTCATGATATTCAAGTTGTATTCAAGATTTCCTTCAGAACACGTCTTCGGTGGAGGTACCATGGCCATGTAGACCATCAGTAATTGTAAAAATATCAGGGATCTATGAAGTGGTTGTGGGCCAATGCTAACACATGGTGAGTACGAGGCCTCAAGTCCGTAATGTGGATGACATTGAGATGGTGTAGTTATGAGACATTGGGCAGCAAAAAAATAAACAACGTTGGGCTTTAATGGAGAGACAAGAAACTGCAATAGATAAATGACGTTGAGCCATAGTCAATAGGCAGAATTGACCTGTAATCAATATCTGGAGTTAATAGGTGAGAATAATTGCACCAGAGCAACAAAGCAGAGAAGTTCCAGTCAACATCATGAGGGGAACAACACTGGGTGCAAACACTTGTAATTCCTTGGATATACCAAGGAATTACATAAGACTTACACTGGTACACTCAATATGTAAGTCCACTTGACTTACTGAAGTATTATCAGGGACCACTGTGAGACTTCATGCCTTACAATGGTCATATATAATTGTTTCATTTTTTTTGGTCTCTGGTAATACTTCAGTAAGTCAAGTGGACTTACATATTGAGTGTACCAGTGTAAGTCTTATGTAATTCCTCTGTATATCCAATGAATTACAAGTGTTTGCATCCAGTGCAAGGAAGAAATGTCTGGGAGGACACGTTGAACCCAACTGTATTGCTCGGAAACACAGAACGGATTGCCAACCCAAGGAGCGAAAATGACAGATAGATGATCGATGATCAACCTCGGGAAAAATCAGAGGGAAGAAGTCAGGAACATAAGAACATAGCCACAAGCAGAAGTGGGTAATACCTTTTATGTTTGAATCCTCAACCCAGCTCAACATATCCTCCTTGTGAAGTTGCAAAGTTGTTCCACTTCCCCCTCCCCTCTTTCCACTATGACTCTTTTCTCAGAAATCCTTGGGGTTGTTTTTCATTGGGCAGCAACAGTAAGTACTACGGGCTAGTAGTTCTAGGTCACAAGTCACTGGATACTACGGAGGTAAGCTGATGCGTGTCTTTGCTCACTAAACGCACATATAGCCAGGTATTCTCATTAATTTGTATCATGCCAACATGCTCTTCAAGGTAGGTACTGTTCTTTTACTGTGTTGCGGATGTACATCAGCAAAACCCCAGTCTCCTTCATAAAACTTCCCTGATACAATGTGGCAAGAGCCAGACAAAGAGGGTGTCAAGTACAAGTACCGTGCGCGGTGCTTGCGTCAATTGTACTATCTGATTGATAATCAAAATCCCAGGCATCGAAAGGCTTTATAACGGAAGCGGGCATTTTATGATGTCAATCGTTCTTCAGGAATGACCTACTGCTCGAACCTTCAACAATCTTGCTGATGGCACTCCCTTAAGCTCGCCGCAATGCTGCTGAGCAAAGTCTCATACCCGCTCACCGGAAAATACATTGAAGTCCTGAAGATATACGAAAAACTAAACTATACAGTGTTCATCTCGACTAAGTATTACAGACCAGATCCGTACCATGTGTGTAGCTAATGGTGGTCATAGGGCTGGATGTAGAGGCCTCCAGTACTAGTTCATCAGACCTTCCCTGCCTTACGATCCTGGGAACGCTCTCACCCGTGTGCCTCCCGGAAACTGGCATTCAGTTTGACTTCGTGGACAATGCCACTGTGTAAGCAAGGGGGTGGGGGCCAAATTTTTTTTTACATCCACTCATAAAACATTTTTGTGGCCTACCCAGACCCCCTCCTCCTTCCATATATGGTATATCAGCCAGATAAGATTAGATAAACTGTAAGATAAGACAAGATAATGCTACTCATCCTCTACCAACTAGACCCTTCGTCTTTTGTGAGCCATTTCTTGACAAGAGTCACTCAGTTTGTTATAGACTGGTTGGGTTTCATCGTTGGGACTGGCCAGAGAGATGCTTTTCGTTGGTTGGCTTTGCACGCAGACTTTCCAATATTGCCGTCCAGGTTTTTGTAACCTCCGGTACCCATCTGTACTTCCCCGGACAGACAAGGACACTGTTGGCTGTCCATTCGCTGGATTCCTTTTTCTTTCTGGGCATGGCAATGGATGATGTGTAGAGAAGGCAGGTTGTAGTAAGGTTGCAAAATCTTTGTTCCAGTACGCCAACCAGTTTGTATGTATAAGGTAGCTATGAACTTGTACTAGAAGATCCTCAGAACTTGCTTAAAACTTTAACTGACATTTATCCACCTCCGTTGACGTCGATCAGGGCCTCATAGGACATTCCGAGATGCTCAGTCCGAAATTGTCAAAAAAAATTTTGGCCAGACCATAGACCCCACTCCCCCCCACCCCCTTTTCTGGATATTCAGTCTGCCACCCCCTTGCATGTAAGTAGTAAAGTCCTCCTTCAGACAGAAGCACTTGGATCCAGCATGTCTTCAGTGGAGGCGAAAGCCTTGACAGTGGCCATGAAAGTAAACTCGTAGGTATAAAGATATTGGAGATTGAAAAGACCAAATCTCGCGGTGGTACTTAACACCGCGGGCGGCGATGGGTATTTGCCATCCATTTTTGTGCAACATTAAATCTCAAACTTCTCCTCGGCGCCGGAACTACCCCATATGGAATTCCGGCCTCAAAACGGTCCCATATGGGGTATGTTCGGCCCGCAAAAACTGCTCTGAAAGATTTGAGATTTACGCCTGCGCAAAAATGGCTGGCAAATACCCATCGCCGTCCGCAGTGTAAGCGTCTGGAGGTCTACAATCCCGTGACTTTCCAAGCGCGTTGAGTCGTTGACGCGTTTGTTTGGACTTGTTTCCCTCTACCTTTGAAATTTCCTTCTCCTTCTCCTCCTTCTTCCGGGGGAACGACTGTCCTGCAGAGGCTCAAGCACATGTTTTACATGAAACTCAGACATTTGTACTTGGCACGGTTTGCCCGCAATTTGGATTTGATTCAAGAAACGTTCAATCGTTGCTTATGGACCATTGCACTTTGACATCCTCGATTCGGTAACCACCCCGAAAAATGCACAATGGACATGGGAACGATGCCACCGGCATATATAAACATGTTGACAAAATTTTCTTTCTCGTCTTAAACCTCCACCTCCACTCTCATCATGCACTTTTTGTCTGGAGTTTTTCAAACTGTTTTCGGACGTAGGCATGCCATGGCTGATGTTGCAAATGACTATGTCAACGGTACTAGCTCTTATCCAGAACCCGTACCTATGGCTTTGCTGCCTCCGCATGCTCCTTCAAACTCTCACTGGCTTTCCACTTTCGCTGCCGTCGATGCCTTTGCAGCGCGTGCAGACAACCATTACGCGTCAACCTTCAACACCCCTGCAAATTCGAGCTTGAAACATTTCTCGGGCTCAGATTTTGAGCGTGAAGACCGCTACGGCGTTCAACCGACTGTCTTCGATTTGAATGCACCTACTAGTCCACGGCTTGAAACAGCCTCTTATCAAGATGACGATCTGACGATCGTCCCAGCTCATTATCCACATCACCATCCTAACTTCGACTTTGTACACTCACACTCCGAGTCTGTCCTCCGTCCTCCGCCCCCTCCCTTACGGACCATTGCCGAGAACGAAGCTCTCGCATATTGGATGACTTGTTTCATTGTGGAGACTCTCGATCCTGGCCTGAACCTGAGTGCGTACCATACCTCTGCTCCGAGTCATTGTGATATTACCCAGTCTAACTTTATTCCCCATTCCCTTCCCTTTCTTTCTTTTCAGAAAACCACGTCAAACTCGTCGAAAAGGTCTACTACCTAATCTTCAACGCCATTTTGGGCTCACCCCAAGGTCTCAACCCAGAAACATCTGTATGCCTCCTTTCCCTTCACTACCTCGAGCGTCTCATCAAATGCGGGCTTATCCCCACCTCCATGTCGATGTCTCGAAATCTGGGACAATTTCGGAATCCTCATGGCGACGGGGCGCACCGTGACCCAAGCCAAATCCTCTTGTGGTTTATTTTATGTCTCAACTTTGCTTTGGCGTGGTTAGATGAGTACAAATACCCTATTGCCTCTCTGTGCGTCATTTCCTTCATCCTAGCAACCAATCGTTCTCATCGTATTTGTATTGATACTTATGCTCACAGCGCGCACTGGTTATCCATCCCCCAAACCACCTACAAAACCCTAGAAACCCAAGCCTACGTTGCTCTCGGCTGGAACATCTCCTTTTTTGCTAACAATGGCCAATGGGACGATTATCTCAACCGCCTTGAAGAACATCTCATCCGTCTTCAAGCCCGTCTTAGTTTTACAGCCAGTGTTTGGCCAAACATCAGCAATAACATGAACATGAACATCGATATCACTATCGATATCATTATGCAGCTGATAGAGAGATGCAGGACAGAATACGCTGATTGGCAAATCATCGAGCGTGGCCCTGGGCGGACGGAACCCCGTGGACCGGGTATCGGTATCGGTGGAGACGTTTATGACATTGACAATGTTGGACCTGCCACTGAGGACAACGACATTGAGATATTCGAGTATCAGTCCCCGATGTTTGGTTTTGGTGTCTCTTTGTCTTCGCCTCACTCGGACGAGAGCTTGAGTTCTTTCGCTTTCCTCGAGTCGGAGTCTTCTTCAACCTCTTATCTCCGCAGAGAACAAGAACAACAACTCGCGAATCTTCTGTACCAGCCGGCGCCTCAGGGCCAGGCTGACGATATGGATTCAGAAGGGCAGAGTAGCATGCACATTGACAGTCCTGATAGTCCTGCCGGTGTGTTGGTGACAATATCCCAGGTATTCGAATCCGAATCCGAACCCGAACCCGAACCCGAATACCATATCCACTCCTTCCAGTTCCCTTCGGTTCCTCCAGGCATATGCATCGAGACCCTCGAACTCCAGCCATTGACAGCTCCAGCTGCCAGTGAAGACTCCGACGTTGATATGTACGCCGGTGACTACAACGTTAACGATGACGAACCATTACTATTAGACACCTCACTGGACGACTCTTCCTCCTCCTCTTCCACCTCGCCGTCACCATTACTACCTTTGCAGAGGAAGAGTAGGAATAGTCAACCCAAGTCAGTACCGATACCAACGATTTCTACGATTTCTAGTCTAGATCTCCATGGTCAGCCTGAGGCGCCAGTGTTTCAGCCTTTTATAGGCAGAAAGCTGTGTAGGTATGCGTAGGAACGTAGGAAGGGAAGAATGGTTATACTATGCATGATGCATGAAGACTGAAGCTTGACCGTTGATATGAGCCGGCGTCTGATGGGTTATCGGAAAGACTTGAGGTTACGGTTGCAGTCCCCGACAACGAACGAACCTGGAGGTTTACGGGGAGTCAGTCAGGGATTACGAAGCCGAAGAATGACACGCCGAAAGGACAAAAATATCCGCTCGACGGATAGATAACATTATTGTACTGATATAAGATGTTTCTGTACGCCTTTCTGCCGAGCGGATATTTTTGTATTTTCGGCGTGTGAGGCTGAGTTGTTTACACTGCGTTTCCGCAGGTGGCTATGTTAATTACGTCCCGATTTCTCCCGTCCGTTTCTTTCCGCATATCAGACACTCCAATCAGGGTTTCCGTTTCTTTTCCGACCGTATACAAGGTTCAACATGTCCAACTGGACCTTTCTTCCTGTTCCCCTACAATGATGTTGACTCATACCTCTCTGCTTCATTGCCCTCTTTAATGTGCTTCTGTGCAAGCTTAGCTATGATTTCTTTCACAGCAGCAGTGCTGCAGCACTCGTTGTTTCAGTCCTCTTTTCCTTCCCTTTTGAATATATTCTCGGCTCTAAGATGTCTGTATATTTCAACTCAATGCCCAAGTCTGTTCCGATGCACCCTTTGTCTTTTCCACTTTTGTTCTACGGATTCTGTTCATGAAGACTCAATGCACGAATGAAGTAGTTTGGTAGTCTCTTCACATGTACTTGTATTCTCTTAATGGTAAATAGTAAAGAAGTCTAATAGAAAATAATGTGTATTTGTCATTCCTGCCCTGTAATACCATTTCTGGTACTGTATGCCTAGACGCATAGACCTATCAGGAACAAGTGGCGTGTAGGTCATAGCCCCTATCTTTTCTTTTATCACTATTCTTCTTCGTACGGACCACACATCTTCTCGGCTCTTTTCCATTTATTTTACAAATTCATTATTCCTTATTCGCTAGTATATTTTCATTTCTCTTGACTCCCGCCACACTCATACATGTATCACACTTGGTACATGTTTTATACCAATTCTGCCAGCCTATCTCGTACTTATTTCTTCCTATACGCCTTTCTCTTACAATTTTTAGACTCGAAATCCCTCATTTTTTTTACTATTACCAATTCGGCGCATAGTATGATGTTTTGTATAAATACCTACATCAGCAAAACTGCAAAGAGTGTAGCAGTGGTGTAGCAGAGGGGTGCTACTAGCTACACCCAGGTGTAGCGCTACACTTTTCGGCGACGCAGGAACACCCAAGTGTAGCTACTACACCCGTGCCTATGTGTTTCACACCATGACCATGCTACACTGTGCTACACCTGTCCTACATCATGCTGCAATTGGTTACTGCAGTTTGTTTTCCTTCACTGCAGATGAGAAAAGACAGGCAAATTATCATATTACTGGAATAGCGACTACATACATACATAGGTACTCTACTCAAACACACATATATACTCCCTAATCCACTGCAAATGTCCAGTCCATGAACATGACCTGCCTTCTCTTCAAAACCTTCCCACTCCCCGCTAATAGCCCACATCCATGACTATACAACATGAAAGTCAGGAAAAATGAAACATCATAGTAACATTTGAACGCACCATAAAAGTTGCCATGGCCTACATTGGACTCACCGAATGACTACTTATTATTAAGTAGTTTGCATAACCTGGTAATGCCAGGACCTGCGACAAAAGCACACCTGTGCTTGCAGTCAGTGAAAAGGAAGTGAATGTAACAAAGCAAATGCATACTGGAAGCTCTGGGACTAAACAACCAAATGTGGGACACTGTAGATACAAGAGCTCAAGGATAATAAGCACTAGTAGCGAAGGGATGTTGAATTTTACATTTGGTGTAGGTGAGTGAAAAGACTTCGGAGCAACAAGAAGTAAAATTCAGATAGGCAGGGAACCCGTTGCAAGCGCACAAGGTTCCCAATTCGTACATAACAGTATATATATAGCTAAATAGGGGTTTTCGCAGTCAATCGTATTTACAATTAATATATCGAACTCGTTAACAGAGGCGTCAATGCATTTCCGAGCTTCTGAGCTCATCAACGGAAACCCAAAATCCAACACACCCCCATGAGCGAAGGAAGCGAGCAAAAGAAAATGATTCATTGTACACCCCCGGAATGAAAAAAATGGTCAGCTACCTTTCATCATATACCCCCAAGAATACCAAAGAAAATCAGTCAATATACATAGTCGACATCTTCAACCATCATTGCATTTCCCTTCTTCAATTCCAGCCAGGCCTTCCGCTTCTCGCAATTCTCCTTGTAATGTCCCTTTTCATCACAGAACCAACAAGTAATTTGCTCAACCGGAAGCGAAGTTTTGTTAACACTGAGAGTGACATTGTGAAGAAGATCTTTCGCATTTGTCGGTATAGTCGTTTGTGGAGTGGGAATAACACGAGTGAGTTGACGAGTTTCTTCTGCTAACAGCCGTGTCGTAACGTGGTCGAGAGTGAGGTCACTGGATGGAGTATCGTCGAAATTAATGATGAGAGAGTCGTAAGAAGATGGGAGACCCATAGTGAGTGCAAGGATAATGTCCAGATCTGGAACTGTAAGCCCAGCCTCCTCCATCTCAAAAACCTGACTCTTCACCTCTCCAATCCAAGCAGACATCTTCTGACCTTTCTCCTTCTTCATCGTCAAAAACTTGCGCTTGAGGGACAAGAATGTGGCAAATCCACGAGCACGGTGAACAGCCTTCAAGTCTTCCCAAACGACAAGTGGGTCCTTGCTGTGCATGTGGGACAACTGTCCAGGCTCAACTCAGAGAATCATCTCAGCGCGTGCCTGCACCATCTTTGTCGTCAATTGAGCATTCAATCTATTCGTCATATCCGCCTCTATGTCCTCCTGCTTCCATGGCTTTCCTTTGTCATCAACCTGGTCAATCATGACCTCAATGAAATCGGTCCATAGCTCCTTTCAGATAAGCTCAGCCTCCATGCGCATGGACCAAGCAGCGTAGTTCGAGTCATTGAGTTTGGCAAAGCGAGAAGTGGAAGAGGAGTCATCAGACATAGTGAAGGTGGTAGGTCTTCGTTGTCGTCTTCAAGAGTTTCGTCAGTTCGTCAGGGAGAGTCGTCAATGTACAGTTTTCGTTGTCTGTACAGATTACAGATAGGGGGTTCGTCGTGTAGGACTAGACAGATGCCGGTTGCCAAAGCATAGGTCTAGAACAGTGAGCATAAGGTATGGGATGTGCCTGTGCACTTGTGTTGAATTTTACATCCGGTGTAGGCGAGTGAAAAGACTTCGGAGCAACAAGAAGTAAAATTCAGATAGGCAGGGAACCCGTTGCAAGCGCACAAGGTTCCCAATTCATACATAACAGTATATATATAGCTAAATAGGGGTTTTCGCAGTCAATCATATTTACAATTAATATATCGAACTCATTAACGGAGGCGTCGATGCATTTCCGAGCTTCCGAGCTCATCAATGGAAACCCAAAATCCAACAAGGGATCCACGTACTCAAGACATACCAATCAACCACATCCTCCACAGTGCTTTCTCTTCAAGTCTGCAGTGAGGGACAGACCCAGGACACACACTCGGCATACAGAAACCTTGTTTGGGAGCTTGTACAGGTCATAGTTGAAGGGAGAAGACTGAGAAAGATGAGAAAGTCGAGGACAAAGGGACGGTTGGAAGGAAAGATGACGATGTGGCAAAAAAAAGTCGAACCTTTTGAAATAAAAGTTTTCAAACTCCGCTTCAATTTGACTTTGACGTTTGGAGCGTCCGCGCTTGCACTTCCTCCTTTCTGACACCGCACGCTCTCTTTCTCCAAAAGCCTTTCTTCATCTGCTCCTGAATTTTTAACTGTATGTATATGTTGTACTGATAATACTACGCTACCCTCTTTCTCATACACTATCTTTCTTCATAAGCCTTTCCTCACCTGTTCCTACTTGTAGCACTATGTTCAGTATTGACCATGCTACAGGTACCACTCTCTTTCTCATATTCATTTTTACTTCATGTGTACTTAATTGAAATTGCAGTTGTGATACTAGATAGTAGGGCATTGTACAATCTGAAGTGTAGCAGTAAATATGTGGTGTAGGTAGTCTGAGGAAGTGTAGTAGAACTGGTCCTGACCGAAAATTTGTAGCCAGGTGTAGATGGGTGTAGCGGTTGTGTAGCAGGTCTACCAGTCAGACCTCCTACACCCTGCTACAAGGTTGTGAATTTGCTGATGTACATCAGCAAATGCGGGTTTTTACTCATGGGCTCACGGGGGCTCACAGAGCTCTTTCCTCAAATATTTCAGGCTTCCCCCCATTTATTTACCTAGATTGGGTACTGATACACTATATAGAGACCCTATTTGTGGTTTAAATTAGTGTTTTGAGAAATGGTAAGTAGTTGCCCTTTGTATATAGCTTTGATATAGCTTTTGAAGGATTTTCTGAAAAACACACAAGTGATGATGATGGCAAGCATAATATACAGAAGGACCATTTCAGACTATGTAAATGGAGTGTATAGATTTGGTTCAGGTCAATGTGTAAGGTCCATAGCAAGGAGGAATGCCCTATGTACAGTTTAGTCAAAAGAACTCATGGAATTTTTGACTCAGCTCACCAACTCGCGGACTCATGAACTCATACAGCTTTCAGGCACTTGTGCAAGCGGCTGCAAGTGCCCATGAGTGATTTTCTGAAAACCTGATTAGTAGTACTTACAAGCACACAATATACCAAGTTATCCACTACCAACTTCACCCTTCCTAGCCTAAGCCAATCCAGTCCAAAGTCCCAGTCTCCCAGCTCTTTCCCAGAAAGCCTCTCATTGTTCTCATCTTCCTACCTCATTTCTGTTTCAGATATTTCTTGGTTGTTACTGCCTAGAACCTCCAGATCAGCACCACCGTCAACCTCTAGATGATTTCTCAGACTTACCTGGGTTCGAGGAGTTTTCTATTCAGGTTTATATCTTTCGTGTCAGCGCCCTCTGGCCTCGTACTCGCCACGCCTCAGTGCTGGCCCACACCCCCTTCATACCGGACAAGACTGGGTAGAGTCCAAGGGGACCTTTATGCCAATGGACTGTTGGTTATTCTTATTCCTAACTTATCAGGATATTGTACAGTATCATCTTGTATATAAAACGTAGGATGCCAGCTCAGCCTTCTATTTCACCACTACTACTTATTGTGATCGAAAAAGACGTAGCAACGTTGACAAAGTTAAAGTTTAAGCAAAAGTAATCTGATTTTTTTTTTTCATCTTGTCGTTACACTATCAGTAGCTAGGCTAAGTATACTGTATACGTAGTAGTACTGTAGATACCCGTACTAGTTTAGTATGTGAATAATTAACCTCGCACGTCAACGGGGGCCCGGGAAGGGTGTGTTGGAATCAGGATGGCACAGTAATGTAGGAAAAAAGTTACATGTGTCGCGCGGGTCCCAGTGAAATGAAGAAATGGGAATGGGGCAGTAGAAGGTAGTAGTTAGTTATGTGGGTTGGGTTGTGTATTCCGATATTCCATTGCAACACTGGAAGAAAGGATGAGTGTTAGATCGATCCTCATCAAAAGTGATGGAAGGGGCAAGGTTGAGAACATCAAGTCGTGGACGCGAAGGGGACAAAGGGTAGAGTATGGACAGGGAAAGGGGAAGAGGGATAATGCGCTCGTAATGGAGAGGGAGAAAGGATACAAGTAAGTAATCGACACGTAAATAAAGATATATAGTCTGACTATTGCACAATGATCTCTAATAGGTACTGGTGAAATTGCAGGCAGACGAAGCACAATGGATGGAAGAAACGTGATGTGAAGTGCAAGTGAGATGAAACAGAGCAGACGTGACTCGGAAATGCGAACCGGAAGCCTGAAGGCCAGAGGCCAGAAAAAAGTCCGAAATGAAAAGAAGACCACAACGACAGAAGGCACGACACGGGGCTGGGTTGAGGGTTCGTTGCTTTGTTTTCGACCTGATAGGAAAGTGAGAGAGGTCATGAAAGCTATCCTTCATTCTCCATCGATCTCACTCCTACACTCATGCAGGTCTCCACGTTCCACCGGCTCTATCAACCATATGAGATATATCCCCCCAGCTAGAGACAGTCCTCCCGCTGTCGTCCGTTGTCGCTCCTTCAATCGTCGCAGGGCCCGTTATAAACGATGCTGCTGCAGTGCTGATATCAGGCGGACTGCTTGTCGACGTTGGAGGACTAGCTTCTCGTTGCGCACTACCAGGGATGGCTAAACCCCCAGAAGGCTCGGGTTCTCTGCCTTCGTCGTGCCCGTGAAGAGTGGGCTCAGAAGGAGGAAGGGAAGGTGGGTACCCAGCTGACGATGCGAATAAGGAGGGTGCAGTGCCGGCTGACAGGTTTGATTGCGAAGGTCTTAGAGCATGCGCCGAGCCGACAATAGGCTCTACAGGCACTTCATGCTCTTGTTCTTCGGTTTGCCTGGGTGCAGGTACGTCTCCAGATGCTCGTGACGATGTCGGTGACTGAGGCTCCTCTTCCACAACTCTGTCTTCTCGGTTTCTCCATTGCGTCCTGAGGGGATTTCCTGGAATGGGCTGGCCAAAAGTATAATTCTCCAATGCATCCGATCCACTACCAGACCGAGAGTGGGAACCAGTTCTATCTGAGAAATACGGCGAGTCTTCTTCCAATCTTGCCATACTAGAGTTGGCCCGAGACCTTCTCACAGCAAGCTCTAGACTGGAACGAGAGGCAGATCCGACATTCTGTAACAGAGACTGTGCACGAGAACGAGCACCCGTTATAGCCATGGATATTGAGTTTGTCCGTGAGCGACCACTGGAGGAACCAGAATGGGAATTCGTCCGAGAATTATCTCCAGAACGGGAACCAGAGCCGGAGCTGCTTCCAAAGCTACGACGATGTCCAGAAGAAAGCGTGCTGGCCCTTGTCCTCAGCGCAGTAAACGAGGATTTCGGACTAGGTCCTTGGGAAGGTGTCAACAATCCAAGTTGATCGTCATTTTCGGCGGCTTCCTGGGATCCTTCGGGTTCAGGCTGCTCCATCATACCAGACTCGTCGGCGTCATCGTCGAAAAAGTCGTCTTCCTCCCTTTCCAGATCAGAGCTATACACTGCGGGTTCTGGCTCTGGGGATGATCTACCTGGAGCGACACCAGCACGAATGGAACTATACGTCTCACTATCCCCTCTCGTCCTAGCCCTAGATCTCCTTGGGAAATCCACACTCACACTGGGTGAGGACGCCACAGACGGGGACGGAATCGTACCCGCACGAGCTCTTCCCCGTCCTTGCCGAGCACTGCCCTGTGGATGTCTTGGAGGCATAGGCAAGCCCATATCCCTCATACTGGTCGGGCTCGGAACACTGGATCCACCTGAAGTGTACAACGATCGAGGCGAATGCGAGTCGGTGGACTCTCTGTACCTTGTCGAGTGGGTAGTATGCGAGACACCTGAAGCTATGGAACGACCATTGGACTGGGAGTTGGAATTATGTGAGTTGGAATTGGAGTTGGAATGGCTGTGAGTCACGTTAGATCGAGTTCCTGAAGAATAACTAGCTCCTCCACGAGTAGGTTGACGGAATTGGAAGGGATAACGAGATGAGACGGGTCTGCCCAAACTCGACATGGAGCCTGATGCCCGTTCAGAAGAGGGGTCCTCACTGGTACCATTCGTCGTATCTTCTTCTTCTTCTTCGTCATCCTCTTCGTCCTCCTCTTCCTCTTCAGCCTCTCCAGCCTCTTCATCATGTTCTTCTGCACTCGTCTGACCAGGACTTCTTCTCTTTCTCCTACCAGACCCAGTCGACGACTCTTTGAAGCTCGGAACAGAAGGCGATGGGGGGAATGGTATCCTTTCATCCTCGCTAGACACCTGCGCAGCTCCACCTGCTGCACTGAACGGATACGGCAATTTCGTCAATGGTCCTGTACTGGACGGCTCCCTTGAAGCTCTCTGAACCACTTTCGGAATAACAGCAGCCAAATCAGGCGGAGTCGTCCTTCCTGTAGTACCGCTAGGTCCAGCACCGGGTGTCTGAACAGGCGTCCTGAAGAAATCGTCCGACAAGATATTCCTGCGTTGTTGCTGTTGTTGTAGACGAACTTCGACATCAACGGCACTAGGTAATCCAACAGCCGCCATCAACTTGTCGATACCTTCAAACCCGCCAGGAGAAGGTAAGCCTGCGTTTCCAAGTAACGCACTCGCATCCGGCGAAGGGTCTCGTTTTTGTCCGTAACCCCAACGGCTGGCGGTGGGCCGAACACTGACAAGGCAGAACTCGTAGGCGTCGGTGATACGTAGACGAGTACGATCACGCCAACTCCATGGAAGAATTGACTGGCGATCAATGTCGGAGAGATTGTCGCTGTACACCGATGCCCTAGCAAACGACTTCTCCTGGTCTTCTTCCTCCCAGCGATATCGAGGTCCACACAAGCCTCCAAAGCCTTGGCCACTCAAAATCCATAATCCAAGCCTGAAAACCAATCTCAGCTTCAGAAAGGATAGATGTACAGGTCAAGCTCTTACCAACTACCAATTAGCACCAGTGCCCTCCAGGCGGCCCACGCTGCATTGGCAATCAAGACACCTCTTGCATAACCAGTAAGCGTTCCATCCTCTACCCTAAAGAACGTCGGGTCCCTCCTGCTGATGCCAGCATCCGCAAGGGCGACGACATTAGGGGAGGGTGAAGAGAAGGTCAAGAGCAAAGCTAACGCCAGAGCTGCACGTGGAAGAAGTAGAGCTATGGTAGGAAGGTTTTGGGAATAGAAGTAGAATGTCTCGGCGAGGCCATCCCGAATGCTGCCAGTTTCGCCAAAGAAAGCTGTATAGCGTACATGATGAAGGAAGCAAAAGTGGGTGTATGATGTCAAAGATGCAAACGTGAAAGCCGGTGCGGACATGTAGATGGGGTAGATTGCAGGTCGTTCTGGATCGGATGCGCGGAGATGCGCAGAGGGGTGAGTTTTGAGGTCAGGAGAAGGATACGAAAGGTAACGCACTGGTTCGCCATCGACGAATAAAGGAGTAGACCAATTCATAGATAACGACTACGAGAATCCAAGTGAACCAGCATGCAATGTAAGCAGCTGCACCGAGTGCCCAATTTCTGCCGTGACCAGGGACACCGGGCGCCTCAGGGTCAGGAAATTTGGAAACCCTGCGGCAAGGTGTCAGCCCTGAATTGAAGAAGGCAGTGCGGAATATAAACTAGACTCACTGAATGAGCATGAAGGCAGCGTTGAAGTCGAAAAAAGTTTGAAGAGGGATATGTGCAAAGACCAGAATGGGATATAGATAGAAATAAATGCGGGTTGTAATGGAGGGGTTGCGCAATAAGTCGAAGTTGGTGCCTCTAGACCGAAACTTGGGTTGCTGAAGTCGCATAGTCGGAACGGCTCCTTCACCAGAGAATACTGTTGGTGATAATGCTGAAGCCATTGCTCTGGACCAGATCCGGTTCTGTCCTCCACGAGTTTGGTCCGTGGGGTCAGGCTCCTTCTCGTCACCTTGCTGCATGCTGACGACACGTACGGAACGTGGCGTAGGTTTGCGACCACCCATACCCATAAAGTAGGAGGGATCAGTTGGAGCAGGTGTGGGAGCAGGAGAGTCGGTCATGATGGAACCGTGGATTGTAGAAGCAGGAACGGGGGGAGGAGGGCGTTGAGGAAGCCATGACGGATATCCTTCCGAATCTTTGGACATATGATTTGGAGATGAGGGTGAGGGTTCGTCGGTGTCGCCTTGGACCTCGACGAACGATTCCGATTCAGCTGGCGAATCTATGTTGGGATTGGGCACCTCTGGGGTTGGCTGTCGTGAAAAGCGTGAAAAGCGGAACATAACTGGCGTCAGTGGGACGTTAAGACAGAAAACGTTAAAAGAACGAGGAAGAAACGCGTCAAGCAGTCTTTTTGTGGATTTTTTGGGGGATTTTGGACCTCCGTCGTCGCCGTCGACGTCGAGAACGATGAGGACAGCGAGAGGACGAGAAGATAAGAGATGGTTGAACGCGTTCGCCTCGTGTTGGGGGGGAAGTTGATCTGCCTCGTGTAGTTGCCTTTACAGGCGCAGTCAGAAGACAGGAAGGAAAGTCAACCTACCCAACAAATAATATTTCAACCTCCGGTAACCGAACAAGGGTCCTCCCTTTTCTGGAACCCTAACCCACACAAATACCTCCGTGAACGAAATACCGGATTTTGATGTCGCTTCCTTCCTCCGCCAAGATAAGTAGACAGCGTCAAACGCCGAAAACGAGTGTCCAAAATGAGTGGTTTTGAGGAGCAGAGCTGCGCTGCTCGCGAAGAACGAAAGGCTGGTGGTGGTATCGGTGCAAGATGTGAAGTTACGGCTCTTTTCGTTGCTACGTCGCCCATCACACAGTATTTCCATTCGGAAAAAGGGTCGCTTCAGTGACGTCGGTAGTCCTCTCCTACAGCCTGCACACCCCGGCGCTCCTCCTGCGAGCTCGTGGATACGTCGCACTCATCGTCCGCCAGACAGGAGAGATGCTTCTGAGCCTTCTATCACATCCTGCCTTGGTCATCCAGGCGCAGTATTTCGTAAAGCCCCAAAGCGCCGTGAAATATTCTATCAGGGTCCAGGAACGTTAACATGACAAGACAATTGATGTCAAGAGAATTCTTATCAATGAAAGTTCTGGAGATACCGTACGAGGTCCCTCAAGCTCCAAGACCGCTCCTTTTGCTTTCTCGCGGCGACAGGTATGTATATCGTCATCAACATAACGGCGGCGTCGGGGCCTCGAAGAGAACTTCTCGAGAACGCCATATAACCTAAGTAAATCCACCGCTGTCAGAAGGAAAGTCAGTGTACGCAACCTCTCCATTCTGAAAAAGACTTCTTAATGACTTGGCCCTATGAAATCACCAAAATTAATAACATTCATTTCTGTTTCGTAACTGGAAACACCGCCGTCAATGAAAAGAATCCAATACACGGCCGGGGTCAATAGACACTGGCTCTTGGTCCGTCGAGACGTCTCCGACGACTCTAATAACGCATGGTCAGCCCCCGACACTCAGAGTTTTCAAGAATATTTACCTCAAGACGAAAGTAGTCATAAATGGACATATTCATGCCACTGTATGTAGCTGGAAACGGACATGAGTAATGCTGAAGACTACGATAGGATACACTGTATCCATTCCAGTGGATCACCATACGGTCGGGCACCATGCAAAATTAGGATTTTACGACAAATGTGATAGAAGCCTCAGAGTCAATATGTAGCGAAGCTTGATGACTGCACAATACTGTGAAAAGTAAACCTTTCACAATTTCGGGTCACAGAAGCTGCGAAAGAAGGGAGAACGATATTCACGAGCGAGAACTTATCTGTATCAAAATATGTCAAGATATTAACGGTAGAAGTTGTCGAGACTCACCATCTTCATTCCATTGCTTTTGATCATATTAATAAGATGGACGTACGCAGTCAAATTACTACGTCCGTACCGATGAAGGCTGGGCAGGAAGAAGCAGAAAACTCGGAAGGAACACTGCACCACAGGCCACTGAGTGTGCCAAGGAAGACCGGGTTGGAACAGGTTTATAAGGAGCGGTTATGAGCCTTTGCTAAATGCAATGCGCACCTTGAACCATCTCTGACACCATAAATCGCATCGGTGACATCGTCGCCTCCGACCGACAATTCGGGGCTCTCGCTTATTTCTCGACTGAGTATTCCCAGACCTGTTTGAAAACCATCTTTTGAGAGTGTATCTATCGAGGAAAAGCATAACTTGTAGGCAAGGCCCGACAGGGAACGCGTCATCCACTCACTTTCTGGGTCTCCAATGGGAGGTGGTGTCTTCTTCTAAATAGAGACAATGGGATAAAATTCGACTCTTAGACTGGTAAAAACATCGGAGAAGGAAGAGAAAAGAGACATCGTGATCGCGCACAAGAGGGGTCGGAATTCGGTCGGAATTAGCCGATTATGTGCCCACAGTGCCTGCCGCTAGTTGGTCGGTATATTCGCACTTATTCGTATTTAGCCTGATCGCGGTGATTCGAGGCTGGAGCATTTAGGGGCTATGGCAGCTGCAAGACTGCTAAGACGGTACCTGTATCGACTAGCCGATTCGGATCTTCCGGGCCACAACGCCACTGGGAACCTCAGAACAGTTTTAGAACACTAGTCCGAGGCTTCAACTTGAAGCGGTATGGAGTAGCCAAGGAGGACTAGTACTACTGTGCAGCGGACAGCAATAAGATGAAATAAGAGGTCTTATTAGCTATTAAAGTACAACATCGTCAGTGAGTGGAGTACGAAGTATAAAAACGCATTAAGACTACGGTAGCAGTGGCTCTTCAGTGTCTCTGATAGTAGGCTACATAGGATCACCGGCAAATAAATATTTAGATACAATAGGATATCCATATTACGCTTCTGAGCTTTCCCCCACATTTCAATAATAGACAGTATCTTCCGGATCTGTGGAATGATTCTTAGGTTCTAAAGCATTGCCTTCTCGAATAAAATTGGCGCTTTCTGTCCTGTTGAGCTAGTCCTCTAGAGTGAGCGACATCCATTAGCAGCATAGATCCCGCACTCACATATATCTCCACACCGAGTGTCAGTATAAGAGTGCTCAGCCACAACGCCATTCCGTTGACTGCCCGTAGCGTAGACGCTGTCCCCAGATGACCTTCCTTATTAGAGGCATGCACTGCAACGCTGAACGGGTTGTTCGACAAATCCGATACGTTGTTCACACACTGGGGAAACATCTGCGATAATGCGCTCGAATCTTGAAGGACGTAGAGAACTTCATCACAGCGCCAAACCTTCCGGTCATTCGCACCATGTAGGCTAAAAGGATAGATTTGTTTACTCACTGAATAGTAAGCTCCAATCCTCGTGACGATGGCACCCGCGATAACTCCAATCACTCTTGCGAGAACAACAGCTGAGAAGTAAGTGACAGATCCTGTGGGCGAGAGATCATGATAACCATGATTTTCAGGTCCGATCGTTTCAGGAATCATGATTCGAGGAAGGATACTCACTCAGCATCCATCTTCTATGGGCACGCGTGTTCCGCTTTACATTGTAGAGTCCCATGAGCATGGCGAAGACAAGCATGATCGTAAGGAGGTAGTACGCTGCTTGCACATTGATTTCTCCCCCGAGAGAACGTCGAGCAACGATAGCGCCAGCAATATTCCCTGGAATGAGTAGGAGTACACATATGTATCCTTGATTGAATGCAATTGGATAGTCCAGTCAATGGTCCCAAGCCAATTCAAAAATGACATACACTTACCATTCAGGCGATGGATCCAGATAACATTCTGACAATATTTCAATCATTGGTCCAGCAAAGAAAATGATCGTGACTTACCCGTCGAATGGTAGGAAGGAATTGCAGTCCGACAAGAATACCACCAACTTGCCATCCGAGGAGTGAAAACATCAGCCTACATTTCTGAAGAGTATACAAAGACCGCTACGCACTTATTGTGGTGTAGATGTGCATGATATAGCTCACTCGATAAGGAGCTAAGTCGAACCAACGAAAATCGCCTAAGTGCAGTGCACCGGTACCGGTTTGACAAGCGTTTCAAACTAGCATACTTGCATAAATCGTACCTGGCGGTGTCTGCTCCCGTCTGATCCTTCCGTTCATGTTGAAAGCACGAGCCAGACAGAATCCCAATAAAGCACCTCCACATACGAAAACTGTTAGAGGTTGGGACGGATCAATTATAGAAAGAACGAGAGTGGATTTCACGACGCACATAGAAAAAGACTGTATCTTTCCTTGAACCCAACTATCCAGCTCAGAGACCAGTAGAATGACTTGAAAGGATTATCACCGCGTTCCTTCCTCGGTGATGAAGTAAGTCCTGAAGCTGACTGAACAGCTGGACTTCTGAGAGCGGAAATCTCAACATCCATCAAAGCCGGTATCTGAGATTCCCTCCTGAAGTATGAAGCACGTTGACTTCGAGGTCGAGATTCAGACTGTTGGATGTAGACCTGACTGAAACTCTCCAACTTGAAGGAGTCGGCGGAGCGCGGCGAAGGAAGGGGCGTCGACATATGTAGTGGCAAAGACGAAGAGGAACGCTAGCTTGGGAGTGTGTCCACACTCGATATATATGAGCGTCAGACGCGGAGCCACGGAGCTCCAAAATTCCGGTTTGATGAACATACATACCTGGCGCGCCCCTACTTATTCTTACTAAGTGCGTCAAAATCTCCGGCGATGTCTACCGGCACAAGACCGAACGCTCAACGAACGTCTCAATTGCGGCTTCTATTGGCATTGCGGAGCGGGAAGGAATCGACCTTACAGGCATCCAGTGAACCCTCAAGGAAATCAGATCATCTAAATCAAGATGGCCGGCATACTTAATCGGGACCAAACTTGAAAATTTGAAGAGCCACCAAGTGGCTAAAAAGACAATCTATGAAATAGCATTATATGTAACAGTTTATTATTGCGTAGCATTAAATATTAAATCAGCAGTTTTATGGTATCCGAAAGCAGTTGTAGGTATGCAAGGTATTAAAAGGTTAGTCGAAAGCAATTGTATACTAAGGTAAGGTATTAAAAGGATAGTACTAAGTACAAGCACTTGGGAACGCAGTATGAAGATACAATTCAGAATAGGCTACAGCAGAAAGCTGGACAATGAGGCTAGAAGACCGAGGTTCTGGTACTATGTCGCTATAATCAAAGGTTCCAGAATCGAATTAACAGTGGTAATCCTTTTCGTGGCAGCGTTGCGAGACGTTCAAAGGATGTCGGATGTCATTAATGGCTTCTTGAGGTCATGAACGTCACTATGGTCATAAAGCGCTTCCTCTTCGAAGAGTCTGCAAGGTCACAAAGATTAGATCCCAAGAATATCAAGAAAGAGGCACAACACTAACGCTTCTCACTCTCAACGTACTTGTTGACCTCATCGAAGAATGATAAGCTGCTGCTCCTTCTAAGGAAGATGTCCCTTTTATCGCCGAACTCTTCTTCCGAAGAATTTTTGGAAGACGAACGGAAGTTAAAGACCGAGCGAGTTGCGGAAGGAGGGGGTGGTAGATGCTCTTCATCAGATACCTTAGTGTACTTAGATCCTGACGAAGACAGGTGCAAGGGTGAGGGCTACGACAAAATAATGTCATCAGATGAATAGCCGAGTGTTTGGCTCAAACGTACCTTCGAGCGCAGACTCCGAGACGCAGGACGTAGAGAAGGCAAGGATGTGCGCGACCCTAAGTGCCGCTTCGTGGGCATCGGGAGCTGGAGGAGATGCTTGTCCTCGTCGTCATCATCCGAATCTCTGTCTTGATACTTGGAAGAGTGGGGGAGTCTGGGAGACAGAGGGGAATGGTGGGCAAATGTCGGAGAAAGGCAGTGAAGTGGTTCAACGAGGATGATAGGAGACTTCATTGCGAAGGGATCATCGTCGAGCAAGGTAGAAGTTAGCTTCGGAGAATGCACAATGAAGGCATCGAAGCTCGGGTCAAAGGGGCCTTCGCGACCATCGTAATACGACGGGCTCTGCAACTCTTCGCCAGCTTTGTGCAGCAGCTTCGGAGAGGTAAATACGGGAGACGTAGGGTTCGAGTCATTTGATCGGCCCAATGCGTGAGGGGCATTAGAGTGGCTGCGAGTGCGGTGAAAAGAATGCAGTAGATTAAGGGCAGAGGGCCTTTTGCTGAGCATATTTTGAGATTAAGGACTACAAGGTATTCTGTATGAGAGAATCAAGCTGTTAGACTGTCCAACTTTCAGTTCGAAAAGATACTTACAATACAAGAGGATACGAGTGTTAGAAGGTTTGTTGGACCTTGTATCTTTCCATCGAGTATTTACAGGAATTTGTGATTGGAAATTGGAGCATTGATCACCCAAGACACAGTATCCATGGGGATCAGCTTCTGTTGAACCGTTGAAAATCAGACTCGCCTTGAAACATTGCGTTGCAATGAAGTCGTCAAGACTCAAAAATCGAAGCACCGCAGTCATAGACAAGATAGTCTTCACTTCAAGTTGGATCTTTGTGTGTTATTCATACTCCATATCGACTCGTTCCCTTGCTGGACTGAGTCTATTTGGCCACATCCGAAGACAACCGAAATCGAAACAAGACAGACCAGGAAACGATGATGACGACGCGGATGAACACCGGACTCGGAACTACTCTGACTCTGCAAGATGCCTGTTGTGTTGGCAAGTTGCATGAGTGGTTTCCAAGAGATGGATGTTTCGAAGCAACTGTCGTAGTTTCAAATTTAAACTCCGTGCAAATCTTGCACCAAGATTCTCTTCGATCACCTTCTTTGCCAAACCCACGCTACACAACAGGGGAAGACATATAACTCGATCACACTGGCCAGATTACTTCAAAATCTCGCCAGAAATTCAGAACTCTTTTTCTCCAGAGTAAGGGTACTGTACCATTTTATTCAATTCGTCAGTAACGGGTAACTACTAACGGACCCCCCAAAAACGACGAAAATTTCACCTTGTAACGCGTAACAAAGGCTAGTGACGCATTTATCTACCGTTACACGCCAAAAACCTCGGGAAAAATTTTTCTGACCGCACCTAAAATAGGGTGCTTTGAGCTTGTTTTCGGCTAATCACCTACAGCTGTAAAGTGTCAAGACTTTTCCACAAGAAGTTGCAAAATATGCAACACATACTTGTCATGAGTGGAGTTGGGGTAAGCCTGGACATCTTATCTCGTCTCTTTTTGGCAGGATTAAGCTAGGGTTAGGGCTTATGATATCTTATCTCTGTATCATGTGACCACAGATATACCATATAAGGTAGGTAGAGGGAGGGGGGGTCTAGCGAGGTCACTAAAAATTTTTCTGAGTGGATGTAAAAAAATTTTTAGCCGCCTCCCCCTTGGCAAAACGTATCTTTTTCCTATGCATAGTCGATGAAGTATTCTATTTGTAGTGTGTCTGAGCTATACTTTGTAGCGTAGTCAGCTAATTCACCCTTGATCCTAGCTAAGATAAGCCTGAACTTGAACGAGGGCTTATCTAGGGAACAGCACGGGGATCCCGCGGGGAAAAAATTCTGACCCGTCCCCGTCCCCGTCAAAACCCGTCCCCGCCCTCGCGGGTCACGGGTTTACAACAGGGCAGACGGGTCTGAGGCAAACCCCGCGGGTTCACGGGTACCCCTACATACATTAAGTACTTATACCTCAAATATCATCATACCCCTCTGGCATCTCATCTCCTCTGCATCCAGATCAGTTCACAACGGCCTTCTCTTTTGTCTGGTTTCAAGTTTTCCAGAAATGGGTGAGGCCTGAGGCCTGAGGGCGCATTGTCACTTGATTATTACTTTACATACATAAATGAAGCATGAGGATTTTTTTTTGTGTATGTAATTATTGTAAGATCTACCTACGAATCTTGTACGAGTATGCCTAAATGTATGACTATACTTACAGCTGGTTGCTGTAAATAATTATGCCGAGTCGATCTTCTATAGTACCAGGCGGCGGGTTGGTTTACCCGTGTGACGGGCCGCGGGTTTGGCGCGGGATGAGAGAAGCAGCCCCGTCCCCGTCCCCGCCATACCCCGTCCCCGCGACCCGTCATTTCCCCGCCGACCCGTGCTATTCCCTAGGCTTATCACGGAGCAGCGCGGGTTGTACTTAAGTATCAGTACCCCAACTGCGACTAACTGCGAGCACCTGATAACGGTGGCAGAAGACAGGGATCTTTCCGGCAGCCAATCAGATTTCACTTCTCCTTCTCTCATTCCATCATGTCTATCACCAAAGTCGCTGCCATCCAAGCTGAGCCCGTCTGGTTCGATCTACAAGGGGGCGTAATCAAAGTCATCTCTCTCATCCAAGAAGCCGCTTCCAACGGCGCTCACCTAATTGGATTCCCTGAATCGTTCATCCCAGGATATCCCATGGCCATCTGGACTCAGGGATTTGACCCGACATTCCTGGTGCAATTTCAGAAGAACTGTCTCGATGTAAAGTCGGATGAGTACAATAGGATTAGGAAGGTCATCAAGGATATTGGGACAATCTGGTGAGTTTTGACAGTTCAGCTATAAAGTGAACACGCGGCTAACTCGTGCGTTTCCCTCTTTAGGGTCGTGTTAGGGTTCACCGAGCGTGATGGGCAAAGTATGTACTGCGCACAGAGCGTAATCAATCCTCAGGGTCAAGTGATCCTGCACCGAAGGAAGCTCAAAGCTACCGGACAGGAGCGTACCATTTGGGGAGATGCACCTGGTAAACCTGTTATCTTTCGAATTATATCGTATTCTTATTGATCAATTTCTCAAACTCAAAGCGGACTCACTGAAAACCGCCATTGCCTCTGCACCAGGAGGTCCCATCATCGGTTCTTTGAATTGCTGGTCAGTCCTTGAAATGTCATGTCATAAATGACGAATCAACAATCGTCTACTTTCCATTCACTTTAATTTTCATCAGGGAACACCTTCAGCCGCTTCTTAAGTACCACCACTTCACGCTCGGTACTCAAATCCACGTCGCAAGTTGGCCATTTTGTGGCTCGATTGCAGAGGGAGCCCCTCCGCAGTTTTCTTCAGATTTTCAAGATACGTTGTCGAGAGCAATTGCCATTGAGGGGCAGATGTTCGTCTTGCAGAGCACGCAATTGATCAAGAACGAGAACTTCGACAAGTGCAGGTAAATTGAAAGCTAGAATCGAATTTAGAATATTTCTCACTCCAGCACACGAACTCTAGAATCGAAGGGACGCCCTGGGCCCCAAAGGTAGGGAAATTCTCGACAAACAATCATGAGGATTGCTGATTCCTTCCGAAGCACGGTGGAGGTTTTGCCGCTATATATGGGCCCACTGGAATTCGACTCGCAGAAGCTGCCAGCCCATCAGAAGAAGCAATCATCTATGCAAATATCAATCTCGATGAGATTATGGCCGCGAAATTAGCGGGAGATACTGTTGGACATTAGTACGTGTGATACAAATCATCCTTTGGCCTCAACAACTGCTGATTCACTTGTATTGGAATTTTGCCGTAACATTCACGGAGTGTAGCTCTAGACCAGACCTACTTTCGTTGGTCGTTTGTCCGTCGTCGACACTTGATTCACCTGCAACGGTGAAGAAGGCTGGAGGGAA
Source organism: Tetrapyrgos nigripes (assembly GCA_013368315.1). Taxonomy (NCBI): domain Eukaryota; kingdom Fungi; phylum Basidiomycota; class Agaricomycetes; order Agaricales; family Campanellaceae; genus Tetrapyrgos; species Tetrapyrgos nigripes. The sequence continues at coordinate 392,975 of JAACJM010000017.1, forward strand.
AACGGCACCTGAATACGGGGATACTCTCCTAGCAAAGATTTCTCCCTTGGAAGACTGACAAGCCTGATATTCACGCTATGTGGTGTAGATAACAGACAATTACTTGCGTTCTTCGTAGCCTTTAGTATCGTGTTCAAACCCTCAATCAACATTGTGCTACCTATCACTGGTCAGAACGTACACAAGAAACAGCGATTTCTCGATTTGTAGACTCATTAGAGAAACTTAGATTGCCTGGGCCCTGTACCACAAAAAAAGCATCCCAGCCTCGCCGGCTAAAGCCATCACTGGTAACCCTCCTTGTCAATCCTCCCGGACAGAGTCTTTGGAATGTTTGAAGTAAAAATCATCAAAAAGGTCGTTGGTTCGTGACTAGTGACTGCTAGTATACACATTGCAAAGTAAAACAGTTACAGGTACTTAATATTACAGGTCCAACAGCAAGGCGTCAGGAGACCAATTTTTAAAGGAAGAACCTGCAATTCTTCTTTGAAAGACCCTCAAACTCATCGTCCCCATCATAGTCATCACCATCTTCGTCACCGTCTGAGTTTCTACTAGGAGCCTGAGTGTGGGTTTTGAAGATGGCCATGTTCTTCCCTCGGGACTTCCGAGCATGTCCAATCTGACGATGTGTGCGCGAAAGACGAGGACAAACTTGTCCTTGTTCGGCACATGCATCGTCCTCGCTGAGACCTGCGAGACCAGCTTCGTCCTTGACACGTACCTCCTGCTCATCCTCGACACCAGAGGAGCAATCGTGTAATAAGAACCCTTTCTGCTTCTCCGGTTCCGGTTCAGGTAGTTTCTCGCGAGCGTAGTAATAAGACGAGGAAGGTAAAGGAGCCGGCGCCGGGGGAGATCTGGAGGGGCACGAGACGGTATCGGTATCGGATTGTTCCACAGGGTCAGCGATGGTACATAAAGCGGGTTGGCAAGACAACGATCCGGAAGACGGACAGGGAGATATGAGCAATGGGGATTCACAAAAGTAATCGCAGACCCATGGTCTGGATTCGGAGGGTAGTTGGAGGAATCTGACCTCCAGGAGCAGCGTATGAACAATGTTGTACATGTCCCAATCCTTAGGCGCATTTGAGCCGAGATTGTCCCATCCACAGATGTCCAGAAGGTGACTCTCCATCTTTGTGAAATGCTTCGCCCATTGTTGTTCATCACTCAGCTCCAAAGAGAACTCTAAATCGGTAGCCTTGAACGACTCGAGGGCACAGAATACCGTGTGCTCTAAGAGCTCAAGAGGAAGTGCGGTCCAGGAGAGCCTAAAGTTGGAAGTAAGACATCAGTTTAGTTGCAACCTTCAAGAGGTGAAACGCACATCATCTCCAGAGAGTAACCCTCACCCTCCCACCACATCTGACCCAAATACAGCGCCACTAACCACCACTTAAACATCATCTCTGCAGTACAATTGCAGTCAGCCTCTGGTCCCCATTCCCTCGGCACCGCATGCATCTCTTTCACGTCTCTAAATTCCGGCCCATACGCAAGCTCACGAATCTTCTTGACATAATAAGTCGAAGCAAATACTACTGGCATAGGTGGGTCAAGTTTGTCGGCTCTGAGGGCATTGTTTATCTTGGCAGCGAGATGGACATAGGGTTCTGAAGAGGATACTGTCAGGCAAAACAGCGGAATGTTTATGAGATCATGAAAACCACGCAACAAGAATGGATATGCGGCTCACTGTAAAACCCTTCAAATGTATCTGTCATCCAAGCTGTTAACCAATGTGCCAACATCTCGTTTTCCCAGGCAGTGCGATACCCTTGATGTTCAGCAGGCGAAAGAAGGACGTTAGTGGCAGAGCTATCTTGTGACGTCGACGTCGACGGCGCTAAGCTGTTGGTCAAGGTACCGTTGGTGACATCCGATTCGGAAACTGAAGTTTGTTGCGGGGAGGTCTCGATGTCAGGGGAGTGGTGATGGACAGTGCGCATGTCTGAAGCCAGGGATGGAAAGAAGGTAGCTGAGATCCTCTGTCGGATGCTGATGGAGTCTTTGAGACGACCAATGAAAATCGTGAACGAGGAGAACTGGAAGACGATGGGGACAATGCCCAATCCGATTATGGTGAGAGGAACAAGGAGATTCCGACGAGCCGGTGTTTTGTTTGATAGCAGCACCAATGCCACTCTCAATGTTTTGTCCGCCATGCTGCATGGTTGCCGTTGAGAACTCGGTGCAATGGAGGATGCGACCCATGAAAGAAGACCGAAAAGTTGGTTCATTGTGAATATGGAACTACTTAAGTTGGGTGACGGCACAAAGGTCTGGCGTTGGAGTTGGGGTTGCCAGACAATGATAGATTGGCGGTCGTCGGGATGTATAAAGCAAATGGAGACAGATTTCGAAGACGGTGGGATGGGAATTGACTGGAGGCAATGGCGCCTAAACCGCTGCCTTTGTATCCAACGAGCACGGTCAAGGCGCAACATTTGTTGACCTTATCCGTAATTCATCTTGGACCAGTGACATGAGACAGCCATTTCGATTCAATTGGGACTGCATTGCAACTGTACGCTTGGACTGCATGGTAGAATGTGGCAGGTCAAAGCGTAGTGGAAATGCACATCAAAGACAATAAAAATCCAAGCACACCGGGGTCAGAAACAATACGCCCGTTACACCTATGATCTATTATGTGATGGAATATGTTAAGCGTAAATCGTTATAGGTAAGAAGAAAGCAAAGGTTTGGGCGTTCAGAAAAGTTGTTAACGTAGAGACGACGAACCGGGTCCAGGAAAAACCTCACAGCTTTGCAACTTCCTGACGACGAGACCTAAGCGCTAAGCATTTGCAAGGGGTCTATATGCATCCAAATAGATCGCGTTTATCCTAGGACTGAAGTAGCAAAGATAGCTCTTTGTTTCAACTTTGTTTGCGTAGAGAAGTGGTAAGCGAGAAAGACCAAATTTATCCGACTCACTCGGACTTTGTGATCGGCTCCTGAACTCAAGCACTCAAGTTCTGTGCGATTACTGTCTACATATGTACACGACAACGAGAGCTGGTAAGGTAGAATTAGATCTTCAAACACCCACTCAGACCATGCATCCGTTTGATGGATACGAACAACAGTGCCTTGTCTTGTTCTTGTATCTCAATACAGTACGCAGAGGCCCCTCTAGAGAGCACTCCGCTTCCTAATAAGCACTTGGCTGACAAGTACTGTATTTGAGGGCAAAGTCTTTGCAATCTGCATTGTGAAAAACTACTGTACATTTTTCTTGCATCTACCCAGAGAACGGAAACCCAGCAGGACTCCTATATCCATTCGCTCCTACCGCTCTGACCCCCATCTGCGCATTATCATGAGACAGCTGGATCGTCGCACTCCCAACTTTCCCTACAGGTACTACATTCGTCCACTGAGGCAAATCAGACGCCCTCCAGACAATCTCATACGAAGCAGCGTTGGGATCGACAGTCCACGTCAAAGTAGAGTTGTTGGTTTGGACATTGGTGTTGGAACGAACGTTTTTAGGAGTTCCGGGTGCCTGAGCGAGAGACCAGAGAGCTGCACCGTTGACCTTTGCGACTCGGGCGTTGAATTCGAAGTCACAGAATTCGGATAGGTCACCGAATTGGACTCCGTTGACGACTCGGACGTCTTGGTGTTGGTGGGCAAAGTTTTCGTGGGGTTCGGTGAAACGGACAGCGGGGAAGCCAGCGGAGAGGAAGGATTGGTGGTCTCCCCCACGGCCGAAACGGTCGGGGCGCCAGACGGGTTGGACTAAAAAACAGAAAGTTAGAACACAATTTTGAGAAAGGGAAGGGACAAAACTCGCCAGTCATATTCGTCACACCATTATTCGCCACCTCTGCGACAAACCTTCCCAGCTGCCTAATGGGCGAATCGTTCTCCGCTCCTATACCCACTCTATCAGCTACCTGCGACGTGCCCAACTCCGTCGGAGGAATCCCCTGCACAAACATCCTGATATTGAATGGATCCGTCGTGCCGTCATCTGCAGTCGAACTACCAACGATATCGTTGTCTAACATTCCCTGGACATCAATTCCTGCGGTTTTGAGTTGTTGGGCCATGAAATTGGACCCGATGAGACCTTGTTCTTCACCTAAGATATGTATGTGTTAGAAAAGGGATGAGTGGGTTTAGGATTTTTGGTTCTGACCAGCTACACATGCAAAGATTATGGTGGCCTTCGGGGGTGTGGTTAAGGATGCTTGAGCCATGACTCGGGCTAATTCGAGAGAGACGGCAACACCGGACCCATCATCGTCTGCGCCAGGAGCGTCATTGACTCCGTCAGAATCGTCACTGTTACGGGAATCGTAGTGTCCTGAGACAACGTAGACACGGTTAGAGTTTTCTGTTCCTTTGAGTGTAGCGAAGACGTTGGAGATCTTCGTAGCTACAGGGAAGGAACCACCGGCGGGCTGAGTAAATGATTGAACGGTAACGTTCATACGACCACCAGATGTAGAGGCGATTTGGTTGAATTGGGATTGGAGGTAGGTTAGGGCTGCGCCGATTCCGCGGGTTCTGGAGGTTTGGTTGGAGAGAGTGGAACGGGTACCAAAGGAGACGAGAGTGTTGATGATGGTTTCGATGTTGGAGGAGGAGATATTGGAGAGCATGCTGGTGAGTTGGGCATTGGGAGCTTGGGGGACGAGGGCTTGGCCTGGACCAGGAGGCCAGGTGTCAGGGGAAAGGAAGTCTTGGATGAGGGGGTTCTGGGAGGAGGCCAGTGAAAGGTAGGAAAGTAGAATGACGGCACGGGTTGAGAGACGCATTTTGGCTTGTCCGATGTCTTGCAGGAGCACAAGACTTTTATACGTCCCAGGTCAGACCAGCTGCCACTGGATGCCATAAATCCCAACGTTTGCAAGATGGTCACGAGTCGGGATAAGGGGCTAACCGTAAGGTAGCAATGACAAAAATACTGAAATGATTGCAGTCCGCATACATGTCAGAAAAGTGATGTGTATACTTGGAATGTACTCACTAGCGTTGAATGGCCGGCAGTCTTATAGAGCGGGAGTCCATTTTGGAAGGCAACATTGGTGCCGCAGCCAAATCTGCGTACAATGAAGAACGTTTTGGGTACTATTTTCCACTCTCAACCTAGGGAAGCAGGAGGTAGAGTAAAAATCCAAGAAAAGACCAGAAGATACGAAGATAGATATCTTCACACTCACGATGTCAATGATTGAATGATCAAACGGAACCTCAGTCCGAAAAATTCTTCTCCAGGAACGGGAAGCACTGGAAGCATTCCGAGCAATGCATGTACCGACAGAAGCTGTCCACCTGATCTTGTCAGGCGTTTTCGGGGATGACAGACAAATTACTTACAGCGACATAAAGATGGACCGAATTGTCTTGAGCTTCTACAAGCTTCTACAAGCTTCTACTCGGGAACGGGACTCGTTTGCGTGATTTGTTGATTATCCAGTCGAGACTCCTTGTGTTCTGCTAGATACGCCAACAAAGGACCTGATATCGATTTCCAGCCTGACAGTGACGGGGTGCGTTAGAGCATTGTTGATTGAATAATCCGGTACATGATGTCAATGCTCACCTTTCTCCGTCAACTCTTTGGCTTGGTGAACGAGTTTATGCTGGGAGAACACTAAATCGGGGATGTGCTGGAGTTCACCAGCCCAGCCGATGTCAGAGAGTTTTTTGACGATTCTAGAGTGGAACGGGAAGGCAAAGCATCAGTAAACTGGTCAAATTCGGGCATCGAAAGTATTCTGAGAGACAGAAGGACACTCACTGTTCCTTTCGCCTACGCCTGACCTCCTCGAATTCTGCTTTGCGTTCTTCGTGCCTTGATTTGGACCATGAGGAGCATTGCTCGACATGCTGCGAGGGAAGATGTAACATTATACGTTTAGCCCATGCCTAAGATTGGGGTAGAGGAGACAGATACACTCACCTCCATTAATCCCTTGTACTGTTCTCTCTTTTCCTTAACCCAAGCATCTAATTTCTCCTGGTCTTTTTCGATAGCTTTGAATTCTCGCCTGAATCGTTTGACGACGGGAGGGTAGTAGACTCTGTCTTCGCCGCCCCCTGGGAATAGATGAGGTGTTAGAACTAGGGCGGCATATGAGGGGAAGAGAAGAATCACAACGCACATGGACCTTGCCAAGGGGTTACAGACATGTAAGGAACATAATCTTTGACGAGTTCGAAAACGGAGAATGTGCGCGCATAGGTGGTTCGCCAGACGCCCACGAGGTCAGAGACGGATACAAGGCTGTGTAGACGGAAAAATCTTAGCACGGGAGTTTTTAGGGAGCGGTATGGCTGCTACTCACGAAGTAGTAATACAGTTCCGGCAGCAACGTGTTCGGAATTGCCACAAAATGTTCTCGCAACGAGGTTGCATGCAGATCTGAGGACAGCAGTGTCAGGAATATGTACGGTAAGTGAGAGCGATACGCACATGGCAGTAAGAGTCAAAAGCAAGATTGGCGTATTGAGGCTCATCCATGTCAAATGGTAGAGGAGGTATACCAACGATATTGCGTCTTGCGTTACGCCAGACAGAGGAAGAGGAGCGACTCATGAGTAAATCTCGAAGGTCATGGCTTGTTCTTGCTAGATGAAGGATGTCCAAGGGTTCGAGGTAGCTGAAAGTCTGTCGTGCCCTCTGATTAGTATGAGAATGAGACAATTCCGGGCTAAATACTCACTTCAAACAAAATATCCAAAGGCATCTCCTTCACCTTTTGCAGAATTCCGCGTCTTCCTCGAATTCTCTGCGATGCCGACTTGTCCTTCGTTCCCTTTGCTCCTTGATCCTCATTACTCTGTTTAGAACGTTTCTTGGGCCGTCTAAAGATTTCATCGTCTGAGCTGACCGAGTCACTCTCGTAAAGTTTGGGTTCGCCGTCCAAATTCTCTTCGTAACCGAGTTGCTGTATGATGACTTCGTAGGGGTCAACGCCAGTGGTTCTTCTTTTTTCTTCTAGCCTTGTAGAGCGTCTAGACATTGTAGGATGTCAGAGTAAGTCAATCGTCGCTGTCGTCGTCGCAGAAGAAGCTGTTTGGTTCTGTGTACACGACGTCGGCCAGCACCCAACTCAACTTGAACCTTGTTTGAACCATCACTGGAATTAGCTATAGCTCTAGACATCGACTTCTCTCGACCATATGCTTCCCGGGGCTGTTCCTGTCAATGAGGTAACAATGAGGCCTAGGCTCGGACTGTTTATGCCCATTGCCTTTACGTCTGACACGTTCCTCTGGTTCTCAAAATTAAGACGGTGTCTTTCCACCGTACGCTCAACTGTGTTCTTATCTCATTTCAAGTTGCTGATCCTAATCCTGTCACTGAAGTGTGGTTTCGCCGAAACGTCTAGATTCTTGTCCACAATGTCCATCCAGGGACCAGACTGTTTAACTGCTACAAATCATACGTTGGATGAAAAGCAGCGAATTCCAAGATGTTGAAGTCAGTCTCCCTTTCCAAGTTGAGGCTGATCGTGGAGTAATTCAAAGTCTTACATTCCTCACTGGCGAAGTGGTTTTCCACCACGTCGTTCTCATTTCCTACCGTGTTTCCGCTGATTCCAGCAATTGGCAGTTGTCGGCATTTCTCACCGCTATTCCTGGTGAGCTTCCGGAGCTTCAAGATACTAATCTCGTTAATCTCATCCTGTCTAGACCAAGCACTGGAGATTACTTGCTACTACATAGGATATCATCTCAGACCTGGGCTCGCCTATAAAAAACCCTCTCCACTGTCGAATTTTTCTCTATCCCCTTGACTCCTCATTTCATCTTCCGGTGTGCGTATCCTTGCTGCCTTTCTTTGATGCAGCTCTGAACGGTGATCAGACAGCTTCTAGTCATTATGCACTTCTCCACTATCCTCACCGCCATTATCTCCGCCTCCTCCATGGCTCTCGAAATCCGCCAAGAAGCTGCGCGTTTCGGCATTGCCATGGTCCATCCTAGAAACTTCACAGGTGGCTCGGTAAGTACTCGGTGTTATGCAATCTGCGTCCAGTGAATGATTTTTCTCTGATGACCTTTCTCTCCTGTTCCCGTTATTATCCTCTTCGACTTCTCATCTTGCTTGACATGTCTTTGTTCTTTGAAATCAACCATAGGATGTGGTGATCAGCTATAACGCCAGCACCGCACGACATCATCCTAAATTCGTTGACTTTTACGTCCAAGGAGCGTTTGCTGGTACTAGCAACCTATCTCCTTGGTTCCTGATTCAGAGGAACGATTTTGCTCCTGATCAGCAATTCTTGGAACTTAACATGACAGTGAGTGTTTGTTGCTACAGGGTTTCTTCTTGGTTCATCTCTCCGCTTTCAATACAGATGCCCGCAGCACTTAACAATGTGGGAGTTTCTGGTTGGGGATTGACTGCTTGGGTGACATTTGATGCCGATGGGTTGACTCAGATTGGAGGTATTCAGGCCGGAAACGCGTAGGGTAGACTGGGATTGAAGACTTGTATATTGGATGAAACATGGACCACTACTTTGCTTCCGATTTTTCATTAGTGCTTTGTAGGCATGAGTGGCAGTAAGTGGCAGTATTCGGGCATTTCGGAGTGCTGAGGGTGTGGGAGGAACTCGTGGAAAAGACGCTTTCCTTTAAACCATCACCATCAACGTCGCGCACTGTTGAACCTACGTATCAGCTTCACAACCCAATTCGTTAACATGACTGAACTTGTGGTTCAGAGAATTACAAAAATGACTGGTCAGTCGTGTCTTTATCGTAGTTCGTTGGCTTTTGACGGGTGCGTTTGGTGCAGATGCCGAGGTGGACTATCTGGCTGCATTGATGAAGGAAGAATATACAGGCCGTGAGCCCTGCAGGCAAATGCTTTATGCACTTGGATGGGATTTATGATTTCAATCGCAGAATTCGCAGTATTGATCTTGGTAGGGGGAGATTGGTCTCTTGCAGAAGAGTTCTGGACAGCTCTGACAAGAGCTGTCCTCCTCGAAGGGCATCTTTACGCGATCAAGAATGAAGAAGGCAAGATCGTATCTGCCGGCCACTGGTTCCCTCCTGGACAAGGTCTGTTCAAGACGTGAGCACAGTTCCGCCTTCAGAGTGTTGTCGTAAATGTACTAGTTGCATCCTTCCATCGACTATAGGGACGTTCAACGCGCCTTAGGGTTTAACGCCTTCTTCAAGAAATTATCGCCAGAATTCCAGGAGTGGTATACGAAGACTGTAAGTTCAGATGAATACCCGTTGGTGATTGCCAGCCTTAACCTTCTCTTCAAAGTACCCAGAAACAGTCGCACGCGAAGCACCGAGATTTTGGAGAAAAGAGGTAATAACCAAAACCTGCTGAACAAATTTGTTGAAAGCTCACATTCGAACAGGAGCTAAATAATCGATGGTGGTGTAATAGTCTCGTTACAGACCATCGCTACCAGAACAGAGGTTATGCCACAGCTATCTTGAAAACGGTCTTCCGAAAGGTGGGGTCGTCCTTTGCTCTGAGGTTAGTGCCGCACTACTAACATTGCGACATGAAAGGCCGTGGAAGGTGGAAATATCATAGGTCTTGGGACTGATACTGAATTAAATGTAAGTCACTATGTAGTTAATTATTCGCCTGATGATTTTTGCCATCTAAATCTCCTATTCAGGTGAAGAAATACGAGGCAATGGGGTTGAGATGCAGAGGGTATTATATATTGCCAACGCCGACTTCAAAGGATTTGACTTCCTACGTCTTGTCCCGAGAGCCATGAAAGAGAATTCATATAGTGTTCCGAGTACTAAGTTTACTTGCTGACTGTGATTTGTCTTAAGCATCTTTAGTTCCACTGCTTCGCTGCTGGCACCCAAGAATGACACTCAGTCGAGAAAATTATGCAGTACCCATATCACCTGGATTTCAAGATCAAGCGGCTGAAAGAATGAAAGCCGCTATCATCCCCGACCGCGCGCTCTCTAGTTTCGAGCCACTCTCTACCCAACTGCTCGAATTAACTCCACAGCGCGATTCCGACCCATGATGATACACCCCGGGCGACAAGCAGAGGGTATGAGGTCGAAAACCTGCGTCGCTGGGTTTGAGTATCGCTTGTCAAGTCCGCTGCTCTAGCGTATTCCTTGACAAGTGTTCGTTCAGAGAAGCCGAGGAGTAAAACGTTGGAGATGGTAGTAAAAGGAGCTAGCTAGCCGACAACGTTCTCGCAACTACTTGCTCTCCAACATGGCATGATCCTCTTCCCGCTGCGAAGTAGGCCACTATCAAGCCACTATGTACATCCGACTCACGCGACTGCGACCACAGCTGTGCCATAGAGAAACAAGGCCTATGTCCAGTTCTCAGACTGGTTTGTTTTGTATGCGCTGTCTGTACAGCGTGCTTTGGGTGTGCTGGACAAAACAAGACATAGAGACCGGCAACGTGGAAGACTTGAAACGACAATTGGCTTGGGAGACGGCGGAACAGATTTTGGCAGTGCTGGTTGGCGTTATGGTACCCCTGCACTTTCAAAGAGGAAGCAGCTACTGCAGGCGGGGATACGGCTGTAGGCCCAAGGATGAGCTCGTCGGTATTATGGGAGGTTGGCTTTGAAGATTACACTCGATTATTATGTACTTATTCCTTTTTTACAACAATCCTGAGTGACGAGCTCAGACTTGAAGCTTGAAGCTTGAACCTCCGAATGAGTCGCGAGACTAGAGTAGACCTTCGGATCACGACGAGTGGTGACTCACACACTGTCAGTGTCACTCACCACCAACGATCATAATGAATACACAATACACCCTTGACATCTCAAACTGCTTTGCAAGAGATTGCCCACTACATGTCCTCAAGCGACTCGCAACAATCCGCACGAAGTTACCCTCGCGCTTCCAAATCCAAAGCGCCTACACTTGGCCCAGGCGATTCTATAGGTGCTGGAGACACATTCCTCGTCCCAAAAATACTGGGAGAGGAGCTTTCTAAAGTGGTTTTTGCTAATGTGAGAGACGAGGTCAAATGGGATGTGATGCACCATCGAGGAGGGGAAGTGCCTAGACTGGTAGCGGTTGAAGGAGAGGTTGCTGCGGATGGCAGGTAAGTAGCTATTGACTTTCGTCTTTCCGCCCGTTGATCATAGTTCTAGCATACCTATTTATCGCCATCCTTCAGATGAATCACCTCCGTTGAGTCCCTTTTCACCGACTGTTTCCCTCATACGCGATCACGTCCATGCAGCTCTGGCCAAAATCGGAATAAATCACCACGTCAACCACGTCCTCATCCAGTACTACCGTTCTGGCAAAGACTACATCTCCGAACACTCTGACAAAACTATTGATGTAGTCCAGGGAACGAGCATCATAAATGTCAGCTTGGGTGCAGAGAGGGTCATGGTCTTGAGAACGAAGAGAGATGCTGCCTCGACTACCCCTCTGGAAGCTGCTGGAACAGCTGCATCTCGTTCAGCGCAACGTATTCCTTTACCTCACGCGTCCATGTTTGTCATGGGTCTTGAGACGAACAAGCAATGGCTTCATGGGATTCCGCATGATAACCGTCCGTTTCAGACGAAATCGCCGGCTGAACAAGCAGAGGGAGGCGAGAGGATTTCCTTGACGCTTAGATGTATCGGGACTTTTCTGAGTGGTAACCCCAATCAAACGTCGACTTCAGTGAGTCTTCTGTCTTGCTTAATTTCATGGTAAGCTTACGTTGTGCCTCAGACCGAACCCATTAAGATATACGGCCAAGGAGCTACTTGCAAGACACCCGATACTGCCCAAGTCATACCCAGTGGAACTCGAGCGGTCGAGGAGAATGAGAAGCTAATCGAGGCCTTTGGACGAGAGAATAAGGAAAGTGATTTTGTATGGGAGGAGGTGTACGGGAAAGGTTCCGATGTAGTCACTTTCCGCTTTGTATAATGGATTTGTGTGTATTTTCTGTCGCGTCTGTCTGTGGTCACTTTCCGCATTGTATACTGAATTTGTGTTTATTTTCTGTCGCGTCTGTCTGAGCAACGACTTTGTAGAGGCTCACCAAACGGAGACACGTTCGGTTCGGAGTTTGAGTGAGTGTAATTTGCGCGCACTGCTCTGCTACCGCCGTTCAGAACGTCTGCAACCAGTAGAAACCGTGATTGAGCTTAAGACGTGCCTTATACACCACCACTGACCACACAATACCGCCCTGGCCTACCCTAGCAAAGCAAAATAGCCAAATCAAGTAATGCCCTGCACACTTTCCTATTATGGATAGACCGACCACGACAACGTCACCAAACGACGTCATCTTCCCTTATTTGGTAGGAACGTGCTTGATCTGCGCCCCCTGAAATGTCGGCCATTCCCGTCTGGAGGGTATATAAGGCCTGGGGTTTTTACTCAACACCCCAAGCTCAGCTTTCCCCCATTTCTACTCTCTTACAGCGTTCTCGCTCTTTACAATCTCTACTCCACACACTCTTTTATCACCTACAATGTCTTCCTTCAAATTGCTCGTCTCTCTTCTCCTCGTTGGCGGTTCCCTTGCTGCCCCAGTCGTTCGCGACAATCAGCTCGCTGCTAGGAACGAGGTTAGCATATCGTCCGCATCCTCCTCAATATCCTTACTGACTTGCATTTAGACCTCGACTTACTGTGTCATCGAGCAAACCGACTTTTCCCTACTCGCTTTCCAACTGAACTCGAACTTGGAACAGAGGCAGGCTTACTGCCCATCGACTCTGAGCTTGCAGCAGTTCACTCGTCTGCTCGCCTTATGTTGCGATGGTAATTCACCTGCCCTGTTTCGTTTTACATATGCTGACCCGTGATTTAGAACTTGAAAACGACTCTTGCAGCATGGAGGCTTCCACCAGCACTTGCGACACGATGACCACCAGCTGCAGCACTGCGTTGTCCACCAGCACCTGCGACACGATGACCTCGAGTGGCAGCACCGCGGGCTCCACCAGCACCTGCGACACTATGACCTCGAGCGGCAGCACCTCCATGTCCACCAGCACTTGTGACACTATGACTTCCAGTGGCAGCACCTCCTCTTCCTCTAGCTCGTGCATTCTCTCGTGCGTTAGCACTATCCTGCCGAGCACTATCCTGCCGAGCACTGTCCTGTCGAGCACTATCCTGCCGAGCACTATCCTGCCGACCTGCTCCGGGAGCACCGCGGGTACCACCAGCACTTCTAGCTCGTCCATTCTCTCGTGCATTAGCACTATCCTGCCGAGCACTATCCTGCCGAGCACTATCCTGCCGACCTGCTCTGGGAGCACCGCGTCTTCCAGCAGCACTTCTGACACGATGACCTCGAGTGGCAGCACTGAATCTTGCACCAGCACTTGCGATTCATCGTGCTCGACGTGCCTCCTCCCAACCTGTATCATCAGTGTGCCTGTACTCTGTTAGATAGCTTGTAGTACCGTCGTTTCTCTGTTTTCTTATTTTGGGTTCACTTGGGGTCGATTGGTTGTATACACTCTATTCTTATTCTTGAAATTAATAAAAGAACCTCCACTACCTTTAATGTCGCTTGATCAGCAAGAAATCAACAGGCGTCTTCAAGTTCTTCTGCCGCTATATCCGTCGAACATTTGGTATCCTCTCATCTTCCAACATTTGGTTGCCTTACAATGTCAACAACCCCCAAGTTGATTGCAATGTGCTCGCAGTAGTTAAACTATGGAGGAGCAGCGTTTAATCTGCTTTTGCGTGAGTGCGCCGCTAGATTCGTCGAGAGAAACTTAAAAGATCAATGTCGAGTTAGTCCATAAAGAGATAGTTTCAAAGATCTCGTACGCAAATTTTTACCAAGAGAAACGGACCAGAAGTGGTACGTACCGTTAGACATGCATTGCACGAATTTGCAGCCTCTAGCTTGTCGCGAAAGTGGCTGTGTGCTCGCAGAATTGGACTTGGTACCTTATCTCGAGTTCTGGTTCGTTTTACTTCGCGATTTTTGGGATTCAACCTTAGATACATTCAGGAATACTATATGTCAAATAAATTCTGCAGAGTTATAACGAGTAGTGACGAAAATACTGGGAAAAGGTTCATGTGAATATTTAGTGATTACCTAATAACTTTCTGTGGGCGCGCTTCCTTATAGATTACTTCCAGACTACATACACATAGTGGGTATCATCAGTCTGGTTTCACGAGACTAAACTGGAGCTGGGAAGAGACAGAAAGAAGGACGGGATGGAAGAGGAGTTTGCAATTTGCTGATTGATGTTGGATTGATGCTCGACAATCAGTGGATCGACGCATTGAATTGGCTTCCGAACTTGTAGGGTGCGGAAAGTCCGGTTCAGTCCGGTTCAGAGACAAATTTTTTGAACGCCGGACTGAACTTTGCGTCCAGTTTGAAAAATTTTCGAACTTTGGACCGGACTTTGGTCCAGTTTTCAAGCAAAGTTCGGACGCCTCGGAACCCCTCTCTCACCCGATATGACCGAAAATGCTTGTAAACAGTAGCTATGATAGATACATGAAATAATAGATACTTACTGTAAAGTAGTGGCAATATTATCAACTACTCTACCTGGATGAGACTAGATTCCTCTCACAGATTCACTGTCCTTGTCCTCTCCAAAGTAATATTCTTCCAAAAGTTTTTGAAGGTCTTTTACATGCTCACAAGCTTGCTGATGAGAAGAAATATGTCCATTGCGGTAGGCTGCAAACATTTCGAGTTTCAATCCATTGCGGCACTTGCGAGAAATTATTGAGTTAGAGGCTGACCTGAAACTTTGCTTGTAACTCAGTGAACGATACTAGTGCTGGCTAGCGGCGTTGCCTGGATTGAAAAGCTGACGAAAAACCCACAGATTATAGGCACAAAATGATATATTTGGCCTCGTAAAGGAACAGAAATCCTACATGCCAGCGCCGTACAATACCAGCCTACCCAGAAACTTGGTGCAAAACAGACAGGTGCATTGGACATTGAGGAAGAGCACACATGGCAGTTGAAGACAGAAACACATGTGGCGTGCCTTAAGAAATCTTGCTTACCAAATGTGGACTGCTCAGCTTCAAACTTTACCGGTCCGAACACGTTCGAACGCGTTCGGACGCGTCCACAAATTCCGATGGCTTATTGGACCATGAACCGAACCTGTGGTCCAGTTCTCAGGATTTCTGAACTTTGAGTTGGACTTCAGGTTCAGTTCAGTTCAGTCCGGACCAAGGTCCAGGACCGAACTTTCCGTGCCCTATTCTGAAGAGGGCGGGATGTGCCGGTAGTTGGTAATGCATGTGGTCTGTTCAAAACGCGAAGTGAAACGGCTGCATGGTGAGACGCATTGACGTAACATGGCACGTCTTTTTTCCTCAACCTCTACTTCCACTCCTCCACCGTCCCGCACCTCCAGAATGGCTTTTCATCCCGAAAACGCTGGTGTGTACAGAGCTTTGTTGTAAGCTATGGTATCAGTGATCATTGTCTCAGTATTTCGCCAGTAAGTGTACAGAAGAACAATGGTTACTGAAATTCAACTCCAGGCCTGTAAGTACTTTTCATGCTAGCTAGGCTTACTAGCCACTGGCAGGACTGCTACACGTATCATCAGCTGGATCTCTCACTCTCGTTTGAGCCAAACCCAAAGAAATCTCTACTATTATTAGTAGCTGAGCTGACACCGTGAGTCGTATGTCTGATCGTACTATTTTCTACCTCAATTCTCTCAGCCTATATAGTTCAATGTTCCGCGATCCGTGGTTCTTCCGAGTAAGTCTGAACGAATCAAGGTAATGTATCAGGTGAACGAGGCTGTAAACATCAATCAAAGTGAGATGGTGATGGAGGAGATAGAAAGACAGGATAGTTGGTATATAGATACATATCAAGCCCGTTCAGGGCCGTTGCTCAGTCACAAGATCCATGTAAACGCTTGCGTATATATGCTCTGCGCAAAAAGTCACAACTCGGAGCATTGCCCACAACCTGCATTGCACAAGCAGATCATGTCCGAACCTGATGGCTTCCCTTCAACTTCCATTCCACTTGGAATAGACATTTCTAACACTTTCAATGGGTTCTTTGCTGCCATCATTCTTTCTTGCATGTATGTAGGTCAGGAATCGGTGTTCTTATTGCAATTTTTTGATAATCTATTGACTGGCACAGATGCCTTGGAATAATTCTTGCCCAGACTTGGACATATATCTTCAATAACCAAGATGTATGGATGTTGAGAACATTGGTAGGCCTCAGTATGTTTGTGTCATAACTGAAGACAGTATTGATTGTGTGATATAGGTGCTACTTGTATTGTGAGCAGTCTTTTCATCCTGTTCGCTAATGCTCCATTGATCTAAGTCATTTTTTGTGAAGTTTATCAGAGCTGGCAAAAACCTGCACAGATGTGCAGGTTTTACAGAACTATCTTGTAGCCTAAATGTTTTCATTACAAGTATTTTTGACAGCTGACTATCTGTCTTTGAATAGGTAGCAAACTTTGGAAATTTGTCTCTGCTCAACCAATTCTCTGCGTGAGAAATTGATTCAGCTTTCAAGGCTGTAAATTTTACTGACAATGCTTTGTAGTGGTGATGTAGTCAGTCAGGCACTCTTATCTATCAGCATATTTTGTGTCCACTGCTTTTTTATGACTCGGATATGGCTAAGTAAGTAATATCTGTAATAGCACTAATAGCTTACTGATTTGTAAATTGCAAACAGTTGGAAAGTTCCGTTGGATTTTGCTGCCAATTGTAAGTCTAGCCTTTAGGTTCTGTGACATGTGGTCATCATATCTTAATGGTGAATGTCAGGGACTCTTGGCTACTGCTGCTTTAGGTGTGTTATAAATGTTGCATATAATTAACATGTTTGACTAACAATTGTTTTGTGATTAGTTGCTGGATTTTTTCTTGTGGCTCACCTCTTGCACCACTCATTTGATGTAGCTAATGACCCTATCTTCAAGGTGAGTGAACCCAAATCATAATAATGTCACTGTCTGAACATGTCTGTTGACTTGACTGGTTTTAGTTGCAATTTGGAATTGAAACTTGTTGTGCAGCAGCTGCAGATGTTCTAATAACATTCCATCTTTGCTATCACTTTTTCCAATTCAGGACTGGAATTAAAAGGTAAGTATTCATGAAATTACTGAAACTTGAACTAAAACTTGACAACTATCCAGAACAGATAAGCTCATTCAGAAACTCATTCAGGCTTTGGTTACTCGGGGTGTTGGTGTCACCATGGGTCAAATTTGTGTGATTGCAACCTGCTATGCTGGAGCCGGACAGTTATACTGGCAAGTTCAAATTTCACAGCTTCCTGAACAACTGAGATGATTAAGTGTATAACCATGATCCATCAGGATGACCTTCTATTTTAATTTGAGCAAACTCTATGCAATCACTATGTGTAAGCCTGCAGGTTTCCTGATATGCTTTCCAGATAACCTACTAACTCCATTTCTAGTTGTGATTCTCAATTCTCGAGAAAAGTTTCGTGGAATGGCAGGAGATGTTGTTACAGACAGTGACTTCAGTTATGTGATGAACAGCAGACTGCAAACACATCGATCTGAAAATACAATCAGCTTCAATCATCCAGAGTCTAGAAACATTCCTGAGGTTTGCTTTTTGGATAATGTTTTCATAGTACTTATTACTGACTATGATCCAATCTGTAGAATGAAGATGAGAGAAATGAGCAGCAGAAAGTCCAAGTCCTTGTCATTACACCCGAGGTCCAAGCCCACTGAATATTGACTCGGAGGTCTTATTATGGAGGCTCATATTTATTGAACATGTATATAAATTATTTTGGAAGTCCACCCAGTTTTCCCAAGTTATTATATTCCCTCCTTTCAAAGCGAAGGATAAATCCGATTGTGAAGAATTGGTAACTTGCACAAGAGTTCCGGGACCCGCAAAGCAAGGTCATAGCAAACCACGTTATCCACGGCCAGTCCATAGTGATATGTAAACCAACAATATCCTCCTGCCAGGAGTCATGGTAAACCGCCTACGCGTGTTGATTGTGTTAACAGTGAGTAGCTTCTAGTGGAGAAACGCAACTGCACACCTACTCCAGGAATAGTGCGTTCATCGACTACAGTCAAATCCAGAGGATCCAACCTAATCCCAGGTTGCTCCTGGACCAACTCTCACGGTTTTTGAATATACCTACTTCGCTATGAAGTATACACGATCTCGTTCGGATCGATTTCAGAGCACCGAGATGGAGAGGAACAGAGGCTGGAGGGGAGAGGAAGAGGAATTTGCAATTTGCTGATTGATGATCGTTGAATTTGCTTCCGAAGGCAGACTCGGAGGAGGGTGGGCTGTGTCGGTAGCGGAACATAACCCAGTTCCCTCTCGCCGACTTAAATGACTGACCTCATCATGGCGCCCGTCCGTCGGTCACACAACACTAGTGACGCGCTACATCAACTGAGCCAAGAGGGAATATGGGATCACTGAGGCGTATATGGCTAAATGGCTGACCTCCAGGGGTAGACACTTGGCAAAAGAGAGCTCAGATAACCCAGAACTCGAAACTCATAACTAGGAAGAGGGCGGGAGGAAGTGCAGGCCAATTGCCAATTTGTTCGTGTAATGTCATCTGAGTGACGGCTAATACCCAGAGAAGCTTCATCTACAAGGCCATCTCCAGAGATACCTCGCTCGTGAACGTCTGCGAGCTCTTCGTTGCCTTTAAATTTATCTCCACCATCGTTCCTCGGACCTACTTTTACTACAGGTTGTCTTTCTGGAAAATATGCTAAACCAAGATATATATTTCACAATCGTGCGCTGCCTATTGCTTTTCGTTTGCTCTCCTCAATCTGGCATGTTGTCCCAATAAAAACACGTCGCGTCGCCTCACTACCTTCCACGGAAGCAAAAGATCTTCTGTACACGATCGAGCGATCTGATCGACGGTGGCGCAAAGTCCTCCTGCCACTTTTGTCAATCTACAGTTTGTACAGAGTTTCACCATCGCAAATTCAACCTATTCTCATCCGTATGTATGTACATTGTACTCCCTCTGAGCTCAGTTAGTAGAGCGTGTCATTAGTAATAGTACGAGCTTTCAAAGACAAAGTCTATGACGAGGTCAGTCATCCAAGAGTCGGCTAGAGGGAGTGTGTCTGGTCTAGCAGGTGGTTGTTCCTTTCTCTCTGGCGAGTTTGCGGTCTTCTCTCTTTCTCTGTCTATGAGGAAACAACAAAGCCTTGAGTCCAAACACTGTATAAGGAAAGACAATCACAGATTGGATACTCGTGTGCATTTTTTCGTATAAAAACTTGAAAAAAAAAACATACGGTCATGACCATCGATAGCCCACCGCGAGGGTCGAACTCGCAGCCTTCAGATCCGCCTTGATTAAGAGTCTGACGCTCTATCCGATTGAGCTAGGCGGGCGATGACAACGAATGCATACTCGACGAATAGATAGCTGAATGAACCTTCTCCAACCTTTTCGGTACCAAGCCATCCCTACCTACTTAAATACACTCGGACACCTTATCCGCTTGCAGCCTGTAGTTTAAAGGAACGGCTTTTAAGCAGGAACACGGATGAGGCACAGGTCGCGTAACCAAGCCGACGCGCGAAATGAGAAATGACATCAGACCTCCAATCAGGGGTATGACGCGTCAATACGTCAGTCGTCAGTCGCGTTATCATTTCCTTCCTTCCCTCCTTCCCTTCTTTGCTCCTTCCATCCCCCCAACTAAGCCCACAATATGGGCGTAGCAGAATCCATCTCAGCCGTATCCATCGCTGGTACAGTTACCGGTCTCGCATACACCCAAGCAACGACTCAGAATAAGGATAAGGATCCAGGAGGGGGGGAGGCGTTTCCTGTTACAGGTGGGGACGGGCATGATAGTGGAGAAGGAGGTGGTGGTGGTGGTGGTGGTGGTGCTGCTCCCCCTCCGCCTCCGTCTGCACCGAGACGTGGGGGAGGTGCGGGTGGTAGGAATGGTGGTGGTACTGGAGGTGGGAGAAGACAAGGAGGGGGAAAGGGTGGACAATATGGACGTGGTCAAGGTGGTGGAGGACAAGGTGGGAAATATACTCGAGGTGGAGAAAGAGGTGGTGGTGGTGGTGGTGGTGGTGGAGGGGGCAATCGACGTCAAGCCTACAATAACAACGGCGGCGGCGGCGGCAATGGTGCAGGAGGAAGAAGACGCGACGATCATCACCGTCGTCGTGCTGACGATGAATATGACTACGAAGAAGATTCCCCCCCTCCATCTTACAATGAGACCGTATCCCATCCGTCCTCTGGTCGTCGGGCTTCAAGTAGATCTGTATCTACCTCTGCGCCCGACCGAAGGCAAGGGTATTTCCACTCCAGCTCCAAGCAAAGTCAGACACAAAGGTCAAGTCAGGACGAAGAGAGACAAGGACACGCACCTAGGGATAGAAGACGCGTATATTACGACGACGACATCGACGACGAAGACATTCCCATCCCGTCGAGGAGTTTTGAGGATTTCGACGAAGAAGAGGAGGAATACAAAGATGACTATTACCCTCCCTCCTCTAAATCTAAATCCAAGTCCTACTCTGTCTCACAGCCGCGTTCATCCGACAAACAGTCCCATTCCACGTCCAAATCCCAGTCTCAGTCACATTCTCATACCCGTTCTCAACCCCAATCTCAATCTCAATCACAACGCGACTCCCGCTCTCATTCTCATTCTCATTCTCATCATCAACGCCAGACTCAGGGGCAGAAGCAGCAGAGGCAAAGGCAGCAGTACCCCAGTAACAACCACAACCACAACAATGATCATCAGAACGTACATCGTCGTCGTAACGGTGAACCATACTACTCCGATGACTCTGACTACTACTCTGACAACTCGAATCGGTACAACGAAGGGGAGCAAGCTGGCTATGACTATAACTACGACTACAGCGATTCGGATGACGACTACGACAGTCCTTTCGATTCCGAACGTCGTCGCTCCTCCAAATCCAAGTCTCACTATACCCGCTCCCAGACGAAGACGCCGACGTCAACACCATCTAAAGCGTCTGAAGCCAGGACTTCTTCAACGAATACGCGTACCCAACCTTCCTCCTCCGCTGTCGCTGTCGGTGCTAGTAGTCAGGTTCCCAAACACGTCTCTTCCCGTTCCCGTTCCAGGTCTCGTTCCAAAGCTTCCAAGTCCCAGCCCTCGAAATCTACGGCTCCACCTGCACTCACACATACACCCACTTCTACACCTGCGAAATCGAAATCCAAGTCGGTGTCATGGGATCGTAGTAAGGATACCAAGGACATCGAGGAGTATAAAAGGGCAGATAGGTCGAAGGATAGGGTGAGGGAGAGGGAGTGGGAGAAAGAGAAGCGGGAGTGGGAGAATGAGAAAGAGAAGATGAAGAAGCTGGGAACTCGGAACAGTACGCCGAGAGACAAGACGACCAATAACGCTGGTACTAAACCCTCTATTAAACCCTCCAGCAAATCACTGCCAGCCAAGTCCAAGTCCACTAAATTCGCCCACGGGAACGACTATTATTCCGACTATTATTCAGATGATTATTCCGATGATTACTATTCCGACGAAGATCATCATCTAGCTGAGGATAGAATTGGAGGTGGCAGTGGGCGTAGCGTCCAACGTAGCGTCAAAGCCAAAGCCAAACCTGAATCCAAATCCAAGTCTACTACGTCTACATCTATGCCTACGCCTACGACCAAGCCAATTTCTACATCTACGTCCACTTCCACTTCCATATCCTCCTCAAAGTCGTCCAAGTCCAAACCAGCTTCTACTACTGGCAGTTCTAGGCGTGATAGTGAACGGGATAGGGAGTATCGAGCACTAGGTCCAGTGGCAGTGGCGGCGCCTGTACCGGTACCAAAGGTTATGAGTGTTAGAGGGTAGAGGATAGAGGATAGGCTCGTTAGTGGGTAAACTTTGAAAGATAGGTGGAGAATGTGAGTGATTGGTAGCGGCCAGGGGAGCAATGTAGAAGGATTTGCGAGAGGGGACGTATGACTTGGAGGACGGACTACTAAGGACCAACGGACGTTTTCTCTTCTTTTTTCTCTCTCTTCTTCTCCTTTTCCTTTCCCTTTTTGTAATTTCTCCCATTTCTCGTCGAACTATCCTCATACACCTATGCTTCATCTTCTTTGGTTTTAGTTTTCATCTTAATGATTTTGATCACGTTTCACGACTGTACTTATTCCTCAGACTTCTCAGACTTCTCGGACTCAGACTTCTAGCTGGCAGTTTCATAGTTCCATATGTAGACCGTGCATGTATGACATATGTATTATACTAAGTACTTCAAGTAGTTGAGTTCCAGTACTACGTACGTTAATGCGTTTGCTCCTTAGGCCTTATGACGTTGTCAATATGACTGGCCCTCTATTCATTTAGCTTCGCGAGAGGCTGAGAGCTCTAGTGAGCTCGAGACAGACTCAGATTCAGAGAGACAAGACAAACCCAGTCTGGAACCGAGGCAGAGAAACTCATGAGCTACACTGAGGGAGACCAACCGAGGCTTCGTACTTTAAATTATATAAATATTGTCCAGTGTCCACGCCAGTCGAGTCTGAACAAAAAGAGGTGTCAAAGCTTAAGGTGGTCGATGCGTCGATGAGATCCAGGATCCAATTCCTTCTAGGCTCTGAACGAGTCATGCATATCCATATGCATAGCATCACATCCTCCACAAGTTACAACTTACAGGTGTAGCACAAATCCTATAGTATATACTAGTGACGCGCTCCGCCTATTCTGAGCTAAGAGAGACTACATCATATATACTGTAACAGAAACAAAAAGCAAATTCAAAGCCATTCGATTCGAGGTTTGAAAGTGATAATCGAGTAGAGGGGAGCAACAGGAAATGGATGAAAGAACGAGGAGGAAAGGTGGGAGGAGGGGGGAGAAGTAATTTGCAATTTGCAATTCTACGATCTCTCGATCGTTGGATCGACCCAGCGAATTTACTTCCGTCGGGGCGGGAGTCGGGAGGCGCTATGTGGCGGGAGTACAATTGGGCCTAGCACATATATCTACTTGCAACTGAGGCAACAAAAAAAACCCCAAGACAACACAACTGTCACATTTCCCTCTAGCCGACTTGAACGACTGACCTTGTCATAGTACACATTATCGAATGAATGAATGAATTTATACACCGCACCGCACCGCACCGCAAAAGCTACAAAAGTGTAACGAAGAGTAGCTCTACGTTGATCCAATTACTGGATACAGCGGGGCAAACAAGAGCGCAGTAGGGCCAATCGTCCTCGCAGGCAGGGTAGGGCGTCTACATTGCTGAAGCGCTTCAATACAATGCGGAGACGGCATGACCTTGTCTCAACGCGAAGTTGCAGAGACGATATGACGAAGTCTTGATGCAAAAGGGGGAGGACCGAAGGAGGAAGCATATGAGCATATGAGAAATCAGAGACAGTAAGCTAAGGTTAGTCGACCAGAGGAGTAGGACTACACTAGAGAGTAGACTAAAGATACTAGTAGAGGAACTGAAAAAGAAAAGGGAAAGGAAAACGCAAGTATAGGAAGCGAAAGCGAAGCAAGAGTAGTTAAAGAGTAAAAAAATATAAACAGAGATGAACAGGAGAAAGCAGTATCTGTCCATGACCGGTCAAGACGGAAAGAGATTACACTTATTAACATAAAGAGGAACAGAAAAGGAAAAGAAGAAGTATACAAGCAAAGCAGGCTGTGACACAGTTTTTTTATAAAAGTTTTACAAAATATCGTGGTTGTAACCTTAGAACCTCCTTTATAAAAAGCGACGGTTGAACCTTGGCCACACGTGATTAGAGCGGCTTACAAAGCGACCTGCCCTTTTCAGCTGTAGCTTATGGACCCAGCATAGTCTCTCTCGGAGAATGCCATCCTAGGCGTAGCTCGGCACCAGGCTGCCATCGGATTTTTCGGAAATTCCTGGGCTAGCTCGGGTTATTCGGAAAACGCTTGGGCTCGGGCTGTTCTGTTCGTGGGAACATTCCCGCCCTCCCTGCGCCCACCATTGCTGCTATATATTGCCCCACTACTGTATTATACCACAAATTGCATTAGTACATCAGTAAGTACTGGTACATGAGCTTAACTGAGGTTGCTGTTGGGTCTGCCGAAAGGATGCTTGTCTGGTTATTTGGAAAGCGCTTGGGCTTGGGCTAATCTGTGTGTGGGACTATTTCCGCCCTCCTTGCGCGGCCGCCATTGCTGCCATATATATTGCCCTACTATTAAACAAATTACATTAGTACATCTGTAAGTAATGGTACATATGTGAAACTGAGGTTGCTGTTGGGTTTGCCGAAAGGGTGCTGTGGGCAGGGACCACGCTCTGGGAATATTTCCGCCCTGCTTGGGCAGTGGGCACCTGCCTATACATTATTGGGCCCATCAAGGGGCTATCGTCGTACCCAGCAAAAACAGATTTGGCTGCGAAGATATCAGGGTACCCTCAAGGAGAGAGAGTCTTAACTCGGATTTATCGGCGCGAGCATCGGTTCCCACGGCAATCGGGGTCGGGTCGGGCATGGTCCCTTCTTTGCTCCATGCGCCATCGTTGCCTATTCTCTTAAATAGATACATATGGGTGCATCTGTGGTGTGCTGCATCCTACATAATGCCCAATGTGTTGATAGAGCCCTTTAACATAGCATTACTTTGCTTGGATGGGCTCAGTGCCTTGAATCCCCCAATTTGTTGTACACCTAAGTACAATTACTGATTAATTCACGGTCATGGAGAATGCTCATAAGTCGAGGAACAGTGCCATCATTCGTTGGCCAGGGATTTCGGGTATCAAATGTCAATTTGCACTTGATCAGCAGCAATTGTGGCTGAAAAAGTGACCATCGTTGTAAATTCTCGGGCGTGTATAATTTGTACCAGTCAATGGTAGACATATGAGTTACACGTCAAATCACTTTGAGATTGCTTTCTGGCCAACAAGAAATGGCGCCAAGTTGCTGCATGCGTAGTTCGATGTTAATTCAACAATCATTCAGTATATGTCATATGATACTTTCTGACTTGAATGAACCATTTAGATCACACCCAGAGCTCCAAAATAAGAATTTTACATGTATATGGATTCAGTTTTAGGTCTTAGTGCAAAGTGTCAATATATGCAGGGGGATCTAGCAAGCGATGTATGCGTTCGAGTCTTTGGATGATCACTTTTTTGCAGTTTTTGCATCCCAAAGTGCTTTTAAGGCTCTGCCGATTTTAGATGGCTATAATATAGTTGGATACTTTATAATTACTCTTTTCTATGTCACTCACAACATTTCTCTATTTTTTGGTGATTTTAAGACCACTACATCATACCTCTAATACAAGACGAATGTCCCCAATTGACCATTTTATGACCATCTTGGATTAACTCGCAAGTATATTGCACATCACTCAAACAATAGCGACAAGAAAAATTCATGCAGTGCTCATCCATATTTTAGACCTATTCCGAACTTCTCCGAGGTTTAAAACGCCTGTAGATACAACATGAGTCGAAGCAAAGCTCGAGATGGCGCGCTAAGCGCCCAGGAAACGCGTGAGAATCTACTGTTCGACGGTAATTCGACGGTAATTCGACGACGCGTCATCATCGTTGAGCCGCCAGCGCGTCCCTTGGGCATCCCCGCTACTCTTCTGTGTCCATGAAGGACAACGACGGACAGCCACATGTGTATATAACTTCTCTCATAGAAAAAACCGCCTCGTTTACAGCTACTTGGCCATACATCGCCGTCAACTTTTATGGTGCATCCTACTCCGCATCTCATACCTCTGTAACTCATACCTCCACCTGCTGGTTCCAAATTCCTTCAGAACATCTATAGCACCCACATACCAAACAATGCTCTCTTTTCAATCAGCCCTCGCCATCCCTCGTCTGCTGAAATGGTCATGTTTGGGGGAAGTAATCCTGGACAAGGGGAGTTGATGAAATGGGTGAAGGAGCACCGGATAGGGTTAACGATGGATCGAGTGGCCTTAAGACTGGTCTAGATGCAGTGAGGTAATGGGTCAGGAATGAGTTGGGCAAAGCGAAGGGGAGCAGAGGAACGTCATCCCATTTACATGCCCTAATAGGTTTGTTGGGACTCTTTAAAGGGACCTAAACACATTGTAGATGCAGGACTGCTAGGGGGAGTGGATCATCAATAGAGACTGAGGGGGATTATAGGGTTTGTGAGTGTTCTTTTCATTTCCGCTCGGTTTTGTTTCTCTCTTCCAGGTCCTTTTCTTCGAGTCGCTTCCTTTTTCTTTTGCTTGGGCTTCCATACTGACTTTTCACCTCTGATGGCCTTCCTCTCATCAGACTCATACCTGGAAAACCTGGACTATGGATGTGTGCAAGACGTAATGGTCATGGTGTGGTACATATTTTCGTTCATTGTTCGTTGTTTGTTCTTCTCCCTTTCCCCTCTTTACAACTTGGCTGACTTTTCTTGAGCCAACACGCAACATCTTCCTGTGCTACACATGGATACAGTGTGGTACCAGCGAGAATATCCACCACCGCCCCTGGCCTCATCAAACTCGTGCAAGGAGGAATTTGGGATGAGACAAGAAGGTGTTTTGAGCTGGTGGAAGATAGGTTGCACAGGATAAAGATGCTAGAGGTTGTACATAGCTAGAGCCTACATACTATACACAACGAGATATATTTTTTGTGAATAAAGATATGCTACCGATCTGTATGTTCCCTGACACACGTTACTATATGACCGCCAGATTATGTACATGCTCGATTTGGAAAGTGGCTGTCCCAAGCCGAGTTACAAACCAAAGCCGAATTGAGGAACCTTGGAGAGCTATGAACCTCGGTCCATAGTTCTCAGCCTAGGATCTAGTCAGCTAAATGTATGTCATACCTGGTAGGTTATTTGGCAGGGCTTTTATAAAAAAAGATCCTTGGGATTATCCAACAATTTTTATAAATGAGCTTCTAAGGTACAACCTAGGATTTTATATAATTACTGTGTCTCAGGGTGAGCAAAGATACTACTAATCGCTTGATACACTCGTCCATCTGGAATGGGTCAAGCAACTTAAACTTGCTCACGCAGAGGTTTAGCTGAGACGTGACCCCGCCAATAAACATGACGGGGCCCGAGTGGGAATTTTTGATGAAGGACGCTAAGGAGTACAGCCAGGCATGTAACTAGGTACTATGAGAGATAATAAGAAATTGAGAGTAAACAGAAATTGAGAGTAAATAGACAATGCATGAGTGCTTCCTCCCAGTTTGTTCATGATGTCAGGGTGAAAAACCTGGCCCCTATTCAAGCGTAACCACACTGTGCCTATCAAGGTCTTAGCTGGGCTCAGGTAAAAACCCACGCCGCATGGGGAGTGACCCCATCGCACCAACATCACTGAAAGATCCGGTGGGAGAAATGAGGTGGGAGAAATGAAAAGAAATATGAGGCCATGATAATTAAGGAATCATGATGAATGGAATGGAGTATGTCAACCTCCCGTGAGGAGAGAAATAAGATGATATCTGAAAGCCACATAGTTAGTGAGGGTTAGGGATAAATTGAATAATACCTCATGCGAGGCAAGGGCAGGTGGGAGGACCTCATGGAGGTGGTAGAGGGGTGGAGGAGCCCTCCAGTCTATCTGAGTATAGATGGAGGGAAGGAACCTTGATCTCACCACCTTCGTCAAGGTGGATCACAGATGTGCAAGGAGGATTGGAGCCTTGTAGATGTACAAGGAAGGCAGTGTAGGTGATGGATTGGGGATGGAGGGTGGGTAAGAAAGAAAAAGATAGGAAAGGATAGAGAATGATCCGAGCGTCCTCGGAGTGCGAAACGATGAGAGTGAGGACGTTCAACCTCACTGCTTGTAGATATATCGTCGTGTGAAACAAGTAGCGCAGTTTGATCATTGAAACGCAATATGATACGTTCCTCCCAAAACTGCTGGAAATGAAACTCGGAGTCCATTCCGATCCATCGTCGTTCCACTGCACGATTAGACTATATTAAATATATATCTTTAACCACGACACCCGAAAGCCCTACAGACGAGCATACGCCCCCCTGCAGTCCACCCATTAAAGACTGTTTTTGACGGTGGGGACACCGTGCGTCAATAACTGTGGACGCAAAGGATGAAGCTGCTACGCGGCACTGGGAGTGATTTCGGTATCCGGACCGCTGACGTCACCGGCGGAAGTCATAGATACTGAGACACCGGCTGTGACGAAGAGACGACGCAGCAGGAGTGTGTATACAGTGGAGGGAGTGAGGATGGCAGATTTGAAGGATGAATGGGACCGGGAAGTGGGGCTGGAGAAGTCTTGAGGTATTGTCGACACGCAGGAGTGAAGGAGGAGGATTGGGAGTGTAGTAGGGGTGTTGTTGAGCAGTTCAGCGATAGATTTCGTAACAGGGACACCGGAAGACGTCAACAGGGAGAGCAGGGAACTGTTGAAGGGGTATGAGGGCTTCCCAGACTAGAGACGCGTCGACAATGCAGGAGGGAGTGTTTGTTGGAGACCTCGTAAAAACTTGACGGAACTTCGCAATCTGTACACCAAAGATGTCGCGATGAATACGTACCATAAGATATCAGGTAGAGGTCGGGAACGTTGAGCTGGAGGTCGACAGCAGCGGAGATGGTGGTGGTAGCGAAACAAACGAATACTAGTGACGCGCTCTACCAACTGAGCTAAGAGGGAATATGAAATTGCTGAGGCGTACATCCGTAGGCGGTTAACCTCCAGGGATAGACACTTGGCAAAAAAAGAGGCCCAGACAACCTCGAACTCGAAACTCATACATAACGAGGTAGAAGAGGGCAGAGGGCGGAAACAGTAATTTGTCAATTGCCAATTACCAATTTGTCCGTGTTATCTGAGCGTCGGACGACGTAATTGCGTCTTCAAGTTTTTACGAGGCCCTTTAGTGACTCATTCTTATAATCTGAGGCTTCTGCGTTTGACTATGCAGTTTGGATACGTCGGCATCCGGTCTTTCTGTCACCCAAAGCCGATACCGGCGTTTGCCACCACCCCATGCGCATTGCCACCTTCACAACCGCTCTTGTCCTCTACCATCATCATCCCCGCTTTGATGATTCTCAGCGTACTATTACAACCAATCAAATGAGGGCCTCGTTATTGCCACGCAAAGCGGTGGCCCACAAAGCCTTCATTCAACCTCCATCACGTTCTCCTCCACCTTTAACCCCACCCCCACCTCCACCTCCAGAATGGCTTTTCGTCTGGATAACGCTGGTGTGTGCTTTGATGCAAATTGTGGTACCGGTTGTCATTGGTATGGCGAAACAATTATTTGCACTACTAGTGACTATCATACTGATTGCGTTTTTTCCAGCTCCCATCGCAACTGCTCCCCACTGTGCGTAGTAATGTCATATTTGATTCTTTCTCATCTTTTGGGATTGTTCGAGGATCCACTGAGTCTCGAGCTCACTTGCAGATACGCACAGTATGCCAATCAGACTAGATGATCGAGGGTGTAAGTCGGCTGTAAATATCAATCGAGTACGATGGCAATGGATGTCATAGATGGATGGATGTAGAGATGGATGGATGATAGATAGATAGATAGATAGATAGATAGATAGATAGATAGATAGACAGATAGATAGATAGCCGTCAAGTGGCCCCTTCAGGACCTGGCGGGATGGCGCTGCGCTGTCACAATTTCCAAGATATAGTGCTACAAGGGTGATGGTTGTTTGGGAAAAAGCAAGATAGAAGATCTACAATTGTATATACAACACTTGCATATATACGCTCTGTGAAAAAGTTGCAAGTCAGAGCATCGCCCACACCTTACATTGTACAAGCACACCATGTCCAAACCGGATGGCTTCCTTTCAACTTCAACGTCCATTCCACTCGGAGTAGACATTTCAAACCCCTTCAATGAGATCTTTGCTGGCGTCATACTCTCTTGCATGTAAGTAGGTCAGAAACGGGTGTTCATATTGCATTTTTTTGATAATCTATTTACTGGTACAGATGCGTTGGAATAATTTTTGCCCAGACTTGGACATATATCTTCAATAATCAAGATGTATGGATGCTGAGAACATTGGTAGGCCTCAGCGCGTTTGTGTCTTAACTAAAGACATTACTGATTGTGTGATATAGGTGCTACTTGTATTGTAAGCAGTCTTTTCATCCTGTTTGATCTCCATTGACTTAAGTCATTTTTTATGCAGTCTATTAGAGCTAGTATTCACCTGCTCAAATGTGCAGGTTTTACAGGACTATCTTGTAAGCTCAATGCTTTTATTACAAGCCTTCTTTGCGGCTGACTATCTGTCTTTGAATAGGTAGCAAACTTTGGAAATTTGTTCTTGCTCAACCAACTCTCTATGTGAGAGATTGACCCAGCTTTCAAGGCTGTAAATTTTATTGAATTTTGTCTTGTAGCGGTACTGTAATTGGTCAGACAGTGTCATCTATCAGCATATTTTGTGTCCACTGCTTTTTTATGACTCGGGTATGGCTGGGTAAGTAATATCTGTAATGGCTACGCTGATAGCTTACTGATTTGCAAATCGCAAACAGTTGGAAGATTCCGTTGGATTTTGCTGCCTATTGTAAGTCTATCCTTTAGATTCTATGCCATGTGGTTATCATATCTTGATGGTAAACATCAGGGAGTCTTGGCTACTGCCGCTTTAGGTGTGTTATAAAATTTGCATATAATTAACATGTTTGACTCACAATTGTTTTGTGAATAGTTGCTGGATTTGTGATTGCAGCTCATGCTTCAGTGCGCAAATCATTCGATCTATTTCAGGACTCTACCTTCAAGGTGAGTGAGCCTAAATGATAATAATGTCAAAACTGTCACTGTCCGGCAGTGTCTGTTGACTTGACTGGTTTTAGTTGCAATTTGGAATTGAAACTTGTTGTGCGGCAGTTGCAGATGTTCTAGTAACATTCCAACTTTGCTATCACTTTTTCCAATTCAGGACTGGAATTCAAAAGTAAGCATTAATGAAATTACTGAACCTTGTAATAACTGAAAATTGAACATCAACTTGACAACTATCCAGAACAGACAAACTGATTCAGAAAGTCATTCAGGCTATGGTTACTCGTGGTGTTCTTGTCACCATGGGTCAAATTTGCTTGATTGCAACCTACTATGCTGGGACCAACAAATTATACTGGCAAGTTCAATTTTTACTGCCTCTTGAACAGCTGAAATGATTAAGTATATAACAATCAGGATACCTTTCTATTTCAATATGAGTAAAATCTATGCAATCACTATGTGTAAGCCTGCAGGTTTCTTGACATACTTTCCAGATAACCCACTCACTCCACTTCTAGTTGCCATTCTCAATTCTCGGGGAAGGTTTCGCAGAATTGCAGGAGATGTTACAGATGGCAGCTTCAGTTTTGTGATGACCAGCATCATACAAACCCATCAATCTGAAAATACATTCAGCTTCAGTCAGCCTGAGTCTAGAAACATTACCGAGGTATGCCTTTTTTGATAATATTTGCATAGTACTTATTCCTGACTATGATCTAATCTGTAGAATGAAGATCATAGACATGGGCAGCAGAAAGTCCAAGTCCTTCTCATTGCACCCGAGGTCCATGACCATTGTTGACTCGGAAGCCTCATATCCTGCAAAATCAAATTCAATAAAATGACAGACAGGCTGAATGTCAGGGAGCAAGTGGGAGCTGGAGAAAGAGAAGGAGAAGGTGGGGACAAGTGACAGAGTAGCACTTCTAGATGTGACAGAGAACAGGAGGAAGGGGGGGCAGGGGGGGGGGGCAAGGGAGCAGTGTAGAAGGACTTGGGAGAGGGGAAGGTGGTACGGTAGGCCAGAGAGGGGACACATGACTTGGACGGACTACTAAGAACCAACGGACGTTTTCTCTCGAGCTCTCTTCTCTCTCTTTTTTCCTTTTCCCTTTTCCTTTTTTATGTGCTTTTTTCATTCTTCACTCATTGACCAGCATCTTCTATGTCTCTGTATAAGTACTGTATAGTGTAATTCCCTTTCCCCCATTTCTCGCCGAACTACATCTATGCTTGCTTCATCTTCCTTACTTAGTCTTCATGTTAAGCTTTGATCACGGCGATTTCACGACTGTACGTACTTCTCGGAACTCTAGCTGCCAGTTTCAACGTTCCGTATGTAGACCGTGGATGTATTATACTAAGTACTTCGAGTAGTTGAGTTCTAGTACTACGTATGTTACTAACGCGCTTAGTCCTTATGATTCTCAATGATATTGTCAATATGTATTATGACTGGCCCTCTAGTGAAACAGATCAGATTCAGAGAGACAGACCCAGTCCGAGTCGGAACCAGAGAAACTCAGGATCTACACTGAGGGAGACCAGCCGAGGCTTCGTACTTTAAATTCAATATTGTCCACGCCAGTCGAGTCTGAACAAAAAAAGAGGTGTCAAAGCTTAAGGTAGTCGATGAGAATCAATTGAAAATTCTCTCTAGGCTCTAGCCGGCATGAACGACTGGCGGCTGCCCTCGTCATGCATATTCATAGCATCACATCCTCCACAAGTCTTAGTGTGGCACAAATCCAACAAAATCTTATACTAGAGACACGCTCTGCCAACTGAGCTAAGAGAGACTACATGTATACAGAAAGCGAACCTAAGGCCATTCGATTCGAGGTTTGAAAGCGGTACATAGAGGGGAGCAACAGGAAAGGGGTGAAAGAAAAAGAATGAGGAAGAAAAGATGGGAGGAGGCGGGAGAAAGCAATTTGCAATCCTTCTATCTCTCGATCAGTCGATCGGCCCAGCGAATTTACTTCCGTCGGGGCGGGAGGCGGGCGGCACTATGTGGCGCCATTGTCATTGGACCTACGCACGTCTGCTTGCAAATGAGGCAACAAAAAAGGCGTTCAATATCATAATTAATTCCCCCTAGTCGACTTGAACGACTGACCTCGTCATAGTACCATACTTTCTAGACTGAAGGAAGGGACATATTCGCCGCACCGCAAAAGCTACATAGGTGAGTAACTAGTGGTAGCTCTACGTGGACCCACTTGCTGAATCTTGCGGGGCAAGCAACACCTCCGTAGGGCCAATCGTCCTCACAGACAGGGTAGGGCGTCTACATCGCTGAAGCGCTCAAATACGACGCGGAGACAGCATGACGTTGTCTCAACGCAAAGCCGTAGAGAAGGTATGGCGTAATTTCGATGCGATAGGAAATAGTACACGGCAATGTAAATAAAAGAGGAAAAGGAAAAGAGGAACAAAGGCATAAAAACAGTAAAAGAGAGCTACGGAAAGAGAAAAGTAAGCAGTACACAGCATGATAAGGCAAAGAAAAAGAAAAGCAAATCAGAAGAAAAAGGAAAAGGCACACAAGAAAGGAATACGAGAAGAAAAACAAAAAAGAAAATGAGGAGAGGAGAGACATAAGCTATACTACCAAGGCAAAATCCTTCCCAATCAGTCTTCTTCGCCGTTCCTTCCGACTTCTCTTCAACCAATAATTCCAATTCTTCGTGATATCCAAGGTGTGGAGCCGCTCCCGAAAGCCTTACGGACAAGCGTACGCCCCCCTGTAGTCCAGTCATTACAGACTGTTTTTAACGATGAGGACACCGTGCGTCAATAACTGTGGACGCAAAGGATGAAGCTGCTACGCAGCACTGGCAGTGATTTCGATGGCAAATAACGGACGGAAGGACTCAGGGTATCCAGATTGCTGACGTCATCTGCGGCGATACTGAGACATGGGCTGCGACAAAGAGAGACGACGCAGCAGAGGTGTGTATACAGTGGAGGGAGTGAGGATAACGGATTGGAGGGATGAATGGGTCCAGGATATCGGGCTGGAGGATTCTTGAAGTCTGAAGCGTTGTCGATGCGCAGGTTTGAGGATGTGAAGTAGGAGGATCGGGAGTCTAGTAGATGCATTGTTGAGGCGCTCAGTGATGGATTTCGTTACAAGGGCACTGGAAGACGTCGAAAAGTAGAGCAGGGAGCTGTTGAAGAAGTATGAGGGGTCTCAGATGTGAGACCCTGTAAAAACTTGACGAAACTTCGCGATCTGTACACCAAAGATGTCAGCATCAAAACGGCGATGACTCGCACCATAACATATGAGGTAGAAGCGGGAACGTTGAGTTGAAAGGTCGACGGCAGCGGAGATGGTGGTGGTAGCGGGTAAAAGATCAGATGAAAATCGTAATCAAACGCGATGCAATTTCCCCAGGCGGCCCTTATAGTCCAGGAGAAGAACCATAAACAGGAGCTGAGTTTGAGCTGAGTGGGCAGGTAAGAAACATGCAGGTCCGGAGGGTTCACCGGTTGAAGAAACATAATAAAAACCTATAGAGCAATGCTAGTGACGCGCTCTACCAACCGAGCTAAGAGGGAATATGGAATCACACGTACATGGCTAGACGGTTGAATAGACACTGGGCAAAAGAGAGGCTCAGATAACCCCGAACTCGAAACTCATAACGAGGAGGAGGGCGGGAGCAAGTGCTGGCCGAATTGCCAATTTATTATTTACCCGGGCGAGACGCAATTATGACGTAACATGACGTGTCCTTTTTCCCCCAACCCCCATCATGGTCTTCTCCACCTCCACCTCCACCTACACTCCTCCAAGTCCACCGTCCTTCACCTCCAGAACGGCTTTTCGTCTTGATGACGTTGGTGTGTGCAGATCTTTGATGCAAGCTATGGTACCGGCGGTCCTTGGTATGCGTCTCAGTACATATTTCGACAGTAACTGTACAGAAGAACAATGATTACTGAACTTCAGCTCCAAGTAAGTATTTTTCATGCTAACCAGGACTGTTACGCGTATCATCAGCCGGAGCTCTCGTTTGAACCAAACCCAAAGGAGCTCTCTACTATAATTAGTAATTTAATTAGTAGCTGAGCTGAACCCATCGTACGTGCTATCAATGCTTACTGTACTTGCTTTTCTTCATGAAATCATATGTAGTACACTCCAAGTGTACGCTCTCTTTTGTTTTGGATTTGAACAACGAGTGACCCTGATACACCAAGATACTCCACCTGGAAAGACGATGACAGAATCAACTGCTATAGGATACTGGCAGCGCCAACAGCGCCACTTCATACATACCTGTCTCATACTCCCGATGGCCGCATACACACTGTACATAGGTGTCCACCGAACGACATAAAGTTGTAGATGGGTACCAAACGAAACGGCATGTCCCCCGACGTCGACTCCACACCTACTGTAATACTCGGAGTAGCGGTGAGTACTTACATAGAAGGCTGATAGCGGTCAAAAGTCCTAAGACGGAACAATTATTTGCACTGTATTATTGATCGCATTTTTCCAACTCATCGCCAACTGCGCGCAGTCGTAATGACATATTTGATTCTCCCTCATCGTTCCACTTGCATACACTACTCGATACACATACTATTCAATCAGACCGATGCAATGCTTTATTGATTGCACGTTTGTTACAGATACCTCAAACCCCAAATCCCACCGGACTCGAGCACTGAGTACTACTGAATCATCTAAGTAAGTAACCGCTCCAATCCCTAAATTGAAGCTCCAAATAATGCAATAATGCTCCAAGGCCACACACATTTCCGATTCCCGAGCACATAGCATTACACACCGAGTTGAAGTGACAAGTTACAAGCGAGTACCAAAGGTATAAAGACCCCCTTCTCACCCACATCGAATTCCAACAATCAGTTTCTCGAGTTCTTCTCTTCCACTTCTACTCTATCTATTCACGTGTCTAGCTCTAAACTAATTAATCACGATGAAGACCTCTGCATCCTTCGCATCTCTCCTCTCTCTCGTTCTCGCTGTTACTACTGTTTCAGCTGTACGTGCTTTTTCTTCCGACTATTCATTCATCCTTACTTACACTGTTCTTTCTCATTCTCGTATCTTGTTATACAGGCCCCTCGTCCCCAAATCATCGCAGACCCATCTAGCGTCAGCTCCGACCCTGCCTCCGCGCCAGCCTCCACGCCCGTGCCAATCCCTCAACCGAGCTCTACCGCCGTCACTAGCTCATCTAGCGTCAGCTCCGACCCTGCCTCCACACCCGTATCAATCCCTCAACCGAGCTCTACCGCCGTCACTAGCTCTCTTGCTGGATCTGGTCCTAGCGGTCTGCCCTCAGGTTTCTCTGGAGGCCAGGGCGGCGGTCCAGGTGGTTTCCCTCACCATCACCACCACCACCACTACTCTCAATCTGCCAGTGGTTTCCCCGGTGGTCCTGGTCCTTCAGGCTCTGGCTTCCCCAACCCCTCTGGGTCTGGATTTCCCGGTGCTCCCGGTCCCTCAGGTTCTGGTTTCCCCAACCCCTCAGGGTCTGAATTTCCCGGTGCTCCCGGTCCCTCGGGCTCAGGTGCATCGCCGAG
Organism: Tetrapyrgos nigripes; assembly: GCA_013368315.1. Taxonomy (NCBI): domain Eukaryota; kingdom Fungi; phylum Basidiomycota; class Agaricomycetes; order Agaricales; family Campanellaceae; genus Tetrapyrgos; species Tetrapyrgos nigripes. The sequence continues at coordinate 429,315 of JAACJM010000017.1, forward strand.
CTCAGTTGCCGTGACCACGGCCTCAGTTCCTACTTCCTCTGGAGTAGACCCATCGATGACTATTGATTCGTCTCCTCTTCCCTCTTCTGGAACCGTATCTGCGACTGAGTCTGGATCTGCTGTATCCTCTCCTGTGACCAGTGGTACAGAGTCCGGTTCAGCTGTATCCTCTCCCGTACCCAGTGGTACAGAGTCTGGTTCAGATGCAGCTACCCCCACAGAGTCCGGCTCTGCTATACCCACTGGTACTGCAACCGAGTCTGGCTCAGACGCCCCCACTGGTACCGAGACTGCCTCTGGTTCAGATGACGCTAGCCCAACTGAGTCAGGCTCTGCTGTATCCTCTCCTGTACCCACCGAGAGCGAGACCCCATCTGCATCTGCATCTGCCACCGGTGTTGAAGCTACTACTGCTTAAATGCCCACGATTACGATTACAACAATTACAATAACGAGAGGAGGAGGGAAGGTAGATGGTAGATGGGAAGATAAAATGGTTTTGATGAGAAGAGATATAGAAACGACTGAAGCCGAACCGGTTGATTTTCCAACGACGATTATACTACACATACTATACTAACTTTCACTCGCCGCGATTACATTTACACGTACATACACTCTCATTCGTACTCTTGCATCGAGTATTTATTTATTGTTAATATAGCTCATTTACTCTATCGGACAAAGGCGGCGACTTTGCCCTTTGCTCTGTGCATGCATTGAGAGGTGTCTGAACGGAGCGAGAGCTACCGTACCTGCGTCTGAGATGTTGACCTACTTTAAAGTTCTAACGCCTCAGTCTCGCTCGGTCGATAATCAGGGTGTACACTCCAGTGCATGAGTAGTACTCATATACCTCAGGCTTTGCGTGGATTAAATTGCTTGCGACACTTGGGACGTCTGTAAAGCGTGAGTGGGAAAACCAAAATTGAATAATAATTACAGCAAAAGTGGACGAGTAAAGTGATCATGTCTACACTTTACAAGATTGCACAGCGCAACTTTGATTAAACGGCCGAAAAAATAAACGCAGCTAACTTGCTCGGCCTCACACTCTCCAATTTCCACCCAGTCTCCTTCCCCAACTGCTCGAATTCATCTCGAGTTCGTTCTTTGCCTGCGAGGAATGCCATCGTCTGACGGAAGTATCAATACCAATGATCAGCCACAGGGTCTCAAAGATAAGTATCAAAGTGAAATTCATTGAACTCACCCCCATATCCATCATAGTCGAGAAACCCTCTGCTCCAATTCCCAAATTCCCCAGAAGAGGATACGGCGACTTCTGGATTTTAAATCCATCCTCGGTCAAAAGCCTATCATCCTCACACGTATACCTCGCCAACGCATCAAACGCTACCAATTTCGATTTCGACTCAGGTCCAGCAGCTTCTCGTAGATGTGTTAGAATCTTTTTGCATTCAGCGTTGGACCAATCGTGTAGGATGTTACGAAGGAAATAGATCGAGGCGTTTCGAGTGACACTGACGGTGGGTTGGGGGCTGAGGAAGCTGTGGACTGTAGAAGGGGTAAAGGAACCGTGAGCATAAGATTAAGATCCAGACAAGACACGATAAGGATAAGATGCCCACCTTCAAGTTTAACGCGTCCACTTTCAATGGCTTCGGGGTCGTTCTCAGCCCAGAACTAATGAGTATAGTAAAGACAATAAGGGTTCGAGTCGCGTCGATTTTGAATTCTCAAAGCACGGAGCAACGCACTCGCCTTCTTAGCATTGGCAATCGGCTGTTCAAGGTCCTGCACGACATAACGCAACTGGGGAAAAGCTTTCTTCAACGTAAGGCAGGCGGAACCCGTACTTCCTCCAACATCAACCACAATATCGTTCTCCTGTAAAGACGCCCCAGAGGACGCGATAGCTAGTCGCGCATCAAAGATCTGGCACACTTCGATGAACTTTGAGCCACAATAAAAGTACTCACCAGAAACAAATCCCTCCGCCGAATGCTGCGCATCAGTACCTTTCATCACAGCAACAATTCTACGTGCACGCCATTCATACCCTGGTTGAGCAGACCATTCCCAAAGCGTCAATGGAGTTTGGAATTTGAGGTTGAACATCGTAGGGGCTTGAGTTGGATCTTTGATGTAGGAAGAGAAGCAGGACATGGCTTCGAGAGGTTCTGTGGCTCTAGGGTTTGGAGAAACATTTGACGTTTATATTATTTATTAGGACATCATGATGGAGAAAGAGAGAAAGAATGGAAAATGAAACGCAGAACAAAACTCACAGCATATGTACGAAAGCAGCGGATGGAGCATTATCAAATTGGGCGATTGGGCTGGTAATCAGTCACGGTCAGGCGAATGGATACCATTGATATCATGCTGAGAAATCACTCACTCATCCTTGATTTCCTGCAAAGTTTTACTTTTGAGAAGTAGAGAAGAGTTGCGGTTATTTACAAAGACATTCGGAGAGACTTCTTTGAATATATGTCGTGTTGCGAGGAATCTGAGGATTCGAGCTGCACGAGGAAATTCTTAGGTCTATCATATGAAAGATCGTCTATAATGGAGAATACTCACATAGATACGAAGCATCTACTCCAGTAGCTGCGGAAATATCGTCCACATGGAGTCCCTATAAGTACAGCATGTTCAGAGCTCCAGCTACTTGTGGTACAATCAACAGCCAACTTTCCGTACCTTCGACCCCGCCTCCTTTAACACGTCCGGAACATTCACATCGACAACAAACCCCAACGTAGCAGTCTCAAACATTCCTCCCGTATGCAGTTGAATAATTTCAATTGGAGATTGTACAGTCGCGATTAGCTGACTTGCAGCAGCGACGATGAGTTGGCGAATATTATTGATGTTAGGATCAAATTCCAGAGGACTTGGCTGGAAGGGAGCGTCAACAGAAGGTACTTGAGTACCAGCTTTGGCATATGCGGCTTGAAGCGTTTCGGTCTGAGCGGATATGATTTGAGCGAGGGCTTTCAAAGCAGAGTCAGCCATGATGATTATGATATTGATGAGAGATGTAAGAGATGTCGAAAGGGGGCCCTTGAACTTGAGTTAGGTCGAAGCTGAGCTGGAGGGTTTGCTTGAGGAAAATCCCTTCGTGTTCTAACAGCTGGTTCAAATAGCTCACCTTGAACTGGGGGTCGGATGCTGGCGGCGAAATCTGAGCAATAAGGCTCATGCAAATCTATAGGGAAAAACGGCTGAAACCTCGCAGGTGATCGCCGGTTTCTACCCTAGCAGTTGTGCCAAGCCGAGTGAACTCGTCATCTTCTCTCTGTCATATTTCAAGTGACCCATTATAACGCTTGAGTAAAGGTGTTACTCTATTGGTTAGCGAAATTTGTACGGGACTATCAGACAAAGTCTTAAGGAGACGCATTGTGAAAAAACATACACATTCTACGTACTGCGGGACCAACTTGTTCATATACAAGCCTCGTATTCATACATCTCTCGAACCAGGATTACTCTTTTTATTCGCCATATCAAGCACTGGGTGCAAACACTTGTAAATCCTCTGCTTTACTGAGGTTTTACAAGAGTATTACACCAAGCCAATCAATATGTAAGACTCCTTGTCATACATTAGTATTACAAGAGACAGAAAAAATTAGAACAACCTTGTATGACCATTGTAAGTCACAAAGAAATACCATGGACTTTCAGTGTGACTTGCTGTCACTGTATACCCTTGGTGGATATACTGTGGAATTACACAGGAATTTCAGAGTGACTTTTTGTCACAATATGTCATGTAGTAAGACACATAAGAAATACTGGAGTATTTCAGTGTGACAGATAATCACAGTATAACAAACAGTAAGGCAAGAGAGATTTACAAAGAACTTACAAGGAAGCAAAATCTGCAGGAAATTTACAAAGTGACAATCAAGTCACAGTAATACACTTGTAAGACTAGCTGTATTATGAAGGAATTACAAGAAAGATTTGCTACAAACACTGGTAAATCCTCAGCCTTACTGGAGTATTACAAGAGTATTATGGGGAACCAATCAATATGTAAGTTGGCTTGACTTACAAGTGTATTACAAAATAGACAAAAAATGAGGACTATTCTGAAAGACCATTGTAAGCTGCAAGGACATACCATGGACTTTCAGTGTGAGGCTTTGTCACAGTATAGCATTGAAGAGCATACAGTGGAATTACAAGGTGACTTTTTTGTCACAGTATGTCTTCTTGTAAAACAGAACTGAAATACCAGGGTATTTCAGTGTGAGATAATGTCACAGTAAGACAATTTGTAACCAAGTAAAATTTACAGAGAACTTACCAGAAGGTAGAACTTGAAAGTCTTGGGTAAGACTGCTCATATTTACACTGAATTTACGGAGGGACAGCTGTGTCACAGTAATACTCTAGAAAGACTTGTGACTTTACAAGGGAATTACAAGATGCAGGTTTTAAAAGTCTATCTCGTAAGTCTCTGGAAAAAACCTGCATGCTAAATGGAGAATATACAGTGTGACAGACTGGTCACAGTAAGACACTTGTAAGTCACAAGACATTACAATGACTTTACTGAAAAGTGACTATTTTGTAAGTCATCATGTATATCCAATGGACTTACAAGAGACTTGTTGGATGGATTTGCAGTGCATGTCAATTAAGTAATACAGAAGGGCTTACTGAAAATTTACAGAATGTAATACAATGAATTCATTCAACCAGGTCAATTAAATGTTACTGAATATAAATAGACAGCTCAGGCTGGACTATGTCTGCCTTGTCATCTTCGTCTGCTCAGTCTGTTAGGTCTGCCTTGTCTGCCTTGTCTGCCTTGTCTGCCCCGTCTGCCCCATCTGTCTCATCTGCCTCATTTGCTCCATCTGCCTCGTCTGCTCCATCTGCCTTGTCTGCCGTGTCTGCCTTGGGACTGCCTTGTCATCTTTGTCTGCTCAGTCTGTTAGGTCTGCTTTGTCTGCCTCGTCTGCCTCGTCTGCCTCGTCTGCCTTGTCTGCGGGGCAGACAAGGCAGACGGAGCAGACGGAGCAGACGGAGCAGACGGAGCAGACGGAGCAGACGGGGCAGACGAGGCAGACGGAGCAGACGAGGCAGACGGTGCAGACGAGGCAGACGGGGCAGACGAGGCAGACAGGGCAGACGAGGCAGATGGGGCAGACAAGGCAGACGAGGCAGACGGGGCAGACAAGGCAGATGAGGCAGACAGAGCAGACGAGGCAGACGGTGCAGACGAGGCAGACGAGGCAGACGGAGCAGACAAGGCAGACGAGGCAGACGAGGCAGATGAGGCAGACGAGGCAGACGAGGCAGATGAGGCAGACGAGGCAGACGAAGCAGACCGGGCAGACGAAGCAGACCGGGCAGACCGGGCAGACGAGGCAGACGGGGCAGACGAGGCAGACGAGGCAGACGGGGCAGACGAGGCAGACGAGGCAGACGGGGCAGACGAGGCAGACGAGGCAGACGGGGCAGACGAGGCAGACGAGGCAAACGGGGCAGACGAGGCAGACGGGGCAGACAAGGCAGACGAGGAGACGAGGCAGACGGGGCAGACGAGGCAGACGAAGCAGACGGGGCAGACGGGGCAGACGAAGCAGACGGGGCAGACGGGGCAGACGGAGCAGACGAGGCAGACGGGGCAGACGGAGCAGACGAGGCAGACGGGGCAGACGGAGCAGACGAGGCAGACGGGGCAGACGGAGCAGACGAGGCAGACGAGGCAGACGGAGCAGACGAGGCAGACGAGGCAGACGGAGCAGACGAGGCAGACGAGGCAGACGGAGCAGACGAGGCAGACGAGGCAGACGGAGCAGACGAGGCAGACGAGGCAGACGGAACAGACGAGGCAGACGAGGCAGACGGAGCAGACGAGGCAGACGAGGCAGACGAGCAGACGAGCAGACGAGGCAGACGAGGCAGACGGAGCAGACGAGGCAGACGAGGCAGACGGAGCAGACGAGGCAGACGAGGCAGACGGAGCAGACGAGGCAGACGAGGCAGACGGAGCAGACGAGGCAGACGAGGCAGACGGAGCAGACGAGGCAGACGAGGCAGACAAGGCAGACGAGGCAGACGGAGCAGACGAGGCAGATGGGGCAGACAAGGCAGACGGAGCAGACAAGGCAGACGGGGCAGACGAGGCAGACAGAGCAGGCGAGGCAGACAGAGCAGACGAGGCAGACGGAGCAGACGAGGCAGACGAGGCAGACGGAGCAGACAAGGCAGATGGAGCAGACAAGGCAGACAAGGCAGACAAGGCAGACAAGGCAGACAAGGCAGACAAGGCAGACGGAGCAGACGAGGCAGACGGAGCAGACAAGGCAGAGAAGGCAGATGAGGCAGACAAGGCAGACAAGGCAGACGGAGCAGACAAGGCAGACAAGGCAGACAAGGCAGACAAGGCAGACAAGGCAGACAAGGCAGACAGAGCAGGCGGAGCAGACGAGGCTGACGGAGCAGAGGAGGCAGACGGAGCAGATGAGGCAGACGAGGCAGACGAGGCTGACGGAGCAGACGGAGCAGATGAGGCAGACGAGGCAGACGAGGCTGACGGAGCAGACGGAGCAGATGAGGCAGACGAGGCAGACGGAGCAGACGAGGCAGACGAGGCAGACGGAGCAGACGAGGCAGACGAGGCAGACGGAGCAGACGAGGCAGACGAGGCAGACGGAGCAGACGAGGCAGACGAGTCAGACGGAGCAGACGAGGCAGACGAGTCAGACGGAGCAGACGAGGCAGACAAGGCAGACAGAGCAGACGAGGCAGACGAGGCAGACAGAGCAGACGAGGCAGACGGTGCAGACGAGGCAGACGAGGCAGACGGAGCAGAAGATGACAAGGCAGACATAGTCCAGCCTGAGCTGTCTATTTATATTCAGTAACATTTAATTGACCTGGTTGAATGAATTCATTGTATTACATTCTGTAAATTTTCAGTAAGCCCTTCTGTATTACTTAATTGACATGCACTGCAAATCCATCCAACAAGTCTCTTGTAAGTCCATTGGATATACATGATGACTTACAAAATAGTCACTTTTCAGTAAAGTCATTGTAATGTCTTGTGACTTACAAGTGTCTTACTGTGACCAGTCTGTCACACTGTATATTCTCCATTTAGCATGCAGGTTTTTTCCAGAGACTTACGAGATAGACTTTTAAAACCTGCATCTTGTAATTCCCTTGTAAAGTCACAAGTCTTTCTAGAGTATTACTGTGACACAGCTGTCCCTCCGTAAATTCAGTGTAAATATGAGCAGTCTTACCCAAGACTTTCAAGTTCTACCTTCTGGTAAGTTCTCTGTAAATTTTACTTGGTTACAAATTGTCTTACTGTGACATTATCTCACACTGAAATACCCTGGTATTTCAGTTCTGTTTTACAAGAAGACATACTGTGACAAAAAAGTCACCTTGTAATTCCACTGTATGCTCTTCAATGCTATACTGTGACAAAGCCTCACACTGAAAGTCCATGGTATGTCCTTGCAGCTTACAATGGTCTTTCAGAATAGTCCTCATTTTTTGTCTATTTTGTAATACACTTGTAAGTCAAGCCAACTTACATATTGATTGGTTCCCCATAATACTCTTGTAATACTCCAGTAAGGCTGAGGATTTACCAGTGTTTGTAGCAAATCTTTCTTGTAATTCCTTCATAATACAGCTAGTCTTACAAGTGTATTACTGTGACTTGATTGTCACTTTGTAAATTTCCTGCAGATTTTGCTTCCTTGTAAGTCCTTTGTAAATCTCTCTTGCCTTACTGTTTGTCATACTGTGATTATCTGTCACACTGAAATACTCCAGTATTTCCTATGTGTCTTACTACATGACATATTGTGACAAAAAGTCACCCTGAAATTCCTGTGTAATTCCACAGTATATCCACCAAGGGTCTACAGTGACAGCAAGTCACACTGAAAGTCCATGGTATTTCTTTATGACTTACAATGGTCATACAAGGTTGTTCTAATTTTTTCTGTCTCTTGTAATACTAATGTATGACAAGGAGTCTTACATATTGATTGACTTGGTGTAATACTCTTGTAAAACCTCAGTAAAGCAGAGGATTTACAAGTGTTTGCACCCAGTGAAGGACCTCAATAGCCTTTTCGTTTTTCTCCTTCGGAGTCCAGAGGAAGGGCAGAGTCATATTATTGGCATTGCCAAGAAGTCCGAGTACGGTTCCATAAACGCGAAAAAAACAAAAAAAAAAAGAGGAAAATGTGGGCCATCGCTGCGTGTGGCACGATAACGAGGCCCAGATCTGGATTTTGCTGACTAGGAGACCCTAGATTTGCTACCTAAATGGGCCTCGTAATGGATGGTGAGCAACGATGAGCATTGCAGGCCACGTGTTTTTGCGGCAACAGCCGGTAGATCTATCGAACACAGCCACACGGGAGCGTCAGATTATTCGTATTTTAAAGACTACTTTACAAAAGTCTAATTATCATCGTGAGTACTACTTATAATTTCGCTTATTACTCAAATCAACGCTCCGTGCGTAGGACTCGCCGTCATTATCATCGTGCCTCCGTGGCTGAGCCTTTGTGGCCACCGTCTCACCTCCGTGGCTCAGGCGTCAGCCTCTCTTGAATTTTTGATCTGAACTTTCCCGTTTTACCATCTCCTCCTTTCTGCATTTTCCAGAATCTTTTCTCCAAATTTGTTTGAATTATTTGTCTCGTTTTTCCCCTCTTTGTATGTTTCAGACTTGATCTCACCATTAACCATTTCCCATGTACTTATAGCCTGAGAGACTCATTTTCCCCATCTCATTCTTTCTTTCCCCATCTTCACTATTGAGTCTCTCAGGTACATCTCTTCTCATTCTTTCTTTCCCCATTCGGCACTCATCAGTGTACTCGCAGTATCACTCAGTTGTTTTCACATTACCCGCCCACCACTCCCATTTATTTACATTTTCTTGTATATTATCTTGTATACTAGCCTTGCTGAGTCACATGTACTCAAAATATACTCATACGACAGGGGAGTCACTGTTTCAGGGCTCCCCGTGACCTTCCTGCCCACTCTCACACAAAATTTCAACAGATGCATTGACAAGATAATTAGAAGAAATAAAGGGCCTCGTAAAAGAAACCCTCTCTGCTTGGGTGCTGATTTCAATACCCATGGCCGACAGAGATGGACCATTGAGGTATTGACAGAATGCACTTCTCTTGATGATGACTAATCACTGACACTCGCATAAGGCAGAAGAAACACATTGCTGGTGGATTGCAGGGGCGTTCCAGATCCCCATGGGCATGACAACCAATTCATACAAGCTGAGAGGAGTATTTACTGCAGTAAGTGGGATGCTTGCCTCATCGAGTTGTGTTTGAAACAAAGAATCAGTCATGTCTATCTTGCCCCAGATCTTTCCTTTGGCACAGTCTGAAAGAATCTCCTCAATTTGTGGTAGGGGATGTCTGTCAGGTACAGTATTTTTATTCAAGATTCTGTAGTCATTGACCCAGTGTGGTAGTGCAGTAGGATCTGCCTTAGGGATCAGGAAGGCAGGGGAAGAAACTGGTGATGAGGAGGGCTGGATCCTTCACATTTCAATGTGCTTTTGAGCCAAAATGCCCCACGCCTCACAATATTTCTTAGGAGAGGAGTAGAACTGAGCTTGTATGGCTGAGTGAGCACTCTTGAGCTTGATGGAACAAGTGATATCAGTCGGCAGCTCATCAACATGAGGGATAGGTAAGAAACAAATACTAATACCAAACCTCCATTTTTTTTTTTGGAGCCTTGAATACTGCAGAGTACTTCTCCTTCAGTCACTGCACATGTTCACTATACTCCTGCAAAATCTCAAGGTTCTCAATGCACTTTAGCAAGGCAGCAGTGACGTTTAGTGGTGCAATGTCCTTGGAGATATGGAGATGAGGATTATGTTCATGAAATATCTTTAATTTGTGAATAACATTAAGGTGCAGTTGGCATATGTCAAGCTGATGCTGCTTGGGAGTACATGTAGGGTAGGTTACATGTGATGCAAGTACAGACGGGTGGAGTAAATCAAAACCAGAAGCTTTATGTATACATGAGCCAGCCTTGTGGTTGATGACTAGGTCGTTGTGAATAAGAAAAGGTTTTCCCAGTATCATAGGTGCACAAAGAGAAGGAGTGACGATCATGTGTCAAGTATGGGAGGTCCACCCTTGAACTAGGACCATCACCACAGTACATGTGACCCCCTGATGATGTATCTGGCGCCTGGCCTCTACGTGGCTCAAGGGACAAGTACCTTCAGGGAAACTAACAGGCGTTCTCAGAAATGAGAGAATAGGCTCAGGATGAGCACAACCGTGGCAATGGTACTCTAGTGCTTCAGCGCTAGCATGTAAAACCAGGTCGACCCTGAGGATGGGGATTGCAGCAATGGACTCGCTGCAGTGTCAGGATGTGGCACAGGGTCTACTTTAACATATACGGACTATGTGTAGAACCTCTGAACTTTAACAAGGAGTGAAAAAATTCTCTGCCTTCGAAACAGAAACTTTCTGGATGCACTTGGAAACCCTGGGCACCATTGTAACCCAACTCTGACCATGAGCGCCAGCGAGAATGCAAATATCTATGAGATGCTCAGCCACTCATGCCCACTGTTGTGCAGCGACCGCCAACCCTCCCCAAAGATACTGGAAATGAGCCATGCAAACATGCAAAACTACAGCCGTTGGACCCTAGTCAACACGAGGCTACCCATAGCTAAGATATGAGTGCACTAGTGCCACTCCATACTCACGACACCCAGCCCTGACACCAAGAAAGGGTCCTTAAGGAGCAAAATGCGAAATTCCTCCCCCCTAGTGTCCTCTCTCCGAGTCATAGACCAATAGCAGATAACGAGCAACGCATCTAGGACCAAACTGGACATGACGACTCCAACTCTGGCCCTTCTCCCACCTTAGACCAAGAGAATGCTGACGTGAACCAGTCACTGGTAAAAGGGCAGGCCTCAAAGAAGCTGAGAGACAGTAATGGATTGGGAATAGGCAGCTGTCCTGAGGTACGAGTACATCATCTCAAAACCAGGTAATGAACGGGGTGTGGGCCATCGCTAATGCGTGGCGAGTACGAGGCCGCAGGGTTCAGTCAATTAAATAAGAATTAAACTATATTCCATTTTCGCTACAGACATAAAGGACCACTACAGCCTTCTTATGCGCAAAGAATTCCAGAGCGTCATTGTTAGCTTGGACATCTGGAGATAACTTTGTTGCTATACCAGTTCCAATGCCGTCATAGACCCATTCATGGGCACCATCAAACATCCTAGTGATGAAGTGATCATTTCCGAAATAAATAATACCATTTATGTGATACTGTTTTGACTCAGCTCCTTGAGGCACATGTATGATATTCTGAATCTGCATATTGCCCTCATAAGGTATTGATATTAGGAAAAATTTGGGGAATCTTTGGAATGTGTATTTCCGAAGCATGTCTGAGTGACAAGAGGGACATTGATCAGCCCATGGCTCCACAAAATGAGACACGCAAGCTTGAGTTGACTGATAAGTACCAGTAGTCCGAGTCAACAGGAGATTGTGTTGCATCCTCTCCCGAAGCGAGAAGTGGTTGTTACTGCAGAAGACTGTTCTCTTAGTGGTGGGATTGACTGACCGCATCAACTCATGCAGGACATCGCTTGTATCTGCATAAGCCCCATCTGGAAAAGCATCAGGATCAATTATAGATCTCTGATATCAGCGTAGTTTGATGAGTTTGACTGGAAAGTGGCTGAAAGCTCATTCATTAAAATTGAGGAGAAATTATCACTTTCACCAAGAAAGCGGCTCTTTCTGTTCTGAACAAATGATAAAGAAGCATGAGAGCAGAGTCATATGCACAACTGTTAGCAGACCACTTGAGTGTGGGATAATCATGACTTGGAGCTTGTTCAGATACACTGGTTTCTTCTGAAAGAATTGAAATTGATTTGTCCTTCATTTCATTGCAATCCAGACTGGTCATATCAATAGGTACAAAATTACCTGATTGCTTTTTCTTTGCATGATGTTTTGTCTCTTCTTTTTCCAGTATTATCCAAGAAATATCTTTATGCAGTGTAGACTCAAATTTTTCATCTGCATCCCATACTAGACTCTATGTCTATTGCCAAAATGTGATCTATATTGTTGTATGAGTGGTCCTCTTAATTCTCCAATAATTAAACGTGGCAATTTTTGATCTACACGTAACTTAGTGATGTCATTCAGAATTTCCAATTCCCTTAGTTCTTGTCGATATCCACCTTTATTGCTAATACCACCAGTAATATGACTAACATTAAAACCTTGTAAAATCATAGTCCCACTTGCACTAGAGCTCCTTGACAAAGCAGTATAGATGGCCCGGAAATCACGACTATTGTATATGTCTGCCACATTGGGGTCTCGTGTTTTCCCTTGGGAAGCAAAGTCTGTCATTGCAAAATTGGGTAGAATTTCTACTTGAGTTCTAGAGATCTGAATGATTCTGTCATCAGGCAGCTTACAGTTAATATGTCGTGTATTTGGGGTAATAGGAACAACATTGAGGGGCAGGTCTTTGAACTGAATATTTGTAGGAGGCTTTTCAAGTTTGACATACAGCACATCCAGCACAAGTTGACCATGTTTTCCCTTCCTAGCTTGCCACCCATGCACTGTACCTTCTTGACCTTTGGTTATACAAAGCTCAGTTGCACCATTGAAACGGATCATGACAGGCAGACCTTTACACAAGTGAAGAGTACTGGGAATTTGCATATTATTCGTTGGAGCTTGCTTCCACAGTAGCTGCTGTACATGTTTGTCAATTTGGTGTTTTGTAGCTTTTCTGCATTTGCATTTTCGATCATGAGTTTTAGTAGGAGGTTCATCAAAAACAACCTCTTCATCATCAGAGAAAAAGGGTGTGAGTACTTGGCCTGTCTCTGCAGCAAATTGTTTACTGCCCAGTTCATTAGCTACATCCTTGTGTTTGTTATAAGTCAAAATTATGGAAGTATTGTGGAAACGAGGGTTATCAATAGACCGAGAATCATTTGAAGGGTCTGAGATTAATGATTGCAAGAAACTAATATCCTCTGTAGTGCAATTTTTATATCTCATGTTCTCCAATGCTTGACGAAATTTGTTATCTTGATCTGACTTTCTGGTTTGTCGACAGTTCTTTCTCAAGAGTACTACAGTGTTGACTTGATGCCATAAATATTTTCCAATACTGGCTTGTTGGTCTGAAGAATTGGAACCTATGATATGGCTATATAATGATATACTTTCACCACCCATGGCCAGTGGCAATTGCGCAAAATCACCTGCAAATATCATGTTCATCCCACCAAATGGAAGAAGTGGTTGATTCAAAGCAGTGGCCATCTTTGCACTGATTTTGTACATGTCTTTACAAGAAAGCATTGAAACTTCATCTAAAAAAACATAATTCACGCCACTGAGTCTGGAACAAATTTGGGATAGAGATGTCTTCCAAAACTCACCCTCCTCTGATGAATTGATCCCAAAAATGGAGTGATAAGTGGAACCCTGAATCAAAGCTGCTGCTGTCCCAGTTGGTGCAACCACTATCATGCGGTAGCTCTCATCCCTCTCTTTAAAGAACTCTCTCAGAGTCTTCAGGACTTGAGTTTTACCTGTCCCTGCCATGCCACCAACATACATCTTCAACTGGTCTGAAATTGAACTGACAGCATGGTTTGCAATAATACGAAAAGCTCTTTCCTGTTCTTGATTCAATTGAAATTTGATACATAAATCATCTATGAGTTTTTTGGTGTGATTACTCTTGAATTTCTCCTCAAATATATGTTGATCAAGAATTTCTACCTGATTGGGATATTTGTTAGGAAAGTTATTTGGTCTGTCTTTGTTGTGCTTCAATCTATTTGTTAACACACTTCCCTTCATTTTCGCAATTTCCAGTCTCCATACATTTGAACTCCTTAAAGGAAAGTCAAAAGAGGCTGGTATAAGATTTTTCAAGTCACATTTTGCATTTGACCACCCCGTATTCACTAGTAAATCAGTCATCTCTTGCATGTCTAACTGCCTGCGTATTTCACATGCACTTATACTGTCATCTGAACATTTAAATGGATCAAAATTAACTCCGTCATCAAATTCAGGCTCTAAACTGGAAGGATCAATTCCAAGACTCTGAGCTTTTCTTTGAGCATGATAGTCATCTCTTGAATCCAAACATTCAAATTGAAGTTCAAAATTGTCCATCAGGAACTTTTGATGGGTAGAAAATTGATAGATAAGGAATGCACTATCTCAAATTTCATCCTTGATCTTAAGATCTTCTCCTGTTCTCCAAGGTTTGAAAAGTGTCAACATTACTGAGCAGTAGAACTCTCTGTCACCTTTATTTTTTCTTGGTAATGATGGCCCAATAAAGTTAGGCACAATATTCTTCCTATTGTGCATGCACAAGTAATGTGTACTGGCCAAAGGGTGGTCATCCATAAATGGATGTCCATTTCTGGGCAACCTATGTTTTTGCAAAGGCCTGGCTTTGTTTTGAGTACTAGGACGCACAACTTCCAATGTATCTTTATCTGATGCTTCATCTGATGAACTGCTGCAATCATAGTTTTCAGACCTCTCATCATCAGAGCAATCAATTTCTTTATTGCCTGCTTTAAGTTTGACGCGTTCACATTGGCAGACCCATTTGTATAAAGTCATCTCATTTAAAGCTTTTGGACGGTATATATAATCAAAATTTGAGGAAAACCCTACAATCTTGCCCTTGTGACGAATCACCACTACCTTTTCCTCATTATTGGGTGGGACTTCCTCAGGTTCTCGCCAAAACTTATGTGCTTCATTGACAAAGTCTTTCCAATAAAAGGATTTGAACTCATGACTTGTGTAATGATCAGGTTTATCTAAAAGATACATAGCAATCATTGGTGCGCCCAGCTCCATCTTGACCGACAGTAAGTTAACCCCTTGGGTAATAATTTTTCTTGCTTTCTCATGGCGGGGTAAACTACCTGTCAACATTTCCGCATTTCTTTGTAAAATAGTATGAATAACTTCAGATTCCATTTTGTAATGTACTCTGTCACATACAGCACAACAGCCTTTATTGCTGTCCCTGATAGCAATGATGAGACATCAGAGTTACATCTCAGTAAGTATGTCATAGTTTGGTTGTAGGTATTAATCCAAGCTTCTGACTTTTTCATTCTCAGGGCACCTGTTTCAGTGTCAACTTGCGTTGAGGGGAAGGTTTCACGTGGAAACCTGGCTTTGCAGGTACCAAATTTATTGTCAATTCAACCCAGATAATCTTTACCTGCCTTCCTTGTTCCTTGCTTGGTCAAAGTAGATTTGCATTTGTGTATATGAGTTTGGGATACAATATTGTCCACTTCCTGTTGGTAATTTTTATACCACGCTTTACATCACTCACAAACCTCAGTGCTAGTACAAAAACAATCTGATGGAGGACTCTGAGGTAAAGAGTATAAAGGATTGGTGTATTCTTCATTTTCTGAGATAGCCTGAAGATTTTCTTGAACCTCTTCCTGAGTCCCCGTCATAAAATCTCCACAATGTACAGATTCTAAGTATTCAACAATTTTTCTCTGGAAATCATCTTCATTTTTCAGTATAACATCTCTTATCTGTTGTGGAGACATGCTGTTTGTAATCCAAAGAAGCATATGAAGATGGAGTGTCAATCTCCCTTGTTGTTCTATGGTTCCAAAATAACCAGAAGTCTTCCCAAAAATGCTGTCATGATCAGTGTTAACTCCCAATATGTGCTTGATAAACATTTGAACCATGAAATCAAAGAACTTGGCACCGGCCACAGGATTGTTAATAATTCTGCGAGTTCTTTCATCATTAGGAAGATTAAGATTAATGTCAAAATTTTCATCAGTGATAGCATAGTACAAACATAGAGGGTGAGTTTGATCTGATGGTGCAAAAGTGATATACCAAGATGGGGCCCCAAGGTATGAGATTAGGGACCACAGCTTAACCCGTAAGAACTTTTTGCTGGACATAGATCCTTTTACTGTACCACCGACGTGATCCAAATCTTGAATGACCTGATAGCACAATTTTTCTTCTTCTGTTTCGGGCTTTACTATTTCACCTTTGCTCAGTTTGTCTATCAAACTGTTCAATACATGTGGATTCAAATTTAAGATACGATCTGCAATAGCAGAGAAACTTTTCTTTTGTGTGAGTGCAAAGCCATTACTTGTACTCTTTTTGACTTGTTCATGACTAAAGGCCACAAAACCAAATAAAGGGTCAGTCTGGAACCTCTTATCATGGTAGTTCATGAAGTATTTTTTGTGATTTTTTTTCAGAAAATGACTTGAGTGTTGTCATGCCAATACTACCCATCCCATAAGGGAAAAGCCAGGGAAAGATAGAAGGATATAATAAGGGATTGTTAAATATTGAAGAACTTTTTTCACTATGCCCAACAGCCAGAAATTTACCTTGTGATTTTAAATAAGCCAAGGCCTTAGCTTTCTGTAGTTCCACAGAAGTATTCTGTAGCTGTTCACCTGTGATACCATGCACTACAAACGGCACACTGCCTGTCTCGGTGCCAGTTTCCAGTTCATTGTCATGAGTACTAGTACCCTCAGGTATTCTGTTGCCTTCTGACTGCATCATTTTGAATGCTACAGTAACTGGTGGTATATCCTCAGGGTATCTATTGAGATTGTTATATTTTGATATGCAGGATGATTCAATCTAAGCCAATTTAATGCTTTGAACACTTCCTTGCATCTCACAAGCATGGGAGTACGTTTATAGTCCTTTTCTGTGGGCTTGCATGGACCAGTAAACATGATAGCCAAGACTTCATCAAGATCTTCTGGAGGTGGAGGAAGGATATCGCACACTTTCATCACTGGTGAGTCAAAAGCTATGACATGTGAAATCATTTTTCTCATACCAGAAGATACACGTACAAAACAACAATTTGTTTGGACCTTTTGAATTAGTAATTTTTCAACAAAATCCAAGTTCTGTAATTGAGGGGGATGTCTCCAAGCCAAAATCCATTTGTTAGTGAGATACGAGGAATCTTGCCGTCTCGGAGATAAACTCTACAGTCACTACAAACTTTGGAACATGAATGATCAATAATCGGTCCAGGTAAATCAGTTATTTTATCAGAAAATGTTTGTCGTTCTTTGCGAGTAACTCCAGTAGTGATAAGAACATGAAGCATATTTTTAACTTGTTTGATAGGAGTTAGGGTCGATGCTGGCTTAAGCTGCCCACAAACTCCACACCCGTCTTCTTCAATTGCTGATGCAGAGAATTCACCGCACCAATCCGATATAATTTTCTTAAGCAGAAGGTTGGAAGGAACTGGAGGGGGAAAGGCATTTTGACGTTTGATCTCAACTTGGTCAATAGGTTCCAAGATGGTGATAGGCTCTCTACAAGTGGACTGACATTGATGCTTTTCAAATAAGGTGTGAAGTTTTGATTTAGCATTGTCTCAAAACGAAAAATTATGATATCTGGCCAACTCTCTCAATGACGGGCGACTCAATGACATATACAATTCAGACATGGGTATCAGTGTATATAGAAACCTAGGATCACAAGTAAATTGTGAATCTTGTTCCAGGAAACCATGTAACCGATACATTGTTGAACCTGGATTAATTATTAAACAAGGAAAAAGTAGGTATGACTTGGGCCACCTCCACATAAGGAAATATATGATGAGGTATCACTCAAAGTTTGTGTACCCATTGGGAGACAGTGTGCAAGCAAATGGACCATGTGAATATATGAGTAATAATGAGCAAAACTAGTGATCGACGTTATGCCATATGGATGCATAAACGCTACAGCTTTTTCACTAATATGAAAGTCAAGATCCAGCAATAAAGTGCAGTCCAAAGAAGTGATGATCCACTATGAAGCCCAAGCATGTAGCATTGAACGCAGCATTGTAGACTTAACGCTCTCAGACGGGCAACAAAATCATGGGCATAGAAAACTGATCTGAAAACAAACAATTTCGCATACTGGCATTTGGTGTCAATTCTTTCAAAGAAGGGTAGAAAGATAACTACTTTCTCAGTTGGAAATTTTGTATAGTCAACCAACTGATAATGATGATAGCTATGTAAAATAAAATCAATACTTTTGTTAGATGAAACTAGTACTTGCTCAAAAATGTTGTATATTTGTGGCCATAGACGTTTACATGAAAAGGATTTGAGGGAGTTTGATAGAAAAATGAACCGCCCTGATGTGACGAATTGCCTCCTAACTCGAAACACTGAATGATACTGCTGTAATGGATTGGATTGATGATAATTAAAGTGAAGGGAAGAGATTTGAGTATGTGGACTGAAATTTTTATTCTGAGGTGTCGATGAGTAAGAATTCTGAAGCGGCATTTGGCTGTCTATAAGCAAAAGATTAAACAGCGTTGAGCTGTGAGCATGCGACATTGAGTCGTTGTAGTCGTTAATTGGCATTGGGCCGCGTATATATGATGTTGCGATGTTGGAGTGTGAGTCCACGTATTGCATTGTGCTGTCAGGAGACATGTTTGGATTTGAGCCTGGAGCACTGAGTAGCGTAGTGACAAAACAAAGTGAATCATATTCAGAATAAGTGGTTCTCGAGAATCCACCATATACGTTGAGGGACATTGAGTGAGCAAGAGAGAGAGAGTCGTTCGAGCCAGTGATTCTGTAAGCGACAAAAGCGGGAGCAGAGCTTGAGGCGGAATAACAGATGGGGAACCAACAGTCAAAGAGCCTGTGGCCAAGACCAGACAATATAAATGTAAGCAATGTAGCGAGAAACATAACAGATGGGTTGAGAGAGTTCATGACAGTTGGAAAGGAGAGACGACTGCGCAAACCAAAGCAGGCATATTTCAGATCTTAACCGGTATAACCCCTAAACAAACGGTAAAAATTGGAAATCAACTGAAACCCAAACATTCATTGCTGTTCCTCTTCAAAGCCAAAAAGTGCTGCATCTGGACCATACGCTACGCATGACCTGGCACAGGTGGATATGTGCCATCAGCCATTTTGGATCATCTATGTACTGGAAGCAAGGCAAAGGACTTAAACTTTGTTTGCTTCTTTGTAGCTTCTCCACCGCAAACGAAATACGCGGTGGACCTTGTGGCTGTGACCACTGGCTTTTTGGTCAGTGGTCACAGCCACAAAGTCCACGGAAGTTACTGTGAACTTGTTTGTAGATGCTTACATCTTACCTTTCCCTCCTGAGCTTCCATGGATCAATTTTGCACCATCATCAACCCCAAGAACAACACCATCCACCACTTGAAGGTGTAGTAGAGAGTGGTACGTCATAGCCGTATTTGGAACTGATTGTTAAACACTTACTTGTCTACTTGCCCACGACATTGCCTACTGGTACTCTGAAGCTCATACTGGCACACGAAAGACGATCTACACACGCGGTGGGTTGGAAGCATGATGCAACAACGTATGCAATCACCTAAAATTGCGGTAATTGCTTCTACATGACAAAATTATCACAACAGCTTAATTTTTTTGCCCGAACAGCTTTTAATCTGTTCCCTAGTTCTCTACTGCGTCAACGCTCCTTTTTCTCAAAGGGACGATTCAGGTCTGCCCGTGTATGTTGGAGACGGTAACGATGGTATCTTCCTCGCATGTTTTACGGACGGCACCCTGGAGGTTACGTGTGAGGGGTAAGGCTCGTGGTAGTGAAGGGGATCGGATTGAAACTGATGGATGCAGGGTACTTACGGTAGGGAGCATCTGGAGGGCTTCATATATGACGCTTCAAATGGTGTCGATCAGATGTTAATTCTTGGGAGAGTGAAAAACAGTGTACTCACGCAGGTATGTCTTCATATGTCTATCATCAAATTTTCAGATCATGATGATTTTGAGTAGTTGAACAAAAGAAACGCATAAAAGGGAATGTATGAGTATATCTGAAATGAAGATAAATGAAATGAAGCAGACTTGGACTCACAATGTTTTGTTGTTAAAGCTAACATGGCTAGGACACATGAGAAGGTGTAGGCTGTTGTCTGTGACAAGGCAATCATCAGTAAATCGATACGAATCACAAGAGAAAAAAAAGGAAGGGTATAGAGAAAGAACGGAAGGAAGAATGGAAGGAAGGAAGGATAGAGAAGTAGGAAAGGGTAGGAATACATACAACCCATCTCATGCCCAGCCAGCAAAAACATGAATACGTTTCCTATCAGTTCTTCATCTGTCAATCTGCCTCCCTGTATCCCATCTTCCTCATCCTCCAGATCCTCGTCCTGGTAGGTCTCATTAGCATCCAACAAAAGGTTAAAAAGGTCGTCCCTCCCCATCCCCATTCCTTTCCCATCATAAGCAATCCTGTCCCCGCTTCTTCTGGCATTAATCATCTCCTGCATAAACTGATCAAAACCTCTAAATGCTTGTCAGACTTCCTTTGTGCCCGCCCTATTCGATCCTGCACCTCGAACCAAAACAACAACCCAATCAACTACTCCTTCTACATTTCTCTCTATCCATCGTGGTAGTTGGAGATTGTTCAGAACTAGCTTGAGCATTAATCTCCCAGAAACTCAGTTTAATGTCATCTTGAACTCTTCTTGTTAGGAAGACCAAGAGATCGGACGGCCAAAGCCTGCAGAGCCAATTACTAGGAGGGAGAGCTTTTCGTGTGCAGAGTAGCATGTGTACTCATATGTCAGTTAAACCGGGACGGAAAAGGTGAAGACATGGACCTGCAAAGTTAGATCCGGCGCATGGTCCAACATGATTGTCTTGCTGTTTTTCCAAACATCCTCCAAGAGGCTATTAACGATTTTGACAGTCTCAGTGAATACAAGCCAATTATTTTTCTATAAGTAGATGTAGAAAGGTTAAGTTATATCCACATCGTTACAGTTTACTCAGTGTCATTGTGGTAGTTAAGGCTCACGACCTTGATTTTGGAAGAAACAGACTCAAACTCACCTCCCCAAACGCAGGTCCACTGATCCTCTGATATCACTTCCATTCCACTCCTTCACTAGCTACGAGGTTCCTTCCAAATGAAGCTAATTGCTGATACACTGGTAACTCAAAGGCTTTCAGGTACTGAGAACGAGATGAGTTTTTTGTTTTATAGCTGATGTGTCAGCGAGTTCAAGGGAGGCGAGGGAGGAGAACAGGGAGATCTGGTTTATTCAGTTCGTTATCAGCACTAGTCTAACTTGGATGGTGGGCAGAGAGAGGGGAACTTGGACAAGGTTGAAGGGTGAAGAAACGAGGTACTCACATTGATGATGGCATCCCATCCTCCTTCTTCGAAATCTAAAGAAACCAATTAGCAACCGCGTCAAATGTCGCCCTCAAAACCGGTTCCCCTTCACCAATGCTCGCCAACACCCTCCCATCTCATCATCTTCACCCCCTTTACTCTTCACCCACTCCAAAAGAGAAGTGGTGATCTAATGGTCCACTAAATAACCGAAACAAATTGGAGTACTGCAAGACGCTGCCACGGAATTGTGAGAGTGAGAAGGAAAGATGATACATTGTACTTGTTTACTTACAGCCTTATTGTTAATGCTGTAGGTAAACAAATAAACAACGCGTAGTCTTTCTTCCTCCCATCTTCCACTGACCATTCCATGTAAGCGTCGTCATTTACTCACTCACAGTACCCAACCTTGTTTTACTTCCTATGCTTGATAAATCTACTTCCGTTTGGGAATGCATGTCTGGCAAGCCCTTCATATTTCTGCTTTTCTACTGTCGCTTTAGCACACCCGGCCACAGGAGTATGCAGCAACGACCCTGGGGCAGCAGAAGGTCGACCAGGTGTGCTGAAATGATGATACTTCTATGCTTTGGTATAGATGTAGTAGAGGTGGGAGGAATTGGAATGAGGACGGTGTGGTATGCGACTGTGAGCTTGGGTGAAATCAGGATTTGGGTATGATTATGGGTGCGTCTCTTGTAAGCCCCTCTGCTCAACCGTTTTCTCATCCATTCTCACATCTCCAGAAGCAGAAGCAAACCTCAACCAAACAAAGCTACAACTGGAGAGGGACTCAACTTCGCTCATAAGGCCTACGACGTCCTAGTCTCACGTCTGGCAATTATGAAACACTTACCAACCCCTTTATGCCCAATTGATTCCAAATTCTCCTCGTCAAATATCTTTTACCAGTTATGGTTGGAATATGAGCTTTACGAGTTTTTAAAAAGATACATGACAATTGATATACATCTCCCTCTTCCCAAAGTTGAGGTCGCTAAGCGTAGCTGGGAAAATACGCTCTTTGACTGCGTTTGAGCCTGGAAAATCAACTTGTATATCAGCATCACCCAACATATTAAATCTACAATCAAGAACCTGGTAAATTTTGTTCCAATCTACATAGGGTATCTATCCATCCATCATCCTTTTCATCGCTCTTTCTAGACTCTACTTTCATGGCCAACCTCTCGAATTAATGAAACTTATTGGATTTCGATGAGAGAATCAGGTTTACATCAACGACGGACAGTCGCGATAAAAGGGTGTTATTAACCCAACCGTAAGCCAAAAGTAAAATTGACCTCTAGATGGGCTCGTTATCATGCACAGTGAGGAGGAAGGCATCAATGGTTCCCGCTCTTCAGGCTGTATCCGGGGGAATTACACGTCCCCAAAAACAACTCTTTCAACAACGTCAGATTCGTCTGAGAATCAACAAAGGAATCGGAGAAAGACTGGAGCATCCCAAACGAATGACAATGGCAAAATGAATCCGAGTTGATCATGTTTAAGAAAAGTTGTAACAACTTTGAGTGGAAAACTTTAGAAGGAGATACGATTGGTCCCAGGGGTTTTAGAACGGAGTGGGTAGCAGGGGTGGAGAGGTGGAGATAGGACGGTAGGGACTGGTTGGTTTGAAAAAGCGGATGTAAGGTGGAGGTGGAAAAGGAAGAAGGCATACGGAATGATATGGAGGCACTCGGATGTCTTTTGTGTATGCTTGATAATGACTCATCTATTGATGCAGCTAAACAAAGCAAATTTGTTTAGCAAAGTACTGAAACCAATTAGGTTACTGTTCGAACATGAGAGAGAGAAGGAAAGACAACACATTGTATTTATTTACCTACAGCCTCATTGCTAAGGCCGTAGGTGAACAAATAAACAACGCGTGGTGTTCTTCTACTGACCTTTCTGTGCAAGCGTTGTCCTTTACTCACTTGCAATGCCCAACGAAGTTATGTCGCTCTGGATGAGCTAATCGAATTTGCATCATTGTTAGTTTAGATGTCACTTTCGATCCCCTCAAGTTGAAGATGCCTAGTTAGGTGTATGTCATTCCGCTGGGTCATTCTCTCTATCAGGGCATATTCAAACATTTTAAGGCCTAAGTTCTTCGATATTTCCAGATTTATACTGTCATATTACCGCGCCTAGCCGCAGGTGTATGCAGCAACAATCCTCGGGCAGCAGAAGTTTGACCAGGCGTTCAATGACCATGTCATGCTATCACCAGACTGGACACATAAACAAGCTGCACGGAAACTCAACTTGGATGAGATTGGAATGAAGCGCGGAAAAAACCAGGGCACAAATGCAACATAGCCACATGCAGAAAAGGAGTGTATAAAACTCAGCCTCATTCTTCGGCCTCGTAATAGGCTCAAACCAAACCCTTCCAGCTTGACGAACGCTGTCATGACTCCCCACCGTCCTCTACCATAGATGAGCTAGACTCATGCCTCAGGCTCCCACTACCAGGCCTGAGGAGGACATCCACACCACTACCTCGCTCAGCATCTGTACCTGCCCAGGAGAGACCACTCCAATTCTGGGAACGAAACAAACTGGACCAACATTTTGAGTCTGTTGCTTATAGCATGCATGCACCCTCTGCTTCTAGCATACGTGCATGTTCAGTGGAGAATGACACAGACGACGAAATGCTGAGCGCTGCCAGTCAGGTCTCGATATCCTCAATCCCAGTCAATTTCAATGACTTCCTGGACATTGCCAGACCAACCCCCCTCCCTCGTAACCATGTAGTCAAGCTGACACATCTCAGAGCCGAGTGGCCTGATAATACACCTGTCACTAGCACCGCCGGATATTCTGAAACTCCCTTCCTCAGTTACTCCAAAATCTTCCTACCCATTGAAGATGCGCTCTATGGCCACTCCAAGGTTCTTGCTGAAAGGGTCAGGAAAACACCTAGGAACTATTTGTTCCTCCTAATCCATAATGCTGGCTGAGAGTACTTTGTTCACAATAACAAAACCAAAATCCATCACCACTTTCTCAAACACTTCAAAGAAATTTGTTTTGAGGATGAGGACGAAAGCGCAGCTGACACCATACTTGTTCTGATCCCAGAGCTTCTGAAGGCCCTGAAACAGCTTGACACTGGTACTCTCCCCTTTGTCATCATCCTTTCTGGCCTAAGTGATGTACGACACGAGTGGATGATCCAGCAACAGAGTTTCAGCATCTCTCGTCACTTTGGCTATTATTGTGTACTGCCTCACTGGAACTTGGGAAATGGGACCCACCCTTCCTTACCGTCTCTGAAGATATTCACGTAGAACTCCTGGCCACGATAATCCAGGCCATTCACAGCAGCAAAACCCTATCCAGCATCATCATCAGTCTTGCAGGCAAACATGATGACTTCAAACATCTGCTGCTGGCCAAGAGAGTAATTAAAGTCACGAAGCAGTGGGACCTTTTAGTCATTGGAGGTAATGACGACGCTGAAGATGAAGATACCACTCACTCCTGCAAAACAGCTATCCCAATCATCCAGCTTTTGGGCCGTCCCCTTGCTTTGAACCTCAGAGACCACAATAGTCTCCTCAATGCAATTGGCAACTTGCCAATCTACTTCAGGAGAGACTATAAGCTTGGACTGAACACAACACGACTTGGTTGCTATGGCTGCAAGTCCTCCCACCACTTCACCCGCCTCTGTGAATTCTCACAGGAGGGTACATGGGATGGACCACACTCTGGAGCACCCCCCAAACCCAAATGTCTACCCCAGGAGGAGGACAATAGACATACAGAGGAAGGATGGCAGTATGTATCATGGGACAATGCGAGTCGTGGCCAAGGATCAGGTAGACCGCAACCTATCCCAGGGGGAAGCAGAGGTCCGAAACGGAGATAAAGGTTGGACTCCCCAGTGACACTACATAGTATACTTAAGCGTGTCATCGTATAGTGGCCAGTGCTGGTCAATGTGGTTGTAAATTTCTCCTCTCTCTTTGAATGAAAAGTATCCTTCTCCACTCTTTTACTTATGTCTGAGGCCAGGATCAGATGAGTGGGTTGTGTCCCACAGCACAACACTCAAGGATGAACTGAGAATGTAGGTTGCTTCCTTTGGCCTATTTTACAGGTGGACCGGCAACGCCTCAACCACACTGCTCTTCTCATCTGTCCCGGCAGGAAGGGAATGTTAAGCAGGCATGGTACGGCTTGTACACTACTAAACGCAGTGGCAACTACGCTACTTACCTGGGGATAAGAGTTAGCTTGTTAGGCTTGTTAGAGGCTTGTAGAGCGATGTGGGTTAAGTGTAAAACTTGTTTTTTGGAGGACTATCTACAAGTCCTTATATACCTTTTAGGAGGTACAAATACATGTAAACTAATACTAGAGTAACAATAAGATTCTATTGTACTGGATAGAACAATGCTGGTTTCGTACACTATTGTGGTACTACACTTTATTGTCTATATAATCTTATTGTTCTATATATAACTACTACTATTGTTCTACATAGAATACGTTGATGGCTGCAACTGAATGCGCCAATTCAACACTCCCCCTTGCTAAGCAGCACTGTAGTGCGCGTAAGCATAGGTAGGCGCTGTAAGCAGCCATGGAAGGAAGGGATCCAGTGCCTCGACGTTTTCGATGCAATTTCTTCAATTATAAAACTGAAGTCCTAATTGTTTCCTAAACTTCTCAAACTTTACTTGATCTAAAGCTTTAGTGAGTAGATCTGCAGGGTTATTGCTTCCTTCAATGAAGAATAACTTGACTGTCTCGTCGATGACTTTTTCTCGAACAAAATGATATCGAATATCAATGTGTTTCGTTCGCTTATCCGTGACAGGGTTTGATGCAATAAAAATTGATCCCTGATTGTCACCGTAGATTGGAATAGCGTGAAGAGGATATTCGATTTCACTGAGAAGAGTCTTGAACCAACAGACTTGTCGACTGCAGTCACTAAGTGCCATGTATTCAGCTTCAGTCGAAGATAGAGCAACTGTCTTTTGTTGTCTAGACGTCCAGCTAAATGGTGCTTGGGCTAATTGTAGAAAGAAGCCAGTTTGAGATTTGCGAGTTCCAGGATCTGATCCCCAATCAGAGTCTGTATAGGCTGATAAGCCTTCTCCCCCTCGACCGTTGTACACAAGAGCATATTTCCTAGTGCCAACGAGATAACGGCAAATGTCTTTCGCCTTATTGTAGTGTTCTTGTGAGGGGTTTGCAGCAAATTGCGCAAGTTTTGTAACAGCAAAGGAAATATCAGGACGTGTTCCTAACATTAAGTAGAGTAAGGATCCGATTATCTCCTGATAACTTTGACGAAGAGTATAATTGACAGGAGTGTCATTTGGAAGAGGAAGAGGGTGATAATTGCCAGGTAATGGGGTAGCAGAAGCTTTCGCGTTTTGCATTCCATAAGTTTCTAGGATTTTATCCAGATAAGCGCACTGGTCTAAAGAGATCTTGCTGCCTTTCCTGGTAATTCTCATCCTAAGGAATTCTTTGGCATCGCCTAGATCCCTACATTCCCATCTCTTCATAAAGTCTCCTTTGAGTCGTAAGACTAAGGTTTTGTTTGCTCCACAGAATAGAGCGTCATCCACATAGACTACGGCAATGACGATGGAATTTTCAATAAGATTTTTGTTGGCGTCATAGCATTTGTGAATGAAGATTCCGGCGTCGGAAATGATTCGTTTAAAACTGAGTTCTGCCATTGATTTATCAAGACTTTTCCACCACGCAAGTCCTGCTTGTTTGAGTCCGTAAAGAGCACGAAGAAGCCGGACGACTTTATGCTCTTGTCCTTTTACTTTAAAGGCTTCTGGTTGTTCCATATAGATTTCTTCATCGAGTAAGCCATATAAATAGGCTGATCGGACATCGACACCGGACACGTGCCAGCCCTTAAGTGCAGCTAAGGCGAAGATTAAGCGCACAGTCTCGAATCGAACAACAGGCGAATATATTTGATCAAAGTCTATGCCTTCGACCTGTGAAAAACCTTTTGCAACGAGTCTTGCCTTTTTACGCCCATCAGTTTTGATGTCGAAGACCCATCGGTTTTTGATAACTTTCCTATCTTTAGGTCTTTCGACCAATTCATAGGTGTCGCGCTTGCGAAGAGCCTCTAGTTCTTCGCGGCAAGCGATTTTCCATTCCTCTTGCTCATCTATAGGTAAGCGAGCAATATCTTTGAATGTCCATTCGCGAATATTACGAACATTCGGTTGATTCCCATCATTCTTCGAAGTAACTTTCTGAATAAGCAAGTGGGAATCTATTTCTCCAGGAGCAATTGCCTGCATAAGCAAGAAATTTATAGATACTCCCCCTTCACGGCATGGTTCTGCCATTTCTTCTGATTCAGGGCGTGCAGAGTCATCACTCTCGGCTTGCTGCTCCCCCTGGGGTGCGCTTCCGGATGCAGAACTAGGTCCGGGAACCTGTTGCTCTGCAGCTTGTTGACGTTCTCTCCGAGCGTCTCTCTCTGCTTTAGCTTTTGCTTCCGCTCTTTTATCAGCTGCGATTTGTGGTTCAAGATCGCGTTCAACTTCTACAGGGTGTTTATCCCCGTATCGTTTAGGTACAGTACCAGTGCGCTCGCTTCGACGCGTTGGTTCTGTTG
Organism: Tetrapyrgos nigripes; assembly: GCA_013368315.1. Taxonomy (NCBI): domain Eukaryota; kingdom Fungi; phylum Basidiomycota; class Agaricomycetes; order Agaricales; family Campanellaceae; genus Tetrapyrgos; species Tetrapyrgos nigripes. The sequence continues at coordinate 457,224 of JAACJM010000017.1, forward strand.
GTGGCCGTCTTTGTCTAGGAGCTCTGGGCTTTCGAGGTGCCTGAGGAGGTGGTGTCTCCACTGGCGGCGGTGTTACCGTTCTTCTAGGCTCAGAGTCACTATCCGGGGACGAAGGCGGTGGATCCTGTTCAGGTTCGTCGTCACGAGGCTGATCAGGTCTCCTTGTTGAAGGGATGCGAGGAGGACGATGATGAAAATCTTCATCATCATCGTCAGGGATTATTTGTGGTAGAGGAGTGTCATCGCCGTGCGATGACTCGATAGGTAGTTGTTTTGAATTACGAGATTGAGTTTTACATCGAGGAAAAAAGTCTTCCTCAAACACGGCTTGCGGGGATGTAAATTCCGCATTGTTTGTACGCATGAAAAGATTTCCACGTTCTCCTGGTGCTACACCAAGATACGTCATGAGTTCTGACTTGGAAGCGAGTTTGTTCTTTCGAGTTTCCTCGGGTTTAAAGACATAAGCTCCACAGCCAAAGACTCGTAGATGATCGATACGCGGTTTTTCCTTTTCAAGCATTTCAAATGGAGTTATCCATTTGTATCGTCGTAAGGGAGTACGTCGATAGACATACAATCCATGACGGACAGCATATTCCCACCAAGATTCAGGTAGACATGCTAACTTCATCATTGCTAGTGACTTATCCATCAGGGTGCGTATAAAGCGTTCCACTCGACCATTCTGTTGATGAATGTATGGTGCACTGTTAAGGATTTTCACACCTTTCTCGAGTAACATTTCTCGGTAGGTGCCTTTGATGAATTCACCACCCATATCAGACATCCACTGTTCGACTTTCGTCTTATATTGAGTTTCTACCATCGCAAGGAACTGGCGAGTGGCAGTCAGTGGTTGTTTTTTGTCTTTAAGAAAACGTATCCAAGCATCTGAAGTGTAATCATCAAAGAAGACGATTATATACTTGTACTTGTGGTAGGATATCGTGGGGTATTCATGTAAATCCGTATGGATAATTTGGAAAGGACGAGTAGCTCGTCGTTCGTTAGGAGGGTAAGCCTGTCTGGGAGTTTTGCCTTCAAGACAGCCTTTGCACAAAGGAAGTTCCTTCGGAATAATGAATTCAGGAGTGCCAAGGGTGTGTTGTCGGACATGTTTTAGAACATCACGAGAGGGATGCCCTATACGACGATGTAAAATCTCGTAGTTGATAAGATAAATCAAAAGATTGGCTTTAGAAGCGACAATTTTCGATTTGTGTGGAAGATAGTATAGCGTTTCTTCCGGTATACGCTTTGAGAAAGTCAAGAATGTTGAATTTCTCGAAATGGTGATCTGATCGGAGTTACCGCACATAAACATGTTGTCATTTAAGAATTGACCAACAGATAAGAGTCGTTGATTTAGATCGGGAATGTAATAGACCGGATATAATTTCATAACTCTTTTACGTTGAGAGATCAGGACTGTTCCGGATGCACGAATCTTCGTGAATCCATTGGCAGTTTTCACTGGAATTGGTTTTATATAACTCAATTCAACAAAGTCATTGATGTCGAACGTAAAATGCGCTGATGCTCCAGAATCAAGTAACCATCCATCACTGAAGTGGATTTTTACAGTATCAGATCTCTTTTTCTTACACTTCTGGCATAGTGAGAACAGAGTGCCACAGGCACATAAATATTTATTGTTGCCGCCAGGGCTAGTGTACAGATCATTATAAATAAAAGGGGTAGTCAAACCCAGAGGAGCGGTATGTAATAAATATATACATGAAGAACCTGCTTCCAAATTACGAGCTGCTGGGAAAAGCGCATCAGTACTTTTATTCATAAGATCTAAATTGAGATCTGACCTGAGATAACTGTTGTCCAAGCCGGAGGGTTCGGAGTCTAAGGACCAGCCATAATTATTTGCGGCATTGACGGTAACCATGACGGGGGTAGAAGGTCGTGGACTTGGAATTCCGTACGATGCGGTGTCCTCTACGGGTGACGTAGGAAGACTCATTCCGCTGATCGATGGCGGAGTCGACATGTACTCGAGGTCGCTGGTTTCGGATAGGCTCGGAGACATGCTCCGGAGTTCTGGCATTGAACTCGGAGTTGGAGCCCTGGAGGGTAGTTCCATCCCTCCTAGTCTGATTGTTGCGTCTCGCTGCCAATCGATTAGCTCGTCGTACCTTCCATCCTCGTTTTGGAGATGAGGAGTTAGCCATTCCCATCCCATCGAAGTCGTGCCAGGTGTTGGGCTTGCAACACGGCTGGATGGCAAGGATTGAGTGGTCATGCCATTGGGAGGTGCAGGCTGTGAGCCACTTGGCATCTCGTTGCGGACTGCAGCAAGTCGTTGGACAAGAGAAAGAGTGCCACTCGTTCCCGTTGGGGCAACGGTGTTCAGCGCTGTTCTGAGTGGTTCCCCATAGATGTGTAGAGGATCCTCGGGATTCTGGAACCTCTCCCCAAGGTGGATTGCGCATTCCATCATCTCGGCAGCAGGATCCGCGGCAATCCGGTCGATAAGTGGAACAGGTGTCCGGATGTCCTGAGAAACCTTTACACCTGACTCCGTCATTGTGGAGCCAAATACACTTCCGAGTTCTGAAGTGTTCACCAGAGTGTCCTCGTTCCAACTGGCATCTTCTCCTTGAGCGCATGCCATATCGGCATCTGAACCGGTCTGAGTTTCGGGATATTCACCGTTCCAACCATTCCAGTTACCAGCATCACCCCAACCATCAGTAGATGATTGAAGATTGTTCCAATAGATGCGTTCCGTGAGAGTGCGTTTAGAACGGGGAGCAGGGGTAAGTGGAGTGAAGGAAGGATCGGAATGAGACATGACGACATCTTCAAGAGTAGCAACAGTCTCACCAGATGGTCTAGCGCCAATATTGCGTGCAAGGTTGATAGCCTTTTTGGTACCTGTGAAGAAGGCGTCAAAAGGCTTTTCCGTTTCCATGAAGAATGGCTTACGGGTATCAACTGCAGCAGGCGTGTTGACGACGGTGACTGTGTGCATCATGGGAGACATGTCGTTGTTGACGAGATGTGCCTGGCCCTGTCTCTTGGCCTGTTCGAACTTTCCAGCTCGACCTCCTCGACGGAAATTGGCTTTTCCTTTGCCCTTTCCCTTGCCTTTTCCCTTGTTGTTCCCATTAGAGCCGCTGGCTCCGTTAGCGCCGCTGCTGCTGCTGTTGGAAACTAGGGTTACCGTCCTTTCGTTTAACAGCTGAAAGACGGTTGGCATGGGCTTTCCCAGAAGGCCCCTTGAACGCTCCCTGGCGAGATTCCCAGATATTGACAATCTCAGACTGCAATACATCGAGATTTGCGGTGTCGACCTCCTCAATAGTGTATTGAGTATACTGATTGATAAGATACTCATATCTGGGAGGAAGTTTGGAAATGATGAACATGACGATGAGGAAGTTGGCGACTTTCGTAATGGAAGTGGCTGAGGTGTCGTCAGTAGGGATACCAGCGGCACTGACCCTATCGAAGTGCATGCGAATAAGCTCAATCGCAGCGCTAGGATTAGCGTCGTTGGGAATTGTGATGGAGGTAGCACGTTTGAAATCCGTGTAGATTGCGGAAACTCCAGGTTTCCCATAGGTCTTCTTGAGAAAGACCCAAATTTCCTTGGCGGTAGTCATTCCAAGCGTTTTCTGACGAACGGGAGGAGAGAGACGAAGTTTGATAGACCCCATGGCCTTATCGTTCTTCTCATCCCAGTCAGCCTGTTTCTTTTGAGCCGCCGTGATAGCCTCAGCTTGAGCCGCCGCGTCTTCAACTGATAGAGGGGAGACGGTACTCACTTCGGCATCATCGGGGCGATCAGATCTAAGGACAGAACTAAGTCCAGTAGCCTGCAACCAGGCGACAAGGATGTCAGCCCAGATGTTGAAATCAATACCGGTGAAGACAGGGACAGTAGTCATCAGGACGTTGGAGGACATCTTTAATAATATCTGGGGAAGTCAACTGTCAGCATTTATCCATATGCAGAATAAGAAGGCAGCATTAAATGCGCCATGTGAAAGTGAAAAGAGGCAGCGATGAACGCACCATGACAGTGACTACTCCCCTAGATTGTCAACAACTGTAGCTGGACATAAGTCCTGCGCTGTTGGACATATCGTCAAGCCATGAAAGGCGACGCAGGCTGCCACAAGGGCGCCACAGGCTGCCATGAAGGCGCCATCCAGGTAGTATGCGAAGTCTATGGTTTGCAGCCATTGAAGGCGCTCCCAAGGGCCTTCGGGGCCCATAACCTGTTAAGCAGGCATGGTACGGCTTGTACACTACTAAACGCAGTGGCAACTACGCTACTTACCTGGGGATAAGAGTTAGCTTGTTAGGCTTGTTAGAGGCTTGTAGAGCGATGTGGGTTAAGTGTAAAACTTGTTTTTTGGAGGACTATCTACAAGTCCTTATATACCTTTTAGGAGGTACAAATACATGTAAACTAATACTAGAGTAACAATAAGATTCTATTGTACTGGATAGAACAATGCTGGTTTCGTACACTATTGTGGTACTACACTTTATTGTTTATATAATCTTATTGTTCTATATATAACTACTACTATTGTTCTACATAGAATACGTTGATGGCTGCAACTGAATGCGCCAATTCAACAGGGAAGAGTTTTGTGGACCAGTAGGTATGTAGAAATCGATGCTTCACAGGCCAACCGATGGAGTACTCAACCAACCAACTTGCAACAACTCAGACAAACACAAATGATATACACATAACTAACTTGTTGACAGTTTTAGGTGAACAGGCTACTTGGGCTGAGATATCGGCTGGAGAAACCATTGGTTCAGCTGTTGGCCAAGGTTTTGGTGAAGGTGTTTCAGTTTTTGGAAACAGGCAAAGTAGTGTGAGGTCTTGGGATTCAAGAGACAACTGTGAAGGCTATATTAGTCTAGCTGGAGTCACCTGTGAAGACAAACAAGCACCACAACTACAAACAACCCTGAGGACTAGTCCTGGCGCTGGAGACAGGGTGTCTCATTCATCAGGACATGATAACCAAGTGGATACTGCTCTAGTATTCCCAACCCCAGACACTACGTCTTGTGTTGAAGACATGGTGTCTTATACATCACTGCATGATGCAGATGACCACTACCTGTGAGAGACTGCGGAAGACTCATATGGACCGAGTAGCCCCCAGGGCGGGACACAGGATGTATCTCAATTGCCGATAGACAATGAAAATGTCACACAAATGGACAATTGGCATAATCTTAATGCCCTTCTCTCTCAATTATCCGAAATGGACCATCACAGTGAAGAGCTTGTTGCACAGATCAACAATCTTCTAGGGAACAGTACTGCCACGAACGAGAGTGACACGAATCTGTCTGAACACAACCCAGAAGAGCCTGAGGTATGACCAACAGACAAACCACCACCACACCATGAGAAATGAGCACTCGCTCGGAAAAGGACAAAGGCTGCAGTGAGGATCGCATCAGTGAATATGCGAGGATATGGAAACTCTGCAGCCACACATAAGGATACCAAATTGTATCACATCAACCAAATTATGACAGAAAAGCGCATCGGAATTTTAGCACTACAAGAGACCCACATAACTGAGGAGCAAAGAAGATTCATTGAAAGTAAATTTACGAGAAGACTAAAAGTCTTTATTTCTCCAGATCCTGAAAACCCAACTGGAAAAGGCAGTGTTGCAGTGGTACTCAACAAAAAATATTTTGGAATTGAAGGAACAAAGGCCACTGAGATAGTACCAGGCAGAGCTCTACTAGTCCACACTACTATCCACCAGGATGACATTAATATCCTTGCTGTCTACGCACCTAATGTATCAGGTAGCAAGGGTTCAGAAAATGCAGAATTCTGGAAAAAAATTGAAGCATACTACGAAAAACACCTGCGGACACCCAAGCCCAATGTGCTAATGGGTGACATGAATGTGGCGGAAGATGGAATGATAGATCGCCTACCCACACACAATGATCCCAATGAAGCAGTAGATGCACTAGACAATCTTAAGCTGCGTTTTGGCCTCAAAGACAGATGGAGGAGCACATACCCAGACAAGAAAGCCTTCACATACCCAGATAAAGCGACATGTGTACAAGCTGACTGCTCACAGTCTCGAATTGACAGAATCTATGTGACTGATCGAATCCTTGAGACAGCAAGAGAGTGGAAAATGGCCCCATCAGGAATCCCACGAACAGACCACCTAATGATATCAGTGCAGATCTCCAGTGAAAACGCACCTTTCGTAGGTAAAGGAAGATGGAAAGTTCCAGACCATGTCCTCAAGGATAAAGTTTTCCTTGAGTATGTACACACAAGGGGGAAAGCAGCAGAGGCTGAACTGAACAGCCTCACAGCCAGAAATGATGACACAAACCTGCAACTAATTTGGTACAACTTCAAAACAGATATCGTTAATAAAGCAAAGGAGCAGGCAAGGATAATCATACCAAGACTAACGAGACTTGTGCAGGAGACACAAGTAGAGCTCGACCGAATCCTACATGACCCCGTGCTGCAGGAAATTGAGAAGGCTGAAAGAGCAAGAGACCTAAAGATAAGGATTCAACAGCTGGAGCAACAACGACACTCACAAAGAAGGAAAGATGTTGCAGTCCAACATAACCTCGAAGGAGAGATCCCAAGTCAGTTCTGGTCACAAGCAAATAAAGAACAGAAACCACGAGACATGATCTATGCCCTGCGGAAACTAGACGCAACAACAAATGAACATGGAATACTATTAGGGGATGCATATGAAAAAGACTCATGGAAGATGGCGGAACAGGCCAAACAATATCATGACAGACTCCAAGACAGCGGAATAAATCCTGAAAACGGAAATGGGTGGGAACAGACCATAAATGAAGTCCTGGATCACCTCAAAACCTGAGTAAATGATGGAGCGTCAGTAACAGAGGAACACTACCAGGAGTTGGCCTCTATACTATCTGAGAGTGATGTTGAAAAGGCACTCTGCCTCATACAGAACCACACATCACCTGGTCTGGACAGAACCACCTATGAACTTTGGAAATCAATACATAGGCGTTTCGAAGAAGACGAAGCCTGTGGAAGAGAAAGCTTTAACCTAATCAAAGTAATGAAAGCTGCCTTTAACGATATAAGCACTCGCGGCGTGGTAGAAAAGACTCAATTCTCAAATGGCTGGATGTGCCCCTTGTACAAAAAGGGAGACCGAAATGAGATTGCAAACTACAGACCCATTACCCTTTTAAATACTGACTATAAAATCTTCACCAAGGTCCTAGCCATGAGATTAGGTACTGTTGCCCTAGCCCTACTCCACCCTAACCAGGCAGGATTCGTAAAAGGGAGGTATATTACAGACCAAACCAAGCTTATCAGAATGGTAATGACCTACACAGAGGCCACTGAGAAAAACGGCCTAATAGTGTCACTGGACCAGGAGAAGGCCTACAACAAAGTCTGGCATGACTATCTATGGAAAGTTCTGGAAAAATACGAGTTCCCAAGCCACTTCACCAAGACTGTTAAATACCTTTATGAGCCTGCGAAGACAACGGTGATGATAAACGGTGAACGCAGTAAAAATTTCCACGTCCACAGAGGAGTACGTCAAGGGGACCCACTCTCCTGCCTAATTTTTGACCTAGCAATTGAACCATTAGCTGAAATGATCAGAGACTCGAACCTGAAGGGCTACGACATACCTGGGACAACGGAACACCTAATCGTCAACCTATTTGCAGACAACACCACCACCTTCCTACATGCAGAAGACAACTTTGAGGAACTTCAACGAATTCTAGATAAATGGTGTCTAGCATCTGGTGCTAAGTTCAACATTGCAAAGACAGAAATTATCCCAATCGGAGAAAAGACTTACCACGTGAGTGTAACCCAAACAAGGAAAACAAACGAACATGCCCAACCACTGCCAACGAACCTACACATTGCTATGGAAGGGGAAGCTGTGAGAATCCTGGGAGCCTGGTATGGAAATGAAATAAAAGCAGAGCAGATCTGGGCACGAAACATTGAAAAGGTGGACAGTAACCTGGAGCGATGGGCTAAAGGATCCCCATCAATGGAAGGACGCTGTCACATTATTCAGATGATGATTGGAGGTATCATTCAATATCTAACCATGGTACAAGGAATGCCGAAGTCAGTAGAGAAGCGCCTTGCAAAATGCATTAGCACATACCTATGGGAAGAGAAGGAACGGAATCCAGTCAAAAAAGAGGTTGTGTTCAGCAATTTTGACAAAGGAGGTAGAAGAGTACTAGACATTTAGGCACGGAATGAAGCCATCAATGTGATGTGGCTGAAGGCTTACCTGTCCTTATGGGTGAAGTTTGTAGATGCCCTTTTCGCAAGAAAAGTTCCAATAACATCGAGAAATGTAGACCCACTGTTACGGGAAAATGTCTTCCTCCAATCGTGGCAAACCTACCCAGATCACACCCAAATTCTAGAACTAAAGAAGCTGCTTGACACAGCTAAAAAATATGATGCATGCATAGAGGGAATAGCATTCTCACAGGAAATCCAGAGACAAATGCCCATCTGGTATCATAGCTGTGTGGATAACGCAATCAAGACCATGAGCCATACAGGAGCAAGCAAATGTCTGCAGAAAAAACATAATATTATGACAGTGGGTGAGGTGGAAAAAACGGCAATGCCAATGGAAGCCGATCAACATACTGAGAATAACCATTGTGAATGCCCAAACTGTACTCACTTCAGAGAAACCAAAAAATGCGAACACCCCCATAGCTGCATGAAACAGGCACTCAAACTACTAAATACCCTCCCCCCCAAATGGGATCCACAATCAGAACTACCAGAAGATTACCAAACTGAGCCTGAGGTAACTGAACTGGACTGGACAACCTTCGACAATCATGTTACAACAGATGGCTGCTTGGCAGACATATTCCACATATTCACAGACCCCAAAATGCCTCCAACAAATAATCTACCAGACCTGAAATCCAACCCCGACCAACTAAGAACGGGAACAGTAATTATTGCAACAGACAGGTCCTGTGAAAACAACAGTGAGGGTAATGCAAGAGCCGGAGCAGGACTATATGTCACACCTGGCCACAACTTGAACCACGCTGCACAACTACCACCCTGGATTGGCAAATCCAACCAAATGGGTGAACTCGTTGCAGCCAAACTTGTGGTGGAGTTGACTGATAATAAGACAATGTTAGACATAGAAACGGACTCTAAGTATGTAATAAATCAACTCACCTAAAACGCCCAGAAAAATGAAGACACTGGGTATATAGCCTGCTCCAATGCCGCACTCCTAAGGAGCATCCTGGCAAGTTTCCGATCCTGGACAATGGAGACACGTCTAAAGTGGGTGAAAGGCCACTCAGGACATGAACGAAACGAAGGGGCAGATGAAATGGCAAAAGTAGCAGTGGGGAAGCAGAAAGTGAGCCCTATACTTCTTGCAGTCCCACCCACGATTCGTGTCACAGACACAAAATTAAACTCGATGACACAAGCCCTGGTGTACAGCGCGATCATGCAGCACAAATACAAGCCCAAGGACTTGATGCGTCAAAGAACAACAACGAATGTAGAAGAAGTAAAGAACTGTGTTAAGATGAGATTCAACTACATTCCAACTGAGGGAGCTATTTGGAAATCCATCCGCTGAAAAGATTTTGGAAGAAAAACTCGGTATTTCCTTTGGATGGCACTGCACGACACCTACTGGACTGGCAGTCACTGGCTGAATAAGAAGAACTCTACGCTGGAGCTCGAGAAACACGCTATATGCAAACACTGTGATGAATTAGAAGATCTAACCCACATTCTGACAGAATGTTGCTCACGAACCTAGTTGGAGAACTCTGGGGCAAGAAGACTGGGAATGACATCCAATGGGACCACCCAACCACTGGTGATATCCTAGGATGCGAGCTTGCAAACATAAAATCCCTGGAAACTGGGAAGCTACTCAGTGGGGACACAAGGATATGGAGGATCCTTCTTGCTGAGTCAGCCTATTTTATCTGGAAGATAAGGTGTGAGCGAACACTGGAAAAAGAAAACGAGGAGTTTACAGACCCAGAGATACGAAACCATTGGCTGAAGATGATCAATGACCGCCTCGAACTCGACTGTAGGATGACCCGCAAAAAGTTTGGCCCTAAAGCAATCCCAAGGAAGCTAGTAAAAACCACCTGGAAGGGATTGCTGCACAACGAACATGAACTCCCAGATGACTGGGTAGACGAAACCAGAGTTTTAGTGGGCATTGAAGGTGACCGCTGATGCAGAACAGGAAGTAGGGAGAGGTAAGTAAGGTAAGTACCTGGTGGTCACCCCAGATTTGAGTCCCACACTCAGTGTGCAAACACATTTCTCCAGGGAGGAAAAGAAATTGATTGATTGGTTATGGCTACTATGTTAAGGCTCTATGATTTATGCTCATATACATGAGGCCAATGGACCCTGCACCCACTGTGTGGTTGTGGAAGGTGACTGTGTCTGTGTCCCCTGTCCACAACTGTGAAGCACTCCTCCAAAAAAAAAAAAAAAAAAAGTATAGGAGGTCCAGGCAAGAGAAGGGCCAGGGAGGGTTAATTACCTGGGAACCAGAGGCAGAGTGAACAACAGGTACATGACAATCATGTGTAAAGTATGGGAGGTCCATGCAAGAGAAGGGCCAGAGAGGGTTAATTACCTGGGAACCAGAGGGAGAGTGAGCAACAGGCACATTGCCCAGCACAGCTGCCACACCTGTCAATGAAGACTCAGTGGTGGGTGCTTCTAGGAACAGGGTGACATCGGAGATGGGAGCATCCTTAGCAGCAGGAAGAACTGCTGCAGCAGCTTTGGGCTTGGCCAATGTGTTGACATACTTTAAAACAACACCCATCTCCACTGGGTTGTTACCCAATTTTGAGGACATCATCTTAGCTGCCTTAACATGCTCATTGGTGAGACCACCAGAGGGATAGGGGACATCCAATGCTGCCGAGTTTTTGCAATCCCTGGCATCATAACCAGCAGGTCTGAACCAGAGATGGCATTGGTTGCAAATGTGGTGATCATTGTAGATCTTGAGCTGGACAGTGTCTTCATGGATTTTGTCAATCTTGGGAGGGTAATATGACAACGATGAGGAGGTAGCCAAGGATGGTGCAGAGGATGAAGAGCTGTTGTTCATAGAATTATTGAAAGGACAGGATTTAGGATGTGTGTTATCATAGTGTGAGGAAGCTGACAGTCTCTTGTTCTCCCACTTAGCAAGCTTGGCCTGGAGAGAATCCAGCTGACTAAGACAGCTGAGTTTGGGCTTTTCATAGTGGCAGAAATGATTTCAGTGGCCTTCAATGTCGTTGATCTATTCCTGGAGCATGTCACATTGTTCTCCACCTTCCACTGCTGCTGGAGAGGGGGGTAAAACAAAGGCAACAGCCCTGAAACAGATGAAGTTCTTGAAGTCAGAGTTCAACCCTTGTATGATTTGGGCAAGCATCTAGTTTGTGTCAAGACAGTTGGGATTGTTTGAGGGAATGAGGGAGTTGTATGCAAGAAGAGAGCTGGTGTAGACAGGGAAATGGGAGTTGCCCTGGGTCAGGGTGACCATCTTCTCATAGATCTGACAATATTTTTAATGATGGCCGAGCCAAAGGCATTGTCCGTCATGCTGAGTAATTGTGCATGATGACCTCTGAAGTAATCTAGTGAGGTACCAGCACAAAAGGAGCCATGATTGTGGTGTGTATGGTATGGTGACCTGCCTTGTCAATGTTCCCATCAGCATCCACAGCAACCAGGTTCTTATGACAGAAGTATTCATCAAACAAACCTAGCAGCTGGGAGTATTTGTGAGGGGAGAGTTGCTCGGCATTCACAATGGGAGGTTTGACTGACCTGCACTGTAAATGTGGGCAGTGGATGAGGCAGAGTCACTCATGGTGTAAGACTCTTTGGAGGAGGTGGAAGAGTTGCAGGAATGGGAGGGTGATAGTTTGGGAGTGGATTTGTGAGAAGGACTGGTTGGACAAGATGTAGCCAGGGGTTCTGAGTCAGTGGTGCAGAGGGAATTCTTTGTTGGGCAGCATGATTAGTTCTGGAAGACCAAAGGGGACTGTGGAAATGAGACCAAGAAATTTATGAGGAACACAAATGGGTAGTGTGTCTTTCAGCACCATGAGACCACAAAGGAGGATCATGAAGAACAGCAAGTGCATCTTTCAGCACAGCAAAAAAAACCAAGGACAAGTGAGAATGGCATGTCTTGCAACGTCTTGAAAGAAACAGAGGGAGGTGCAAGGGGCACAGATGGAAGGCAGAACATGGGGCCAGTGTGGACAAGATCTTCTTTGGGAAGACAGAGGTTTCCTTTGGAATGCCTTTAGCTATTCCAACAGGAAAGGATTAGGGAGGACCCTGAGGTTATTTTAGGTTGTCTAGATGTCAAGTAACACCTTGGGCGTTGTCAACATGTGTGGCGTCTTGCAATGTACACAATTATTACTGTTTTATAAAAAAAAGTGGAAACTCGCCTTATAAGGCAAGAACACTCACGAGTCACACAAGAGAACAGGCACACATCATATAGAGATAAGAGAATGAGGAATCATATGATATACATAGATGATGAATGAAAAGGAAGAAGAAAGAACCAAGACCAAGATCAGTGCTCTAAATACTTGGTATGACATGAACACGTGGTAAGGGCATGACAGCATCCTTACATACAGATCAGTATGGACTGGTCATGGATAACATTTTGCCAAATGGGACCTTGTGCAAGTTACCAATTATTCACTTTTGAAGGAGAGTATATAATAACTTAGAAAAACTGGATGGACTTCCAAAATAATTTATATACATGTTCACACAAAAATGAATAAAGATGAGCCTCCCAATATAATGAGACCTCTGAGCCAATATTCAATGATCCTGGAGCTCAGGTGTAATCACAAGAACTTGGACTTTCTGTTGCCCATTTCTATCATCTTCATTCTACAGATTGGATCATAGTCAGCAATAAGTACTATGAAAATATTATCAAAAAAGCAAACCTCAATAATGTTTCTGGACTCAGGCTGATTGAAGCTGATTGTATTTTCAGACTGGTGTGTTTGTATCCTGCTGTTCATTACACAACTGAAGTTGCTATCTGTAACAACATCCCCTGCAATTCTGCAAAGCTTTTCCTGTGAATTGAGAATGGCAACTAGAAATGGAGCTAGTAGGTTATCTGGAAAGCATGCCAAGAAACCTGCAGGCTTACACATAGTGATTGTATAGATTTTGCTGTAGAAAGGCATCCTGATTGTTATAATCATTTCAGCTGTTCAAGAGGCTGCAAAAATTGAATTTACCAGTATAAATTTTCGGTTCCAGAATAGTAGGTTTCAATCAAGCAAATCTGACCCATAGTGACAAGAACACCATGAGTAACCAAAGACTGAATGAGTTGCTCAATGAGTTTGTCTGTTCTGGATAGTTGTCAAGTTGATGGTCACTTTTCAGTTATTATAAGTTTCAGATTAATGCTTACCTTTTAATTCCAGTCCTGGATGGGAAAAGTGATGGCAGAGTTGGAATGTTACTAGAGCATCTGCAACTGCCGCACAACAAGTTTCAATTCCAAATTTCGACTAAAACCAGTCAGACAGTGCCAATTTTAACATTATTATCATTAATGAAGCAGCAACTATTTAGCGTAGGGTGACCAGTCAATTGAACTCACCAAGTAGAGTGCTGAGTAGAAAGCTAGTAGAGCTTAGCTGCGAGTTGCTTGTAAAGCATATAGAACTGGATATTGTTCTGTAGTAACTACAACTTTACAGAGAGCTTTTATACTAGATAAAGAGCATGTAATTACTAATATCTACATTGTCCATGGACATACCTAGAGACTAAGAGGATATTGCCATTGGCCATATTGCTATCTACAGAGATATCACTACATAGTAGAAGATAAGAGTAATGTCTGGAGAATGTCCTGGAGGACTAGCATACTTATAGCTATGTAGAAGTTTCATAATAACTCCATATAGAATCATAGTTACTATACATGGAAGGTATATATTTCAACACTCCCCCTCACTTTAGATGTGGACTTAAGTGCAGCATTGTAAGCACACATCAAGGATTAAATGATTCTTGAATGAGCATAAACATAATGGAATGATAGTATCCATTCTAAAGTTTCATGTGAAAATCTTGACGGTTGTTTCCAACCCATAAGTATATTTAAGAATCAAAGAATAGTCCTAACTCATTTCAGAATTTAAGAAACTTAATATGCCCAAGATTCTTCATTAGAAGGTCTGCACGATTTTCATTTCCAGGAGTAAAATAGAGTTGGATCTTTTTAGACTCCTGAATCAGTTCTTGTATAAAATGGCAACATATATCAATATGCTTCGATCTTGATTCAGTGATAGGATTTTGACTAATAAAGATCAAGCCTTGATTGTCACCAACAATAGGAACATGACTCAATTTAAAACCAATTTCCTTTAACAAAGTTTTAATCCATAGAGCCTGTTTCACACATTCACAAGTGCCATGTACTTGGCTTCAGTGGAGGACAATGCAACAGTTTTTTGTTTTTGACTTGACCAGCAGATTGAGCCCTGTGCAAGCTCAAATATAAAGCCAGTTTGTGAATGACGACTATCTCTATCTTATGCCTAGTCACTATCACAAAAACCTATAAGACCACTCTCTTTAGATCCATCATAGATGAGTCTGTAATGTTTTGTAGAAAGCAAGTATCTTATGATATACATAGCTTTCTTTAGATGGTCTGGGGAGGGATTTGCTGAATATGTTGGTAACTTGATAACAAAGTACCAAGCATAAGATAAAGGATCAAGCCAATCACTTGTTGGAACAGAGTTCTAACTTTGGTATCAACATTACCATCGTGTGCTAAAGGAATATATGACTGTGGCATAGGTGTCGTTGTGTGCTTCATATTCTCAGCACCAAAACGTTGGATGACTTTATTTAAATACTCTTCTTGATTGAGAGTAAGAATACTCTTCTTTCAATCACGTTCTATGCGCATGCCTAAAAATTCCTTTGCATCTCCGAGATCATGAGATTCCCATTTAGCCATGAATTGATTCATCAATCTGTTTAATAATTGCAGATCTGAACCCATCCATAACGCATCATCTACATATATGATGGCTATTATGGTTTTGCCATTCATACAGTAAATATATACACTGGCATCTGAATGTAAGTGCTTAAAGCCTAAAGATTGCATATACTTTGTGCATTCAGTCCACCAGGCTAAGCTTGTGTCATATAGATTTCTTTGTCAAGAAGTCCATAAAGAAAAGCACTTTTGACATCTAGTGCCTTGATCTCCCAATTCTCTATAGCAGCAATGGCAAGTAACAGTCTAACCGTTTCAAAGCAGACTACTGGAATAAATACATTGTTATAATCAATTCCTTCTGTCTGGGAAAAACCCTTTGCAACGAGTCATGCATGTTTTGTTTTGTTTGATTTTATATTGAATACCCAATGACATCTGACTGGTTTACAACCTTTGGGAAGATCTACCAATTCAAAGACATTTCATTTTTTCAATTGATCAATCTCATACTGACAAGCTTCTTCCCATTGCTTTTTAAGATCCTTTAGAGCATTCCTGAAATCATTCGTTGATGTCCAGTGCTGCACAATAGTCTTATTTTCCCAATAGTCTATCAGATCTTTTGTAACTTTATCTTTTTTATTTTTTGGATCTGGATCTCTATTGGTATCATGGTGATATGGATATTCATCCATTAAAGCAATAGGAGTATTGTGAATAAACAGAGGTGTCACAGAGGAACTTCCTTGCTGTTTATTTATAAATGCCTGTGATAAGGATAATTTTGTAACTATACTCCCCCTTCTTGTACATGTTGTTCTAAAACATCTTGTTCACGAAACTCTGCAATTTCTCCACTAGGTCCTGCTTCTGTTTCAGATTGATCTTCATTGTCACTCTCTTCTCTGACTTGAGAAGTAGATGGAGTTGGA
The DNA here is from genome assembly GCA_013368315.1 of Tetrapyrgos nigripes. NCBI lineage: Eukaryota > Fungi > Basidiomycota > Agaricomycetes > Agaricales > Campanellaceae > Tetrapyrgos > Tetrapyrgos nigripes. Next base: position 473,248 of record JAACJM010000017.1, read on the forward strand.
TCTGTTATAGTTTGCAAACAAGCAGTATGAGATTGAGAACGAGTTACTCTAGCAGTTACTCTAGTCCATCCACCTCATGGTATATTTTTACTATGTTGCATGTTCGGATCTGTAATTCTCCAATTTGGTCTAGATTGATGCTCTGAAGATCTAGTCTGATTTGGATTAGGTTCTCTATTTATAAATCTACCAGTGGTTAAATCAACGTTGTGTGGATTAACTGGTTGAGGACCTTGTACAGGTACAGGATCAGCAGGTACTTGAGCAGGTGATGGAGTTGGTTCACGAGATTGTATAGATTCTGTTTTGGAGTCATTTGGATCAGAAGGTTGGTGTGCACCATCATAGTCTTTGGAACTATCATCCGAACCATTTCCATCATCAATATTTTGATGATCACCATTACCTTCATCAGGTGGTGGACCCTGATCATCAAAATGATCTCGGAATAGGTCATCTAAATTGAGGGGTGCTACAGGGTCAGGTGGGAGATTATTTGTACCCTGTTTGTGCAGACTGCGCATAAGTTCAGAAGGTTGGACAGGTTTGGTGGATTTGTCACTTTCTTCTGTTTCGGTTGATAAGACTCATGGAAACCATTTCTCTATGAAGAGCACTTGTGGACTAACAAAGAGTGAATTGTCACGCCTCATGAATAACCAGGCTTTAGAACCTTTTTTGTAACCAACAAAGATCATTAATTCCAATTTTGGAGAGAGTTTGTTTACTCTTTTCCTTTCTGGGATAAATACATATGCAGCGCATCCCCAAGAACAGAAATATGATACATCTAGTTTCTTCTTGTACCACAATTCAAAAGGAGTCTTCCAATTGAGTTGTTTTAATTGTTGAGTGTTCTAATAATTCTCTCAGCACAACCATTCTGTTCATGTATGTATGGAGCTGATTTTTGGCATCTAATGCCTTTTTCAGCAAGAAAGTTGTCAAAATCTTCATTCATGAATTCTGTTCCCAAATCTGATCGTAAAGTCTTCAGTTTTTTGCCAGTAGACTGTTCTGCCCAGGCAACATACATCTTAAAAGACTTAAAGACATCAGATTTCCTAACTAATAGGAAGGTAGCAGGGAAAGAACTAAGATCATCTAGAAAGACAACGAATGATATAGATGGTTGTTGTTCTACATCTGTATGCACAAGTTCTAATACTTCAGTAGCTCATTTTTCTGATAAAGGATAAGATTTCGATGGAGTCTTGCCTAAGGCACAGCCTCGACATACACTATGTTTAGGTACTTTAAATGGTTTTAAGCCTTTAGTATTTTCTATGATATGACTCTCCACTGCCTTTCCAGCATGTCCATAGCAGTTATGCACAATGTCATAATCAGTAAGAGAAGATGTAGATTCTGATGACTCAGAAGAGGACGAACCGCAAACAGCCTTTCACTTTCTACTCAAAGACGACAATGATGCTTTGGTATGATGAAAAGGTAGAGTGCAAATAAAATTGGGATATAATGATGTATCATGAAATTGAGTGTTAATTGTAACACCATTTGTGCACATAACAGATTGAGCAGGAGTAGGCCAGTAAGCTCTCTCAATCAAAGAAGGAGGCTTTGAAGGAACTGGCTCATGTTTTTTAAACTGCTGTGGAATCCATTTATGGGTGCGCATCTCAGACAAAGCTTTATTCATGATATAACAGCAAAAATACTCAACCTCTTCCTTGATTTGTTTCTGAATGGGACAGATAGTTCCTTCATGATCAAATCATTGGTTTGTCATGTCTTCATCACCATTGAGATCCTCTTTTGCTCGAAGATAAGGTTCTGTATGAGTGCCATCAGAATTGTATGTATAATCCCAAACTTTGGCTAGCTTACGGGTCATTTGATGATGAGCTTCTACTCTGAGAAAACTCTGAAAATCAACTGTCTCCTGTGCAAGCTCATTGATCATGAGTCTCTCATCATGAGTAAGAATGAAGTAACCCGAAATCATTTGTGGTCTGACCTGTTTAGCTAAGTTCCGCTTTACTCTTTCCTTTAGAGAAGAATCATTTTTCTTGTCAATGAAGCAATCTGATCAAACAATCAGAAAGTTGTGATAGGGAAGAAGTTCATAAATAGATTGCTCACATGTTTCCAGTAGATAATCAGTATCACTGATTTCAATTGGATCTAGTGTAGCATTCATAAAAGGATTTGCCATAAAAGCAGTCACCATTAAAAGAGCATCATCAAAATCTGAATCAGCTTCAACTTCAGGATTAGCTAAATTAGCAGCACCTTTTTTGGAACCCTTCTTCTTCTTACTGCGATGAGTTTTCTTCTTCTTATCTCCCCCTTGATTCGCATCACTTGTTGTAACATTATTAGAAGGTTCCTGAGGTTTGGGTTGTTTACCCTTACCCTTGTTTTGGTTCTTCTGCTTAGAAGATCCAGCCTTCTGGGTGTTCCAATTGGGTGCAGAATCAAACTTTTGTCTATCTCCAGTAATGCAGGTAAGAGATGATTCAGAAGATTGACCAGTCTGTCATTTATACTCGACAAGAATGAGTCCTTCCACATGTGCCATAGTCAGGTTCTTTGGTTCAATAGTGGCAAGTGTGAACTGAGCATAATTTCCCCAGGATTGCAGAATGCAATCCATCAAGAAAAGAGCTCTAAACTTGTCATCGACTGTGAATCCATAGACTTTAAGACATGTGAGAACTGCTCCCAGGGTTGCAATCTGGTTTGCAGGATCTTTCTTCTCATCAAGTGTCCAAGACATAAATTCTTTGAAGTCTAAGAACCATGATGTCAGGCCAGGAGAACTGTACTTCTTGTCTATCCTATTCCAAAGCATATTTGACATATAATCTGCTTTAGCTTTGGCACAACGATTTCCATCTATTTCTTCTTGAGTGAACTCTCTCATCTCCAAACCCACATCATTTGGAAGAAAGGAGGAAATATAACCCAAAGCCTGTTCATCTTTGTCATCCCAAGCGCTTTGAAGCTTGTAAGTTTCAACTAATTCCTGATCACATTTTTTAACCAAAATTTGATGTTGATTCCATTGATCAGTAAAGGTTTCAATGGTATGGTTATAAGACGATTGTTCAGATTCAGTTAAAGCATTAAAGGCTTCATCAGAAACTTGTACAAATCCTTCAGGAAAAGAAGGTGCATTACCTGTTTCAGTGGGACTAGTGTTCACATAACGCTTCTGGGTACCCTGAGCAATCCTGCTAAGCCCTTTGGCTTCAAGGAGGTGGGTAATAGCATAGTTCCATTGCTCATAATTGGTGGTATTGAGCATGGAAATGTTGAAGATGCTTTCAGAGTTGTTGTTAGCATTGTTGGAAGACATATTGATCTATGAAGCATCAATCAGTAAAGATGTGCATTCAATAGGTCATAAGTACCAAGGAACATTGAAGGGTCTAATACAACCACAGTGTATAGGATGATCACAATATTCCTTCTCCTTTCTGAGCAAACGCCCCAGACAAGGAATGTACATAATACATTTGCTTTAATCAACTATATGCCAGTAGAAAACACATAATGGAATCTTATATTAACTCCTTCATCAGTGCTTCTTGATCAATTTCACACTGTCAGAGACCATACTCTTGACAGAGAGCACATGATTACTCTAGAAGTCGCAATATTGACCATAGTGGCACAGTACTTCCTAATGGGTGTAGAGATGCCTTAAAGCATATAGGGGAGCACTATCTAACTACTGTTTTTTATAGATCTAGATCAGGGACTTTTATAAATGCTCCTGGCTCATCCGAATGACTACGGAGTTTTGCCTGAGTGTGAAAAACAGTCCCACACTAAAGTAGAGGCTGCAAAGTGTGCCAGTCACTCTGCATACAACTATCTGTAGATCCATAAGGGTTCCACAAATAACTGTTACAGGTATAAAGTGACTTATCTAGATCTATAACTAAACCAGCAAAGAGTGCCTAATGCAACTCTAAACTGAACCCTGGTTATATATTTTACCGGGCAATATAGATGAAGAAGGAGATAAAGCAAAACATTGATCCACCAACTGCACAACATTGAGTCTGACAGCTTACTCGGTGATGAGCTCACTGTTGACCTCGACAACGCGATCCATCTTGACAACAGTAGTTGTATGGGATAAGATCAAATGTCAATGGTCCTCAGGGCCCATAACCTAATGAAGCAGCAACTATTTAGCATAGGGTGACCAGTCAATTGAACTCACCAAGTAGAGTGCTGAATAGAAAGCTAGTAGAGCTTAGATGCGAGTTGCTTGTAAAGCAAATAGAACTGGATATTGTTCTGTAGTAACTACAACTTTACAGAGAGCTTTTATACTGGATAAAGAGCATGTAATTACTAATATCTACATTGTCCATGGACATACCTAGAGACTAAGAGGATATTGCCATTGGCCATATTGCTATCTACAGAGATATCACTACATAGTAGAAGATAAGAGTAATGTCTGGAGAATGTCCTGGAGGACTAGCATACTTATAGCTATGTAGAAGTTTCATAATAACTCCATATAGAATCATAGTTACTATACATGGAAGGTATATATTTCAACAATCATTTGGGCTCACTCACCTTGTACATAGGGTCCTGAAATATGTCGAATGATTTGTGCACTGTCATCTGAGCTGAAATCAAAAGGCCAGCAACTATTCACAAAACAATTGTTAGTCAAAACATGCCAATTACAGTATGTGCAGAATATAACACACCTAAAGCAGCAGTAGCCAAGACTCCCTGACATTTACAATCAAGATGTGATATCCACATGTCATAAAATATAAAGGCCAGACATACAATCAGCAGCAGAATCCAATGGAATTTTCCAACTATTTGGAAATCACTAAGCTATCAGTGTAGCCATTACAGATATTACTTACTGTAAGGGTTATAGGATCTTACTGAGCCCAATGCTCAATACCTAAGCTAGAACAGGTTTTAATATTGTTCTGTAGGTACAAGCACAACAGGCGGTGGTAAGAGTAAGAGTTAAAGATATAGATACAGAGCATATGATCCTAGGTCTACTTAAATACTTATAAACTGTGAGAATTGATAATATAATACCGTATGAACCGTTACACTTACAGTTGCAGACACTTAAAGACAACAAAATTTATAACATGTGAAATAAAGCGTTTCCGCCCAAAATAATTTCGGAATCATACTCAGCTCATTGAAATACATTGAAAACAGATTTTTCCAGATTTTTCCCACGAGAGAATTGCGTACCGCCAAATTTTTGGGCAATTTTCATGAACGTTGTATACCCCTTTCAGGCTATCTCCATGGAAATTTTTTATATACATACATACCTCAATTTACCAAAGCGCTTACAGACAGCAAGGCACGTTGTGAGACTGTGCGATGTTGCTTGTGCCTCTTGACCGCCCATTCCGCAGCTACCCCTGTCAATCCTTTCCGATATGCATCCATGTACCGAAATGAACGGTTGATGAACCGCTGTATTGTCTCAGTGGGGCATGCATCCAACCACTTCTTGGCAGCTATCTTTGCATCCTCGAATTTTATCTTGTCTTCTTCACGATACCGATACTTTGCCCAGCCCCAGTACATTTTGATAGGATTGAGTTCGCAATGAAATTTTGGTAAAAAAATGATTTCGTGATTGCGACTCTTGATGAGGGTTTCAAGTTGGGAAACTTGATTCTTGAAATCCTCCTCGTGGCTAAGCATATGGGCCAGACAGCAACCCTGGTTCTCTATTGGGCATACAGGCCTGCATTTTGCACGAACCCCCTTCACATCAAACCCTCGCTCCTGCAAAACACTCTCGAGACCCTTGGGTTCTCCAGCACTGTTGATCATGGACTGTGGTTTTCCACGAAGAGTCGGATTTGGGTTGGTCATGGGAATGATGGTATTCTTTTGTCGACGTTGTTTCCCACCATCGCCTTTGTTCATCTCAAATGCCTTGAGAGCATCAGGAGGCAGGCTTCCATGTGCAGATGAGTTGTCGAAAATGAATAGTGCTTGCTTTCCAGGAAATTGGGATTCAAACACGTTTATGGCGGTATCCATCTGCTCCATCAGCTGATCTGTGTCCCACCATGCATCTCCGTTGGACCCTGGGTAAATGATCTTTTGTGCCTCCTGAATAACCTTGCCATTCTCGTCCAGATACAGCAGCTGGCCAGTCTCTGGATTGATAAACTCTGAGACATGGATCAGACGACCACGGCCTTTCTTTCGCAGAGGTTGTTCTCCCCTTTTCAGCCTTCAAAAAAAATATAATAAGTAATGACACACTTTGACCAAACAGAAGAACTAACCAGAGACTTGACACATGCTCGTTGTGATGAAACGCAGACTCATCATGGAACAGCGGTATAAGCTCCCTTTCCCCAGGGTTCAGTATTGGTGGTATCCGCTTCAGCTCCCGTCCATCTCCCATTTCATATCGAGCCATCCTCTCTTCAAACTTTTTCATCATGGGAAGAAAAGTCTCCATTCGATACAGGACCACATCTGCTCGTTCATGCCCATCCATATATAACCCTTTCTTTACCATTGAGTATGTCCAACCCAGTTTGATGAGCCATCGTCGAGCCGTTCGCAAACTAATGGGAGATTTAGGATTGATACCCAGCTCAGGAAAGAGACTATTGTTGACATGAAGAGCAAGGCTTCGTGGGGTCACCTTGCCTGTTGGGATATTGGCCAAGTATTCCAAAACTCGTTTTCGGACATCCTCTCGATGCAGCCAAGATCTATTCACCCGCTTCCTTCCTCGCTCCTCCTTTGGTAACTGCTCAAACACTTGATAATGTCGAGCCAGATCCCGAACCCGCCTTGCAAACCATTTCCCTTCTTTGTCATGCCAAGCCTTCGCCACTGACTCGCTCGCCTTCATCCTTGACTCTCCCTTCAGACGAAGGTTTGCAAAGTTGATCAATATAAACATTTTGTTCACCTCTGACAATGATAACCTATTTTTCTTCGTCTTTATATCTTCCTTCAACTGATCACACAACTCATTCCATGGTCTAACCTCCGAAGCGGATTTCCCAACATTCTCCTCCAACTCATCCTCCAAGTATTCAATATCCTCCTCCTCTAATAAAAGCTGTCCTGCTCCACCGTCATCCTCAATCTCTGATTCTCCTCTTGAAATATCATTGAGACCAGATAAGTCTGATTCATCTGGGTCATGAGTACCCAGGCGAGGTTCTCGTTCACTGGAAGGTGGAAGGGATGGTGTTGATGAAAAGCGCGAATAGGCGAGACCCATCAGACTCGTTGAGCGTGTGGAAGGCACGGACATTTCTGTCTCTCTTGCATGTAAGTAGTTTAGGAATGGCTGGTCTTATTGCAATTTTTTGATAATCTATTGACTGCTACAGATGCCTTGGAATAATTCTTGCCCAGACTTGGACATATATCTTCAATAACCAAGATGTATGGATGTTGAGAACATTGGTAGGCCTCAGTATGTTTGTGTCATAACTGAAGATGGTATTGATTATGTGATACAGGTGCTACTTGTATTGTGAGCAGCCTTTTCATCCTGTTTGCTAATGCTCCATTGATTTGAGTCATTTTTTATGTAGTCTATTGGAGCTAGTATTCACCTGCTCAGATGTGCAGGATTTACAGCACTATCTTGTAAGCCAAATGCTTTTATTACAAGCATTTTTTGCAGCTGACTATCTGTCTTTGATTAGGTAGCAAACTTTGGAAATTTGTCCTTGCTCAACCAGGTCTCTACGTGAGAGATTGATTCAACCTTCAAGGTTGTAAATTTTACTGACAAGGCTTTGTAGTGGTTCAGTAGTTGGTCAGACAGTGACATCTATCAGCATATTTTGTGTCCACTGCTTTTTTATGACTCGGGTATGGCTGAGTACAGTTGCGGACACTTAAAGACAACAAATTTAGTCAATGGTTTCCCAGGGTCCTAGAGACATGCGGGATCGACAGATCTCATACAGAAGGTCCTCCAGTAATTTTTTGAAGCAAAACCCTCGAGCCGTTACTGAGATATAAGCCATTTAAGGTTGTAGGAACCCTAAAAATTTGGCGGTACGCGAAAAAAAAGAGCTAAAATGTCGGAAAAATGCGCAATCGACAGCTTTTGATTAGCTGAGTATGATTCTGAAAAAAAGAAGAGAAATCCCACGAGTCGTTCCCCCTAAAAATATTGATCGATAAAGATGTCATCGATCAAAACCTGCTTTCAACCAGTATGTCTCGTCGCGGAGGACGCAGTCATAAGAAACATGGCGGTCGCAACATATCCGGACTGAGAAACCAAAAGAACACTGTACCTACCTTGAGCCAGCCAGTTGCTGGCCCTTCCAGTTCTCCAAAGGAGCCGGAAAACACAGGCACACGCATTCATATGGCACTGGATAGTAACACTCAAGTAATTTGGGATGCTGAAGATGCTGTGGGGTCAGATATTGAGTCAGATATTGATGAGGAAGCAGAGTTAGAAGATCTGAACGATAAATTGTTAGTGGTGGAGTTGGTCCGGCAAGCGAGTAGAGAGTCTGATGGAGGTGAATGGATACCGAGACGATACAGGCGACAGCATAAAAAAGGTACAAAAAAACGTTCGTGAATCCTCATATTTGATTACTGTTTAGGCATTTACACATTTACAGCTCGACCAACAGAATATGTTAAGGGTCCTGACTCTATGAGCAAGTCACAGCGCACTCAAGAGCGTTATCGAAAATCATGGAAATCCCAGACCAGACTCGATACATACATATCCCACTCCAGCTCAGGTTCTGGCAATGTTATTGACTTGACGTCTTCACCTGAATCCACTGATAACGACTCTCTCCACACCAGAACTCCTTTCCCACCACCTGTTGTACCGCAACGGCGCAAAGCTTCACGAAGTCCAGAAAATTCCGAAACCAATGACATTGCATCTGCATCTGATCCACCAACAACAGAGAATGACGCCAGCAAAGATACCATTGAAAAGGTTAGAAATGTCTACTCCAAGTAGAACAGAAGTTGAAGGGAAGCCATCAGGTTCAGACATGATGTGCTGGTGCAATGCAGGTTGTGGGCAATCCTCTGAGTTGTTTTTCGCAAGGTGTATATATACAAGTGGTGTATGTATATACAATTGTAGATCGTCCTTTCATAACGATCATCAACATTGTAGCACTGCTATATCGTGGCGCAACGCCCACCCCGCCAGGTGCCAAGGGGCCACTAGTGGCGTGTATCTACATATTCATCCCATCCATCTAACCATCATACTTGATTGACATTTAATTCAGTAGTACTCAGTACTCGAGTCCGGCGGGATTTTGCCCAAGTTTGAGGATACGGTTGAGGATTACAGCTCTTGCAAAACATCGAAGCGTCAAAAAAGGGCGTAAGTACGTATCTGTGGTCATTGTTGACTGTCAGAGTCGTTGCGTTGTAGTCTTGGCTGAACAGTACGGACATTCGGAGCTTGAAAGCAGCCCGCTCCCGAAGCTACCCATTTTCAGTAGTATGCAAGTACAGTCTACGCCATGTTGCAGATAGTAAGTAGTATTAACAGCGATTGGTAGAATATAGTACAATCTTAAACTATGTAGTCCCCTCTGGAAATTTAGTCAAGCTTTGAAAACACCTCCAGCACACCGGCAACGAGCTCAAAGCCAAAATCCTTATCCTCATCTTCACCACCTGACCACTGGACTATCTCACTCTTGACCTCTTGCAACAACCAACCTATAAACTTCCTCGAGTCTCCGGCGCCTGGAGTAGAACCTCTACCCGCCTGCTTCCTCCTATCCAATCTCGGCGTGCTTGAAGGCCCCGGACTACCAAAAGGCCAACACCCAAACTCCACCAGTATCTGATCCGCTCTGTCAAGAGCCGATTCGTGCTGCTCGTCCCCTACGTTGGCAGCTGATAGCGCGTGGTCCAATACACCAGCTGTATAGGCGGCGCAGACAAGGCAGACTAATCTTAGAATTGGGCATCGAATATTACTACTGTCTTCGCCCAGTGCTGCCCCAGAAAAAGTGGATGCAGTGAGGAATCTGGCAACACGGATAATAAGGTCGGATTTAGTAGTATGGTCCGCAATGGGGTGAGCGGCCGTCTTAAAGAGGAGGTAATTGCGCGTATCGCTGCGAAGGACGCCTTTGTCGACCAGACCTTTCATAAGTCGTTCCCGGACTTGTTTGAGTTGGTACCCGGTTCCTACTTCGACGTCCCATCCTTCACCTACGAGAAAGTAGTGTTAGAAAAAGATATTCCCTGAAATATTGAAGTCGCAAATGAGGTGGACACGGCGAAAGAATGTAAACACGAAAGCAGGAATAGAGAACTCACTACTAAGAAGGCTAATCCAGTTCTTCACGCTAGTCTTCTCTACTCCAGCCTGAGCTCCCAATGGAGTCTGCACGGCTTTCATCATCTTCAACGTCTCGTCCAGTATGGGTTCGCTTGTCAGACCATCATCAATAACCTCAACTACCAGCTCCGACACAGGCACGCGCCATCGTGATTGATGCGGAATGAGAGCAATGCGACGTCGAAGAGCGAGTTCCATGAGTATAGAACATCGAAGAACAGAGGACAAATGCTCGTTCCGAAGTGATAGATGACCCTAAACGCGAATGAGACCACTAAATTAGAGAAATGAAAACCAATTGGCAATCGACGTAGGATTGTAACACATGAAAAAGATACAACTGACCTTATCATTAATTCCCAGAAGCAACAATTCCTCCATAATCGTCAATTGTGGTACTTTCTCTCCGTCCTTTGATGCAACGATGTCCTGCAGAATTTTCGGACCAGAGAATATCTTGCTATCCATGCTGGAGGTGGAGGTGCTGTCGGTAGGCGTACGCACGAGTCGAAAGCGTGGTTCTTCGTCGCCAATAACAGTGGATGAAGAATCGGTTTCTGTATGCGTCCTTCGTCTGGACAGACTTGGAAAGGACGACATAGACAAGAGGGTGATAGTGCAAGGAAACTAGCACTCTGGGCCGCCCGGGGGCCGTTGGTCATCCATAATCCGCCATTCGACAGGGACGCAGTCTACCCTGTATGTACCACGTTGGCGATTGCACTCAGGAGTCAGGCGGCCCGTCGCTGTCTAAGTCTCATTTTGGGTACATACATACACCATTGGTAGACCTGAACAGGTGCGGAGCTTCTGGTAGATAAATCCGATATCGTAGGATGTTCTGGTGTTGCTCAGCCTGAGCATTATCTTCTGTCCGTCTCTGTGAACGACGCCAATTTTTCCTGCCAAGCATGATTCAAGACGTTTATCAGAGTTCAGAATGGCGTCAAACAAACCTTCTACTGGGCCCTATCTATCCTTCAGCGCTCAGCGCTCGTCTCCGGCAGGCATTATTAGGGAAAAGTTGAAGTACTGCGTACTAGGCGCGGATGTGCGTGAGAATTTGGATTTAAATTTTTGGATCAGTCGTCAAGGTCTCGTCTTTCTCAAACGTGTCTTCAACTTCAGCTTCACCTTCTGTTCTTCTGGATGCCCGACTAGCTCATTAAGTGATGGTCTGCTCACCGCCGCTGATCGCAAGGAATTTATGTCTGAACAAAAGCTCTCCAAGCTCTGAAAAGCGAACAAGGTCCCTTCCTGGTTGCTTCCTGGTTTCATCCGACTTCTTGCTGTAGAACCCTTGCTCGAGGTCCAAGCGGCTGCGCAACATCGTCGACCGGAAGTATATATGCTCTTTTCCGGCCGAGATTGGTGCCAATGCACCAGTCATAGACCTGACTATACGCGCTTGCAGCTTCTGTCCCATCATGGTGCCTTACCATTGTTTTATTGCGGCTTTCGCCGTAGGCGTTTCTCTCATCAACCGATCGTTTTCAGCCTGAACTCATCTTTTGACGAGATTACAGGCCACTCTTGGTAATTGTGGAACTTCATCCGTCGGGCAATACGGTGAGCATGCATGCTGCCCATGTACCCTCGCTGCTGCGATCACTCGTTTCAAGGTAGCAGCTGTTCAACTGCTCCTTTTGTCAAATTTGAGTTCATTACAATTGCTGACCGCAGGTCCAAGTGCCTCGAGTCACTCGAAGCGACCGAGTTCATTGACTGAAAAGAACTTTCGTTTTCCGGCCTTTCCGCGGACAAGATTACTACCTCCGAACTCAAGTGGCACGACACCCAGTTCTGCTTATTCTCAACAAGCTGCGTACGACCTTCTGGCTAACGGTGATACAATTATGACGGAGGAGACCAAGTCGAGCATAAGGTTGTAAGTCTCCCTTCACTGGCACTATCTTATTTTTAGGTTTGTGTAGTATTCGTTCAAGCCACCGATCTCACATTTTATTCAAAAACAAGTACTAAACGCGCCGGCGTTCCAAGATATTACTCCAGGAGAACCTTGTCCATCTGTATCTTTCCAGCGCTTTCTGATGTTTTTGTGGTACTAGTCCAGTCCCATACCGACTATAGGCAAGAACAGCACCTCCTTCTTCGCATAACTTGATAAATTTCCGATCTCCAAGTTCCTCCTCAGGCTATAACCTACTACAACGCGTCCTGATACGACCGATAGTCGTATACCCCTAAAAAGTCGCGATGACAATACAACATATTCACTTACTTGAACCTGATTTGACTGAGCCATCTGCGTAAGACTCCTCGATTAGTACTAGTAAAAGAACGGAGCTATGGCTCTCTACTGGTAAATACTCAATTCAAGTTACGAGTGTATGGCGAAGCAATGCACCTTGATACCATTCTTAGAGAGTGGTAACCATAAGAGAAGAGAAGTGACAGCGCTAAAGAATGAGAAATGAGTCAAGGACAAACTCAGGGAGACCCGACGGAGAGAAAAGACAGGTTCGAATCATTGAACACATTGGGATGTTGGAAGTTACCTTAGAGACGATGAACAACCAGTTTGCGCCCGCAGCTATGTAGTCAGCTTATAATAAATTATTGGACATATATATCAGTACCTACCTGTAGATATGGAGAAGACAGAACCCGCCCTCTATCAGTCTACACTATCGTAAGTACTCGGGCCCGATAAGTGGACCATGCCGCAGATGAGATGAGAAGACTAGCGACGAGGATAATATGATTAGGGAAGTAACCTTGACTGCGAGGGGGAGCTGGTGCCACAATCGAGGAGATACTCCAGACAGCATAGGTGAAAGGTTCTGTCCAGGAATCGGGACTAGAAAAGAGCATGACAGTCGTGCCGTCTTTATCAAGGGTTGAGCGCTTGAGCACTGTGTGTATTATTCTCTGGTATTCTCCCGCATCGTCTAATGTAGCAATACGCATTCGAAGTACCAACCATCGAGCGATCCATGGAAGTTGCATGAGAGACTCGTTCCCTTAATCATTCCCCGCATCATCTCTCTATCATTCACGAGTCTCTCAGGTATGTGTTTAATCATTCATCGTACTCATCTTTGTATTCACGAATCTCTGACTAGAATTTCTCGTTACCCTCCCTCTTTTCTCTATTTTAGTTACATGCTTGTATATGGCTGTCGAATCTCGCCTCCCAGTACACTCAGGGGAAGTCGCTGTTTCAAGGCCTCCCCGTGATACCCCTATTTCATCCGAACACGAGAAATTCCCTTCAACAATCTGCAAAATGATTAGTCGTATTTTAGATTTTTTAAGCTTTCTATTCTTTCTACTCAGGATTTCCTCAGTTGGTGCATGCGCGTAAGGGTCTGCTTCCAATTTTTAATGAATTTTCGTACTCCGACCATCCTTCTGACTCCACGCGTCAAAGCTTTCGACACGCACTTGTCTTGCAGTTCCTGACTTAAAAAACGCTGTACAGTGAACCGAGAACATCTTTTGGACCAACCAAGATCCATTGCGACTTTTTTTGTGTGCGGAAACTGAACAAAGGATGGACGTCGAATCTCATGAGGACCCATTTTATGAAATCTCTCGAAAGCTGGTACCGTGTTTCTCTAAGTATGTACTCTTCAATCGTCGGTGTGCTCATATGGAATTCTTTTTGACTCGATAGGCTGAATTGGAGTTGAACGACACATATTTGGCGCAATCGGTACATCGAGGTAGCAATGTATGTCTCAGGTGCTTCGGTTGGGTCCAGTCGCTGAAGATGCAGTTTTCCTTCCTCATTCCAGACACAGGACGAGCAATATGTTAATTTTGACACGTCTGAGGCCATATCGACCGGTCTCCCTGCCGCTGCATACGACCATTTCCACGCAATACCGATACTTCCTCACCTTCTCCCATCACCACCTCTTCCTCCGCTTCCCATGCCATTATATCTCTCCGAGGCACTCCAAAGCAAGACTCTGACATTCACATTTGACGGTTGCACTGAAAGCATACCAAATTTGCACGAATTCCTCTGTAGTTGGCCACCCTCACGACTAGGCGCAGGAGGAAAAAACAACGATGGTACCTATAGGACAATGAACACAGTGGATGTCGAGTGGATCGCAGTAAACACAGGGCAAAGTCCATGGCCAACCTGTGGTTCTGGGAATACATCATTCCTAGGTTCACCCTCGCATCACCAAATTCCCAACCAGAATCGTCGTGAAACCATATCCTCTATCCTCCATTCTTCCATCCCTGTTGCCACTCTTGGTTCCCTTCAGAACTCCTTCGACCACTTAGTCTCCTCTCACCGAGTCGACGGTGCTATCACTCTCACTGTCTCTGCGCTAGATACGCTAGCTCTCTCTCATGGGATCACCAGCGGGAAATGGTTCATGTTCGTCGATGAAGACAACGTCGATCGAGTTTGGACAGGCGTCGTGGAGATTATTTGCCTGAAACTCGGTGCAGCAGCCAAAGGGGTATTCGCAAGAGTTGGAAAGAATCGAGAAAATAGGCAGAGTCAGCCTTTTCAACGGCACGACAGACCAGTGACGGTTAATCAGGAATACCTGATATACATATACGTCCCGGACTTTTCGAACGTTTCCCTCGTTTTCTCTATCCGACAAGCCCTTCGAGACCTCGGCGCTGAGCTTGGGTATCGGGGTCTGACGAAGAAAATAGCGTTCAAGATGGATCTGTACTCTGTCCTAGGAATTTATAGCAGGAATCAGTGGAGAATCAGCGTCAACAGGTGGTATGAGTAGATAGTGCAGGACGGTGAAAGGCCTGGTGGGAGTAGTAGAGAAGGAGGAGGATGCATCAGAACGAGACCGGTTGTCTTCAATGTGAGGGCCGTGTCGCCCGTTTGGACTTTTGCTCTGTTTTCGAAATGCTTTGTGCTATAGTACTATAAATCTTTCTTGGGTGTAAGCGGCAATGGACGATCATGGACGATTTTGCTGTTGCGATGTCCATACACACGAGATACTCTAGCATTGCTGTCTGTTAATGTCGATGTACATAGTCATATATGTCTCCTTGATTTGTGCCTACCCTGAAGTGGAAATTTTCGTTGATGGCAATATTTGCGCAATACTGTTCTTCCGCGATACCTCATCTCATCCACTCCTCCACGTCCTTAGCGGTGAGGATCTCGTTTCATTTAGGGTCTTCAAACACATGGTTCTATACTACACACTTGAAAGTTACAATCTCCGGTGTACCATTCCTCTTTAATGCATCAAAGGTATTCCAGTCTTATCCGCCTCGCACCATAGTTGCTCAACGGTGATTTTAGAACTGTTCAAACGCTCAGGTGTTGGCTGAAAACATTCCGGAAGACCCGTGGACTCGTAGGATTCACCACGGAGAAGAGCTGCGATACCTCGAGAGCAAGTCATAGTTCGGGCCATTCCTAGAAAAGATCATTGCAAGTGAGTAACAGCTCTCAGACGTGTAAAAAAAAAATCAAAACTGACCGTGTCCTGAATGTCCAGCGGTGATGAAAGCTCCTGGTTTTCCGTGCACGGCACCAACGTAGGGAACGGCTAAGCAAGACACGAAGATCAGATCATATTCGCGACCGAAAACTCTCCTTGCAACTCACCCTCTGGCGTGTAACCCATGATACCTGTCCAGTCCACAAGAAGGCCTTCTCCCAATGCTTCCTCACCCCATCCTTCCAGATTCTCCTTCATGAACCCATTCAAGTGCTCGGTTAAGACGGGGAGTTTCTCGCTATCATCCGTGTGTCCAACAAGCAACTCGATAGGCACCTTCCATCTTCCTCCTCCATGGATGATAATACCGTCCTTGGGACGCTGTATCGTATAATCAAAGTCATTCTGCACGCGTCGTCTGTCAGCGCCAGCGAGAACCATACTCGAAAATCTCCAAAAAACACCCACCAATCCCCATCGATGTGAAAACGTATGCGTCATGATGTTCTTCCCTGAAAACGGCTTCGTCGGGATAATAGCGCTACATTGGCCTCTATAAGGCGCAATTCGTCCTAGAAACTCCGGTAGAAGCGTCGGCGTAAACGCATTGGACGCATACACGACTTTCTCCGTTTTGATGTCGCCACGGTCTGTGTGGATAGACCAACCACCTTCTGTTTGGGAGACGGAGCGAGCTGGAGTGTTGGTTTGGAGGTTTAGGCCGTGCTTGCCGATACAGAGGAGAAGGAGATGCTTGACGAGCTTGTAGGGCCATAGAGAGGCTGCAGGGAATTCGGCTGCAGCAACGGCCTTGGAGGTGCGAGTACGCTAAGACGAAGAAGAAATGTCGGTCTTTTGGGAATTCAATGTACGGACACAAGACGCACCTTTCTGGCTTCTTCTTGGTCTCCAATCCATTCCACGATACCTTCCGTCGGGCCTCCGTCAGCGATGAACTCTTGAAGGGATGTATGGAAGAATTCTCTACATTCCTTGTCCATGGCGATGTCTGTTCATCACGTTAGAGGGTACGGCCACTCCAAAGACAATTCTCGCCAGACGCACCAAAGGACCGGCCTCTCCAGAAATCGCAATCGATGCCTTCCTTGTCGATTACCTCGGTAACGAGGTTCAGCGTATCCATCTCATTCCTCAGGATCTTCAACGCCTGCTCCTTCCCGAAGTGGTTCTTGTATCCTTTGTATCCTGGAAATTTGATCAAGTTCGAGCCTTGTTGCAAACAGTCGACATGACCATATACCTCGATAGCAATCTGGCCTACAATGTCCCCCATTTCTTCCAGTCGCTCCATGACACGCCTCTCGTGCCTCCAACATGACTACTTTCTCGGGAGGGTTGGGCCCGGTCAGAAGGAAATACGCGACCGCAGCACCACTTATGCCAGATCCTATGATCACTACATCTGCAGTTTCGGGCAATTTATCCGTGGTACGATGTCCGATGAGCTGGGAGGAACGAGTTCCTTGCAGCCAGAAGGAGATGCAAGGGTTAGGATGAGGGTAGCCTGGAGGGTTGGGTTGAGCTGAGCCATTGACGATAGTGGACATGTCAAGTGTTTGTGATGGGAGAGTTGAAGCTTGAAGAGTACCGTTGGTCAGAATGTGAGGGACCAGCACACTACAGTCTCGCGCGATTGTTTTGCTTTTAAAAGGATTTGTTGTCCAGCAGCAGTCTGTGGATGCGGTCTTCCGAGATACCAATCAAGATAGGACCTTCCGAACCTGAACCTTTAAGCATCGGATGACTTTGTTAGGAGCGGGCAATTCCCAATGACCTGTCTATCAGGACGGCACTTTCGGGCCTGGCAATTGGATACGGATACCGCCGGAAGCTCCCATAAAAGTCAATTTGCCCCTACGGCTTTCGCATCATATTGCCAATTGGCGGTTCCTTATCACCAGTCATGTTATCGCCTCCAGTCCTTCAGGTACTAATCATGAGTCAAGAGATAGGAAATATGAACTTCCGGCACTCTTCAAATAGGCTACTTTTTGTTTTGTTTTGCGAGAGGCCACTATTCCTGGACCCGTCTTTTCCCAATCCAGACTGCTGAGCACTTTACCATGGACGGCGAAAACAAAGTCTTGAAGGCCGAGATGGACATTGCAACTCTGTCGTTGGGCTCGACAGAGTCTCGCACTGCGAAGATGCAGACTACGAGAGGTTTGAAGTCTAGGCATATCCAATTGATGTATGTCTTCGCCCCTCTTTGTTCGTTGACTGCAATGCTGACCTTCCTTCTGTTTAGTTCGATTGGAGGGGTCATTGGAACGTAAGTGTGCCATGTTTAACACATGAGTGCAGTCATTAATGGAATTTCGGGTGAATTATTGCAGTGGTCTTTTTAGTGGGTACCGTATCTGCCTATAGAACACTTCTGAGTTTCTAACGTCTCCTGAACGTTTTCAGTTGGTTCTGGACGAGCACTCGTCATGGGCGGCCCCCTCTCCTGTTTTTTAGCATACACGATATTCTGTGTCATTGTGTGGTGTGGTATGTCCTCGAAGTCTTAGATAATGCAACCCGATCTCACGACGAATGCCTCAACTTTCAGTCGCTCAAGCTGCAGGGGAACTAGCAACACTACACCCTGTAAATGGCTCATTCATTCATTGGTGTCATCGATTCGTCGACCCCGCTGCGGGAGTCGCTTGTGGTTGGAACTACGCCTGTGATTTTGGTCCATCGGTCATCCTTCCCTTGATATTTGTAACATTGTTTTTTTCCTTCTTAGATGCCTGCATTGCTTTTGGATGCGCTGACATTGTCGCCGTTATCGGACTATGGCAATACTGGTTCCCGGACACTTCAGAAGCCATCTGGGTTTCATTCTGCCTGGTCGTATTTTTCATTCTCAACGCTTTTGCAGTCCGTCTATATGGAGAGGTGATGCTTTCCTTCCTCTAAGATTTCGCCTCGCTCATTTCTGAAAATAATCTTAGGCTGAATTCTATTTCGCTTCAGGCAAAGTTATCCTCATCATTGGCTTCATTATTTTCACCTTTATCGCGATGCTTGGGGGTAACCCTCACCAGTATGTTACTGATTTCTCTCACTCACGGGCTCTCGCTGATGCTTCCCAAAAATTTGCAGCGACCGTATCGGTTTCAGATTCTGGAAAGATCCTGGACCTATGGCCGAGTAGTATGTATCATTTTGGCATTTCTTCCCTTGTCCGTGTCTCCGGAACTCACAGCGGTCACTTCCTTAGTCTCGTCCCTGGTGCTATTGGCCGTTTTTTAGGTTTCTGGGGTGTTTTCCGCGTGGCTGCTTTCTCAATTGGCGGGCCTGAATTTGTTCGTCTTTCTGACCTTCCTCAAAGTCATAGCGTCCTAATGCAACTGGTAGGTGGCTATGTGTTCAGCCGAAGCCATCAACCCTAGAAAGTCGATCCCCAAAGCTATTCGGTGAGTCGTCCGGATCCGAAGGTCACTGTAGCTCCAATGACACATTGTTTCTTCAGGCGCGTCTTTTGGCGCCTGGCTGGTTTGTCGTTTGTTCTCTTCATTGCAAATCGGAGCTGATAGAGCCTGTTTTCTAGCATTCTATATCCTGGGCATCTTGTGTGTCGGCATCTTGATGGCCTACAATGACCCGGATCTCATATACGGTATCGAGCACGGGACTGGTGAGCAAGCTGCTGTACCCTCTCGTGCAAATGGCCTTATTCTAGCTCAGGAGTCGGGGCTTCTCCATTCGTGATTGGTATGCGGCACCTTGGAATCAGAGGCCTACCTCATGTCATCAAGTATGTCGGAGATTCTCTATGCTTCGTTCTGTGCCTTAACTTCCTATCAGTGCTGTCATTATCACCTCTGCTACCTCATGCGGCAACTCTTTCGTGTTCATTGCCACTCGCTCTATCCATGCTCTGGCTGTGCAAGGACAAGCTCCCAGGTTCTTTGGGTACACAACTAAACATGGTGTGCCTTTATTTTCCCTTCTTTTTGTCCTGGGTGTCTGCTCGCTATCATACATGAGTGCGTAGAGTCCGTCTTTCTTCGAAAGTCCGAATTTGGCTCATATCATCTCTGGTTTGACAGCTGTGAATTCAGGAGCCGCAACTGTCTTTGGATGGTTCATCGACTTGGCATCGGTTGCCGCCCTCATCAATTTTTCATGGATGTGTTTTGCGTGGATCCGTTTCGATGCTGGAATGAAAGCTCAGGGTATCTCTCGCGATGTCCTACCTTTCAAAGGCCTACTCCTTCCATACAGCGCTTGGTTTGGACTGGCGTGGTGTGTCCTGCTCACGGTCACGAATGGCTTTGCCGTGTTCGTCAAGTTACATGATCGTTTTAATACTCAAGAGTTCTTGTAAGGAAATCTCTCTCGTACTCGACCTCAAGCGCTGAAGATCGTTTTGGAAGGACGGCATACTTCGGTATCATGTTGAGTTTGATCATCTATTTTGGATGGAAGATCGTCAAGAGGTCTTCATTTGTGAAGCCATTAGAGATGGATCTTTTGGGTGGACTAGAAGAGATAGACGCTGACGAGCGGTGGTGGAAGGAAAATTATAATCCTCCCACCACATTATGGGGGAAATTTGTCGAGTGGTTACTTTGAGAATAGGCTAGCTACGCATGTAATTATCGCAAAGTATAATTCAGAAGACTGATTGGACGTGAGAAAGTCGCTTCGTGACGTTAATTTCCCAACCATCTTTCTCGTTTCCAACATCTTCGTCTAGCCGAGACATCGTCTTGCTGTGCTTTTGCAGCGTCTATATCGACTCGCTACTTTCAGATCTGAAAAGCGCCGAAGACATACCGCCTGCGCTCATCTGATTTTCCCTGGTAACGACCGGTGAAGTTGACCGTTCAGCCAATTTCTTTCACTGACTCACAGGACATTTCCACTTCTAGGGGCCACAGAAATGCCAAAAAGTAAAGACCGTCGAAAAGGTAGAGACGCAACTTCTCTTTCCAGTGACAGGACAAGTATGGTTCAACCAGCATGACGGTTTGGATAACTCGACTGATGTCGCACTGCATTGCTAGAAAGCCAAACAACATATCCTCAGCATCAAACATCAGCTCCTCCCAACAAACCCAAGACTAGCATACAGAAATTCGTAAACATCAAAGGCAGTGACATTGAAGTTAGATTTTTGGCGTCTTCAGCGACCCCGAAGTCTTGGTGGGAGTTGTGGCAAGAGACAGAGCATCTGAAATTTTATCAGAGCAATCCGTACGTTTCTCTCTTCATTATCTTGCTTCGTTTTTACCCTGACAGCGTGTTCTAGGGTGCTATCTTACACCGATCGGATTTACGAGGCAACGATAGAGTTCAACAGAGACCGAACATGGCCACCTCAGCAGACGCAGGTTCGCGCACTGTGGGATAGGGTATTACCATTCAATCCTCGTTCAGTCGTTGCACGTTCGCTGATGACGTTTGGTAGTTCCAAGTCTATCTCGGGACTCTCATCAACGCGGCTGGAAATGAGGAAACGAGACTTCAAATTTTCGTCGAGGATCCAGGAAGATTTATTCAGGTCTATCTATCGAGCTACTTCGCCAAATCTGGTATGCAAGGGTGGGTTTCAGTTGATCATGAAGCACGTGTTGTCCAGTCATTCAAGTTGATTGTACAGGTCAGAGTACAAGATCGTTGCTCTATGCCGTCTCCTCACCTTCTACGTCAATTTTCTACTACGGAACCATGTCCTTCCAGAGGTCGAGTACGAAGACAACCTCAAAAATGCGCTGAAAATCATTGATCTCGCCAAAACAGAACTGCTTCTCGTCATGGAATCAGCTAAAGCTCTACCGGATGAATGGAACCTGGCATGTAAAGATCATTTCACACGGAACCGTGCGGGATTGAAGGTCGAAACTGACGATACCACGAAGGTTGTCGAGTCAAATCAGTCTGATCAGGTCAAGACAGGGCTCGATGATCATGCTGTACCGAAGACTGAAGATGTAGAACAACCACTAAACGGAGAGTCGGGCGGTTGGGGTGACACCTCATCTTCAGGCTGGGGATCATTATCGAATGTGGAGGTCAAGTCGGAGGAAATCGCGGGTGATGACTGGTCGACTTCATCAGGATGGGGCACAGGATGGGGTGCAGGAGGAACTTCTCAGTCTGGTGATATGGACACTGATCCTTGGTCTGCGTGGAGCAGTGGCGCAACTGCACAAGACCAAGAAGCGAAACCTGCATGGACACCTCCGGAGCCGCCTTCACTACAAAAGTTCATTGGTCCGACTGCCTTCCCTCTCACGCACTCAGCAGGCATTGCCGAGTGGTCTGTTCGGCGTATCAAGTCCATCGACCTTCCGCTCCCTCGCACAATCAACGACGCGAAGGAGGATGACCAGGACTCCGATGTTGTGGGGGAGAGTGCGGCTGCAGTCGCTATCGAGAGGAAGATCGAAAGCACATTATGGAAGGTCGTGCTGACACCGTGGCCAATCTCGGAGTGGAGCAGCTCGAGGTTGGAGGTTGAGTTGGTCAACGAGATGCCTAGAATCCTCAAGACTTCGGTGGGGAAAGTTGTCCCAGATGGCGGTGTCATCGTGGAGGATGAATCTGACATCGAGACGTATACTGGTCCGTTAAAGCCTCATGATCCCCTTCATGACGATATTGTGATTTTCGTCGAAGAAGCCTCCATGAAGAGTATCAAACCGGGTATGGGACTTGGAGGGACATGGGTTCAACTTCTCCGGAACGCAGACTTGGAAGACAACGCCGAAGGAGTATTGAAGACAACAGATGATGAACCGTTTGAGACACGTTTTTGGTTTATGGATCAGCTTTTACTCACTCTGACAAGTTATCATACCGTATAAGTTGCTTCAGAATATGGACTTTCATCTCACTGCTAGCTATGTTTTTGTCCATCTTGCTTTTCATTGTATAGTATTCTGCAGCCGTTACGAACTTGTGGGCCGAATGTTGAATGTTTTCGGCTCCAAGATCGATGCTGGCTACTTATCAATTACTCCATGGACTGTACATACACTTGACCCAGACCTGACCAGCTCATTAGCTAATGATTTGTATGCCGATTTTCCGTTTGACCTGACCACTGATCCTTTGAAGTGTACAATAGGAAGCGTGCTGGCCTGAGCAAGATAGGCCGGTCGATGCCACTGAATGGATTCAACGATTACTCTCTCAACTTGAAAAGATTGAGGGTCGTAAGGACCACCTCATCGCAGACAATTTGGGTTGCTGATTTTTCACTGCTGTGCACTACATGCGTTCGTTGTTGAACCTTGCTAAAAATCAGCTCAGGGGTGTACGTACGCCAGGTGATTCTCAGTGATGTATGACTCGTTCGGAAAGTCAGTGGCTACAGGTACACCAATGCCATCTCCTGGTCGCACACGAGGCTGAATTCCACGGTAAGAAGATACCAAGCAATTGGGTTCTCTAGGTCAGCTGGCTTGCCGAGAAACATAAAAATACTGCTCAGCCACTGCCAGTGGATAGTGTTCCAAGAAGACCGTGGAGCATGGTTGAGAAATATCATGGCGGACGGCGAGTGGGTGACCAACTCCTGCAGCAATCGGAAGGAATGAAACTTCAGTCATATCGTGTTCTTGAATTGTTTCGAATGAAATGCTATGATGGGCGCTATGTCAAGATCCTGTTAGTAACGTGGCGCACTTGGAGGTTTAATCATGGGACCAAGAATCAATGCATGATGCGCAATAGCAACTCAATAGAAACACGGACAAAGATAGCTGGCCTGCGTGCGGTCAGGTTGCTCGGTGGCTCTCTGAGCTGACTTCTGTACTTCTAGCAAGCCTCGAGGATGATCAAAACAGGTAAGCAACGGGATTCTCATGTCGCATCGCAAAGTCAGCACACCTCAGAGTTCATAATCCACAAGGAGACTGAGCATTTGAACGAAGGAACCCTCACTGAAGAAGAAACCGTCTGACCTTGGTCTGATCCCTTCTCCCAGCAAACGCGCTCGCCACACAGTAGTAGTAGGCCCGATACATAATTCGACTACGTCCCCAATGATCGGACCTGTTGCTCTTCGCCACGTTGGGTGGCGTAGAACTTGAGAAGACTTAACCTTAATCTAGCGCCGTGACAGTCGTGGCATTATTTGGCCCATCGGGCGGTGCCAAGTGCACAGTTAATAGTAAAACTCCAAAAATCTTCTCCAGGCTTTTGATATGACTCAATTGCTTGTCCAAATCCGAGGCGGAGACAACTTATCATACTATCAGTTCTCCCTTAGTCCTTCGAGCGAAGTGCGGACTCTTACATAAATTTAGTCGTATCGTGCAGCCCATGTACGTTCATGTCTTCTCAAAGGTACAACACGCGCCAGTCGAGGAAGAGATTATAAAGTCTCCTGTCTCCAAAGTTAAGACGCTGGAACCCTGTTAATGTCGATCCCTTCCAATACGTCCTCTATCTCGGTTCCCGATGAAGCTGCCTTCATCACTCTTGTTAGCGGTCTCCAAGCTGCTCAAGCAATACAATATGTGTCCGTCAGTTCATTGATGGTACGTGTGAATCCACTTGGCCTGGATCAATTGATCATGAGCTCATAGAATCTTTCGTTGGCCTTCAGCTCATAATCTGGGATATTTTGACAAACCTAGAAGACGAGATTGAAATCTGCATTCATCGACCGTTCAGACTCCCGGCAATTGTCTACATCGTCTGTCGGTAGGGATCAACAACGAAAAGTCATTTTGTGTCGCTGACAATCAAGATCTAGGATTGCATCGTTGGGCTACATTTCGGTCCAAGCTATCTACGCCAGTAAGTAGGAACTCTGTACTTGCCGGAAGGGTATCTCATACTTTCAACCTACATATAACTTGGATCATCAGTCGATAATGAAATCAATTGTATATTGATGTCTGGGGTACTGGAGCCAATCTTTTTCTTCCTCTCCAACAACTCCATATCTCTTCTTTTCCTCCTTCGTGTGCATGCAGTTTTCCACGACAAGTCCAAAGTCAAACTAGCATTCAACGTCCTCTGGGTTCTCGCACTTTCATCCGAAATCTTGGACTTTTACTTCGTTCAACCAATTCCCTCGATGTCGACTGTAGAGCACTGCGCCTACCGGCCACTTCAGGCTGTATTCAGCTCCCTGTCCATTTTGATGGCATTAGTTTTCGACACATCGGTGTACTTTGCAATTTCTTGTCGTCTCTTCCTGACTTTCCGTTTCGCAACTCCGGAAACCTGTACGTTACCACAAAAAGCCTCCTCATTTTTCAGTGGGAAGTACTTGCCCGCATTCTCAAGATCCCTTCTCCGAGACGGACAATCCTACTATATGTAAGTGCACTCTGTCGCAACTCTCTTATGTGGCATCGTCCTTCTTTGATAGTTATTGATTCGAATGTCGACGTCTTCTCAGGATCTCTTTGTTAATCAGCCTGACACTGGTCATCACACTCTACTCTATCCCAGTCCAGTATAATTTAATCATCGTGCCCCCATACAGCGCTCTCCTGAGCATTCTCGCGTGTTATGTTTTCCGTAACATTAAATTGGGAAGGATGAGGGAAGAGAGCCTAGTCCTACCGACTGTAAAGCCTACTTTATCGCTTGCTAGTAGTGATACAAATGTATAATCAGTAATAGTGAGTATAAGTTCAATGGGTGTAATATAATATCTTGTATCATATAGTAGGCTATATGTAGCGACGATAATGGACCCGACGAGAAATCCTGCGCCACACTGGTTCACATGCTCCTATTCGCGAGAGTTCCACCAATGAACATTGAGCTGGCGAACAGAGGCTTGTCCTATTTAAAGCCGTAGGTCTTGTTGGTGCCGAATCCTTCCTTATGTAGAGCCCAGTTCGTACACATTGCCATCATGATTGGTTCTTAAGGAAGAATCCGACAGAGTCCAGGCTCAGAGCGCCGACAAGTACGCATCGATGCAGCAAGTGTATTTACAGGTACAATTAAATATCAAGGTAGGTCCGTGTAAGTATGCAAATGCTAGTTGGAGTGCTACACTTCGTGATGTGATGTGAGATCGTGATATGAGTTCGTAACGAAAACAAGGAAATCAATGCAACAAGTCCGCTTAAAAAGTCGTAAAAATCATGAAAAAAATGAAGGTGAAGAATGGAGAATCACAACCCCGGCCCCGTACTATGAAATAAACATATCCCTCTCTCTTTCACCTCTACTGCGTCTAGAATCAGTCGTTACATAATCATGGTCATCTCGCCGACGATCCCAAAAAGACCGCAAGGTATTGTAGCGTTCCGGTGGAATTGAGTTTGTCCTAGAGCTTCGAGGAACGTGGAGACTCGGATTGGTCCGCCGTGGCGAATGTTCCGACGTTCTCCCGCCGGAATGAGATCCGGAGGGAGATGAGGGCATTGGGGACGATAGAGATAATGCAGATGAGACTAGCGAAGGTAAAGGCTGATGCTGATGCTCTTCTAAGGTGGAGCTAGTGACTCTGGCTCTGGAAGTGTCGTCCTTCACTTCTTGGACAAGAGTGTGATACGAAGGTGCCGAGGAATGGTCCGCATTTCTGTGATAGAAAGATGAGCACGTGGTAACGAAAAGTATCGATGACTGAAACTCACTCCAGGTCTGAAAGCCTACTTCGAGCATACTGCGTGTCGTCACAGGAAGAAAGCACGGCGTAGTCATCAACACGAGGAAGATACCTGGGGATTGAGTACGTTAAGTCAGCAATTGTTGGCATTCAGAATGGATGAGACTAACGATTGGGACTGTTCTTCCCCGTCATGCTCGGCCTTTTCATCTTGGCGGCATCCAGCATTTTCAAACAGGTAAGGGGATGACGTGACATTGTAAGATGGTAGACCTCTTCAACAAGGAATTAGTCAAAATTACACCAGAAAAAGGCAAAAAAAAAAATCTGACGCACGGTAAAGTTTTCGTCTCCCCTGGAGATATATCGTCATCTCGGGCTTTGCCTCTCAAATACGAGCCCTTCAAACTGAACCCCGAATCCCTCGCCGATTTCCACTTCTTATGCACCTGCACGCACAACGAAGCTGCAGGTCTATGCTCCAAACTCTCCTTCTGCTCATACTCTATTTTGACCACTTTGAAAAAGTTGAGTAAAGGATTTGTTAAGAGGATGATTGACAGGATTTGACCAAAAGTCCATTCTTCGGATCCCGGGGTAATGAGCCATGCATTTGCAGCTATCATGGATTCGATTTGGCATATTGAGAGTATGAGGGAACAGAGGTTGATAGTGGTAAGAACGGCCACTGTCGTATGGAGGGGTGGAACATGATTGAGCATGTTTATGAGACGCCGAGAAATGATGGGAGCCGCATATGAAGGAGTGGGGCCTTTCTGCCATCTGTTCATGAATGGTGATATCAATGTAAAGGCATATTGAGCAGAATAGCATCCCAAGAAGAGGAAAATGCATAGCATGAACAGCGCAAAAAGAGTGACTGCAGCAATATCATGAATACCAGAAGGTAGGAAGAATGACCTTGGATACGCACTGACAAATAAAGCGAATGTACGCACTCCGCCTGTGGGGTTGAAAAGAGAGAATAAAGCGAACTTCACTTCGCTATTACACGCAACGTCATCCCCAAAGGATGGTGCGGTTCCCCAAACCCAAAAGCAAAACCTGTCAGTTTCATGAAGCGGGATTTTGCGAACAACGTAGCCAGAGAGATTTTAGCGATGATCACCAGCTGACATCATAGTACCACTCACCCAATAAAGATTGACCCGTGAAGAACCATACCAATGACAACCTCGGTCACAAAACCTGATCTACCCCAAGCCAAAAGTCCATAGTAGAACGTCATCATGAAAACCGGGAACGTGAGCCAAGTGACTATAAGAGCATGGTAAAGCGAGAGCGCTTCGTGCTCGACGATAGCTGTGATTTGCAGACCCAGAGAGGTGATAATGACTGCCCACCAGGAGCCGATACCATGTCGTGGAGCGATAGCCAAGGTAAGGATCGCAAATAATAGCTGACAGTACGTTGCTATACGGGTACCAATGCCGTCGATATCTGTGTGTGCAGCGATGGCGATAGTACAGTTTGACGGGGGTATCAAGCTTGCCATGGAGGCAGGGGAGAAAAGAGGGACGAGGTGGACTTGAGGGGACAGAGGAGGATGCGGTCAAAGGTAAAGAAGCATAACATCGTATTTCTATCACACATGGAGACGGAAGTTGACTCCACCATACATCCGCGGGCGATTACGAGCCGATGAAGAGAGTCTGTAGAACCACACGGAACAATGCCCAATTTGGAAAGCGGTCCATTGACATGCTTTAAGTTGGCTTTAAGTGAGCACTGTAACGACAAACTTCTTCACTCGGTGTAGTAGGATAACATCTTAAAAGCACTGAGACTTGCGTTTTGAAGTACAGAGTGTCCTACAAAGCAGAACGCAACAAATAAGCACAGGTGGAATCAGGGAACTACGATATACAAATTTAATATCAGCAAAATTTTATACACCGTCATATACGTGGACGACAATTACCATAATCCATGGTCATACAACGATGATAGCAATGTGCAAAGATTAGGAATATGCGGCAGAGATACCATAACAACAAAGAATATTTCAAAAGCAGGACATTATGAGCGTAGAGGATTCATTAACACTGAAAATGTCATTATTGGAGAGCGATTAAATGCAACAACGACGACCGAGTCGAAGCTGTCAACCTTGGCGGTTCTGGTGCGGATACGGGCCCTGCAGACGCTGCCGGTGCATCGGTTTCGTCAAGTGGTCGTAAACCGGCGAGATGACCCATCCCCCGAACCTCAAGGCCCACTGCATCATCGGTGAGGGAACATACTTCACGAGGAGCAGGATAATATGCCGAGTCTCGGTCGTGGGTGGACGATGAGATGTTATTTGAAGGCAATGGGGGTGGAGAATGGGAAGGAGAGTCAAATTCGCACGAAATAGATTGATCGCCGCCACTGTTGTCATATGCGTTTCGTGACTTTCGTTCATCATCTTCATACCGACATGTACCTGGTGTTTCGTCAGCTTTGTCCATGTCAGACTCATTGCCCAACATCACCCCGTCTTCCTGATCTACGTCCACGGCATTTGCAGTGGCCTGACGCACAACGAAGGGCACTGCTGCAGGTGCAGTATCACTGCAGCATGAAGCCGAAGGTGTATCGGCCTGACAGTGGCCTTCGATCCCAGAGCTCAAAACACCTAAAACTTGTGCTTGCGCATGTTGGCCATCATCCCCATTGTTGACTTCAGTGACTTCAAGCTCAACCTCCCTCACTGCAAAGCTGCCCAGCTCAACCACCCTTGGCGTTAGTACCTCCTGTACATGCGGATTCGCTCCTCTAACATCTGCCTCAGCCTCAGCTTCAACCATGCAAGGGACACTAACAACTGCCAGAGGGTACTGAGGCGTCGGTGTCGCCAAAGGAATGGTCTGTGAGACTGCCAGTGACGGGGATTGCGACCCAGACTGCGAAAGAGACTGTAATCGAGAACAGGCAGCCGATGCCTCCGCGGCAGTCGTTACAGTTGTGGTCAAAGAACAATCCGAGTCGTCGACGCAAGTGCAAGTGGATGGAAAGGAGCCAGAGGAGCCGCACTCCGAGCGTACATCATGATCATGTTCATTGGTACTGGTACGGAGCGCTACTTGTGACGGTCCAGGCCAGCTAAAGACACGATGGTGTCCCGGGTTCAGAGGCATTGGATCTATGGTGCTGCTGCTGGCAATACCATTGCTGGTGCCAGCGCTGGTGGACAATCCAGGAGTACCCGCCGGGCTCGCTGACGCAAGCTGAAGCTGATTATAGCACTCGGAGTCTTTCGACAAAACTAATACATCCTCGGCCTCGGAAGCAGTCGTCTTGGCAGGTGTTCTTTTAGGGATCTTTATGAACAATTTTGAAGTAATGGTGGAGTCAGCCATAGCGCTTTTGGAGTGAGTTCGAGTTGGCATCAAACGCAAAGGATCAATTCTCGGCCGCTGCGCAGGCGTTTTCCGATATGTATACGCCCTGCGTAGCTTCGGGGCATCCGGTGGATGTGACGAAGCCGTGAGAGGTAGAGGAAGATCTTGACGCGGCCGAGCAGCTTTTCTCTCGCGTACTGGTCTGCGGGACTCGGGGAAATTGGGATTGCCAGTTCCATTGCCATTGCTACTCGGTGAGGGGTCGGGAAATTCCGATTGTGTTTTTTGGGGAGGAGAAGCCTGAGTCGGCGGAGGCCGAGAGAATGAGAATGGAGGAGACGAATCTGCGTTGGGTGCTGCTGCTGCTGCTGATGATGATGATGATGATGGCAATTCATTGGCATTGGGGATTCGGTTCAAGGAATTAGCAGGTCGGCAGTCAAGATCCTGTACTGGTCTCGTGTTGTAGACGATGAAATCATACGAGGCGGGTTTTAGATGAGGGAATTGACGCGTTTTTGACCTTGAATGCAAATCGGTAGAATGTGGTGGGATGATAATTGGGGTTTGAAAACGAACGGGGCCATCAAGTTCATGCCTGGGATGAAGTTCCTGCTCGTCTGGGATCCACGCTAAATACAGTATGTATGGGCAATCAGCTCGAGTTATTAAAGCCCATTGGGAGTATCAAACGCACCAGCATCTTCCTCATCAGTCACGTCGTTCTGAAGTGAGGCATTCGAAGTGTGTTCAGTCTTGACAGTGGTAGAACCTGCAAAAGCGCGTCATGTCGAGCACAGTGAATGCTGATACCAGAACTGACCTTGCACCAAAGTCCAAGCGTCATCGATCACCGTGAAGTCTATGCATATGCCCAATCATGTTAAAACCAATCTCAGCTATTCAACTCCCCAAAAATACCTACCAGAGTCCGGTGCATCCAACCGCTGCCTTTTGCGAGGTGGAGTCGCAGAATCGCCTGGAGAACTTGTACGTGTTGAAGCGGGAGCAGGAGAGGATGATCCAAAGACGGTTTGAGTTTCCGAGTCTTCTGAATCCACAAAAGACGCGTTAGCAGTCATTTCTCTATCATCCATTTGGCATGGTGTTTCAACTCACCTGCATCAGAAAAAGCGTCGTCTAACGCGTCCATCGGCCCCATCTCCACGTCTTCTTCATCGTTATTAATATTCACCTGCGCACGCGCTTCCGAACCTCCTGCTCCCAAGTCCATCGTAGCAGGTGTCTGAGATGTCGGTGGAATGGCCTGCCCACCAAGAATCCGGTCATCCGGGCCTTGCAACGCCTCAACCCGAAAGTCTTTAATTCGTTCATCAAAATCTTGGTTGTAGCGTCGCTTCCGGGCTTCATTTGAGTGGAAGGATAACTTTTGTTTTCGTTTCTGTTGTTTTGGTAGAGTCAGCGGACCAACTTGGAAGAAACCTTATGGACTGACCTCTTCAACCAAATCCATAAACGTCCGTTTTGATTCTCTTCTCTCTGGAGTAATATCTGTCCTTGTCGCGAGATATACGGCAAAGGTGGCAGGACGGAAAAGTGGTCGGCGTCAAATGTGGGAATCTTGGTCAAAATTGGACATGGGCGCCTCTTGAGTCTTTCGAAGCTGGTGCAGATATTGTGACAACGCCTAATGATCCTGATGCTTCCACAAAAACAATGGGTATTTCTCGAGCCCCAACGTGAGCGTACTTCTGCATGGTCATTGGTCGCACTCATGTCAAAATGAAAGTCAAAAACGAAAGCACAACGTGCGACGCGTGATAACGCGTAGAACGTGATCATTGCGTGACTGTGACCTTCAGGATTTGGACAAGTTCTCTAGCATACAATGACTTCCAACAGACCCTTTAGAGTACCGGTACCAACTATCACCCAAAATGCGGTAAAAACTTTACCCACTCCACTGTCTCCAGCATCCCTTCCGGATAAGCCCCAGGCCTCAACAAGACAAAAGGCTCCACCAACAAAACCATCCTCGCGCCCACATACGGAAAAAACACCATCGGATTCGGAGCCATCAACACTGGTCCAGCTGTCCCCACAATAGATGCAACTCTCCATAATATTCGTTCTTTTCTCGTAGGGAAATCAAAGTTCCAAGCAATACAGTGTATACCGCCAAACAAAGCAGCTAGAAAGATGAGAATGCCTCCGGCGATGAACGCGTCTTTATCGGAACGGGGAACTCTAAAGTGATGGGTGAAGTAGCGTTCCAAGGTGCGTCCTTTACGGTCGAGGAACTGGTTGAGACGTTTTCTCCAGGTATTGAAGCGACGGTCTAGGTTTGCAAAGCAACTTGGAGGAGCTCGGGGAGGAATAACTCGTCTACGCCGTCTGCGACGAGGAGATGACTGAGGTGGCGTAGTGTTCGAAGATTCTGCAGCAGCAGAAGCAGGAGATGGCTCGGTTGGCAAATCATGAGATGTCTGAGCAGCAGCAGGAGGTGATGGCTCGGATGGCGCATCGTGGGATGACTGTGCAAGAGCAGCATCTGACGACTCGGCCAGCGCATTACAGGAAGACTGTACAGAAGTAGGAGATGACTGGGGTGGGGCGTCATTGGAAGAGGCGGCTGCAGCGGCAGCAGCAGAAGAGGAAGGTGGCTCGCATAGCGCATTGTCGGAAGACTGTGCATTCAAAGGAGATAACTCGATTTGCACTTGGGAGGACTGCATTGCCATATCAACCGGAGAGGAGGGTGAAGAATGGGATTGCGTATCATTGGAAGACTGTGCAACAGGAAAAGTAGAAGATGGGTCGGAAAGTGCATCACTATGGGAAGACTCTGTCGCGGCAGAATTTGGAGGAGACGACTCGGGTTGCACATCATGAGAAGATTGTGTAGCAGAGGAAGACGACTCGGGTTGTACATCATGAGAAGATTGTGTAGGCGAGCCTGGAGATGACCCGGGTTGTGCAGTATGCGCAGACTGTGCAACAGGTATAAGTTCTCCAAGTTCCACATCATCCGACATTGACGTTCTACCAGTTGCAATAGCCCTCCATTCTTCCCGTAATCTCTCTTTATCCCGATTCCCATCATACTGCCCAATGAACACCGGAAAAGCAACATCCTTCGGTTTATCCCACCACAACAAATATATCCCCAAATTCATTACAGCAAACGCAGTCGCAACGAGCTCGAGTTCAGCTATGGGAAGGTTCTGTACTGCACGAGCAATAATCTGCAGAATGAACCACGTTGTTTGAAAAGCCGCAATGATTTTCGCAAGTGCGTCGCTCTTTCCTCGGTCGACAAGTTCGTCTTCCCCAACCGTAATCTGGTCGACGTATCTCTCCAAGTTGTCTGCGTTGATGACTTCCAAGATGCTTCCATTCTCGCATGCCACAAAGCCACCCATGACGACAAAAAATCCATGCGTCAACGTCCAGCCTCGGTCTAAATACCATGTAAGAAACTACGTAGGATAGCCAAAGCACAAACACCCTCAGAGTAGTACTCACCTTTATACCTCTTTGCAATTTCCCTCGCATACATCCACTCAATTACCGCTTCTGCCAGAAACAACTCTGGAGCAAGCAACGCAACAGTCATCACTCCAAACGACCGGGCTTGAGTCTTCCACCACCTTTCGTAAGGGTTGCTGATATTGGGATGAAACGAGAGCCATGTACAAGTGAAGATGACGGTGATGCTGCTCCAGACTATATCGGAGATGCTTCGGGTGTCCATCGCCCAAGAATGGAGAGGGAGAGATGGAAGAAGCCATTCAGACGGTTTGAATCAATTTGACATCTGTGGTTGACTTATGCGACTAATTGACACTTTTGATTGGCGCCGTTGTGGCTGTAAAACGTGTACTTTTGCGTTTTGTTAGACTGAGATAGATGGCTGAGTTGGAAGGGCAAACGCACCGTGACTAGTAAACCTCGTTTGTGCAAGTGACGGTCTCCGACTGAGAGGAGGGACTGTCCAACCGAAGTGGAGCTCGGGTCCTGGATATAGTTATGACCTCATTCATTGAGTAATCTTATCACCTTCAGTTCTTTTGTTTCGGGTGATTCGCAGGCAAGTCTGAAGTCAAAAGCAGCACGATGGCATTGTCTTGAGCCCGCTATTCCACCGTCACTCTTAAACTTGCGATGACTTCGAACTTTCGAAGTCGAGTCTGTTGAAGCAGGTTTCAGAGCTTGAAGTCTGGAGATGCCAACTACCAAGAAAGGCTGCTCTTAGTACAGTAATTGCAGTAAGGACCTGTAGGTCGGAGTCGGCGGCCCACCTGGATGAGAGAAGGAACTTGAGTGTGCACACTTGACTTTCTCCTTAAACGATATATAGTCCTTGGATGCTGCATTGTAAGTAATTTGCACTGTCATTTTTGTCGGCTTCTACATTTCTACGTTTCTACATTTCTACTTCTACATGAAGAGTCCGTCCATGAGTACACCGTCCATGATTCCATCTACATCCCACATTTGCATAATGTATACCCAACGGTAACCCATGTACATCGTACAGCGCCTTACTACACCGAATAATGAAATATTATTTCTGAAATCTCCGGACTTCTGGGATCTATCCTGAACTGGAAAGGCTCGAGGTGGCTATAATTTCATTGGTATGTCAGTCAGTACCCGTACACTGTAGAAAGACGAAAAAAGAACGCGAACCTAATTGTTCCATCCCGCGGTTTAAACTCCGGCATCTGCACAACTCCGTCTCGCTCAATGGGCGAAATATCCAGAGCAGCGATACACATCGCAAATGTCGTGTAAATGAAAGTCTCGGCCAATAGACGTCCAGGGCATATCCTTTTACATGTCAGTATTCGGGCAAAAGCAAATAACTCCAACTCACCTTCGTCCAAATCCAAACACATACTCTCGAGGATCCTGTTCTGGGTTAGGACCTAGGAAGCGATTAGGATTGAAGATATCAGGGTTGCTGTAAACGCTCGGGTCTCTGGACATTGCCCTTTAACGTCATAAAGAGATATGCAGTGGTCAGAAGAGCATTCC
Organism: Tetrapyrgos nigripes; assembly: GCA_013368315.1. Classification (NCBI taxonomy): domain Eukaryota; kingdom Fungi; phylum Basidiomycota; class Agaricomycetes; order Agaricales; family Campanellaceae; genus Tetrapyrgos; species Tetrapyrgos nigripes. The sequence goes on from JAACJM010000017.1 coordinate 507,877, forward strand.
GTTGACGTGAACCATAGAAGTCGTGATCAAACACGACATACCACATATTTGGAATTACCACCGTATTTTTAGCTATAAAATACCCATCATGTACGTCGTCCTCTGTCGAATAATGTGGAAGTCCTGGTAATAAGATAAGACCTTTTGCCTCACACGCGGTGCATTGACGCATTGAACGAAAAACAACTCACCTCCAGGCCCAATAATGTGCACCCTCATAATTTCCTTTGTCAACGCCTCAAGATACGGCAAATTAGGACGATCGTTCAAAGTCGGTAAATTCCCCTTCCCCACAACTCGGTCCATCTCGGCTTGAGCTTGTTTCTGGCACTCGGGGTAAAGACACATGAATAGGAAGAAGGCGTACATCTGCGCTGCTGTTGTATCTGCTCCACCTGCACGAGTGATGTCAGAAAAGTTAGATTAAACTTTAACCCAGTGAGTTGATAGGAGGAAACACACCTGCGAACATCGCCCCTGCAACGTGCCTCAAATTATCTTCCTCCTCGGCAGATAGATGTTGTTCTAACCAGCTTGAAGTGAATGACTTTTCTGCTAACCCCGACGCCTAGGAGGACGTATCAGTGTATAAATAGGAAACCAGAGCGTAAACGACGCACCATCTGATCCTTCACAAACTCGAAGGGAGGGTCCTGATAAAGACCATACAAAGGTGCCCACCGACGAGCAACCTTCTTGAAGCCAGCTCCTGGTAGCCATTCTGGCACATACCGAACTAGGAAGACAGAAAGAAGTTGGAATAGGTAGTTGTCCTCACGGAAAAAGCGGACTCACGAATGGGGAAATGGTTGACCATAAATTTATTAGGACTAGCTGACAGACTGAAAGCATGCATGTAGGTCTTCAACGCTGTAATGAACTTGTCGTTGTGCGTTCTTGCATTGTATCCAAATGTAATCCGCAGTGCTAACGCTGCACTATGACTGCCAAGGGACAAACAGCACGTCACTACTAATACTTGCACCACAAAAAAAAGCGGACAAGGAGACGTACTGGTCAACATGCTCCTGCATATTCTGTGGAGACTCCAAACATGTCTTGAGAAACTGCACCGTCTGACTCTCCTGGTGTACCGCATATTTATGTACCGCAGACATAGTCCCCAATTCTCCTTGCAAAAGCTTTCGATACGCGCGGTACTTTGGGCCATACTGTAAAAACCCCATCGTCTGATCCCATCCCAAAAGTTTCATCGGCATGGTCAATAGTTTACGAGACGAGTAGATGTTGCTCTTCTTGTCCATGAGTTCGATGGCGGTCTTGTAGGAGTTGGCTATAACGATGTTGGAACCCAGTGCTGAGAGGAATATGAGAGGGCCTTGGGGAATCGTTCAATTGACACAGTCATTTCTTCATGCCAGTAAAAGACACACCGTATTCCTCTCCCCATTTCTTATATGTCAGCCAGCTATAGGATTTCGGCAGATCGAAAAGATTTCCGAGGAGGGGAAGACGCCTAGGTCCAGGAGGCAAACGACGCCTGTCTCGCCATACCAGGCGTACAATCAAGAAGGCGGCGACGATAGAAAGAAAGTACGAGCTCAAAGTCGGGGAAAGCATCTTCGGGTGATGATCGTCGTCCTACACCAAGTGGTTGGGATCAATCATGTTACACGTACATATACGCGAGATCGGCGCTAGGTGGACCAAGTGAGGCTAGGACCTCATTGGCAATGACCATTGACTGCATCTGCCATCAGACCGTGATTGCGGTTATCAAGTAGCTGCTCCTTCATGGAGTACTGAGACTGACGAGATGACGAGGTATCATTTGTTGGAAAAAGTTACAATCTGACTCCGGAGCCTGAGGCCTGAGCGCTCGAGCAATGATACAGGATCGATGGGGTCACGCTTCTAGCGAATCCAAACCATCGTAAGTTGCAGACACTTTCGCTACTGAAATTATCCGTTCAGCCAAAGGCGAGCAAATTGGAGTAACTTGAGCCTACAGTTGTCCCAGATATACGAGTACGGTAAAGGCCTGTCGCCGGGCCGTGGAAAGGGTTTGAATCAGTGAATTCCCGCCGAGGGCTCCGTTACCGGGACTTCCTATGTAGCCCCAGAAAGCTCGAGTCTAGCCCAAATCTATAGCCTGACAGTGAGTGGGCATTTCCGGGAGGGGCTAGAAGCGGGTTTTACTAGAAGCATGAAAAGACGACCAGGCGACGAGAGCGTTGCCATCTGCTAGGTATACATGTTAATCAAAGTACCAAGAGAACGGTATACATACACAATACTCACTACAATGGGCATCACGCACCGCTCTCTTGATTTCCGTTCGTAAAAATTAAAGGAAAACTCTATGTGAAAAACGAGGTTCCCAGCAAAGCATTGCTGCTTCCGACTTCGTTCCCAGGGTAGACTGACATTTTGTATGACGAGGGGCAGGATGAGAGACCATGTGTTCAAGTAATTGTAAGCCGACCCGAAGTCTCAACCAAGAGTGATGAAAACAACATCAAAATCAGAAAACAGATACACGCGGCCAAGCTCAACTCAGTCCACTTCATTGTCAACCATCATGCAGCAGTGTTCCTACACCTACTTGGCGCTTAGAACCAACCAGCCAGTAGCTTTGTATCCTGAAAAACGCGCGTTAACATTGAGCGCTTGAGCGCTAGCAGACGTACAGTGAGTCTCCCCCGTCGTTTTCTTGAGCATAACGCGGTGGAAACGGGTCCTTTTTGGAGATTTTACCAGGCTTTGCATGTCTGTTGGTGAGACTGGTGAGGTGTAGAAGAGGAAAGAGGTAAAAGTATTAGACATCCTGAGATTCTGAGTCACTGGCCAAAGTCGAAGAAGTCCTGGGAATTGCCTTTCCTGGACGCTTGCTTTCAACTAGTATGTCCTCAAGTGATTCGACAGAACTCCCTTTTTAACTCGTCCTGTCTCACACTTCCCAGAGAACCTACAAGCTGGCGATTCCATAGCTGCTGCAGGTGCCTTCTCTATACCAAGATTCTTGGAAACAAACTCTTTGAACTGAAGTGAAGGAAGAGGTCGAACGGGAAGGTTATGGACCACTGAGGCGGGACATTTCCTGTGTTGGTAGTTTGCTGGCAGCGATTCATGTATGTATTTTCGTTCTTCCAGCATTTTCTCAGTTTTTCGCTGATAGCACACCAATTTGTCGCCATGCTTTAGATGAATCATCCTTCGTCAATAAATCCCTGTCACAACAACCTTATCCTGTCCAGTACGACTGCTCGGGGACTGCGCATATTTCAACGCTCTGACAAAACAATGGGATGCTACGGCGATGATGCTTTCCGAACTTGCTGTAGCCTTGCCAGCGATACCTTGTCACCCAGATAAACGTATCCTTGTCCCTCAAGGCCAAGGGTCCACCTTCGTCATGGCCATGGGTGTTAAGACAAGCATGCAAGCAGATAGGAAAGAGTCTTGGCTGGCAATGTAATTCGACTCGGATTTCGGCTAGTCTTCTCTCCTCTGATTAGCATGGTTTCTTGTTGACTTCCATTAGCCTATCAAAATCAAATCTGTCGAAGTACACGACGTTCAAAACGCGACTTCCAAGGCAGGCGACGGTTTTCAGCCATGGACCCTGAAGGAGAAAAGCGAAAAGGCGATTGAGGTCTTTCGTGTGGGGAATAATCATGATTCAAAGATGTATGAATTCAAGGCTTATATGGGTAAGTAGGAGGTTCACGCAGTGTGTAGAAAGTGTGTGTTTCGTCAAAATACGTCTCCTTTGAAGAAGTTTGCCTAATATCTGTCAACGAATGACATCAACTTACCTTCCATCTTCATTCTGTCTGCAAAAACTTCTGAAGTGGACGAACTAGATTAGCTCTTTGGCTTTCTGATCTGAGGTCACACGTACAGTTTTCGCCACTGAATAACCCACTAATAACCCCTCTAACCAAGCGTTATAAATATAATGGATAAAATAGATCTGATATAGCAGAAAAAATAGCAGAGAAGATGACGAGTTCACTCGGCTTTAGCACAACTGCTAGGGTAGAAACCGGCGACCATCCGCGAGGTTTCAGCCGTTTTTCCCTATAGATTTGCATGAGCCTTATTGCTCAGATTTCGCCGCCAGCATCCGACCCCTAGTTCAAGTGAGCTATTTGAACCAGCTGCTAGAGGGCGAAGGGATTTTCCTCAACCAAACAGATCCTCCAGCTCAGCTTCGACCTAACTCAAGTCGGGCCCCTTTTCGACATCTCTCACATCTCTCATCGATATCATAATCACCATGACCGACTCTGCTTTGAAAGCCCTCGCTGAAATCATAACCACTCAGACCGAAGCGCTTCAAGCCGCATATGCCAGGGCTGGTGCTCAAGTACCTTCTATTAACGCTCCCTTTCAGCCAAGTCCTCTGGAATTTGATCCCAACATCAATAATATTCGCCAACTCATCGTCGCTGCTGCGAGTCAGCTAATCGCTACTGTGCAATCTCCAATTGAGATTATTCAACTGCATACGGGAGGAATGTTTGAGACTGCTACGTTAGGCTTTGTCGTTGATGTGAATGTTCCGGACCTGTTGAAGGAGGCGGGGTCGAAGGTACGGAAAGTTGGCTGCTAATTGTACCACAAGTAGCTGGAGCTCTGAACATGCCGTACTTATAGGGACTTCATGTGGACGATATTTCCGCAGCCACTGGAGTAGATGCTTCGTATCTATGTGAGTATTCTCCATTATAGATGATCTTCCATATGGACCTAAGAATTTCCTCGTGCAGCTCGAATCCTCAGATTCCTCGCAACACGACATATATTCAAAGAAGTCTCTCCGAATGTCTTTGCAAATAACCGCAACTCTTCTCTGCTTCTCAAAAGTAAAACTTTGCAGGAAATCAAGGATGAGTGAGTGATTTCTCAGCATGATATCAATGGCATCCATTCGCCTGACCGTGACTGATTACCAGCCCAATCGCTCGATTTGATAATGCTCCATCCGCTGCTTTCGTACATATGCTGTGAGTTTTGTTTTGCGTTTCATTTCTCACCCTTTCTCACTTTCTCTATCATGCCCTAATAAATAATATAAACGTCAAATGTTTTTCCAAACCCCAGATCCGCAGAACCTCTAGAAGCCATGTCCTGCTTCCCTTCCTACATCAAAGATCCATCCCAAGCCGCTACGATGTTCAACCTCAAATTCCAAACTCCACTCACGCTTTGGGAATGGTCCGCTCAACCAGGGTATGAATGGCGTGCACGTAGAATTGCTGCTGTGATGAACGGTACGGATGCGCAATATTCGGCGGAGGAGTTTGTTTCTGGTGAGTACTTAGTTGTGGGTAAACAAACTTTTAAAGCTTTGATTCTTCGTTCGTCGTTCAAGAAGTCTGACTTGAATTCACTACTAGCTATTTCGTCCTCGAGTGCCTCATTACAAGAGAACGATATTATAGTCGACGTTGGAGGAAGTACCGGTTCCGCGTGTCTTACCTTGAAGAAAGCTTTCCCTCAGTTGCGTTATGTCGTGCAAGATCTTGAACAGCCAATCGCCAGTGCCAAGAAATTCTGGGCTGAGAACGACCCTGAAGCTGTCGAAAGTGGTCGCGTCAAACTCGAAGGTAGGCATCTTATCCTCTGTATCGTATGCATGTTTTGCATAGATTTCGAATTCGGTCTTACAATGCCTTCCCTTTCCCCTTTCCCCCTTCTATCAACAGTCCATAGCTTCTTCACTCCTCAACCCATCAAGAACGCCTCGATCTACTTCCTTCGCAACATCATCCACGATTGGTCCGACTCTGAATGCAAGAAGATCCTCGGCCATCTTCGAGAAGCTGCTGGACTCGAATCGAAATTAGTAGCGTTTGGTACTCTGGCGAGGCATACTTGTGAGGATTCTAGGCTTCTGGAGAATTTGGCCGAGGATATGTCTGATAGTAAAATCCAAAAATCGCCGTATCCCCTACTGGGGAATTTGGGAGTGGGAGGGGAGGGATTTTCGACTATGATGGATATGGGGGTGAGTTGAGATTCAAGTTATCTGTTAAGACTGTGTAGCTGACTCATGATACTTATTGATACACCCGTCAGACGATGTTATTCCTCGCAGGCAAGGAACGAACTCGAGATGAATTTGAGCAGTTGGGGAAGGAGACTGGTTGGAAATTGGAGAGTGTGAGGCCAGGGAAGTTGGCTGCTTTCATCTATTCAGTCGTTTGATCCTCGAAGCTCTGATGGGGTTCGAGTCCAAGTTATGTACATGTTCGCTTTGCTCGTCAACGTTTGCCGCTGTGATTAAGTTACTAAGTTACTCCAGTTGTCCAATATTATAACCTCAACTCCACGAGGACTACAAAACTGTTCGCACTCGTCACTTACGCTTAATCCACTAAAGTATATGTCTCTAGGATAGGGACATCCTGACTCAGACAGGCATGATACAGTGAGGCTCAGCTCTTCCTTCGTTCAAACGCCTCAATGCAGAGTGAAGGCAAGATTGTTTGGTAGAATAGCTACATTAACAATAAATTGTACTTGATACAACTTGAAGATCAGGCTTCAACTTTTTCTACTTTGAATTATGAGTGTAAGTTTGTGCTATTAACAATCGCAGGAGTGTGATAATGTAATTGTGGCAAGTAAGTATACATAGTGACGGTGATGACTGAAAAATCAGCTCTGTTCGAAACTTCAAGTTCATCCGATCTCCCTTCATTTCATCTCTTCATTTCCGTTCTTTTCATCCACCTTCCACCTTCCCTGATGTCCTCCATCTCAATTCCATCGGCGCCAAATCAGTGCTCAGAGTCAGAAAACTTCACAGAGCAAAACAATGATTAGACAACATTTCCACAACTTCTGGATTTCGAGCGCTGATTTTACATTTGAAGGGCTCTATATGGGTGTCATATCAAGAAGTACGAGTAAGTACCAGCCGAAATCGCCTACGCCGGCGTAAAGTACTTGCCTGATAACTCCATCTCTGGCTTTCAACATTACTGATTTGGAGTCCGAGTCGGGCACTGGCAACTGTGACTGGACCACGTCGGAGTCGACGCCGACACCAACACCATCTTGTTCAGCTGAGCTCGAGCTCGTGACGGGTGAGATATCAAAAATCGCGATGCACGTTGCAAAAACGGTGTATAGAGAGGTTTCAGCCAGGAGGCGTCCTGGGCAGATTCTTTCATATATGAATAAATTGGGGAAAGTTAAGTTGGAGGTGGAGGAGAATCCAGAAGGAAGGTTGGAAGGGTGTATGTGTCACCCTTGAAGATACAAGTAAATCAAAGGTACACACCTCCGTCCGAACCCAAAGAGATATTCACGGGGATTCTGTTCAGGGTTGGGACCAACGAAACGATCTGGATTGAATGTATGCGGATCACGATAGACAGTCTGGTCTCGAGACACCATCCTTCAGATTGCCACAAGGAGTGGTACTGTTAGCAGAAATTTTACACGGAACAAGTGTTGAAGACCAGCTGACCATATGTTAGGAACAACCACTGTATTTCGAGGAATGAAATACCCATCATGCACATCGTCTTGCGTGGAAGAGTGTGGTAGACCTGAAAGTCATTAGGATCCTCATTGCAGTAACTCATATTCAAGACCACCGTGACTCACCACAAGGAGCAATGACATGAAACCGCATAATCTCCTTAGTGAGTGCCTCGAGGTACGGAAGGTTCGGACGATCCTTCAACGTGGGCAAGCGACTGACGCTTCCACCAGAACCTTCCTGAGAAAGCCCGAGAATACGGTCCATCTCGGTTTGAGCTTGCTCTTGAGCGTATGGGTAGAGGCACATGAGTTGGAAAAACGCATAGATCGTGGCTGCCATTGTTTCTGATCCATCTACATATGTAGACAGACAACTTCGTCAGCGGTTTTCTAATATTTTATGTAGTACTTGACAGTACATACCTCCATATAATGCACCAACTGCGTATTTAAAGATGTCTTCATCTTCAGGAGACACCAAGCCCAGGATATTTTGCTCTAGCCAGCTCGCACAGTACATACCTCCATATAATGGACCAACTGCGTATTTAAAGATGTCTTCATCTTCAGGAGACACCAAGCCCAGGATATTTTGCTCTAGCCAGCTCGCAGTGAATGATTTCTCTGCTGTTCCTGATGCCTATAGTGTCTCCAGGGGAAAGGAATGAAGATCAGTATGTAAGTACGCGCCAGTAAACACGGTATTATGACACGAGATGGATAGAAAAGAAAACCAGCTTGATCCAAACGTTTCTGAGTGTAAGACATGACTCTGATACACACCATTTGTCTTTTGACATACTGGAACGGAAGGTCGACGGACATATCATGCAGAGGCTTCCATTGACGCGCAATCTTCTTGAAACCAGCTCCGGGCATCCACTCTGGAACAAAGCGAATTAGTATGTGTAGTAGAGGGTATAGGTTAGTTGTAGATCCTCGGATGATAGACGAGAAATGGTCATTGAAGGGGTACTACTACGTACGTATAGGGAAATGATTGACCATAAATTTGTTAGGATTGGCAGCGTGGCTGAAAGCGTCCATCATTTCTGTAGCGAGTTTGATGAACTCGTCGTCGTGACCCCTTACTTGGTACCCATATGCAATACGTAAAACAGATGCTCCACTATACCTATAGATGAATTAGCATAGCCATCCGCTGCTACACTAATCTAGCTTACTGGGAACAGCAATCAAAAACGTTCTGTGAAGCCTCGTCCTCCAGACAGAGATTTATAAACCTCACAGCATGACTCTCCAAATAACCCGCATACTTTTGCACAGCGTTCATAGTTCCCAGTTCTCCTTGTAAAATCTTTCGATAAGCGCGAAATCTAGGACCATATTCTAACCACCCCATGGTTTTACCCCAGCCAAGAATTTTGACAGGCATGGTTAGGAGTTTGCGGGAAGAGTAGATAGTGCTCTTCTTGTCTAGTAGTTCGATTGCTTTCGGGTACGAGTTTGGTATTAGGATGTTGGTGCCCATCGCTGAGACGAAGACGAGGGGACCTAGGAAGGTTGATGGCGATTCAGTTCATCATGTCGGGGTCCTGAGTACTAGTGATTTAACAAATGGAACTCACCGTACAAATCCGCCCATTTAGCATACGTCAGCCAACTCAGGGACTTGGGTATATCGAAGAGGTTCCCCAGGATGGGTAGAGGTGTAGGACCAGGAGGTAAGCGAGACCTGGTTCTCCGGAGATGTTGAACGCTCAGGAGCACTATGAAGATGACAAGTAGGAAGGAGCAGAATGTACTTGAGATTGCTAAGGAACGTCAGCGAAAAGCCTAATGCATGACGGGAGCCCGTGAGTATCCTCAGTTGGTCCAGATGGTGCGGCGGCGTTTCGCTGACAGAACTCCAAGTCTAAGCATCATGATTGACCATTTGGTACCACCACCGTTTGATCGCACGTTGGCCATCAACGCACACATTCATTTTCTTGTCTCCTACGGACCTACAATTTGCGCAGTTGAAGTCAGTAGTTGGTCGTGCAGAAACTGGATTCGACGCGTCCGGGTGCCCTTGAAGAGTTGAGATATCTTCTCCTATGGAGTGAGCTCAAGAATGCGCCAACGATGCATTAATGATGTCAGACAGCTGATAGGGTGCGTGGCACAAGGGGGTCCGAAAAAAAAAAAGTTAACGACCGGGGGTCGGAAAAAAATTTAGTGCCTTGGTCGAGGAACCTACCTACCTTACCTTCTATATAAGGTAAGTTCACACGAGTTTACCTGCCAAATATAGTATGTGCACATGACCTCAAGTCTCGTGCTTTGCCAGACAGTTGGAACCTTACCCGGCTGGTAGTCTCTCACAGCCAGACCCTAACGAACCTAACGAAGTTAGGGTCTGTCAATAACCTGAAGGGCCGTGGGTTGTGTGAAATTGCTTACCTAAATATAGTCACGTGTGACGGCAAAACCTTCAGTTTCTCGCGTTTCTGAAGCGGAATAGCCTTGAATTTTGCCTTAGACGTATCCTGAACCCAACCAGTTTATTATATTGACATTAGATGTAGTAAAATTGGGCAAACATGGTGAAAGTAACTGCTGTTTGTTGGGCTTCTGAGTGTGGCTGTGCACTGCAAGACGCGGCTGCCTCAACCTTCCCTTGTCGAAAGCCAGTGCTCAACAGCTTCATATCCCAGTATAAATTTGATTTTCCACTAGAAAATGGTGTGCTTAACCAGCTTAAGCATTTTACATGTGTAAGAACAGCTGAGGTACAGACCAAAGAGGATTCCGTTGAATTCAAATGTTACGTAATCTCGTCACACAACCCACAGTGGTCGCGCTTACTCTCAGACTACCCGGCTGGCGCTCAGAGATACTGCGTAATTGTCATAAAAAATCTGGTGAGCATATATTTATGTGTTTAACTTCACAGCTCACCAGATTGATACCCGCCGCATGCTTGCCAGCTCCAATTAGTCGGTAAAAAAAAAAATTTAAGGGCTTCGCCAGGGAACCTACCTACCTAGCCCCGGTACGGGATTCTCCGGCCCGGACCCCCTTGGCGTGGCAACCGCAAGTTGAAGGAGCTGACGAACTACTACCTCTGTAATTCTTAGTCAGCTCCAGCCTTCACACCGACTGTTCCACTGCTGCCGGCCAGTGTTGCAGCTCATGGTTTCACTAATGCGACTGTCTCATGCTTGGGTGGAATTTCGTCAATTCAGTCTTATTTCTCTCTGATTTTCCAGGCTTTATACCATCGTCCTTAATATGCAGATCCTCGAGAATCGAGATAGGGCCGCTAGGTTCAGGTTGTGTCGCAAGGCAGCCAAGCAAGTTCTTGCCATGGTCTGTACTATCGGGAGGACTACTACCGCCAACTCCGAGATCTGTGGTCCGCGTTATCTGATCAACTTCAAGTTCAAAGGTCGTTTTTCAGCAGGCTGAGACCAGTCACCCTGACTTCGGTTCTCCAGGCCTGTGTAGAGACCGCATCGCGCTTTGTCCACTCGTCTCTTTCCTCTCGACGACGACTGACAGCACGCATGCAGTTTTTTCTGCTGCTGCTTGTTTCCCCTTCCACCTTCCCCTGCTTACTCCTTTCCTTTTATTCTCTTCCCAGTTGCTTTCTGTTGATACTCGTAGCTACTCGTACCCTGTGTTCTAGTCCTCTAGTGGTGGCCCGTGTTCACTTACACAAGCCCCCGCGATCTCGCTCAGAGTCTTTTGGAGATCACTCGTTGCATAGCGTCACGCATAGCCGCTTTAGGCCAACTCTCGTGTTCACCTGGCAAATACATTTTTCTTTTTCTCTTTCTCCTGAGAGAGGAACAGCGTAGAACTAACGACCAGCTCCTCAACGCGGGTACTCTGATGTTTCAGAACTTGTCCCCAATCCCTCCTACTCCACCATCATTTGCAGCTGCCACTTCCAAGCCATTTCTGTCGACAATCAATCCTCTTCGATGCCCTCGCAGCCTCACCAATGTCTCTGTCTTCTCCACGCACATCCAACGATCCCAGGAATGCGCCTCCCGGAAACCGGTGTTCAGTTCGTGGACCGTGTCGTGACTGGTGCAATATAAAGTCCTCCTCCTCTCGACGACGACTGACAGCACGCATGCAGTTCCTTCTGCTGCTTTTTGTTTGCATAGCCTCGCGTATAGCCGCTTTAGGCCCACTCGTGTTCATGCAAATACATTTATTTCTTTTCCTTTTTCTCCTGAGAGAAGAGCTGGCATAGATACCTGAGCTACTGTTTGTAGCGTAAGTAGACCAAGATAGCCAAGTTCATCATTTTTTCTTTTTTATTGGTCTGGCTTAAGCTCGGTCGACTTGGAACGCTCGTCCTTGGGCATCTCATTCATCTGACCTCCCAAAGAAACCAGTCTTGCGTCGAAACCGTTAATACAACTCACACGTGTGGGCGTCTTCGACGGCGTCCAAACAACGTCCAAATTTGTAATCCGTTCTTCCTGTTCTCCGGCTCCATCACGATCAGCGCTCAGCGCTCAACGCTGCAACCCCATAGGCTTTGCATCCTTCAATAAACCCTGATGCGTCGAACTTACATATTTTTGGATCCATTTTGTATCTTCAATACCTTCCCGAGTCATAGGAACTAATCTAGACGCTCGCGGCACCGCTATTGGCAGACTCATGACCATGCACGATGCATGTCTAAAGGAGTTCTGGTACGTATATAAGACCCACTACTTTCATCGCTAGAGAGTATCTCCTGGCATCATGAACCGCAGATTCTCCTCCATCATCGGAAAACCCGGCGCCTCTTCTGTCTTTGACGATAAAGCCTCGACTATCGACGATGCGTCTACCATCAAAGAAGAGGCTTTGGTCCCACCGTCGTTGAAGGTCAAGCGTGTGGACCATTATTATAGCAAATGGTCCAAGGGCTGGAAGTATCGCGTATGTCTGTCTGTCCATTATCTCCTGCTCAGTTCGATAATGTTTTCTCTTCACCTACAGAACACCAGTTCCAAGGTTACGGTGGAAACACTCCCAATGTTGGGTCGTGGTGCCGGTGATAATGACCCATGGAAAGATTATCTCTTTGGTATGTCCAAGTAGTCATTTCCGTCGCTTTTGCAAGCTAATGTCTCCTTTAGTGTATGTCGTGGTCTTGCCCGTCTCCCAGTCAAAAAAGAAAACTAACCAACTCCCTCTCTCTCACTTGTAAAGCGTTGTCCGCAAAGTCCCCACCAGCGACCTCTACCCACCCAAGTTCAAGATAGTCATCAAGAGTGAATACATCCTCAAGGCGTGTAAAGATGTTATTCAATCATGGCCCGGGATCTCTTGGAACTCTGACCCACTTGAGGTGAGTTTGAAGTCTGAGCGCCTCTTTCTGATCACTTGCCCTCCCTCCAATCACCGCTTATGCCTCCATCATATTGATGTAATAGTACATGCTGACGCTCTACCTGCCTCGTTTACACAGCTCGACCCCGAAATCTTCCTCACCTTCCTGGAAGAATTCACCGCCTACCGTGACGACCTCGCCTCCAAGAAAGTCAAATCTGATTTGGACAAATACGTCTTATCCTCTGTAACCACCCTCCTCGACGCCCTCCACTCCGACTACAAAAACACCATCAAAACCATCACACGTCTTAAATCCCACCGCGAAATCACCTACGATGAACTCTACTCTATCCTCGTCCCTCGTACATTGTTCGTCGCGAGATGTGCTGTGACCAATCTCCCTAGGATCTTTAAACTAATGTCTTGGATGAAAGTATCTGTCGAAGGAACCGAGTGTATCCAATTGAACATGGAAGCAATCGATTTAGTCGATAAGGCTGTTGTGCCAGGACAGGAAGCAACGGTGGGGAGAATTCAAGCGTGTGTGTTGATTAAAAAGTTTAAAGGGACGGTGCCGATTGAGAGTTTGGATGTGTATCCGTTGAGGTATCATAGGGAGGAAGGGATGTTGAGGGAAGCGGTGTTGAAGAGGGGGAGGAAATGGGTTGGGTTGATTGGGGTACATCATAAGGAGTATGACGGGGTTGCGGCGGTGAAGAGTGAGGGGAGGTTGGTTAGGCAGACGGTAAGTCGAGTCTGAGGCACTGTATGTGTGGGTTTTGAGATAACTGTGAGCTAACTTTGGTCCATTTGCTTAGGTCATTGGTCGTATTATGGTTGATCGAGGTAGGTGTACGTTTACCCTTTCTGACGACACTGACACTGACACTCCTCCTACAGTAACATTCCGCCGCAACAACCCCAACTACCAATTCCCCCTTCCCGTCTTTGAAACCATCGAAGTCGAGCCTGATTACGGTGAAGATGAGGACTCGGTGTATAACGACTCTCGGCACGGTCCGCCCAGGTCGCGTGTTCGTTCTCGTCCCCTACAAATGGCGCCGAGGCCCGTTCCTGTTATGACACCGTTGCCTTTTATACCTCCAGGACCTGGATCTTTCGGATCTTTTCCTGGTAGCGGTGGTGTTGCGTTGCCACCTGCTAGTCCGTATAATCCAGGTAACGGAGGATATTTGAGTAATGGATGGGATAATGGTGAGTGTCGTTTGATATTCGTTGTTGTTTTGTACTGTTTTTGGTGTTTTGGTTTTTTTTTTTTTTTGCTGTGTTGGAAGTATGAGTACGGTGACTAACGTTTTTGCTTTGATTGACAGGCCTCGTCCAATCTCAGACTACAAACGACAAGAGACCGGGAGCCGGAGTGGGCACCGGTGATAACATAGAACTGACAGAGGAAGAACTGTTGTTGACGCCAACTGTGGTGTATGGGTTTAGTTTGGCTGATAAGTTGTGGTGTGAGTGTCTCCCCTTCTTTCTTTCTTTCTCTCCCTTCTGGTGCCCAAACTAATCTCAACCTCCATTTTTACTTGGCAGTGGAATTCAGCGTAGACAAAGTAACCGACGTCAACTGGAACGACGAGGCCTTTGCCAATCTCGTCCTACCCGCTGATCGCAAGTTGATGTTGCAGTCCCTAGTAGAGGCTCATCATCGCGAGACGTTTGATGATTTTATTAAAGGAAAGGGACATGGGTTGGTTATTAATTTGTTTGGGCCTACGGGGGTTGGTGAGTCGATTTTCCCTTTTGACCTTCTTATCTTCCTTTCTTCCCTCCCGTGATGATAACTGACTATATAACATCTTTAATTTTGGATGCAGGTAAAACATTCTCAGCCGAAGCTACCAGCGAACACGTCCGACGACCTCTCTACATCGTCGGTGCTGGGGATTTAGGAACCGATCCTGCAAGGATGGATATGGTCTTGGAGAAGATATTCGATTTGGCGACGGCTTGGAAGGCTATTGTGCTGATTGATGAGGTAGGTTTCATTCTCGACTCCGGGAGCTTTGGGCTCCTTGCTGACCTTTTTGTTTCCTTTTTTTATAGGCTGACGTTTTCATGGAACAACGTTCACTTCATGATTTGGAAAGGAATGCTATGGTTGCTGTTTTGTGAGTGTTTTTCCTGCCTCTACTCGTCTGACCGAAGATGCTAAACAAGTGACACATCACAATGTAGCCTCCGCCACGTCGAGTATTACCGTGGTATCCTCTTCCTGACGACTAACCGAGTTAAGGCGTTTGATGAAGCTTGTGAGTAGCCTTTCTCAAACTAACGCTTACTCTATTCTCACTCCAACTAAAATATCAAACTCAGTCCTCTCTCGTATCCACGTCGCGCTCCACTTCCACGAACTCCCCTTCCAATCTAAAATCGAAGTCTGGACTGCTTTCCTCCGAAAAATCGGGGCTTTGGCGTCTGGTTCCATCGAGGATTCCTTCTCCCACTCAGGCTGTATCACACCCGACCAAATTCGAACCCTCGCCCAACGAAACGTCAACGGGCGACAAATCAAAAACGCAGTAAGGACAGCACAGAGTATGGCTGCGGGGAAGGGAGAGAGATTGTGCCTTGAGCATTTTATGGCTACGTTGGATGGGATGGAGGGGTTTATGAGGGAGTTCGAGAAGGTTAGGGCTGGGGCTGAAGATTAGATTTTAGGTTAGGCTTAGAGAACTCAGAAAGGGAATGTAAGAATGAAGTGTGTACGTAGTCTCTGTAGTTTCTGTATCTTCTATGTATTGGAATTGATGTTCATTGTGTATTCATGCTTTGAGTAACTGCAGCCAGGGAAAGGTTTGCCAGAGTGTCCGTGGTGTCGTAGTAGCAACTTGATGCGTTGCGATCGATCTCTTGCCCCCGGGTCCTACTAGGGGAAAAGACCCAGTTGTTGATTTTTGATGGACGTTCAGGGGATTGAACCCCGGTGAAAGTCCATATGACCAAACCGAGCTGTATCTGGCCTAATCGGTTAATGATCCAAACTGACCTGGCGGAAACGAGCCTAAAGCGTCTCTTCATATCACTGCTTCCTTTTGGGGCTTTATCTACGTCAATGCCTCGATATAATGTTACTGCTTGGTCTTTCTGGTTGCTTGACTGGTCGGTCCTTCTGTAGTAGGTAGAAGCGGAAAACGTGAGGAAGTTGCCTTACTAGGTTGAATGAAGTCTACAATCGGAAGTTCGTGCCAGTAACACTCACTGGCCATCACCAATGAAGATTGGCGTGTCACAGCAGACGAAACCAGGGGAGCAGACGGCGTCCTTGAGTGGAATGGTTAGTACACTTAACGTTGTTACAGATCAGGACGATCATATGGCGTGGACATACAGGATCAGCGTCATCGTCTACGCAAACGTATTTCGTTATTAACATGCTTTGCAGCAGAATAATCAAGCCAGGAACTAAGTTAGCACCTGCTAGCGCTCACTGCGTGGTGAATGGAGGAAAGATGGACGATGCGGAAACCGAATTGTGGGCTGAGCAGTTATCTATATCAGATCGTGTGCCATGGACTTGCCATGGACTAGTAGATGTGATGGAGATTCGGAAGCTTTAGGTGCACCTTCATTGGGTGCGTTGGAGTAGGCCGTAGCACTATAGCGTAGAGATATATATATGATGGAATGAGAATAGCTAAGTCTGGCTCTCTGGCCAGGCTCTAGACAAGCATGTACAAACAACTGACTAAGCGCCTCAATGCCTCTACTGTGGCGTGTTCTGAGTCTATGGAATAGGGCGAATCCCTATTCTAGCGCGAAATGAAGAAAAAATGGAAGAGTTTTCCCGTTGTTAAATCCGACTCGGAGTCACTGACTCGAAGCATCTTCCGAGGAAATACTTCTCGATGCTTGCGTCACGCCATGTCCCGTCAATGCCTCCAGCTTACCATCCTCGCGCCGATGAAGCTCAACAAAATGTACTAATCAAATATCGGCCTCGTCATCGCCACGCGACTCAGCAGTGGCCCATAAAGCCTTCATGTATACACCGCACCGGAGGCTCCACCTAAGTACTGGGGAAAGGGGCCACCTGCTTCCCGTGGCAAGTTACGAGGTACCAAGCATACAGAGACTGAACTGTAGATTACACAAATTGCTACAGCTGAACGCTGAACCTTGAATTCGAATGCTGCAGTGCTACTGGGTATAAGTATAAGAATGTGACAAGGGGCCTCGTAACTTGCCATGCGAAGCAGTGGCGGGCCCTTGCCCCAGTTGAGTAAAGACGCGTCCTGCCAAGTCCAGACCTGACTTCGCTGGCAGGCATTTCAGAAATATCAAACTCATTAAACCCCTATCGTCTTCTTCCCGGAAAAAGAACTGAACGAGCGAGCAGGCTAGAACGACTCCGAATCGGCCTCGTGAAAAAGACCATCAATACATATCATATACTTTTGGGCTTCGCTTCGCTTCGTCTTTTGACGTGCCTGGGGGTGTGTTGCAGGATTTTTCCAAGTTATCCGTTTTTACCCGTTTTTACATACGGTTTATTCGCTCTTCTTTCCCCGCACATCTTTGTCATTTGCATCCTTTCAGTTATTGGAGCTTATTGGAGACGCTTTGTGGCGTCTACAATAGTGCTAATCATCAAGGGTTGTTAAACATCAGTCCGCAGAAAGTCAGTCAAGCATTTTCTGTTTTGAAGGGTCTCCACATGTACTTGGTCTAGCCAATCCAAGTCTACAAAATATTCAGTTGAGACCA
Organism: Tetrapyrgos nigripes; assembly: GCA_013368315.1. NCBI lineage: Eukaryota > Fungi > Basidiomycota > Agaricomycetes > Agaricales > Campanellaceae > Tetrapyrgos > Tetrapyrgos nigripes. Next base: position 525,358 of record JAACJM010000017.1, read on the forward strand.
CGCTGAAACATCAGAAAAGTATAAAGTTACGGGCTCGTCCTTGGCTTGGCATGCCAATTACATCACAGGTTCAATTCGCTGTAGATGCGTACACTGCCAGACTGGTAAGTAGCATTGAAAATTCCGAAGGATACGGTGCCTAAGACAACGGGATTCAGTGGCTCGATAGATTGTCTGAGAGTTTCGTAGAGACCCAGTACAAAGAACGGGCCCCGGGGTAAGTATAGTGCTGCCGCAAGGCAACTTGGCAGAGCTGAGGCGAGCTGAAGGATTTGGACAGCTCACTCTGGTCCATGTGAGTCGAGGTCTAAGCCGAGCAAGTAAGTAGTAGCAGACATTGAGAGAAGAAGTGGCGGGAACTATTCATTCGTGTGGATATAAAAACCTCGAAACATCGCCGTTTGAGAGCAGCAACTTTCACCTCACTGTCACAGTAACTGCTATCTCATACTCCAAATCAAATCATGAACGCCAAATTCTTCAACGCCATCTTGGGATTCTTCCTCGTCGTTGCAGCCACCTCTGCCACTGCTCAGCGTATTCCTTGTAAGTGCTTTTCGCAAATCTCCATGAAAGACCTTACTAAAAGAACTGTTTGCGTAGGCGGTGACGCCGATCCTGTATGTCCATCCATCATTTTATGAAAGTCCTGGTCTGTAATAACTGTACTAACCATTCCACTCAACTTTCAAGGACGCCGTCTGTGCTACTGGTTTCGTCTGCTGTGACGCGCCAACCTTCATCGGTGATGGCCAGTGAGTGTTACTAGTACGAGCTTCCGGTTGTAGACTTTATTAACATGTCGTCCACTTCTAGCTGCATCCCTGTAGGTGAAGTTTGCCCACAGTAAGCCAGGACCAAAGGCTTTTCCGAGTCGAATCCTTATGCTGTAAAATGGATACGGAGGAAGAATTTGAACTAGTACTTTGAACTGGGAAGATTTACCGTGTACCAGCATACGATAGTATCAAGGAAATTTTCGAACTTGTGCTTGTGTGATGAATCTATGAAATGGATAAAAGAGTCTGAAATCAGTTCTGAGACACTGTACCTTGAGCTCGAATTGATGAAAATTGACGCATTTACTTACGGTGTAGCCTGCAATATTAATGCTTTGGCTTTGCTCGAGGTGGTCTCAGTACTTTAATAGTAATAGGGGCGGTCGTCACTCGTCCATGGCCAGCCAGTTGCTTCTCAATCTTGCAATTGTAATTGCAGGTACGTACGTCTTCCCTTTACTACCTTGTACGTGCACACGTATGCATAATCCTTCCTCGTCAACAAGCTAGCAAATCGAGAGACTATATGAGACTATGCGTCCGTATTTGAAAATCCCGACCCTGATTCCAATTTCCTCCGCCTCCGGGCCCTCGGCCCTAGTCAAATTTCAAAAGTGGTACTTCAAAGGGCGGTCAAAGGGCTCCAAAAGGTGAGAGCAATAAACTCCGAAGCAAGCCAAAAAAAAAAGCATATTCAAGGCATTCTCATGGACGTTCAGGGGATTGAACCCTGGACCTTATACATCGGTGCTTGTGCAAAGCATACGCGCTACCACTGCGCTAAACGCCCATAGTAGATGTGGATAGATGTTCGTGTATCAAGAGTAGAGGGGTTTCATTTGCTTATTTCCAGTTTTCCATGACCATTTCCTCCAAACGATCGATCGTCGGTGCATGCGCCCCTTGTCCCTTTTCCCGCCTTCTCCTCCTCCTCCTTTTCCCCTTCCTCGTTCCTATTCCTTTCTCCCCCCTCGTGTCTGAGCCCCTGATCTCCTTTTCTATGACCGTAAATACCTGTAATGACCGCTGTTAATGCATCCCTGGTAGTATATCGGTTAGTACACGCGCCTGTCATCTGTAAAATGCTAGTACCGACGCGCGAAAGCTGGGTTCGACTCCCAGCCAGGGAGCTAAACCAAGCTGTGTTACGTTTTTTGACTGCACCCTCTCCGTCGGTGTCCATTCGTACTAACTCCTATTCCACTTGAGCTACCGCCATGGCCCCTATCAACCAATGTAGCACTCCTTCAACATGACTTCCACCTATCTCTTTCTCGCTTTTCTTGTTTTTCTTCTTCTTTTCCTCGTCTACCGCTACCGAAAACACAACTACGACGACGCTGTTCCCCCCGGCCCTCCAGGTCTCCCCATCATCGGTAACCTCCTCCAGCTTACTTCCTCCAATTGTCTTTGGCTGGTTTTCGAATCCTGGAAAGAAACCTACGGACCCATTATCCACCTCTCCATACCCTCCTTTCCCTCCTTCATACCATTCGTCCATCAACTAAACCAATCCATAATCATACTCAACACCCACAAAGTCGCCTACGACTTACTCTCCAAACGTTCAGCACTGTATTCAGACCGACCGAGGTTGATTGTAGCGAATGAGACGCTAACGAGAAATGGGTTATTGGGATTAGCTAGGTGGGGAGAAAAGTGGAGAAGGACTAGGAGAGCTGCGCATGAGAGTTTGAAGAAGGAGATGGTGGTTAACGGTAGTAGTGGCCGTGGGGGGCTGTATGATGGGATCATTATGAGAGAGGGGGTGTTACTCGCGGCTGGGTTGGGTTCTATTACTACCACTCCCGCCGCCGGAAACGGATCCACAGACTGGCTCTCCCACCTCTCCCGGACGTCTTCCTCCCTATTCACCTCTATAGCCTACGACACCCCTCCTCTCCACTCACCCCAAGACCCACTCATCCACGCCGTTTGTTCATTAACGACCCATGTCACTAGAGCGTCATATCCCGGTGCTCATCTCGTCGAAATACTGCCTTTTCTAAACGACTTGCCAAAGTGGATTCCCGGGGTGAATTGGGTTAATAGATGGAAAAAGGAAGCAGAGGATGCGTATGAGAGGTATACGGAGGCGTTTGAGGGGATTTACGGGGAGGTTGAGGAGAGGGTTAGACGAGAGGGTGAGAACGAGAAGAATGAAGGAAAAGGCAGCTTTGCCCGAAAACTCGTCGAAACAAACCACCGACACCGATTGACCAAGACAGAAGCTAGTTGGTTAGCGGCGAGTATGTTTGTAGCTGGGGCTGATACGGTGAGTATCCTATCCTGTCGTTTCTCTGATTCTGTTCTCATTTTCTTTGTTCAGACAGCGAATACAATGGCATGGCTGTTGACTATTCTAGCAAAGTATAGAGATGTACAAGCAAAGGGTGTGTACGACGCGTCTCTTCTCTTTCTCATCGCTCATCATAAACAGCCGCAGCTGAAATCCACGCCTATCTCGCTTCAGCTTCAACCCCATCCCCAACCTCCACAAACGCATCTGCATCTGCATCTGCATCCCTATCAAGCCCACCCTGCCCCCGCCTCCCCACCCCAACCGACCTGCCCAACCTTCCCTACTGCCGCGCCGTCCTCCGCGAATCAATGAGATGGAGACCCGTAGATCCACTAGGGTTGCCTCATGTGTGTGTAGAGGATGATGTTTATGTTTGTGTCGATGCCGAGAGCAGTAGCGATGAGGACGTTCAGTTTGAGTCTGAGTCTGAGTCTGAGTCGACGGGCATGCGTAATGGGAATGGTAACGGGGAGAAGGAGAAGACACAGACGCGGACGGGGACAGTCGGACCAAGCAAACCTCAACCAAAGCAAAAAGCAAAAACCTACCTAATCAAAAAAGGCACCATCCTTCTCCCCAACGTATGGGCTATGAACCGGGATGTAGAGGTATATGGAGAGGATGCGGAGGAGTTTAGGCCTGAGAGGTTTTTAGAAAGGGAACGCGTCGCAGTTGATCAAGATTCAGAGTCTCCTGAGGGTGGTGGTGGTGGTGGTGGTGGTATAAAATGGAAATGGAAGCTTGTCAGTGGCGTCAGAGACCCCTCGAAACGCGATAAAGAGGAATACGCGTGTCTGAGAGAGGATGGGATGGTTAATTTTGGATTTGGGAGGAGGTGAGTTGAGTACGCTGTCATTCAGTTTCCGAGATTCCGAGATTCCGAGTCCCAAGCTCAGGCTCAGGCTGGACTCCTTTGATTTGGAATTGTATTGTGTTGTGCTGTGATTTTGTTTTTGTCTTTTGTTTTTTGGACCGCTCAGCCTCGGACGGTCACCTTGGTTTCGGTTTCGGTTTCGGTTTCGGTACTCACACTCAACTTCTAACGCTCTCGTTGTTGACAGGATATGCGTCGGAAGACACCTAGCCATGTCTTCCATTCTATTCAACATGGTGATGATTCTTTGGGCTTGGGAGGTTTTGCCTCCTCGAAATGGAAACGGAGATGGAGAGGAGTACGTTGAACCAAAGTTGGGTATAGACGATGAGGTTAGGGATGGGGTTGTTGTGTAAGTAGTATATTCTTTCTTTTTCTTCGATTTTTCTTGCTTTTGTGTTCTTTAAATTTGACGTTTCCTTTTCCTGTTTCTACGGCGTTCTTTGTTCTTTCTTGGTTGTGACTCGTACTAACTAACGCCTTTTTAATCTCAATCTCAATCTCATCTCATCTCATCCTCAATCGCATCGCATGTCGGATTGGACGCTTCTGACGCTGGCAGCCGTCCCCTCACAACACCTCTCCACTTTTCCCCCCGTTTTCCAGATGTTCAAGAGTTGTTGGAGAGGGCTGAGGAGGGGATTTGGGCTGACGCTGATGCCTACGCGAGTGGGAGTCGGAGTCGGGAATCAGGTTCTGACATTGTTACAAATGCAAATGCGGAGGATACGTACACGTACACGTACAAGGATAAGGATAAGGACAAAGAAGAGCCTGAGAAGGAGCAGGAACAGGAATATGAGAAAAGTGAAGAGGGCGAGGGCGATGTGGATGTGGAGGGTAGAAGGGGAAGGGTGGGGGAAGAGTGGAATGAAAGGTTGAGGAGGATATGGGATGTGGACTCGGTGAAAACTTATTAGGTAGGGTGCCGGGTGGCCACAGGGTTTACCGTTTCTCTGTGGGGGAAGGGGGGGCGCCGGGGGGCGGGGTGAAGTTTAGTACTTTGGTCTTTTTTTTTTTTTTCCGTTTAAACAGTGACACCTTTGCCGAGTCTGTATTCTAAACTATTCACTACTGTATCTGTACAACACCGTTGCCTTTGTACTCTGTATGTAGCCTACCGATCTGGATTCTGTATACGTTATAGCTATAACTACTGATCTACTTCAGCTCAAGAGTCTAGCTTAAGAGATCGTGTATCTGTTATTATACTGGACCTCTGTACAGTAATCCAATACCATGTGATAATCTTAAGCTTGCTCTCCTATCACCACCACAAGCTAACAGACATATGTATAATGTCATATATGATTCCCATGGGCGTTTAGCGCAGTGGTAGCCTCAGGTGTAGCGCGTATGCTTTGTAGATTGAATATTGTTAGCAGATTTTAGATCATCACACCGCTCTGCAAAAGTCTAGTAAAAAGAAGTACTAGTACTAGATATTTACTCAGAGACTCTGAGTGGTCGGTCCCACAAGGTTGAACAGCGGTTACGGTGGGGAAAGAGAAGAGGAGGATTTGGACGTAGAGTTGATTTAGTTAAATTGTTAACGCGCTCCATTCTAATATAAGGGTTAGATGATAATGTTTTGGTAACATTTGGTCCTAAGATGAAAGTTGGGAGTTGAATAAGAGTTGGGATTGAGATTGGGATTGGAACAATATTTAGCTAGTGAGTTGTCTACAATGGTATAAACAAGCCACAACTTGACCACAGTTCACAACCGATTCCAATTTCCACGTTGGAATCGATGTGTGAGGTGTATGGTGTATGGCGTACCACTTACTCTACTTACCTTCAAGAATTTGTTGTTTTACTCTTGTGTCTTGCATAAATAAATTAAAATTAATGTTTCATTGAAAAAGAACAAAGTATCATCATCACTACATAGAACAAATCAGGTCATATTCATGAATGCCCTGTTTTAATATTTTTAGGTGTGTTACTGGACCATAAGAGAACAGAAAAAAAAGGATGTACAGCTTGGTTACTGGTATAACTTCTTTTGATCTCATCAGCTTTGATTCAGAGGAAAATCCTCATCCATAGTAGCATTTAGTCCAATCTTCACCATATACACATTCATCAAATAAAATCCTATTGTAGCCCTCTCTTGAGATAATGCAAGTATTCTCAGCTTTCCATAAAAATTCACGGAACTGAGGAGGAATCCAGATGATTCCTTCAGCTTGACCTGGAAAATAAACCCAGCCTTTATGATCTAGTGTCCAACTTGTATCTGAACACAGAAATCATTACATTTGGAAAGATTTGAGAGAAGAATGAATACATACTGATATGATTGCTGGGATTAGCAAAAGGCTGCTCCTATGATATTGATCAGTATACTGTTTCTGCAAAAGTGAGAAAAGAAAAAACTTGCTTTGTCATTTCTGTAATAGCAAAGATTCTGAATACATGTAGCTATGTTCCAAATCCTGATTGTTTTATCCCTAGAGCTTGAAGCCAGCTTGGTGCCATCAGGAGAAAAAGCCACAGAAATCACTCTGTCTGTATGGCCCTGTAAGGGTTCTGTAATCTGAGTGCCTGTGGTCACATTCCAGAGCCTTAGAGTGTGATCCCAGGACCCTGAAGCCAGCTTGGTGCCATCAGGAGAAAAGGCCACTGTGTTCACATAGTGTGTATGGCCCTGTAAGGGTTCTGTAATCTGAGTGCCTGTGACCACATCCCAGAGCCTTAGAGTGTGATCCCAAGACCCTGAAGCCAGCTTGGTGCCATCAGGAGAAAAGGCCACTGATTCCACACAGTTTGTATGGCCCTGTAAGGGTTCTGTAATCTGAGTGCCTGTGGCCACATCCCATAGCCTTAGAGTGTGATCAAAAGAGCCTGAAGCCAGCTTGGTGCCATCAGGAGAAAAGGCCACTGAATGTACTTGGCCTGTATGGCCCTCTAAGGGTTCTGTAATCTGAGTGCCTGTGGTCACATTCCAGAGCCTTAGAGTGTGATCCCAAGACCCTGAAGCCAGCTTGGTGCCATCAGGAGAAAAGGCCACTGATTGCACCAAGTTTCTATGGCCCTGTAAGGGTTCTGTAATCTGAGTGCCTGTGGCCACATCCCAGAGCATTAGAGTGCAATCCCAAGACCCTGAAGCCAGCTTGGTGCCATCAGGAGAAAAAGCCACTGAGGCCACTGAGTGTGTATGACCCTGTAAGGGTTCTGTAATCTGAGTGCTGGTGGCCACATCCCAGAGCCTTAGAGTGTGATCTTCAGAGCCTGAAGCCAGCTTGGTGCCATCAGGAGAAAAGGCCACTGAGTTCACCATGTGTGAATGGCCCTGTAAGGGTTCTGTAATCTGAGTGCCTGTGGCCACATCCCAGAGCCTTAGAGTGTGATTGAAAGAGCCTGAAGCCAGCTTGGTGCCATCAGGTGAAAAGGCCACTGATTCCACACAGTTTGTATGGCCCTGTAAGGGTTCTGTAATCTGAGTGCCTGTGGTCACATTCCAGAGCCTTAGAGTGTGATCATCAGAGCCTGAAGCCAGCTTGGTGCCATCAGGAGAAAAGGCCACTGATCGCACCCAGTCTGTATGGCCCTTTAAGGGTTCTGTAATCTGAGTGCCTGTGGTCACATTCCAGAGCCTTAGAGTGTGATCATCAGAGCCTGAAGCCAGCTTGGTGCCATCAGGAGAAAAGGCCACTGATTCCACACAGTCCATATGGCCCTGTAAGGGTTCTGTAATCTGAGTGCTGGTGGCCACATTCCAAAGCCTTAGAGTGTGATCCTGAGACCCTGAAGCCAGCTTGGTGCCATCAGGAGAAAAGGCCACTGAGGTCACCCAGTCTGTATGGCCCTGTAAGGGTTCTGTAATCTGAGTGCCTGTGGCCACATTCCATAGCCTTAGAGTGTGATCGCAAGACCCTGAAGCCAGCTTGGTACCATCAGGAGAGAACACCACTGAGGTCACGTCACATGTATGGCCCTGTAAGGGTCCTGTAATCTGAGTGCCAGTGGCCACATCCCAGAGCCTTAGAGTGTGATCCCAAGACCCTGAAGCCACCTTGGTGCCATCAGGAGAAAAGGCCACTGATCTCACTTCATTTGTATGGCCCTCTAAGGGTTCTGTAATCTGAGTGCCTGTCACCACATCCCAGAGCCTTAGAGTGTCATCCGCAGAGCCTGAAGCCAGCTTGGTGCCATCAGAAGAGAACACCACTGAGGTCACTACGTCTGTATGGGCTTGAAGTTCTTGAATATGTTTTCCTGTTAATAAATTCATTATGCATATTGTACCATTATCAAGCCCTAATGCTAAGATTTGTCCATCAGATGAAAAATCTATACAATTGATAGCTGAATTCATCTTCCAATATCCAACAGATTGTTGTCTAACTGTCTTTTCAAGTCTTATTATGTTCTTCAATTCTAGCTTTCCAATGAAGTTATATGGCCAGAATGGAAGCAGACTCAAATATAAATGTGGAGTCATTTCCTTTACATCACTACTTCCAATATAGGTCAGAAAATTTTGTATGTCCCAGATTACTTTTGTGATGTTTTCCAAGCCAATTGCAACCTAGGTAGAGGTTAGATTGAGATCAGTGTCACAAGTAAATACTAGCAAACATTATCATACCTTTTCCAGAGACAATATAATCTCACTGCAATTTTCCAAATCTCCAATCAGGTTCATTGCTTCAATCCAAAACATCAACCTCTTTTTCAGAAATGTTGTCACTTGGCTATCAAGTTCAGCATCCATGTTTGATTGAGCTAGATGATATCCCCAGTAATTACAACCATATCTCAAAGTATCATCAATATTCTGCAATTTCTCTTGTATTCCAGGGACATCTTTATCAGCCCAAAAAGAAGAAGGCAGACCACAGATGTTAAACTTGAGCTGGGTCAATGTATTGAAGCACCTCTTACTTAACATAGTATGATGTTCCAGTGGCTTGCAGACATAGACAGATCCTGCACGACTCTGTGTGAGGATGTAGTCTACAAATGATGCATGAAAAGTATAAATAAGTTTGTCATTGTCACCAATGTACAGTACTGATTGGAGATGGGTGACAGTCCCTTCCACATTTCTTATCTTGAGCCCAAGGAGACTAGAGATGACAGAACATGACACAGGCCTGCCTACTATAACTATAGTATGAAGGATCTTCAAACGCTCTTCAAACTCCTTTGAGGATAGCTCTCTGGGATCTCTAGCAATCGCTACTTCAATGACTGTGCTATACAAGTAATCCAGATCCCCAGTTTGATTCTCTTCTGGTGCACTAGTAGGCTTGAGTATTTCACCCAACCTATCTTCAACATATTCTGGATAGTTCTTGATATATCTGACCATGGTTGCAGCATAAATGAATAACTTGCCACATTTTTCTGCAAGCTTGTTGATGTACATATCTTGCTCTGGAATTGAGAATTCTTCAAACTCTTCTTTGATAAATTTGGTAATATCAGCCTTCACTAATTGTTCCTCCACATCATGCAGAAACATTCCTTCAACCTGAGATCCTAGGGGTAAAGGTCTATTGATTTTCAGATGCTTCTGAATGTGACCTTGAGGCCTGCTGGTAAAGAAAAACTTTAATCCAGGCATGCTCTGCCTATTAATAGCAGGTATCAAAGCACTGAGGACTGATGAGATGTCTTCACATTCATCCAATGCATCAATAACAACTACTGCAGTTTGCATATTTGCACTAGATATTTTCCTCCATGGTTTCATGAGTAGAAAATTGAGCTGGATAGAAGGTGGCTTGGAAAGCACCTCTGGTTCCTCTCTGAGAATCTCCACAAGTGCTGCTGCAAATACTTGCAAATGACATGCCAGCTGGTATGCAATAGTGGGAATAATCAGACTGTGATCTCTGCATTCTGGAATTTGTCGAGCGCAGAAGAATGTGGCTCCAAGCAACTTCTGCTCTTCCAGCTTGATACAGACAGACATTGCAATGGTGCTTTTGCCTGTGCCTGCCATCCCACAAATCCAATAACCTAGGGTTTTGATTCTTGAATCTCCAATTGCCCAATTTACAATCTCACTGAGGATTTCTGTTCTGGTTCCTTCAGTGCATGCCTTCCTGGTTTGTCCTTTGCCATCATTAGCATCATAAAGGGCTTTTTTGGCTCTTGGCATATTACGAATGAGATCATTTTGCCCATAGTTGATATTTTGGACAACCTGTGGCCCATAGTAATTCTGAATGTTCTGATCACGGCCTATAGCATTGAAGGTACTGCCTTGGAAATTGTTGCTTGAAGCATTTTGAAAAAAACTTGAAATTAGAGATTTCTTCAACCATTTCTTTCCATAAAAACAATAACCAGCTCACAAACCTGATGTTGCTATTTCTTGCTTGGAGATTTCTGTCTCCAGGTGGTCTATAATATATAATCATAATAAACAACTCAGCAAAGTGCCCTTAGGAAATGCAACAAGTTTACACACCCAACTTCTGGTTCACTAGGATTCAGAAGTCTACTAATGTCCATTGGTCTACAATATATAATCATAATAACCAAATCAGGATAAAGTGCCCTCAGCAAATACAATGAGTTTACGTACCCAACTTCCGGTTTGCTTGGATTCAGAAGTCTACTAATGTCCATTGCGGCTGACAACCAATAATGCGGTTCCAGTGAAGAAGCAGGAAAAGAGTCAAGTGCACATGACCTGGAATTTAAAAGCTCTTCGCGAAAGTCAAACTTCTGTCAGACTGTCGTGATCACGTGATTTGGCATTAGAAATATAACTTCGTTAGGGTCTGAGAGAGAGACTAAGGTGCTGCTGACATTTGTAGCTGGACATGGGGCAATAAATATTCATGGACACACCAATGTCTCTAGTACGCAAATTGAAAAAAAGGAGTTGAGCCGGAAAATCCCGGTCTGCTTATCAATGTCCGGCGCGTCGAGCTAGTTGTCGTGTTCGTCATTGGGCTCGCTGTCTTCTAAGCTTCGGGTCGTTCCAATCCGCACTCTGTACCATCCACGGTACATAAGAGAAGAATGAAGGAGGAAACTTGAAAGGCAGCTTTGCCCGAACACCTGTTGAAACAACCAACGAAGCTAGTTGGTTAGCGACAAGTATGTTTGTAGCTGGGGCAGATACGGTGGGTGGTCTATCTTTTTTTCATCTTGGCTCTGTCATCTGACTGTGGTTTTTAGCTTTAGGCAGTGAATGCAATGGCATGGGTGTTGACTATTCTAGCAAGGTATAGGGATGTACAAGCAAAGGGTGGGAAGTACGCGTCACTTTGTCTCCCAACCCTCTCCCTTCCTATCATCCATTCTTTGCCATAAACAGCCGCAATCGAAATCCACGCTGACCTCGCTTCAACCTCTACCCCAACCTCCACAAAAACAAACACGTCTTTATCCGCATCTGCATCTGGCCTCCGCCTCTGCTCCCCAACCCACCTCCCCCACCTCCCTCACCTGCCGTCCTCCGTGAGTCAATGAGATGGAGACCCGTAGATACGGGTATGGGTAATGGTAATGGGGAGACGGGCGAGGAGAAGGGTGATGGGCACGGCGATGAGGCTGGGTCTGAGGCGGGACAGTCACACGAGAAGACATGGACACGGACACGGACGGTCAGACCAAGCAAACCTCAACCAACGAAATCTCAACTTCACAGTTACTACCACCACCACTCCCGCGGCCGGAAACGGATCCACAGACTGGCTCTCACCTCTCTCGGACGTCTTCATCCCTATTCGCCTCTATAGCCTACGACACCCCTCCTCTCCACTCACCCCAAGACCCACTCATTTACGCCGTTTGTTCATTAACGACCCATGTCACTAGAGCGTCATATCCCGATGCTCATCTCGTCGAAATACTGCCTTTTCTAAACGACTTGCCCCAGTGGATTCCCGGGGTGAATTGGAGTAATAGATGGAAGAAGGAAGCAGGGGATGCGTATGAGAGGTATACGGAGGGGTTTGAGGGGATTTATGGGAAGGCTGAGGAGAGGGTTAGGCGAGAGGGTGTGAATGGGGATAGGGACGAGAATGGGAAGAATGAAGGAAAAGGCAGCTTTGCGCGAAAACTCGTTCGACACAAACCACCGACACCGATTGACCAAGACAGAAGCTAGTTGGTTATCGGTGAGGATGTTTGTAGCTGGGGCTGATACGGTGAGTATCCTATCCTGTCGTTTCTCTGATTCTGTTCTCATTTTCTTTGTTCAGACAGCGAATACAATGGCATGGCTGTTGATTATTCTAGCAAAGTATAGAGATGTACAAGCAAAGGGTGTGTACTACGCGTCTCTTCTCTCATCGTTTTCATTTCATTTCTTTGCCCTAAACAACCGCAGCTGAAATCCACGCCTATCTCGCTTCAACTTCAATCTCAACCCCAACCTCCACAAACGCATCCGCATCCGCATCCCTATCAAGCCCACCCCGCCCACGCCTCCCCACCCCAACCGACCACCCCAATCTTCCCTACTGCCGCGCCGTCCTCCGCGAATCAATGAGATGGAGACCCGTAGATCCACTAGGGTTGCCTCATATGTGTGTGGAGGATGATGTTTATGTTTGTGCCGATGCCGAGAGCGGTGGCGATGAGGACGTTCAGTTTGAGTCTGAGCCTGAGCCTGAGTCGACGGGTATGCGTAATGGGAATGGTAACGGGGAGAAGGAGAACGGTACGGCTATACGTAATGGAGAGAAGGGAAGGGAGAAGGAGAAGACACAGACGCGGACGGGGACAGTCGGACCAAGCAAACCTCAACCAAAGCAAAAAGCAAAAACCTACCTAATCAAAAAGGGCACCATCCTCCTCCCCAACGTATGGGTTATGAACCGGGATGTAGAGGTGTATGGAGAGGATGCGGGGGAGTTTAGGCCTGAGAGGTTTTTAGAAAGGGAGCGAGTCGCAGTTGATCAAGATTCGGAGTCTCCTGAGGGTGGTGGTGGTGGTGGTGGTGGTATAAAATGGAAATGGAAGCTTGTCAGTGGCGTCAGAGACCCCTCGAAACGCGATAAAGAGGAATACGCGTGTTTGAGAGAGGATGGGATGGTTAATTTTGGATTTGGGAGGAGGTGAGTGTCTTGGTCTTGAAGATTTCCGAGTTTCCGAGTCCGAGTCCTAAGCTTAGGCTCAGGCTAGACTCCCTTGACTTGGAGTTGTGTTGTGATTTTGTTTTTGTCTTTTGTTTTTTGGACTGCTCAGCCTCGGACGGTCACCTTGGTTTCGGTTTCGGTACTCACACTCAACTTCTAACGCTCTCGTTGACAGGATATGCGTCGGAAGACACCTAACCATGTCTTCCATTCTATTCAACATGGTGGTGATTCTTTGGGCTTGGGACGTTTTGCCTCCTCGAAATGGAAACGGAGATGGAGAGGAGTACGTCGAACCAAAGTTGGGTATAGACGATGAGGTTAGGGATGGGGTTGTTGTGTAAGTATATTCCTGCCAGTGTCTCTCTCTCTCTCTCTCTCTCTCTGTCTCTTGCTTTCTTTTGTGACCTTTAAATTTGACCTTTCCTTTTTCTACGGCGTTCTTCGTTCTTCGTTCTTTCTTGGTTGCGACTCGTACTAACTAACGCTCTTTCAATCTCATCTTCGCTCAATCTCATCTCATCTCGTCTCATCCTCAATCCCATGTTGCATCGCACTTTGGATCGGATGCTTCTAATCTGACGCTGGCAGCCGTCCCCTCCCAACACCTCTTCACTTTCACCTCCGCTTCCCGGGTGTTCAAGAGTTGTTGGAGAGGGCTGAGGAGGGGATTTGGGCTGACACTGACGCCTACGCGAGTGGGAGTCGGAGTCGGGAATCAGGTTCTGACGTTGTTGGAAATGCAAATGCGGAGGATACGTACACGTACACGTACAAGGATAAGGATAAGGACAAAGAAGAGCCTGAGAAGGAACAGGAACAGGAATACGACAAAGGTGAAGAGGGCGAGGGCGATGTGGATGTGGAGGATAGAAGGGGAAAGGTGGGGGAAGAGTGGAATGAAAGGTTGAGGAGGATATGGGATGTGGACTCGGTGAAAACTTATTAGGTAGGGTGCCGGGTGATCACAGAGTTTTTACCATTTCTCTGTGGGGGAAGGGGGGGCGCCGGGGGGCGGGGTGAAGTTTAGTACTTTGGTCTTTTTTTTTTTTTTCCGTTTAAACAGTGACACCTTTGCCGAGTCTGTATTCTAAACTATTCACTACTGTATCTGTACAACACCGTTGCCTTTGTACTCTGTATGTAGCCTACCGATCTGGATTCTGTATACGTTATAGCTATAACTAATGATCTACTTCAGCTCAAGAGTCTAGCTTAAGAGATCGTGTATCTGTTATTATACTGGACCTCTGTACAGTAATCCAATACCATGTGATAATCTTAAGCTTGCTCTCCTATCACCACCACAAGCTAACGGACATATGTATAATGTCATATATGATTCCCATGGGCGTTTAGCGCAGTGGTAGCCTCAGGTGTAGCGCGTATGCTTTGTAGATTGAATATTGTTAGCAGATTTTAGATCATCACACCGCTCCGCAAAAGTCTAGTAAAAAGAAGTACTAGTACTAGATATTTACTCAGAGACTCTGAGTGGTCGGTCCCACAAGGTTGAACAGCGGATATGTGGCAAGTACTTGGTTACGGTGGGGAAAGAGAAGAGGAGGATTTGGATGTAGAGTTGATTTAGGTAAATTGTTAACGCACTCCATTCTAATATAAGGGTTAGATGATAATGTTTTGGTAACATTTGGTCCTAAGATGAAAGTTGGGAGTTGAATAAGAGTTGGGATTGAGATTGGGATTGGAACAATATTTAGCTAGTGAGTTGTCTACAATGGTATAACCAAGCCACAACTTGACCACAGTTCACAACCGATTCCAATTTCCACGTTGGAATCAATGTGTGAGGTGTATGGTGTAGGGTGTACCACTTACTCTACTTACCTTCAAGAATTTGTTGTTTTACTCTGGTGTCTTGCATAAATAAATTAAAATTCATGTTTCATTGAAAAAGAACAAAGTATCATCATCACTACATAGAACAAATCAGGTCATATTAATGAATGCCCTGTTTCAATATTTTTAGGTGTGTTACTGGACCATAAGAGAACAGAAAAAAAAGGATGTACAGCTTGGTTACTGGTATAACTTCTTTTTGACTTCTTTTGATCTCATCAGCTTTGATTCAGAGGAAAATCCTCATCCATAGTAGCATTTAGTCCAATCTTCACCATATACACATTCATCAAATGAAATCCTATTGTAGCCCTCTCTTGAGATAATGCAAGTATTCTCAGCTTTCCATAAAAATTCACGGAACTGAGGAGGAATCCAGATGATTCCTTCAGCTTGACCTGGAAAATAAACCCAGCCTTTATGATCTAGTGTCCAACTTGTATCTGAACACAGAAATCATTACATTTGGAAAGATTTGAGAGAAGAATGAATACATACTGATATGATTGCTGGGATTAGCAAAAGGCTGCTCCTATGATATTGATCAGTATACTGTTTCTGCAAAAGTGAAAAAAGAAAAAACTTGCTTTGTCATTTCTGTAATAGCAAAGATTCTGAATACATGTAGCTATGTTCCAAATCCTGATTGTTTTATCCCCAGAGCTTGAAGCCAGCTTGGTGCCATCAGGAGAAAAAGCCACTGAAGTCACTCTGTTTGTATGGCCCTGTAAGGGTTCTGTAATCTGAGTGCCTGTGGCCACATCCCAGAGCCTTAGAGTGTGATCCCAAGACCCTGAAGCCAGCTTGGTGCCATCAGGAGAAAACACCACTGAGTTCACTTCAGCTGTATGGCCCTGTAAGGGTCCTGTAATCTGAGTGCCTGTAGCCACATCCCAGAGCCTTAGAGTGTGATCCCAAGACCCTGAAGCCAGCTTGGTGCCATCAGGAGAAAACACCACTGAGTTCACTTCAGCTGTATGGCCCTGTAAGGGTCCTGTAATCTGAGTGCCTGTGGCCACATCCCAGAGCCTTAGAGTGTGATTGAAAGAGCCTGAAGCCAGCTTGGTGCCATCAGGAGAAAAAGCCACTGAGGCCACTGAGTCTGTATGACCCTGTAAGGGTTCTGTAATCTGAGTGCTGGTGGCCACATCCCATAGCCTTAGAGTGTGATCGTCAGAGCCTGAAGCCAACTTGGTGCCATCAGGAGAAAAGGCCACTGAGTTCACTGATTCTGTATGGCCCTGTAAGGGTTCTGTAATATAAGTGCCTGTGGCCACATCCCAGAGCTGTAGAGTGTGATCCAAAGACCCTGAAGCCGGCTTGGTGCCATCAGGAGAAAAGGCCACTGATTCTACCCAGTTTGTATGGCCCTGTAAGGGTTCTGTAATCTGAGTGCCTGTGGTCACATCCCAGAGCATTAGAGTGTGATCCCAAGACCCTGAAGCCAGCTTGGTGCCATCAGGAGAAAAAGCCACTGAGGCCATTGAGTCTGTATGACCCTGTAAGGGTTCTGTAATCTGAGTGCTGGTGGCCACATCCCAGAGCCTTAGAGTGTGATCTTCAGAGCCTGAAGCCAGCTTGGTGCCATCAGGAGAGAAGGCCACTGATTCCACCCAGTTTGTATGGCCCTGTAAGGGTTCTGTAATCTGAGTGCCTGTGGCCACATCCCAGAGCCTTAGAGTGCAATCTGCAGAGCCTGAAGCCAGCTTGGTGCCATCAGGAGAAAAGGCCACTGAGTTTACTGCGCCTGTATGGCCCCATAAGAGTTCTGTCATCTGAGTGCCTGTGGCCACATCCCAGAGCCTTAGAGTGTAATCCCAAGACCCTGAAGCCAGCTTGGTGCCATCAGGAGAAAAGGCCACTGAGTTTACTGTGCCTGTATGGCCCCATAAGAGTTCTGTCATCTGAGTGCCTGTGGCCACATCCCAGAGCCTTAGAGTGTGATCCCAAGACCCTGAAGCCAGCTTGGTGCCATCAGGAGAAAAGGTCACTGATTCCACCTCACGTGTATGGCCCTGTAATTTGAGTGCCAGTGGCCACATCCCAGAGCCTTAGAGTGTGATCCCAGGACCCTGAAGCCACCTTGGTGCCATCAGGAGAAAAGGCCACTGAACTCACTTCATTTGTATGGCCCTGTAAGGGTTCTGTAATCTGAGTGCCTGTTACCACATCCCAGAGCCTTAGAGTGTCATCCTCAGAGCCTGAAACCAGCTTGGTGCCATCAGAAGAGAACACCACTGAGGTCACTACGTCTGTATGGGCTTGAAGTTCTTGAATATGTTTTCCTGTTAATAAATTCATTATGCATATTGTACCATTATCAAGCCCTAATGCTAAGATTTGTCCATCAGATGAAAAATCTATACAATTGATAGCTGAATTCATCTTCCAATATCCAACAGATTGTTGTCTAACTGTCTTTTCAAGTCTTATTATGTTCTTCAATTCTAGCTTTCCAATGAAGTTATATGGCCAGAATGGAAGCAGACTCAAATATAAATGTGGAGTCATTTCCTTTACATCACTACTTCCAATATAGGTCAGAAAATTTTGTATGTCCCAGATTACTTTTGTGATGTTTTCCAAGCCAATTGCAACCTAGGTAGAGGTTAGATTGAGATCAGTGTCACAAGTAAATACTAGCAAACATTATCATACCTTTTCCAGAGACAATATAATCTCACTGCAATATTCCAAATCTCCAATCAGGTTCATTGCTTCAATCCAAAACATCAACCTCTTTTTCAAAAATGTTGTCACTTGGCTATCAAGTTCAGCATCCATGTTTGATTGAGCTAGATGATATCCCCAGTAATTACAACCATATCTCAAAGTATCATCAATATTCTGCAATTTCTCTTGTATTCCAGGGACATCTTTATCAGCCCAAAAAGAAGAAGGCAGACCACAGATGTTAAACTTGAGCTGGGTCAATGTATTGAAGCACCTCTTACTTAACATAGTATGATGTTCCAGTGGCTTGCAGACATAGACAGATCCTGCACAACTCTGTGTGAGGATGTAGTCTACAAATGATGCATGAAAAGTATAAATAAGTTTGTCATTGTCACCAATGTACAGTACTGATTGGAGATGGGTGACAGTCCCTTCCACATTTCTTATCTTGAGCCCAAGGAGACTATAGATGACAGAACATGACACAGGCCTGCCTACTATAACTATAGTATGAAGGATCTTCAAACGCTCTTCAAACTCCTTTGAGGATAGCTCTCTGGGATCTCTAGCAATTGCTACTTCAATGACTGTGCTATACAAGTAATCCAGATCCCCAGTTTGATTCTCTTCTGATGCACTAGTAGGCTTGAGTATTTCACCCAACCTATCTTCAACATATTCTGGATAGTTCTTGATATATCTGACCATGGTTGCAGCATAAATGAATAACTTGCCACATTTTTCTGCAAGTTTGTTGATGTACATATCTTGCTCTGGAATTGAGAATTCTTCAAACTCTTCTTTGATAAATTTGGTAATATCAGCCTTCACTAATTGTTCCTCCACATCATGCAGAAACATTCCTTCAACCTGAGATCCTAGGGGTAAAGGTCTATTGATTTTCAGATGCTTCTGAATGTGACCTTGAGGCCTGCTGGTGAAGAAAAACTTTAATCCAGGCATGCTCTGCTTATTAATAGTCGGTATCAAAGCACTGAGGACTGATGAGATGTCTTCACATTCATCCAATGCATCAATAACAACTACTGCAGTTTGCATATTTGCACTAGATATTTTCCTCCATGGTTTCATGAGTAGAAGGTTGAGCTGGATAGAAGGTGGCTTGGAAAACACCTCTGGTTCCTCTCTGAGAATGTCCACAAGTGCTGCTGCAAATACTTGCAAATGACATGCCAGCTGGTATGCAATAGTGGGAATAATCAGACTGTGATCTCTGCATTCTGGGATTTGTCGAGCGCAGAAGAATGTGGCACCAAGCAACTTCTGCTCTTCCAGCTTGATACAGACAGACATTGCAATGGTGCTTTTCCCTGTGCCTGCCATTCCACAAATCCAATAACCCAGGGTTTTGATTCTTGAATCTCCAATTGCCCAATTTACAATTTCATGGAGGATTTCTGTTCTGGTTCCTTCAGTGCATGCCTTCCTGGTTTGTCCTTTGCCATCATTAGCATCATAAAGGGCTTTTTTTGCTCTTGGCATATTGCGAATGAGATCATTTTGCCCATAGTTGATATTTTGGACAACCTGTGGCCCATAGTAATTCTGAATGTTCTGATCACGGCCTATAGCATTGAAGGTACTGCCTTGGAAATTGTTGCTTGAAGCATTTTGAAAACTCGGACGTCTTCATCCCTATTCGCCTCTATAGCCTACGACACCCCTCCTCTCCACTCACCCCAAGACCCACTCATTTACGCCGTTTGTTCATTAACGACCCATGTCACTAGAGCGTCATATCCCGATGCTCATCTCGTCGAAATACTGCCTTTTCTAAACGACTTGCCCCAGTGGATTCCCGGGGTGAATTGGAGTAATAGATGGAAGAAGGAAGCAGGGGATGCGTATGAGAGGTATACGGAGGGGTTTGAGGGGATTTATGGGAAGGCTGAGGAGAGGGTTAGGCGAGAGGGTGAGAATGGGGATAGGGACGAGAATGGGAAGAATGAAGGAAAAGGCAGCTTTGCGCGAAAACTCGTTCGACACAAACCACCGACACCGATTGACCAAGACAGAAGCTCGTTGGTTAGCGGTGAGGATGTTTGTAGCTGGGGCTGATACGTTGAGTATCCTATCCTGTCGTTTCTCTGATTCTGTTCTCATTTTCTTTGTTCAGACAGTGAATACAATGGCATGGCTTTTGATTATTCTAGCAAAGTATAGAGATGTACAAGCAAAGGGTGTGTACTACGCGTCTCTTCTCTCATTGTTTTCATTTCATTTCTTTGCCCTAAACAGCCGCAGCTGAAATCCACGCCTATCTCGCTTCAACTTCAATCTCAACCCCAACCTCCACAAACGCATCCGCATCCGCATCCCTATCAAGCCCACTCTGCCTACGCCTCCCCACCCCAACCGACCACCCCAATCTTCCCTACTGCCGCGCCGTCCTCCACGAATCAATGAGATGGAGACCCGTAGATCCACTAGGGTTGCCTCATATGTGTGTGGAGGATGATGTTTATGTTTGTGCCGATGCCGAGAGCGGTGCATCAGGAAACCGGTACCCCTAGAATGTATGAGATATTACAAGAAATTTTTGATAATGTGCGATAACTATCGGCGTTGACCACATTATCATGGCTATCAATAATTCGCTAGAATACCCCGGTCCCCTTTCCAAGACATCGAACATTATGCAAAAAGTATCAACATCTTACAGATATCTTTCAAAGAAATAGACACATTTACTCACGCTCATGAAGACTGGGATCCTTAGGGTAGCTCAGAATGCATGCTTCAGGTAAAAAAGAGTGGGGATTGTTTATGATATTCTAGATACAATTATACAAGTAAATAATCTAAGCAGCTCTAGCAGCATCCCTAATCTGAGTATCATCATTACCGGCACCATTATCCTTGGAATTACTAGGACCTGTTTTGTCGGTGGAGCCAGCAGCGATGGGAATGGGTTGTGGCTGTGTAGCAGCAGTGGAGGCAGCCGCAGCCGCAGAGGAGGGGGTAAGCTGGTCTGTAGCAAGAGTCGGCTTTGGTCGTGTGGGATCGTCGTCCAATGGCTGTGCAAACGCATCCCAATCAATCCGTTTGATAATCTGCTCGCTAGTTAGACCATGGGTTGCCGGTGCCTGAGAATGACTGTGAAGAGCGTTAGTACCTGCCAAGAACCCGAAAATGAAGACGTACGAAGCCTTGAGATATAGCCCATGCATTATCTTGTGGTACCGCCACTTGTTCTGGTGCTCAGTCTTCTTCAGCAATTCTACGTGCCCCTTCCATTCGTCCTCAAGACCGGTAGGTGGAAATTTGTCATCAGTTGAGTGTTGATGATCCCGGAGCACAGCGTGTATCTTTACAGACTAGTTAGTACGTAGAAGCATGCGAGGGGAAAAAATACACTCACTACACAGCCAGCCATAGCAACCATCGCCTTTGGCAGCTCCAGCTCCAAAGGTCTCTCCTTAATGGAAGAAACGAAAAGAGTGCTCCGGTGTTCGTGAACCAACCTAGCATACTTAGTGTTACCAAAAAATGCTCCACTGATGTACTTGGCAATGACGTCCGCTGCAAATGGCTCCAAGTAGTTGTACTTGCCAGAGTTGGGCTGTAAGAATATAGAATGATCGTAAGTAGTACTTGTGAAACAGGTTTGGACCACGTACAAATGTCTCCGGATAGATATGATCACCTTCGTCTACAAGCTCCCCAGCCTTTTTCCTGCCAGTGTCGGAATTGTCGAGTTTGAGGGCAGCCAGAATGGTTGGAACGTGTGCAGCCTTCAACGTCTTTCGCTCGAGTGAAATACGCTGAGATACCTGAAGCTGCATGTTAGTTAGTGAGCTAAACCTATAAGGATACTCACATATTTTATCAGAGGTCCAATGTATCGAGCGAAGTTGCCTTCCTCCAGACGATGAGCAATATCACCTTCGCCGTTGTACCCCAGCTGATCTGCGGCCTTGATGAGAGAGGAGAGAGCCACCTTCTTCATGCCTTTACCAAAGCCGCAAATTTCCGCATCCCAAATGAGCATAACGGCACCAAGCTGTCTGGCGAGGTCAATCACGGCTTTGATATCCGTGTTCTGGCCCTTTAGATCAAGCTTGAAGGAACGGGTAGAGTCGGTATGATCTTGCAAAACAATTTCCGTGCGTGGAAGGTAAACGATTTCAGTTTTGGAGGTGTCTGAGTCTTCCGAGTCACTGATGTCATCTGCAATAGCATTGGCTGGAGTCTTGAGGGCTTTGGCACGAGAGGTAGCCAAGTTCTTGCTAGATACAAGTGGAAGCTGCATTCAGCATCAGTATAGACATAAGAGTATGTCAGAAAAACTACAGTGCTTACCTCCTCTGCTAGCTTCTGTGCTTTCTTGGACGTAAGCTTGGTAGACTTCTTTGCGCCCTTAGTGTAGTAAAAGACATGAGTAAACTCGACGAACTGAAATAATTAAAAAGAATAGCTCACCTCATTCACTTCCATTTCAACATCTTCGTCTGAGCCGAGCTCTTCATCAGAAGTACTGCCGTCTTTGGTCTCATCATCGTCGTCATCCGAATTATCTGGAATTGAGGTCAAGTCATTGTCGGACTGCATACGCAGTTCAGACGAGTTGTCGAAATCCAGGAGCGAGCCAGATGATTGCTGGGACACATCACTGGCGTTGGCATTTGCGTTTGCACGATCGCGAGCTGAAAGGCAGGTCAACAACGTTATGTAATCAATGACGAGACTGACCATTGGTTTTCCGCAACGTTGACGTCGATGTCTTTGATGTCCAGACAGGAGCCTAGAGAAGTATATGTATAGTGAGTATCATTGTTTTTAAAGGTGTAATGAGTCTGATACCTCTTCGTTCAAGTGGGTAGATGCGTCCCTGTCCTCGTTCGGGTCCTCTTCAACAGCGCTAGCTGCGTCAGTGTCTTCAAATTCGATGTCGCTATTCTCAAAATCCGCTTCTTGCATTTCTTTTGCGACGGTCTTTGGGATATTTTTGGAGAGAATGGTGTGAGGAGATGTTTCTGCAAGGAGTTATTAGCTTTGGTCTTGCAAAGGTGAGTTTTAATACCTTCGTTTTCAGAATCACTGTCAATGACAGCTGCTCGTCCCTCTGTTCATAGCTCGTCACACATCACTGTCATCAATATTGGAAATACGCACTCTTAGTTGGTTTCGGGGCCTTTTGCGCAGATCCCTTGGAGTTTGAAGGTCGCTTCGTAGCTGGATTCAGTCTTTTTGCTGGACCTTTGGGCAGGTCTTCCAAGGAACTTTCAACAATGGATGAGGACTCTGGGTTGTTTTTCCTTCGTTTTGCTACTGGTTGCGTAGCGGGTTTCTGTGTCATGGGTCCGTTTCCATTACCTATAGGGAGAGTGAATTATTTGACCTATGGAAAGACTACTCGGACTCACCATTCCTTTCAGATGACTCTACAACGTTGCTCTTGCGCTTCTGGCTGGACGTCGGCATTGGGGTAGACTTGGAGCTTGTCTTTGGAGTTGTCCGCTTGCCTTTTTTCAAGGACGCCCATGCAGCACTCGCTTTGGTTTTGGAGTTGCGATCAGCTGCGGGTTCCGGCTCAGGGGAAGGGGATTTTTCAAGTTTGTCGACGCTGGAGACCTTGCCACGTCGACCCATGGTGGTGGAGAGAGACAAAAAGATGCAGTGTGAGTATCCGACTTGATTTCCTATTTTTCCGACTAGTCTAATCATGGTCCATATGGGCCTCAGGGTCCTGTTTCAACATCGCCCGATGCTCTCACAAATTTGCGACCCTTTACCTCACCATACTATCTACGACCATGTCTGTCTCCCTCCATACTTGTGCTGGGTGCAGTAAAGGCTGGACACGCCAAAGTGATCTCACACAACACTGGACCCGGACAAATGAAGAATCATGTATCCGTGCAGCTCATGCTGAGGCAGATTCTCTTCGGCCTGCTCCCTCTCTACCTCGTCGGCCTCGTCGGCCATACTTGAAACGTCGAATGCGTAAACGCAAACATGCTGCACAAGTACAAGAGTCAGCCAGTTATGTTTCGGACCCGGAACCAGACCCACAACCATTCAGGGGTGACTTTTTTGGGCGGGATTATACAGGCGAGGACTTTCCAGGTTTTGAAGGGGATAGTGAAGTGTGGCATCCTCATTCTGATGAGGGAGAGGAGGAGGAGGATCCGGAAGGTGGAGATGTCGAACTCGAAACTACATGGGAGCCTGAGCGGCAACAATCTACACATCAACCCGACGGTAATTTGGACATGGACAACACCGATGACACCCCCACTCCTCCTCGTCGATCTCCCAACACTCCTCTTCGGAATGTCCCTGCCCATCGTGATGATATTTATGTTGAAAGATTTGGAGGTCAGGCTGGTGCACCTTTACCCGACTCCACTCCCTACTCGTTTCACGACTCGTCAAACGGCTTTCGTCAATACCAGTCAACATTGGAAGGTAGCAACTCAAACAAGTATGCTCCTTTCGCATCTCGGATGGACTGGGAAATTGGCCGTTGGGCAAAGTTGCGAGGTACAGGATCAACGGCGTTTGATGATCTGCTGGCCATTAAGGGGGTATGTAGACTACTACTTTTTTGTGATCATTCTTTTCTAATTTGTTTTTAATCAATTCTACATCTAGGTTCAGGAAGCTCTTGGTCTTTCATATCGTAATAGCGCTGAGCTGAACGAGATCATTGACCATGAGTTGCCAGCTCGTCGACCACAGTTTACACGAGAGGAAGTCGTTATTGCAGGTCAAGCCTTTGACTTGTACAAGCGCGATATCCTTGAGTGTATCCGGGCGCTGTATGGAAACGCCGAGCATAGCAGATACATGTGCTTTGCACCTGAGCGTCATTACGCGGACGCTGACAAGACAATGGCTTTGTACCACGACTTCCACACTGGTAAATGGTGGTGGAGCACGCAGGTATGTGAGGTATCTTTTTTCAGGGTTTCAATTGATGTTGATTACCCCAACTTTACGTTTAGAAAGCAGTTGAAAAGGATACCCCTGGCACAACCATTATCCCCATCATCATCTCCAGCGACAAAACGCAGATCACTCTCTTCCGCAATAAATCAGCCTATCCTGTCTACCTAACCATTGGAAACCTGCCGAAGGAGATACGCCAGAAGCCATCACAGCAAGGGCAGGTATTACTTGCCTATCTTCCAACATCTAGACTCGAGCACGTTACCAACAAGGCCGCACGCTGCCGGATTACCACCAATCTTTTCCATGCGTGTATGAAGCATTTGCAGGTCTGGATGGGGTTGTGATGCAGAGTGGAGACGGCGTTAAACGTCGTTGCCATCCTATTCTGGCAGCGTACATTGGTGATTACCCAGAGCAAATGCTGGTTACCACCGGTTACTACGGAGACTGTCCATGCTGCGAAGCACCAAAGGATGAACTTGGGAACTATCCGCCCTCTCATAACCCTCGGGACATGGATGCTGCGCTCGACGCTGCAGAGCGGATCGGGACTTCCTTATGGGCGCAAACTTGTCTACATGCCAACATCAAACCTGTCCAACATCCTTTCTGGGAAGACCTCCCCTATTGCGACATCTTTCGTTCCATCACACCCGACATTCTGCATCAGCTGTATCAAGGTGTCATGAAGCACCTCATTGGGTGGATTTCTGACATTGTTGGTGCTGACGAGATTGATGCCCGTGTGCGACGTTTACCAGCTAGTCATGCCATCTGGATTTTTCACAAGGGAATCACAAGCCTTTCCCAGGTTAGTGGTGCTGAGCATAAGCAAATGTGCTCCTTCCTCCTTGGACTAGTCACCGATGTCCCTTCTTTATCTGCCCATCAGTCTCGTACTTTGACAGCAGCAACACGCGCCCTTCTCGACTTTTTGTACATGGCTACCTACCCCATCCACACTTCCGAGACCCTAGCTTCTCTCGATGAGGCTCTTTCTCAATTTCATGCCAACAAAAGCATATTTGTGGACCTTGGTGTCCGGGAGCATTTCAACCTCCCGAAGTTACATTTCCTTAGTCACTACTCTCTTGCCATCAGCTTCTACAGTACGACAGACAATTATAACACCGAGACTACCGAAAGACTTCATATCGACTTCGCCAAGGATGCCTACCGAGCTTCTAATCACAAGGACGAGTATGCGCAGATGACGTGTTGGCTGGAGCGCCGGGAAAAAGTCATGTACCACGCTTCCTATATCAAGTGGTGCTTCTCATCCGACTCCGACATGACGTCCTCCACAATCTCCTCATCAGCACGTTTAGGTGTGCGCTATGACTTCCCTGGTGCCAAGCGGACCCTTACCGACATGCAGTGTCCTCTTCAACAGAAGCTGACCCGTAACCCGACTGTCAAATTTGTTTCATTGGAGAAGCTAGAGGACCCCGGTGAACGAGGTTATGGAGCTACCAGCTTCAGATCCGCCCTTGCTCGTTTCGTCGTTCAGTATCGTCATGCTGGAACTCGACTCACGCAAATACAACTGGAGGAGTATGCACGCATTGTAGTATTCCCGTTCCACACTGTTCCTGTTTGGCATCAGATCAAGTTTGTCAACAGTGATCTTCATGGAAACGAAACTCTCGACACCGTTTCGGCTCGTCCACGCCGCTATAATTCTAATGGACAAGTCCTTCAGCGTTCCCAATTTGATCCCGCACTTATCAAGGTGAAGGAGATATTGCCCGAAAACCAATCTCCATTAGCAGGTATGTTTTTACCTTTCATTTTACTCACAGTGATGTTGATGTCTTTGCAGGTATGAGGCTTGGCCGCATACGTGTAATATTTTCAATACCGGACAAGAAAATTAACACTCTGTTTCCTGCAAATGCTTTGCCGCCTAAACACCTAGCATATGTAGAATGGTATACTAACTTCTCGCAGCCTGAATCACACTCCGGTGTACACCGTGTCAAGCTCCATAAAACTTCACAAGGTGTATCATCGGCCGTGGTCCCTGTTGAGATGATCAAGCGAGGTGTCCATCTTTTTCCGAAATGGGGAGGGGCTGTACCGGCAGAGTGGACTTCGGAATCAGTACTTAATGACTGCTCTACTTTTTTTGTCAGCCCGTACAAGGACCTCTATACATATGTTAATGTAAACTGAATCTATGATAAATCAATGATAAAGTATCAAACATTCCCAAGTGAAATGGGAATGCAACCTAATTTCTATTAAAGCGCATAATCTCATAGCTGAAAAACAGATTCACGAGAATACACGGAAATTATCACAGGTATTGGGGTTATTGATAATTTTCAATAGTTTATTGTCACATTCTTCATGTACCGGTTTCCTGATGTGGCAATGAGGACGTTCAGTTTGAGTCTGAGCCTGAGCCTGAGTCGACGGGTATGCGTAATGGGAATGGTAACGGGGAGAAGGAGAACGGTACGGCTATACGTAATGGAGAGAAGGAAAGGGAGAAGGAGAAGACACAGACGCGGACGGGGACAGTCGGACCAAGCAAACCTCAACCAAAGCAAAAAGCAAAAACCTACCTAATCAAAAAGGGCACCATCCTCCTCCCCAACGTATGGGTTATGAACCGGGATGTAGAGGTGTATGGAGAGAATGCGGGGGAGTTTAGGCCTGAGAGGTTTTTAGAAAGGGAGCGAGTCGCAGTTGATCAAGATTCGGAGTCTCCTGAGGGTGGTGGTGGTGGTGGTGGTGGTGGTGGTATAAAATGGAAATGGAAGCTTGTCAGTAGCGTCAGAGACCCCTCGAAACGCGATCAAGAGGAATACGCGTGTTTGAGAGAGGATGGGATGGTTAATTTTGGATTTGGGAGGAGGTGAATGTCTTGGTCTTGAAGATTTCCGAGTTTCCGAGTCCGAGTCCTAAGCTTAGGCTCAGGCTAGATTCCCTTGACTTGGAGTTGTGTTGTGATTTTGTTTTTGTCTTTTGTTTTTTGGATCGCTCAGCCTCGGATGGTTACCTTGGTTTCGGTTTCGGTTTCAGTTTCGGTACTCACACTCAACTTCTAACGCTCTCGTTGTTGACAGGATATGCGTCGGAAGACACCTAGCCATGTCTTCCATTCTATTCAACATGGTGATGATTCTTTGGGCTTGGGAGGTTTTGCCTCCTCGAAATGGAAACGGAGATGGAGAGGAGTAGTGATGTGCGAGCTTGGGCTCCAAGCCCTAGGCCGGGCCAAGCCGAGCTTCGAAAGCCTGAGCCGAGCCGAGCTTTTGAGGGGGGCCTGAGGGCCTGAGGGCCCGGCTTGGATTTCTCAAAGCGCTTGGGCCCGAGCTCAGGCCCCGGCTTTTAGGAAGTTGCTGGCACTTAACAAAGGCAGTGACATCACTCCGGATCCAGGATGCCGTTGCGAAATTTTGTTGTGTAAGGTACACACGCTTCACTGCCACTTTTCCCATCTCCGCTTCTAACCACCACTGAGTGGTGCCCGTCGAGGACCATATACAGGTATGTACCTTCTTCCGTGTTAATCCCATCTCAGGCTCAACACAACCCTTTCTCGATCAATATAGTCTTATATTAGAGTTTCTTTAGGGGTTTTTTTGTCTCGTTAGCCGTATGGTCGTTACTATGCAGCTCCAACGTTCGTACAATAGACAAATTCAAACTGAGCACAACGTACCCTTACACCAACGTGGTTGTTTCCAGCCTAGCACCGATCCTAGGTCTTTCCCTGTTCATACAGCAGTATCTCTGCAGTATCAAGACCCTGAGATGCATCTTCGACATGTTTCTCTCTAGCAACTCGGCGAAGATAGTGGGGAGGACTTAGATTACAGCAGTATTGTCTAATTACTTCTAGATACTAACTTACACATTTTTCTACAACTGAGCCCTGGCCTGAGCCCAAGCCGGCTCAAGCCGGCCCTACTTAGGGCTCAAAAGCTCGGCCTGGATTTCTAGCAGGCCCGAGCCCTACAAAGCCGAGCCCGAGCCGTGGCTTTTGAGCCGAGCCGGGCCCGCACATCACTAGAGAGGAGTACGTTGAACCAAAGTTGGGTATAGACGATGAGGTTAGGGATGGGGTTGTTGTGTGAGTACTATATTCTTTCTTTTTCTTCGATTTTTCTTGCTTTTGTGTTCTTTAAATTTGACATTTCCTTTTTCTTTTTCTACGGCATTCTTTGTTCTTTGTTCTTTCTTGGTTGTGACTCGTGGTACTCGCACTCGTACTCGTACTAACTAACGCCTTTTCAATCTCAATGTCATCTCATCTCATCCTCAATCGCATCACATGTCAGATTGGACGCTTCTGACGCTGGCAGTCATCCCCTCCCAACACCTCTCCACTTTCACCTCCGCTTCCCGGGTGTTCAAGAGTTGTTGGAGAGGGCTGAGGAGGGGATTTGGGCTGATGCTGACGCCTACGCGAGTGGGAGTCGGAGTCGGGAATCAGGTCCTGACGTTGTTGGAAATGCAAATGCGGAGGATACGTACACGTACACGTACAAGGATAAGGATAAGGACAAAGAAGAGCCTGAGAAGGAACAGGAACAGGAATCCAAGAAAGGTGAAGAGGGCGAGGGCGATGTGGATGTGGAGGGTACTAGAAGGGGAAAAGTGGGGGAAGAGTGGAATGAATGGTTGAGGAGGATATGGGATGTGGACTCGGTGAAAGCCTATTAGGTAGGGTGCTGGGTGGCCACAGGGTTTACCGTTTCTCTGTGGGGGAAGGGGGGGCTCCAGGGGGCGGGGTGAAGTTTAGTACTTTGGTCTTTTTTTTTCCCGTTTAAACAGTGACACCTTTGCCGAGTCTGTATTCTAAACTATTCACTACTGTATCTGTACAACACCGTTGCCTTTGTACTCTGTATGTAGCCTACCGATCTGGATTCTGTATACGTTATAGCTATAACTACTGATCTACTTCAGCTCAAGAGTCTAGCTTAAGAGATCGTGTATCTGTTATTATACTGGACCTCTGTACAGTAATCCAATACCATGTGATAATCTTAAGCTTGCTCTCCTATCACCACCACAAGCTAACAGACATATGTATAATGTCATATATGATTCCCATGGGCGTTTAGCGCAGTGGTAGCCTCAGGTGTAGCGCGTATGCTTTGTAGATTGAATATTGTTAGCAGATTTTAGGTCATCACACCGCTCCGCAAAAGTCTAGTAAAAAGAAGTACTAGTACTAGATATTTACTCAGAGACTCTGAGTGGTCGGTCCCACAAGGTTGAACAGCGGATATGTGGCAAGTACTTGGTTACGGTGGGGAAAGAGAAGAGGAGGATTTGGACGTAGAGTTGATTTAGTTAAATTTTTAATGCGCTCCATTCTAATATAAGGGTTAGATGATAATGTTTTGGTAACATTTGGTCCTAAGATGAAAGTTGGGAGTTGAATAAGAGTTGGGATTGAGATTGGGATTGGAACAATATTTAGCTAGTGAGTTGTCTACAATGGTATAACCAAGCCACAACTTGACCACAGTTCACAACCGATTCCAATTTCCATGTTGGAATCGATGTGTGAGGTGTATGGTGTATGGTGTACCACTTACTCTACTTACCTTCAAGAATTTGTTGTTTTACTTTGGTGTCTTGCATAAATAAATTAAAATTCATGTTTCATTGAAAAAGAACAAAGTATCATCATCACTACATAGAACAAATCAGGTCATATTGATGAATGCCTTGTTTTAATATTTTTAGGTGTGTTACTGGGTCATAAGAGAACAGAAAAAAAAAGGATGTACAGCTTGGTTACTGGTATAACTTCTTTTTGACTTCTTTTGATCTCATCAGCTTTGATTCAGAGGAAAATCCTCATCCATAGTAGCATTTAGTCCAATCTTCACCATATACACATTCATCAAATAAAATCCTATTGTAGCCCTCTCTTGAGATAATGCAAGTATTCTCAGCTTTCCATAAAAATTCACGGAACTGAGGAGGAATCCAGATGATTCCTTCAGCTTGACCTGGAAAATAAACCCAGCCTTTATGATCTAGTGTCCAACTTGTATCTGAACACAGAAATCATTACATTTGGAAAGATTTGAGAGAAGAATGAATACATACTGATATGATTGCTGGGATTAGCAAAAGGCTGCTCCTATGATATTGATCAGTATACTGTTTCTGCAAAAGTGAGAAAAGAAAAAACTTGCTTTGTCATTTCTGTGATAGCAAAGATTCTGAATACATGTAGCTATGTTCCAACTCCTGATTGTTTTATCCCAAGAGCTTGAAGCCAGCTTGGTGCCATCAGGAGAAAAAGCCACTGAAGTCACTCTGTTTGTATGGCCCTGTAAGGGTTCTGTAATCTGAGTGCCGGTGGTCACATTCCAGAGCCTTAGAGTGTGATCATCAGAGCCTGAAGCCAGCTTGGTACCATCAGGAGAAAAGGCCACTGAATTTACTTGGCCTGTATGGCCCTGTAAGGGTTCTGTAATCTGAGTGCCTGTGGCCACATCCCAGAGCCTTAGAGTGCGATCAAAAGAGCCTGAAGCCAGCTTGGTGCCATCAGGAGAAAAGGCCACTGAATTTACTTGGCCTGTATGGCCCTGTAAGGGTTCTGTAATCTGAGTGCCTGTGGCCACATTCCAGAGCCTTAGAGTGTGATCCAAAGACCCTGAAGCCAGCTTGGTGCCATCAGGAGAGAACACCACTGAGGTCACTGGGTCTGTATGGCCCTGTAAGGGTTCTGTAATCTGAGTGCCAGTGGCCACGTCCCAGAGCCTTAGAGTGTGATCCAAAGACCCTGAAGCCAGCTTGGTGCCATCAGGAGAAAAGGCCACTGATTCCACCCAGTTTGTATGGCCCTGTAAGGGTTCTGTAATCTGAGTGCCTGTGGCCACATCCCAGAGCCTTTGAGTGTGATCGAAAGAGCCTGAAGCTAGCTTGGTGCCATCAGGAGAAAAGGCCACTGATTCCACATAGTCTGTATGGCCCTGTAAGGGTTCTGTAATCTGAGTGCCTGTGGTCATATTCCAGAGCCTTAGAGTGTGATCATCAGAGCCTGAAGCCAGCTTGGTACCATCAGGAGAAAAGGCCACTGAATTTACTTGGCCTGTATGGCCCTGTAAGGGTTCTGTAATCTGAGTGCCAGTGGCCACATCCCAGAGCCTTAGAGTGTAATCCCAAGACCCTGAAGCCAGCTTGGTGCCATCAGGAGAAAAGGCCACTGTTTCCACATGGTGTGTATGGCCCTGTAAGGGTTCTGTAATCTGAGTGCCTGTGGCCACATCCCAGAGCCTTAGAGTGTGATCCCAAGACCCTGAAGCCAGCTTGGTGCCATCAGGAGAAAAGGCCACGGATTCCACACAGTTTGTATGGCCCTGTAAGGGTTCTGTAATCTGAGTGCCTGTGGCCACATTCCAGAGCCTTAGAGTGTGATCCAAAGACCCTGAAGCCAGCTTGGTGCCATCAGGAGAGAACACCACTGAGGTCACTGGGTCTGTATGGCCCTGTAAGGGTTCTGTAATCTGAGTGCCAGTGGCCACGTCCCAGAGCCTTAGAGTGTGATCCAAAGACCCTGAAGCCAGCTTGGTGCCATCAGGAGAAAAGGCCACTGATTCCACCCAGTTTGTATGGCCCTGTATGGGTTCTGTAATCTGAGTGCCTGTGGCCACATCCCAGAGCCTTTGAGTGTGATCGAAAGAGCCTGAAGCTAGCTTGGTGCCATCAGGAGAAAAGGCCACTGATTCCACATAGTCTGTATGGCCCTGTAAGGGTTCTGTAATCTGAGTGCCTGTGGTCATATTCCAGAGCCTTAGAGTGTGATCATCAGAGCCTGAAGCCAGCTTGGTACCATCAGGAGAAAAGGCCACTGAATTTACTTGGCCTGTATGGCCCTGTAAGGGTTCTGTAATCTGAGTGCCTGTGGCCACATCCCAGAGCCTTAGAGTGTGATCATCAGAGCCTGAAGCCAGCTTGGTGCCATCAGGAGAAAAGGCCACTGATTCCACCATGTCTGGATGGCCTTGTAAGGGTTCTGTAATCTGAGTGCCAGTGGCCACATCCCAGAGCCTTAGAGTGTGATCCAAAGAGCCTGAAGCCAGCTTGGTGCCATCAGGAGAAAAGGCCACTGAATGTACTTGGCCTGTATGGCCCTGTAAGGGTTCTGTAATCTGAGTGCCAGTGGCCACATCCCAGAGCCTTAGAGTGCGATCGGAAGAGCCTGAAGCCAGCTTGGTGCCATCAGGAGAAAAGGCCACTGTTTCCACATGGTGTGTATGGCCCTGTAAGGGTTCTGTAATCTGAGTGCCTGTGGCCACATCCCAGAGCCTTAGAGTGTGATCCCAAGACCCTGAAGCCAGCTTGGTGCCATCAGGAGAAAAGGCCACTGATTCCACCCACTTTGTATGGCCCTGTAAGGGTTCTGTAATCTGAGTGCCTGTGGCCACATCCCAGAGCCTTAGAGTGTGATCAAAAGAGCCTGAACCCAGCTTGGTGCCATCAGGAGAGAACACCACTGAGGTCACTTCAGATGTATGGCCCTGTAAGGGTCCTGGAATCTGAGTGCCAGTGGCCACATCCCAGAGCCTTAGAGTGTGATCTGAAGACCCTGAAGCCACCTTGGTGCCATCAGGAGAAAAGGCCACTGATCTCACTTCATTTGTATGGCCCTCTAAGGGTTCTGTAATCTGAGTGCCTGTCACCACATCCCAGAGCCTTACAGTGTGATCCCAAGACCCTGAGGCCAGTTTGGTACCATCAGGAGAGAACATCACCGATGTCACTTGGTCTGTATGCGCTTGAAGTTCTTGAATATGTTTCCCCGTTAATAAATTCATTATGCTCATTGTACCATTATGAAGCCCTAACACTAACATTCGTCCATCTGATGAAAAATCTATACAATTGATAACTGAATTCATCTTCCAATATCCAACAGATTGTTGTCTAACTGTCTTTTCAAGTCTTATTATGTTCTTCAATTCTAGCTTTCCAATGAAGTTATATGGCCAGAATGGAAGCAGACTCAAATATAAATGTGGAGTCATTTCCTTTACATCACTACTTCCAATATAGGTCAGAAAATTTTGTATGTCCCAGATTACTTTTGTGATGTTTTCCAAGCCAATTGTAACCTAGGTAGAGGTTAGATTGAGATCAGTGTCACAAGTAAATACTAGCAAACATTATCATACCTTTTCCAGAGACAATATAATCTCACTGCAATTTTCCAAATCTCCAATCAGGTTCATTGCTTCAATCCAAAACATCAACCTCTTTTTCAGAAATGTTGTCACTTGGCTATCAAGTTCAGCATCCATGTTTGATTGAGCTAGATGATATCCCCAGTAATTACAACCATATCTCAAAGTATCATCAATATTCTGCAATTTCTCTTGTATTCCAGGGACATCTTTATCAGCCCAAAAAGAAGAAG
The DNA here is from genome assembly GCA_013368315.1 of Tetrapyrgos nigripes. Lineage (NCBI taxonomy): Eukaryota > Fungi > Basidiomycota > Agaricomycetes > Agaricales > Campanellaceae > Tetrapyrgos > Tetrapyrgos nigripes. Next base: position 559,220 of record JAACJM010000017.1, read on the forward strand.
GCAGACCACAGATGTTAAACTTGAGCTGGGTCAATGTATTGAAGCACCTCTTACTTAACATAGTATGATGTTCCAGTGGCTTGCAGACATAGACAGATCCTGCACAACTCTGTGTGAGGATGTAGTCTACAAATGATGCATGAAAAGTATAAATAAGTTTGTCATTGTCACCAATGTACAGTACTGATTGGAGATGGGTGACAGTCCCTTCCACATTTCTTATCTTGAGCCCAAGGAGACTAGAGATGACAGAACATGACACAGGCCTGCCTACTATAACTATAGTATGAAGGATCTTCAAACGCTCTTCAAACTCCTTTGAGGATAGCTCTCTGGGATCTCTAGCAATCGCTACTTCAATGACTGTGCTATACAAGTAATCCAGATCCCCAGTTTGATTCTCTTCTGGTGCACTAGTAGGCTTGAGTATTTCACCCAACCTATCTTCAACATATTCTGGATAGTTCTTGATATATCTGACCATGGTTGCAGCATAAATGAATAACTTGCCACATTTTTCTGCAAGTTTGTTTATGTACATATCTTGCTCTGGAATTGACAATTCTTCAAATTCTTCTTTGATAAATTTGATAATATCAGCCTTCACTAATTCTTCCTCCACATCATGCAGAAACATTCCTTCAACCTGGGATCCTAGGGGTAAAGGTCTATTGATTTTCAGATGCTTCTGAATGTGACCTTGAGGCCTGCTGGTGAAGAAAAACTTTAATCCAGGCATGCTCTGCTTATTAATAGCAGGTATCAAAGCACTGAGGACTGATGAGATGTCTTCACATTCATCCAATGCATCAATAACAACTACTGCAGTTTGCATATTTGCACTAGATATTTTCCTCCATGGTTTCATGAGTAGAAGGTTGAGCTGGATGGAAGGTGGCTTGGAAAACACCTCTGGTTCCTCTCTGAGAATGTCCACAAGTGCTGCTGCAAATACTTGCAAATGACATGCCAGCTGGTATGCAATAGTGGGAATAATCAGACTGTGATCTCTGCATTCTGGAATTTGTCGAGCGCAGAAGAATGTGGCTCCAAGCAACTTCTGCTCTTCCAGCTTGATACAGACAGACATTGCAATGGTGCTTTTGCCTGTGCCTGCCATTCCACAAATCCAATAACCTTGGGTTTTGATTCTTGAATATCCAATTGCCCAATTTACAATCTCACTGAGGATTTCTGTTCTGGTTCCTTCAGTGCATGCCTTCCTGGTTTGTCCTTTGCCATCATTAGCATCATAAAGGGCTTTTTTTGCTCTTGGCATATTGCGAATGAGATCATTTTGCCCATAGTTGATATTTTGGACAACCTGTGGCCCATAGTAATTCTGAATGTTCTGATCACGGCCTATAGCATTGAAGATACTGCCTTGGAAATTGATGCTTGAAGCATTTTGAAAAAAACTTGAAATTAGAGATTTTTTCAACCATTTCTTTCCATAAAAACAATAACCAGCTCACAAACCTGATGTTGCTATTTCTTGCTTGGAGATTTCTGTCTCCAGGTGGTCTATAATATATAATCATAATAAACAACTCAGCAAAGTGCCCTTAGGAAATGCAACAAGTTTACACACCCAACTTCTGGTTCACTAGGATTCAGAAGTCTACTAATGTCCATTGGTCTACAATATATAATCATAATAACCAAATCAGGATAAAGTGCCCTCAGCAAATACAATGAGTTTACATACCCAACTTCCGGTTTGCTTGGATTCAGAAGTCTACTAATGTCCATTGCGGCTGACAACCAATAATGCGGTTCCAGTGAAGAAGCAGCAAAAGAGTCAAGTGCACATGACCTGCAATTTAAAAGCTCTTCGCGAAAGTCAAACTTCTGTCAGACTGTCGTGATCACGTGATTTGGCATTAGAAATATAACTTCGTTAGGGTCTGAGAGAGAGACTAAGGTGATGCTGACATTTGTAGCTGGACATGGGGCAATAAATATTCATGGACACACCAATGTCTCTAGTACGAAAATTGAAAAAAAGGAGTTGAGCCGGAAAATCCCGGTCTGCTTATCAATGTCCGGCGCGTCGAGCTAGTTGTCGTGTTCGTCATTGGGCTCGCTGTCTTCTAAGCTTCGGGTCGTTCCAATCCGCACTCTGTACCATCCACGGTACATAAGAGAAGAATGAAGGAGGAAACTTGAAAGGCAGCTTTGCCCGAACACCTGTTGAAACAACCAACGAAGCTAGTTGGTTAGCGACAAGTATGTTTGTAGCTGGGGCAGATACGGTGGGTGGTCTATCTTTTTTTCATCTTGGCTCTGTCATCTGACTGTGGTTTTTAGCTTTAGGCAGTGAATGCAATGGCATGGGTGTTGACTACTCTAGCAAGGTATAGGGATGAACGGTACGGCTATACGTAATGGGAATGGTAACGGGGAGAAGGAGAAGACACAGACGCGGACGGGGACAGTCGGACCAAGCAAACCTCAATCAAAGCAAAAAGCAAAAAGCTACCTAATCAAAAAAGGCACCATCCTTCTCCCCAACGTATGGGCTATGAACCGGGATGTAGAGGTGTATGGAGAGGATGCGGAGGAGTTTAGGCCTGAGAGGTTTTTAGAAAGGGAACGCGTCGCAGTTGATCAAGATTCAGAGTCTCCTGAGGGTGGTGGTGGTGGTATAAAATGGAAATGGAAGCTTGTCAGTGGCGTCAGAGACCCCTCGAAACGCGATAAAGAGGAATACGCGTGTCTGAGAGAGGATGGGATGGTTAATTTTGGATTTGGGAGGAGGTGAGTGTCTTGGTCTTGAAGATTTCCGAGTTTCCGAGTCCGAGTCCTAAGCTTAGGCTCAGGCTAGACTCCCTTGACTTGGAGTTGTGTTGTGATTTTGTTTTTGTCTTTTGTTTTTTGGACTGCTCAGCCTCGGACGGTCACCTTGGTTTCGGTTGTGGTACTCACACCCAAGTTCTAACGCTCTCGTTGTTGACAGGATATGCGTCGGAAGACACCTAGCCATGTCTTCCATTCTATTCAACATGGTGATGATTCTTTGGGCTTGGGAGGTTTTGCCTCCTCGAAATGGAAACGGAGATGGAGAGGAGTACGTCGAACCAAAGTTGGGTATAGACGATGAGGTTAGGGATGGGGTTGTCGTGTGAGTACTATATTCTTTCTTTTTCTTCGATTTTTCTTGCTTGTGTTCTTTAAATTTGACATTTCCTTTTTCTTTTTCTACGGCGTTCTTTGTTCTTTCTTGGTTGTGACTCGTACTAACTAACGCCTTTTTAATCTCAATCTCAATCTCATCTCATCTCATCCTCAATCGCATCGCATGTCGGATTGGACGCTTCTGACGCTGGCAGTCGTCCCCTCCCAACACCTCTCCACTTTCACCTCCGCTTCCCGGGTGTTCAAGAGTTGTTGGAGAGGGCTGAGGAGGGGATTTGGGCTGATGCTGACGCCTACGCGAGTGGGAGTCGGAGTCGGGAATCAGGTCCTGACGTTGTTGGGAATGCAAATGCGGAGGATACGTACACGTACACGTACAAGGATAAGGATAAGGACAAAGAAGAGCCTGAGAAGGAACAGGAACAGGAATCCAAGAAAGGTGAAGAGGGCGAGGGCGATGTGGATGTGGATGGTAGAAGGGGAAAGGTGGGGGAAGAGTGGAACGAAAGGTTGAGGAGGATATGGGATGTGGACTCGGTGAAAGCCTATTAGGTAGGGTGCCGGGTGGCCACAGGGTTTACCGTTTCTCTGTGGGGGAAGGGGGGGCGGGGTGAAGTTTAGTACTTTGGTCTTTTTTTTTTTTCCGTTTAAACAGTGACACCTTTGCCGAGTCTGTATTCTAAACTATTCACTACTGTATCTGTACAACACCGTTGCCTTTGTACTTTGTATGTAGCCTACCCATCTGGATTCTGTATATGTTATAGCTATAACTACTGATCTACCTCAACTCAAGAGTCAAGCTTAATTAAGAGATCGTGTATCTGTTATCTGTTATTGTACTATGGTGCAACACGCTTAGTCACCGCTACTTTTGTACAAGGGGTCCGGCCCACTCAAATTTCAAGATTTTTCTTATTGGTCTTACAGATCGCTTTCTTTTAAGAAGAGGAACAAGACTATCTGACAGATTTTTGGTAGAGTCTGTATTTACGAAGTTCAATTTCTGAAATTTGCACTCCTTCCTTATATGGAAGGTCCTTCTATATATAGTAACTAGCTATGTATCAAATTGCCTTGCCAGAGTCTCTGGGACTCATCTATGCGATTTATACTTCCTCGAACTGAACTGGCGCACACGTAACTGTGCATCCTTTGCTCCCAACCCATCCCTGTATGCTGAAATCCAACGTTTGGTGCGGAGTTCCCATTTTTGAATGGTCTTGATGTCAACTGACTGCTATAGAGTGTAACAGATTGTTATTGGACATTAAAGACTATTAACAATGAAAAGAATCATACTTGTTTAATGAAGAGTTCTCCATTCCAATAGCCATCGTAATTCTTCCCATATTCCAAAATCTCTCCCGCTGCCTTGATATGACCCACAGTTGAGCAAATGACACCACTATAGTGAAAGCCACGCCCAGGGCCTTTTTTCCGAATTGGTTGTTCTCCTTCCAAAACCCAGCCCTTCTTTTTCCCATCATTGGCCTGTACTGTCATCTCATCATGAGCCACAACAACGACTTCACCTCCACCTGGAAAGAGCTTGGGAATAGGGATGTCGAGGTTATCTGGACTGTATTCAACCAATCGATCATGGTAAGAATCATATTCTGGGATAAAACCACATCCGGCCTCTCGTGCCCATCATAATAAAGCGCCTTTGAGTGCTCCATAAACTTGAATCCCTCAACCATCATGAGACGGCGACATGTCTCTGTACTGATGCCCCACTTCAACTTCAACTGGATCCGCGGAAATAATGTCTGCTCAATATACTTTTTGAGCCCCTGAGCCATTTCCAACTCAACATCCTTCATATATTCCCTCCCTGCAGCGTTCAGTATCATTTCCTCATTCAGAACCTTGGCCAGCTTCTCTGGATTCACGGACCATTTATTTGAGCAAAGGTATGAGCGTATTTCGGCGTGAAGCGTGGGATCACTGAATAGCGAAAAGACTTTTGCATGACAGCCACGGTCTGATGTTGGTAACTCTCTCTTCTCAACCCACACGCGCACCCAGACCCTGACCATCCTCCCTCCCCATCCTCAAGAAAACCCATGAGCAGCAGCTGCAGCACTTGACATGGGAACGAATCTCTCATTACGCTTGACGACCATTGTCAGGGTGCTCTCGATAGCACAAGCACGATAGTCTTGGAGCAAGTGCCGGCCAGCATGAAAGGTCGTCTTTTTTGACCAGTTCAGCTTTTGGATTCCAGTGAGGGCAGCACTCCACTCGTTACGCCTCGCATCTCCAACACAGAGACATCAAGCTTTCGACATTTCAGAGCAGGAAGGTTGCGGACACCAAAATCTTGGGGAATCGGAGCATGAGGTGTGTCTGGTTGTGAAGAGGAACCCGCAGTGGACTTGGAAGGAAGTGGTACGTCGTTTTCATCATTTTCGTCATCCTCTGACTCGTACCCATCATCTGAGACCAAGTCTGACAGATATCCCGTAAATATTTCTTCTGACTCAGTCACTCTGGATTCGGAATTTGACAGTGGAGGCTGAGAAGGACTTGTTGAAGGGTTGGGAGGGGCAGGAGGGGCAGGAGCCGGATTTTTGATGAAGAAAAAGTTGTGCATCATATCAGCACCAGCACTGGGATTTTGGTGAGTAATGTCCAGTATGAATGAAAGAGCTCAACGTACCTTTTTATCAGAGAGGCATCCTCCTTACTCTTTTCCAGTGCCTTGGCCTTGTGGAGGTACTGTGTCCGCTTCGCAGTCCCAGTATAAATTCCTGACTTTAACTGGGTTTCTGCCTTCTTCCACTCCTTGTTCGACATCTTTCCAGCCTGCCCATTGACCTTTTCATAAAGTGTTTGCAAAGATTCCAGCACTGCAGCCTCCTCTTCCACTTCAGTCTGCAACAAAGCCCTCGTCTCCTCTGCCAAGCCATCAGCATCCTCAAATTCCGAGTCTGTCCCATCATCCGTAGTATTCAAACATAATCTGAGTCTTCACTGCTGTCAGATTCTGGGATATGGTTAACTGTCCCATCCCAATCACAGATTTCATCGTCGTCATCAGTCTCCTCGTCTGAGTCAGGAGTGTTCAAAGCTTCTTGTTTCTTTGCTTTGGCAGCTCGGGCCCACGCCGCTCGTTCTTTGAGCTGTTTTTGACGTTTTGTTGGCATTCGAGTGTAGATATGCAAGTAGATTTGTTTTCGAGGAGTAGAAGGAGTCTAGGAATAGATATGTATGCTACCCAATGTCCCGCTCACCATAGGCTCTATGATTAGCCTGTCACCGCTCTATGGCTTAAAAAATTTTCCGCTATCCGGCCAAATTTGCACTTGTACATAAGTAGTGGTGACTAAGCGTGCTGCACCATAGATCTCTGTACAGTAATCCAATACCATGTGATAATCTTAAGCTTGCTCACCTCTCGCCACCACAAGCTAACAGACATATGTATAATGTCATATATTATTCCCATGGGCATTTAGAGCAGTGGTACTCAGGCATAGTGCGTATGCTTTGTAGATTGAATATTATTAGTAGATTTTAGATCATTACACCACTCCACAAAAGTCTGGAAAAAAGTACAAGTACTAGTATTAGATACATACTCAGAGACTCTGAGTGGTCCCACAAGGTTGAACAGCAGATAGGTAACTTGGCAGGTACTTGGTTATGGTGGGGAAAGGGAAGAGTGGAATGAAAGGTCAAGGAGGATTTGGATGTAGAGTTGATTTAGTTAAGTTGTTAATGCGCTAAATTCTAATATAAGGGTTATTTGGTAATGTTTGGTCCTAGAATGGAAGTTGGAAGTTGAGTAACAGTTAGGATTGGGATTGGGATTGGACAATGTAGCTATAGGTAGCTAATGAGTCATCTACAATAGTGCAAACGAGTCACAACTTGACCACAATTCACAACCAATTCCAATTTCCACATTGGAATCAATGTGTACATGTATGAGGTATATGGTGTATGGTGTACCACTTGCTCTTAGCTCTACTTACTAACAAGGACAATAAGTTACAGAAGGCTCCTAGTGAGTCATCAACAAATGACTGATTCCAATATCTGTGTCAGACTCAATGTGTACATGTGTGCGGTGTATGGTGTAACACTTACTCTACTTACCCTCAAGAATTTGATGTCTTGCATAAACAAATTAAAATTCATGTTTCATTGAAAAAGAACAAAGTATCATCATCACTACATAGAACAAATCAGGTCATGTTCATGAATACCCTGTTTTAATATCTTTAGGTGTGTTACTGGACCATAAGAGAACAGAAAAAGAAAAGGATGTACAGCTTGGTTACTGGTATAACTTCTTTTGATCTCATCAGCTTTGATTCAGAGGAAAATCCTCATCCATAATAGCATTTAGTCCAATCTTCACCATATACACATTCATCAAATAAAATCCTATTGTAGCCCTCTCTTGAGATAATGCAAGTATTCTCAGCTTTCCATAAAAATTCACGGAACTGAGGAGGAATCCAGATGATTCCTTCAGCTTGACCTGGAAAATAAACCCAGCCTTTATGATCTAGTGTCCAACTTGTATCTGAACACAGAAATCATTACATTTGGAAAGATTTGAGAGAAGAATGAATACATACTGATATGATTGCTGGGATTAGCAAAAGGCTGCTCCTATGATATTGATCAGTATACTGTTTCTGCAAAAGTGAAAAAAGAAAAAACTTGCTTTGTCATTTCTGTAATAGCAACAATTCTGAATACATGTAGCTATGTTCCAAATCCTGATTGTTTTATCCCAAGAGCTTGAAGCCAGCTTGGTGCCATCAGGAGAAAAAGCCACTGAAGTCACTCTGTTTGTATGGCCCTGTAACAGTTCTGTAATCTGAGTGCCTGTGGCCACATCCCAGAGCCTTAGAGTGGAATCCCAAGACCCTGAAGCCAGCTTGGTGCCATCAGGAGAAAAGGCCACTGATTCCACCTCGCGTGTATGGCCCTGTAATGGTTCTTTAATCTGAGTGCCTGTGGCCATATCCCAGAGCCTTAAAGTGTGATCCCAAGACCCTGAAGCCAGCTTGGTGCCATCAGGAGAGAACACCACTGAGGTCACTTCAGCTGTATGGCCCTGTAAGGGTCCTGTAATCTGAGTGCCTGTGGCCACATCCCAGAGCCTTAGAGTGTGATCGAAAGAGCCTGAAGCCAGCTTGGTGCCATCAGGAGAAAAGGCCACTGATTTAACCCAGTCTGTATGGCCCTGTAAGGGTTCTGTAATCTGAGTGCCTGTGGTCACATCCCATAGCCTTAGAGTGTGATCCCAAGACCCTGAAGCCAGCCTGGTGCCATCAGGAGAAAAGGCCACTGAGGTCACTTTTTCTGTATGGCCCTGTAAGGGTTCTGTAATCTGAGTGCCTGTGGCCACATCCAAGAGCCTTAGAGTGTGATCCCAAGACCCTGCAGCCAGCTTGGTGCCATCAGGGGAAAGAGCCACTGAGGACACTGAGTTTGTAAGGCACTGTAAAAGTTCTGTAATCTGAGTGCCAGTGGCCACATCCCAGAGCCTCAGAATGTGATGCCAACACCCTGAAGAAGCCAGCTTGGTACCATCAGGAGAAAATGCCACTGAGTTCACTAAGTCTGTATGGCCCTGTAAGGGTTCTGTAATCTGAGTGCTGGTGGCCAGATCCCAGAGCCTTAGAGTGCAATTCCAAGACCCTGAAGCCAGCTTGGTACCATCAGGAGAGAACACCACTGAGGTCACTTCAGATGTATGGCCCTGTAAGGGTTCTGTAATCTGAGTGCCTGTGGCCACATTCCATAGCCTTAGAGTGTGATCACAAGACCCTGAAGCCAGCTTGGTACCATCAGGAGAGAACACCACTGAGGTCACTTCAGATGTATGGCCCTGTAAGGCTCCTGTAATCTGAGTGCCAATGGCCACATCCCAGAGCCTTAGAGTGTTATCCAAAGACCCTGAAGCCACCTTGGTGCCATCAGGAGAAAAGGCCACTGATCTCACTTCATTTGTATGGCCCTCTAAGGGTTCTGTAATCTGAGTGCCTGTCACCACATCCCAGAGCCTTAGAGTGTCATCCTCAGAGCCTGAAGCCAGCTTGGTGCCATCAGAAGAGAACACCACTGAGTTCACTATGTCTGTATGGGCTTGAAGTTCTTGAATATGTTTTCCTGTTAATAAATTCATTATGTGTATTGTACCATTATCAAGTCCTAATGCTAAGATTTGTCCATCAGATGAAAAATCTATTCAATAGATAACTGAATTCATATTCCAATATCCAACAGATTGTTGTCTAACTGTCTTTTTAATTCTTATTATGTTCTTCAATTCTAGCTTTCCAATGAAGTTGTATGGCCAGAATGGAAGCAGACTCAAATATAGATGTGGAGTCATTTCCTTTACATCACTACTTCCAATATAGGTCAGAAAGTTTTGTATGTTCCAGATTACTTTTGTCATGTTTTCCAAGCCAATTGCAACCTAGGTAGAGGTTAGATTGAGATAAGTGTCACACAAGTAAAGACTAGCAAACATTATCATACCTTTCCCAAAGACAATATAATCTCACTGCAATTTTCCAAATCTCCAATCAGGTTCATTGCTTCAATCCAAAACATCAATCTCTTTTGCAGAAATGTTGTCACTTGGCTATCAAGTTCGGCATCCATGTTTGATTGAGCTAAATGATATCCCCAGTAATTACAAGCATATCTCAAAGTATCATCAATATTCTGCAATTTCTCTTGTATTCCAGGGACATCTTTATCAGCCCAAAAAGAAGAAGGCAGATCACAGATGTTAAACTTGAGCTTGGTCAATGTATTGAAGCATCTCTTACTTAACATAGTATGATGTTCCAGTGGCTTGCAGACATAGACAGATCCTGCACAACTCTGTGTGAGGATGTAGTCTACAAATGATGCATGAAAAGTATAAATAAGTTTGTCAGTGTGACCAATGTACAGTACTGATTGGAGATGTGTGACAGCCCCTTCCACATTTCTTATCTTGAGCCCAAGGAGACCACAGATGACAGAACATGACACAGGCCTGCCTACTATAACTATAGTATGAAGAATCTTTAAACACTCTTCAAACTCCTTTGAGGATAGCTCTCTGGGATCTCTAGCAATTGCTACTTCAATGACTGTGCTATACAAGTAATCCAGATCCCCAGTCTGATTCTCTTCTGGTGCACTAGTATTTCACCCAACCTATCTTCAACATATTCTGGATAGTTCTTGATATATCTGACCATGGTTGCAGCATAAATGAATAACTTGCCACATTTTTCTGCAAGTTTGTTTATGTACATATCTTGCTCTGGAATTGACAATTCTTCAAACTCTTCTTTGATAAATTTGATAATATCAGCCTTCACTAATTGTTCCTCCACATCATGCAGAAACATTCCTTCAACCTGGGATCCTAGGGGTAAAGGTCTATTGATTTTCAGATGCTTCTGAATGTGACCTTGAGGCCTGCTGGTGAAGAAAAACTTTAATCCAGGCATGGTCTGCTTATTAATAGCAAGTATCAAAGCACTGAGGACTGATGAGATGTCTTCACATTCATCCAATGCATCAATAACAACTACTGCAGTTTGCATATTTGCACTAGATATTTTCCTCCATGGTTTGTGTACAAACAGTGCACCTGCCTTCTGTGCTCTTCCATGCTTCACTAGTATAAATAATTTTTTATTTCAGGGGCCTCAAGGCCAGTGTACTCAACATTATTTTCTCAGCATGTCCAAAGTACCCAAAAAGTACAATTTACCAGCTTTGGATTTATCCAGTTAGACACATGACTCACACACATCAGTGTTTTCATCATTTCACTCCTTCACCACTGACTCTCCTCACTTTACTGTTCCAGGAAGACTTTGATACCAGGTACACCAAATTAGATGTCAAGCTAGAAATGGAGTAGAGGGAGTATACTCATTGTCATGGAAAGTGATGGTCCCTGTATTTTTCCACAACATCTTTACCACTGTATCTCTATAACAGCTGCACCATTTGACTTCAAACAAGTTGTAGACTGATTCAGTAGTAAAATAGAAAGCTTTTGACACCCAATTTGCAATACCCCAGGCAAGTGATTCTTCTGTAGATGGGAGTTTTGCAAAACCCCATTTTGCTACTCTTTTCCAAAAATTGCCCTCATTTTTACTCTGACTGCTGGGGAATGAACTCCATCCCCTGTTCTTGATGTCACTCTTTCCACTGGTATAATCAGATTTTGTGAGAAAAAATCATGTCATGGTATAACAAAATGGGGGTATGAGAAATATCCCTCTACAGCCATACCACCTGACTGGGGCATCTCATCTCAGGTATCAAAAACTTTCTATTTCACTAATAAACAACTTTACAACTTGGTTGAAGTAGAAATATGCAGCTGTTTTAGAGATATTCTCAAAAAACATGGGGACTGTCACTTTCCATGACACCTAGTAGAACAACCAGCTGTTTGTACAAGAAATGAAAATACAATTTAATGACTATTTGGTCTGAGGTAAAACCCTACAGCCTCGTAATCGCCATGCCCTGGCACTGGCCCACACCCCTTCATATTAAGGACACTACTGAAGTTAAGTGCAAGGCAACACATTGCTGATTTTGTATAAAAGATGTCTCTAGATGGGAAATTTATCATTCACCTGTATTAACTTGAAATCTAGCTTAAAACTGTACACAAGCAGGTGAGATTTCCCAGTTTCTCGACCTCAAAGAGTGGCACAGAGGACATGCAGACCCTTAGCCGACAATTAGCTGAAGGCATGCCTTAAGGCAAAAATTGACTGCTCTCTTCCATTCTGACCTTGTCCAGTGAGACCCATGAATAGTCTTCTCTATTTTCGGTAGTGAAAATCACAGTTCCGAGTGCCAGTTGAGATTTTTCATTGTCTTGTGAACAAGGAGTGACAGTGGACACTCAGCCTTAGCCGATGGCACACAGATCTATTGGGATGACACACAGGTCACGTGTGCCTGCATGCCAGCCTGAGTGTCACCAAGTCGGACGACCCATCTGCCAGAGAAGTTTGTCCTCCTCAGACCAATTTTCTGACTGCACAGTGTAGCTCTCATCAATGTACAAAACCCAGCCCATTTGTAAGCGTATGTCTGAAGCTCTGCTCCAGAAAATAATCCACGAAATGTGAGGCATTTAGGTGAAATTAAAATGTGTTCTTTCTTTGTCTCTGTTCTCCACTGATCTTCGTGCTGTATAACAAAAGTCATATAACTGAATCCATACTACTTAGTACCTGGTTCGCATATGCCTTTACTCATTTGAATTTGCGGGTACATTACCAATGTTCAAGTTCTTATGGAGCTCTCCATGATTATTTCTTAATACCACTGTGACACTGTAGATATCCCTTCCATTCAAGTAAGACCTCTTACATCCATGAATTTCAATTTTTGAGCTCCCAGTACAGCAATCCCAACTTGATTTAAGCACTGACGAAGGACCTCGAAGGGTGTACACAGGAGCGACATGCAGAATTCACGCAACTGTTAAACCTTCAAGTGCGCCACGTTACTACTAACATGATCTTGCCATAGCGCCCTTCGAAACAGTTGAACAACACGATATGACTGAAGTTTCATTCCTTCCGATATTGCTGCAGGAGTTTGTTGAAATATATACCTTCCATGTATAGTAACTATGATTCTATATGGAGTTATTATGAAACTTCTACATAGCTATAAGTATGCTAGTCCTCCAGGACATTCTCCAGACATTACTCTTATCTTCTACTATGTAGTGATATCTTTGTAGATAGCAATATGGCCAATGGCAATATCCTCTTAGTCTCTAGGTATGTCCATGGACAATGTAGATATTAGTAATTACATGCTCTTTATCTAGTATAAAAGCTCTCTGTAAAGTCATAGTTACTACAGCACAATATCCAGTTCTATCTGCTCTACAAGCAACTCGTATCTAAGCTCTATTAGCTTTCTACTCAGCACTCTATTTGGTGAGCTCTACTGACTGGTCACCCTACACTAAATATTTCCTGCTTCATTAGAGTTGGTTACCCATTCTCCATGTGCCGTGATATTGCTCAACCATGCTCCACGGTGTCCTTGGAGGCAGTGGCTGAGCATTGCGAGTATTTTTATGTTTCTCGACAAGCCGGCTGACCTCGAGAACTCAATTGCTTGGTATCTTCTAACTGCGAAGTCTCACTGGTGGGATTCAGCCTCGTGTGTGACCGGGAGATGGCATTGGTGTACCTGTAGCCACTGACTTTCCGGAAGAGTCGTACATCACTGAGAATCACTTGGCGTACGTACACCTCTGAGCTGAATTTTTAGGCGGCCAGCGTTCAATAACGAACGCATGTAGTGCGCAGCAGTGAGAATCAGCAACCCAAATTATCTGCGATAAGGTGGTACTTACGACCCTCAATTTCTTCAATCCATTCGTTCAATCCATTCAGTGGCACCGGCAGGTCTATCCTGTTCAGGCCAGCACGCTTCCCAATGTATACTTCAAAGGATCAATAATCAGGTCGAACGAAAAATCAGCATCCAAATCATGAGCTAGTAAGCTTGTCAAGTCTGGGTGTATGTACAATCCTTGGAGTAATCCATGAATTAATTGATAGTCTGACGTAGCGACCAACATCGATCTTGAAGCCGAAAATATGTCGGTGTGGGCCACTGAATACAGCGGCAGGTACGAGTCCTCATCCCATTCCCCAAAAAACAATTGAATTATTGACTCTGACGAAGTAGATGTGGGGCACTGGTTCGTTGCTCAATGAAAGCTTGACGTCGGGGAATTTGCAAAGAAGGTGCTTTGTGCTTGGTCGAGTCTGCCGTGTTGACAGAAAAGGTTATATTTTCCCGAGATATGGTTCGAACGATCATTTGAGCTCACCAATCATCTTTGCGGAATCGTTCAGCAGGGTTTCTTGAGCGGGAAAATATAGGCAGGTCACGGGTAGCCCTGGAAACAGGGACTGCCCTGGGTGTATTGAGTGAAGAGAACTCGGAGGCGGTTACATCAACGTGTAATTAGATAGCATACAAAATGATAAATGGGAGAGGTGGGTGGGTGATGATCACTACGGGACTCGTGAGTGAGAGACTAAGACAAGGAAACATATCCGAGAGACTCGTGAGTGGGGAATAGGCAAGGCAAACCCAGCCTAATAAAGGTTCGGCCCTTACCGCTAGCGGCCATTCCCCACCTTCATTAGTCTATGACCCGGTCGCGCCCAACCCTGCTGCCAAAATCCCTCTGAAACAAAAAAGGTAAATTGAGGACGACTGTTGGTGTTGGTGTGCCACTCACGTCTGATAACTCGGCAATATCAATCCTTCAAGTTACCACAATTATCCTTACTACAATTAAGCGGAAGTTCAAGCTACAGTGATTAACAGTCTTAATGCGAAGACGGGTACACCGTGCCTGTACGAATACAAAGACAGGTACACTGTACCTGTAGGCTGTGCGAATACGAAGACAGGTACATCGTACCAGCACTGGACGCGTAAACACGGGCGTGCCGTATTACCGGACGGCGCGGAGCCCTAGTATTTGATAGGTCCTCTGCTACTTTTCCCGTATTACTTGGCGTATATGATATGTGCATTTTATGATGCTCAGATGGCTGCTGTAGCCTGAGTCTGTGGTAGATTTCTCCAGCAATAAGAGGTCCATTCTGATGCAACGCTACGCGAAAACTTCTTCCAGCCGATCTGCCAGTGTTTGATCTCGGTTTGGTCTCACTTTTGCAGGACGAGAGTCGTTCTCACCGATTTGCTTGTTGTCAACTTGTTGTTCGCTTGTTGTTCGCTTGACCATGTCATATCTTACACGATCTCACAGCTTCTCGCTCGACCTGAATGGATGCGATTTTCACTGGGCCTAAGCCTTAAGGGCTGGACCCCAATAGCAGACGGACAGACGGATAGTGTATCTTTACCACCGGTCTTCAAAGCCCTAATGGTTTCAATTTGACAGAAAGTCGGGAAATTGCCGGGGCGCTTTTGTGCCGGTTTCCACTGGCGCGGCTAAATTTCAAAACGATCGAGGCGTCCTGCTCCAGGAAGGCCTGGACCAAGACTCGCAACGAGAATGTGACAACGGAGCTCGAATTATGGTTTGCTTCCCAACGACTGGTTTTAAATTTTTGGGCGTCGTTTTGGGAGCTTGGCGCGTGAAGTAACTTCACGCGCCAAGCTCCCAAACACTGAAGTGAGCACCTATAGTATTAGATAATCACTAAATATTCACACGAACCTTTTCCCAGTATTTTCGTCACTACTTGTTATAACTCTGTAGATTTTATTTGACATGTGGTATTTCTAAATGTATCTAAGGCTGAATACCAAAAATTGCGAAGTAAAACGAAGCAGAACTCGAGATAAGGTGTCAGTCCAATTCCGCGAGCGCACAGCCACTTTTGTAACAAGCTTTTAGGTCCAACGGTAGGTACCACTTCTGGTCGATTTATCTTGATTAAAATCTGCATACAAGATCTTTGATCAACGCATATGTAAAACAACGAAGTAGCTCGAAATGTCTATGCCATTGACTTGCCGACAAGGATTACATAATAACTTTTTTGGGGAAGATAACTACCAGGTTTACCAGAGTTCGCGACATCCAGAATAGTATGCAAAGGGCTGTACCAGCGGCCGCCAGAATACTGATGTGAGTGCGGCAGCGGGTCTCAATGAAGTTTGAAGCTTGAAATCCGAGCGCCGCAATGCGTTAGTCTGTCTAGGTTTACATAATCAGCGATTCCCGTCGGCCCCTTCCAACTTCCTTCTATTCAAAAGAGACAAAGACTAGCCACAAATGTCCTTCCTATAAATGCAGAGCCATGAAAATCGGGTTCCTCACAAGTCCCCCTACTCGCCATGAAAGCTGTCTGGTGGCTAGCATTGTTCGCATCTGGTGTGCTCGGCAAACCTAGTAAACCTAGATGTCGTTGTCTTCATGGAGACCCCTGCTGGCCCACCGAGTACGACTTTTCCCAGCTCCAGTCAACGATTTCTCAGCCATTGATCCACCCAGTGCCTCCCGAGTCCGCATGCTACCCTGTATCCAACCCGTCTGGAAATTGCACAGACGTTCAAACCAACACCTTCGCCGGCAATTGGCGTTCAGACCAACCAGGCTCTATGCAAATTCCCCAATTCGAGTCCTTCATCTTCCCAAATGGAACGATTGAGGCGTGCTATCTCAACACAGCCCTCGGCGTTCCGTGTCGCCAGGGAAGTGTCCCTCCGATTGGCGTGGATGCTCGTTCCGTGAAGGATATTCAGGCTGGTGTAAAATTTGCAGTAGACCATAACCTTCGTCTCGTTATCCACAATACTGGGTGAGTGATGATGTGCTCTGACTATCGTTTCAATATGTTGATCCCTATTCAGCCATGACTATCTAGCTCGAAGCATTGCTAGAGGTGCTTTCATGATATGGACGCATAATTTGAAGAACATCACTCCTAGCTCAACTTTCGTTCCTGAGGGTGCTCCGGAGAATGAAACATACCACGGTGAGTACCCATTAAGCTCCATGTTGAATTACCTCTAACGTTCAGAATAGTACTTACTCTAGAGGCTGGCGTCGCATGGCATGAAGCATACGACGCTGCTCAGGCAAACGGCCGTGTGATCGTCGGAGGTATAACTCCTGGAGGCTCAGTTGGTACTACCGGCGGATGGATGCAAGGCGGTGGGCATGGTATCTTGTCGCCTCAGCACGGACTTGGTGAATACCCTTTTTTCAGGCTCATCTACAACTCGCTTATCTCAAAACTTCTCTAGGTGTCGACAATGTTGTTCAGCTTACAATCGTCACTGCTTCCGGGAAACATCTCACAGCCAACTCTTACCTCAATTCCGATCTGTTCTGGGCGGTAAGAGGTGGGGGTGGAGGCACATACGGCGTCGTAACCTCCGTCACATATCGCACACACGAGATCTCTCCTTTGACAGCCACCGCTGTCTTCGGCAATATCACACCTGCTGTCAGGAAAGATATCCTCACGGAATACCTCAAGCTTTGGCCTGCTCTTTCGGATGCTGGATGGGGGGCATACCTATACCTGGGAATGCCTGGCGCCGCCGCAAACTTTAGCCTTTTATTGGCCGCACCTGATGTTCCTTTGGCCGATGTCAATGCGACTCTCACTCCATTCCTCGATTTTGTTCGTACTGCGCAAGAAGATATGGTCATACAAATGCTTCCCTTTGACGGCTTTGCTAGTTTCTATCAAGCCTTCTTTGCAGATCTTGATCCACAAGAGGGTGTCAACGAAGAACTGATTTCACGATTAATCCCTCGAGAGGCGTTCGAGGATAACGAGCATCTACTTGATGTTATGACGAGTATGGACCCTATCCTGTTGTTGTGCGTATCATCTCTCTCAAAGTTCCAGCAAGATACTGACCTGGTACATTCGCAGCCACGTCGCCGGCGGAAAAGTCGCCCAAGTTGACCCTGATTCCGCTGGAGTAAACCCTGCTTGGCGCAAGGCAACTGCGTTTATGATTTCTGCAGCTTTGTGGCCGGAGGGTGTGACGGTGGATCAGTATCGTGCTATTCAAGGACAACTCAAGAGCAATTTGGCCATTTTGGACACCTTAGCTCCAGGAGGTGGGACTTACTTGAACGAGGTTCGCTTCTAACTTTTGGTTTGGGACTATTCGGCGTCGTACTGAAGATTCGATTCGTTCTTTGTCCTTAGGCATCCCTGTATGAACCCAATCCTCAACAAACCTTTTTCGGAGACCATTATGAACGCTTGAAGGCTATCAAGGATACATATGACCCGAGGGGGCTTTTCATAGTTGCAGGGGGAGTAGCCTCCGAGGACTGGGACAGCTCTTTGAATTGTAGGCTCTCTTGAGCGTAGGCGCTGTTTTCGTACTTGCATACCCTTTACGCGACTTATTGCACGTTCTTTACCTGCTGGCTTAATCGTACATTACATGGTACTTAGTAGTATGGATTGTTGTATAATTTATTTATTAAGTTAGTATATATACGTGCTCGTCTAGCTTCCTCTGCTACACCATCCTCCTGAACGATGTCGCTCATACGGTATACATCTAAAGGACAGACCATACATCCTCCCTTGGATCCGCCGTACAGTCCAAGATCTCTCTCTACAGGCTCCGATTCTTGACCCGGTGACTGTTATTCAGCAATCGAAGGATTGTCCTTCCATGGCAGCAAATGGCAGGAAATATGATTGAGGCCTTGCATACTTGTTGCAAAAACCATACAAGTCATCACTCCGAGTTTGACAGGATCTTCCTAACAGCGATACCTGTCAGCAGATGAGCGCATGCGGGCGTCTATGATACCCGTCTGCCACCAGCTGCCACCGGAACATTAGCTGCCAGAACAAAAGGCCGTGCGTCTACCTTTATGGATTTAGTGGGTATCGTCAAGACTAGATCTGGCTCCACCAGACTAGTCCTCCATTGGCTTTTGGCTTCTCCTTGCCCTTTTTGTTTTCCTGTGTATGCTTTCTTCGTTTCCTTTTTGCTCCCATAGATCTACTTACATGGAATTGCATGGGAAGTTCAGACGCGTCGGCCCGACGGCACTCACGTGTTCGCGATGACCGACTGGACTCCAAGCGTTCTTGCAATTGCAGCGACGGCGCTGGTACGAAGACATACGCATTCTCAACGTCTCTCCAATGTCCGTGCCAACGGCATAGCTGATGTCCTGGTACCAGTTCTCGTATTACTCGTGCCCACGCTAGCACCAACACCAACAACGTGTCTCTCCTGATGACGAAGACGAACACGCACAAACAAACGAACACTCAGACTCAGACTTAGAAACAGACTCAGAACCAAATCCCTACACCATCTCCGTCTCCACCCGTTCAAAACGTAAACACCGAGGCGGAACAAGTCGATCTTCTTCAGACGAACACGAAGCAGATGAAGATGAAGATGCAGACGAAGATGGTACGAGAGCGAGAGGTATAGGCGCGGACACGGGTACATCAAGAGGCATAGGTAGAGGTACGTCAAGAAGCAGAGGCAGAGGCAGAGGCAAAGGTAGAGGAAGGGGGATCGGTACCAGCGGTAGGGGTAGGAAAAGAGACACGGGTACAGGAAGAGGCACGGGTACAGACACGGGTACAGGGAGGCACGGGTACAGACACGAGTACAAGAGGAGGCACGGATACAGACACGGGTACCGGAAGGGGTCGTAGCAGGGGAACATCAACAACAACGACTGAAAGGAAAGAGAAAGAGGAATAAACCCATCTCCACGTACCCGTCGAGTTCGGTACCAGCGGTAGGGGTAGGAAAAGAGACACGGGTACAGGAAGAGGCATGGGTACAGACACGAGTACAGGAGGAGGCACGGGTACAGACACGGGTACAGGAAGGGGTCGTAGCAGGGGAACATCAACAACAACGACTGAAAGGAAAGAGAAAGAGGAATAAACCCATCTCCACGTACCCGTCGTCGAGTTCAACTCCAACTCGAGGTTGAAAGAAAACGAGAATCTGGGTTTGAAGATGATGGACACAGTGTATTAGGTGGACAAAGTGACAACGACGACACCGACACCGACACCGACACCGATGTAATGCTAATCCCAATGTCGACGCCGATGCATCAACTACACCTTTCTCTTTCACATTCCCCACCAAGTTCCCCACGTTCAGCTCTGGCACTGGCACTGGCACCCCTTTCAACATCAACATCCCGACCTCGTCCTCGTCCTTGTCCTCGTACGGGTTCCAATACCCATTCCAATACCAAAACCAGTTCCAGTTCCTATACTCATACTCATACTCGTACCCGTTCCAATTCCAGTTTCAATTCCAGTCACTCCCTCTCCAACTCCAGCTCCAGCAATCTACCCTCAGGTCAGTGCGACAGATGTTTGGAGTTAATTCTACTTCTGCTTCTGCTGCTGCATCTACTTCTACTTCTGCTTCTACTTCTGTATCTATGAGTCTGACTGGACATAGCCATAGCCATGCATCTCCATCTCCATCTGTACCTGCACCTCCAGTAAGGGCAGGGACAAGACCAAGTTCAGATGGTCGGTGATATGGTACAAAGGGTACGAGCACGAGGTGAAGGACAAAACCAACGTCAACGTCGAAGTCGAAGCCAAGGTCAAAAGCAAGGTCAAGGTCGTCGAGGGCGTCAAGGACCAGGACAAAACACCCAACCCCCTCTAACCCCCACCCCCACTCATGTACCCACCCAACCCACCCACACCACCATCTACACCGACACCCCCACGGCCCCATCCACACCGACACCCTCCCAACCGTCCAACACCCCGCCTACTGCGCCAAACTCGGTCGAAAAGACGACGAATCGCATAAAGACACTTCCGTGGTTCGTTCAGTGGAGAGTTTGAAAGCGTTGGGGTTTGATGTTGTTGAGTGGGATGGGATGTGAGTGTTTATTAACGTTCATTATTCATAAATTTTTATTGTTTTAGATCGTTTCATTGTTATTGTTACTGTTACTTTTTTTCTCGTTCTCGTTTTGGTGCTGTTGACTTACCCCTTACCCTCTCTTCCTTTCCCCCTCCTTGCCCCCCTACCCCCCCACACACAGAACCCCCCGCCCCCTCCTCGACTCCGAAGGCCGCATCATCGGCGCCGTGGCCTCGCCGGTCGTCCCACCAACCCAAATTACCAAATCGCCTGTACCCAAATGTACAACCACTTAGCCCACATCGGAGAATCCCCCGCCATCCAAGATCACTACACCAAACTCCCCCCAAGTCGTCGAGGCAACTTTCCCGCATACAAGGTTGGTTTATCCTATGGTAAAGGTCAAAAGGGTTAGAGTCGCACCGTTGTAGGATGGGATTTTGGAGGATAAGAGTGTGATCATGAAGAATGTGGCTTCGTTTCAGAGTGGTGAGTACGATTCTACGAATTACAGTGTTGGGGTAATAATGGAGCTTTTGGTCTGGGTAGCTGCCTTTGTCGCTTAGATCCCAAAACTCGCGTCCCATTACAAAACCTACCTCGATAAAATATACTCACACCCTTCTCTCGCCTCATCCTTCTCCTCATCCCAATACCCATCCCCCCTCCTAATCCCAATCCTCCCATCCCCACCCCCACCCCTGCTGCGCCTTCAATTTCGGCGGCAACGTCTGGACATTCAAACACCGAGAGTCTCCCAACGTTGCTTATGGGATGTGTGCCATAACCGCTCTAGGGAATTTTGACCCTAAAAAAGGACATTTAGTGCTTTGGGAGTCGAAGTTGGTGATAAGTTTCCTCCTTGTTCGACGATTTTGATTCCTTTAGCGACGATTACGCATTCGAATGTGCCTGTGGCGGAAGGATCGATGCGTGCTTGTCGGCGGGACTTGCCGAGACTGGAATCTGTCGGCGTTTTCCCGCAAGAATCAATCATGATGGCAATGTGTACGAATTTGGCTCTACATAAGGAAGGGTTAGGCACCAATAAGACCTACGGTTTTAAATAGGACAAGCCTCCGTTGGCCAGCTCGATGTTCATTGGCTGAACCCTCGCGAATAGGCGCTTCATGTGAACCAATGTGGCGCAGGATATCTCGTCCCCAGTGTTCGGGTCCATTATCGTCGCTACATGGTCTGCTATATGATACAAGATATTATATTACACTCATTGAACTTCTACTTACTATTACTGATTATACATTTGCATCACTACTAGCAAATGATATAGTAGGTTTTATCGACGGTATGACTAGGCTCTGTTCCCCCATCCTTCCCAATTTAATGTTACGGAAAACGTAACACGCAAGAATACTCAGAAGAGCACTGTAGGGGGGTACGATCGTTGAATGATACTGGACTGGGATAGAGTAGAGTGTGATGATGAGTGTCAAGCTGATTAACAAAGAGATCCTGGAAGGACGTCAACATTCGAATCAATAACTATCAAACAAGGACGATGCCACATGGGAGAGTTGTGATGGAGTGCACTTACATATAATAGAATTGTCCGTCTCGGAGAAGGGATTTTGAGAATACGGGGAAGTACTTCCCACTGAAAAACGAGGTGGCTTTTTGTGGTAACGTACAGCCTTCCGGAGTTGTGAAGCGGAAAGTCCGGAAGAGCTGACACGAAATTGCAAAGTACACTGATGTGTCGAAAACTAATGACATGCAGATGGACAAGGAGCTGAACACAGCCTGAAGTGGTCGGTAGGTGCAGCGCTCCGCAGTCGACATCGAGGGAATTGGTTGAACGAAGTAAAAGTCCAGGATTTCGGTTGAAAGTGTGAGAACCCAGAGGACGTTGAATGCCAGTCTGACTTTGAACTTGTCGTGGAAAATTGCATGAACACGAAGGAGGAAAAGAAAAGATATGGAGGAGTTGGAGAGGAGGAAAAAGATTGGATCCAGTATCCCAGTCATCAATTTACAATCGAGGTCACTATCGACTGATCCAAGTTATAGCCTTAAGTATGAGATACCCTTCTGCCAAGTTCAAAGTTCCTACTTACTAGCGTAGATAGCGTGGACCAGAACGCAACCCAACGATGAAAGCCTAGATCTTGATTGTCAGCGACACAAAATGACTTTTCGTTGTTGATCCCTACCGACACATGATGTAGACAATTGTCGTGAGTCTGAACTCTCGATGAATGTAGACTTCAATCTCGTCTTCTAGGTTTGTCAAGATATCCCAGATTATGAGCTGAATGCCAACGAAAGATTCGATGAGCTCGATTTGTCCAGGCAAAGTGGATTCTCACGTACCACCAACGAACTGACGGACACATATTGCATTGCTTGAGCAGCTTGGAGATGGCTGACAAGAGTGATGAAGGCAGCTTCATCGAGAACCGAGATAGAGGACGTATTGGAAGGGATCGACATTAACAGGGTTCTCTATCGTCCTACCTTTGGCGACAGGAGACTTTATAATCTCCTCCTCGACTGGTCCGTGCTGTACCTTTGAGAAGACATGAACGTGTATGGGCTGCACGATACGACTAGAGATTGTCAGTTTTATGTAAGAGTCCGCACTTCGATCGAGGGACTAAGTGAAGACTGATAGTATGATAAGTTGTCTCTCCGTCTCGGATTTGGACAAGCAATTGAGTCATATCAAAAACCTGGAGAAGAATTTCGAGTTTTACTATATCAACTGTGCTCTTGACACCGCCTCCTCAGTTGGTAGACCCATGAGCCGTAATACCACGACTGTCACGGCGCTAAATTAGGGTCCTCGTTAACTTGAGTCTTCTCAAGTTCTACGCCGCCAACGTGGTGAGGACCAACAACAAGTCCGATCATTGGGCGACGTAGTCGAATTAAGTATCGGAAAAATGGGCGTGCTACTACTGTGTGGCGAGTGCGTTTGCTGGGAGGAAGGGTCAGACAGTTTCTTCTTCCTTCGTTAAAGATGCTTAGTCTCCTTGTGGCTTATGAGCTCTGAGGGTGCTGACTTTGCGATACTACATGAGAATCCCGTTGCTTACCAGGTAAAACAATATCTTGATCTTCCTCGAGGCTTGCTAGAAATACATGATAAAGAAGTCATGCCAGAGAGCCACCGAGCAACCTGACCGCGCGACGGGGCCAGCTATAATATCTTTGTCCGTGTTTCTATTGCGTTATTGCGCATCATGCATTCATTCTTGGTCCCATGATTAAACCTCCAAGTGCGCCACGTTACTAATATGATCTTGACATAGCGCCCTTCATAGCATTTCATTGTCAACAATTCAAGAAGAACACAATATGACTGAAGTTTCATTTCCTCCGATATTGCTGCAGGAGTTGGTCACCCACTCGCCGAGCGCCACGATATTGCTCAACCATGCTCCACAGTCTCCTTGGAACGCCATCCACCAGTGGCTGATCATTGCGAGAGTATTTTTATGTTTCTCGACGAGCCAGCTGACCTAGAGAACCCCATTGCTTGGTATCTTCTTACCGTGGAATTCAGCCTCGTGTATGACCAAGAGATGGCATTGGTGTACCTCAGGTAGCCACTGACTTTCCAGAGAAGTCATACATTAAGGTACGTACACCCCTGAGCTGATTTTTTTAACAAGGTTCAACGATGAACGCATGTAGTGCGTAGCAGTGAAAATCAGTAACCCAAATCATCTGCAATAAGGTGGTACTTGCGACCTCAATCTCTTCAAGTTGAGAGAGTACTCCTTCGATCCATTCAGTGGCACCGGCCGGACGATCTTGCTCAGGCCAGCACGCTTCCCAATGTATACTTCCAAGGATCAATAGTCAGCTCGAACGGAAAATCAGCATACGAATCATTAGCTAGTGAGTTGTTCGAGTCTGGGTCAAGTGTATGTACAATCCTTGGAGTAATCTATGAAGTAATTTACAGTCTGATTTCGCGACCAACATCGATCTTGAAGCCGAAAATATGTCGGTTTCTTCGTTTTCTTTCTACTCTCTTCGACGTCTATTTACTGTTAGATCTACATAGAAAATTCAAAAGCGTCTGCTGCGCGTCGGCCTCGATGTCGTTCGCCCCGACGACACTCACGTGTTCGCGACGACTTGGACATTGTTTGTCGTTTTCAAATTTCCAAGAAATTTCATCTTCCAACGTACCTCACATGACCCTGGGTTATCGCGCTCATCTTGTTCCAGTACAATGAGAGGCGATAATGTTAGTCATTCTTAGCGCGTTGCGAGTGCGTACGCAGTCCCTGACTCTCCTGGACCCTCATCAAAGATGCTAGCCACAGGAAGCCACAGGTCGAAACAGAATGCGTAGTATGTTTATTGCGAGAGTAGTACACTATACACAAAGAGTGAAACATGTACTAGATCCCTGCACAAACTGGAATTCTTTTGCTCCGAGAGCAAACATCAGAGTTTGTAGTAGTCCCTTCAATAAAAGAATGGGGAAAATACAAAAAGAAATACATCCATCAAGACGTTCTTCGCACCTTAAGCCTTCTGGACACTGCAGAATGCTCATCTAAAGGTAGCCTTCCCTGCCACCAGGCACAGGCCCACTCGTGACATTCCTCTCCTCCGTATCATCTCCAGTCCTTTTCGACCCATTCAAAGGTTTCACAGACTCACCAAAATCTGCAAACGGATTCTCCTTATCATCCAACCCATACCCCGGTTTCCCATCTCCACCTGCATTTCCCAGTGGCTTTCGATCTGCACCTTCAACGTTGCAACAAAGCTTGCTTGAGGAGGACCAGGAGGTGGGGCGTAACTTCTGTGATGAGGTGCTGTTGACCATATGGATATTGTTTGTAGCCGAGTGGAGGGACAGAACCGTCGTAAAGAGGGTTATAGTGCAAGGAATAACCAGTCTTGAGAGGTACGAATGATGTTGGCGACGCTGGTGGGGTCGAGAAGTTGACAGAAGAAGAAGAGCGGATCTTCACTCACATCCACTGATCCTCTTGTATGCTTCTCTGGTCAGACGCATAATTTGGAACGAGAACACATTGTAACGAGGTATCATTGAGCAATGAACGTGTAATTCCAGTCATTACAGGATTGAAACAGATGAATCAGATACAAAAAACAACGGTATAGGTAAATTTGCGGGGACCTGGCTTGGATTTGCGGGTACCATCCTAACTTATCATATATGTCATTCTGTACTGTATAAAATATGTATATTAACTCAGAATTGTCTTCAAGATAGTGTATCTGATGCAAGGAAAGTGTAAAAATCTTCAAAAAAGAGGGATAAGCACAGCCACAATTTCGATTTTCTTTTTGTTTGTTTGCTATATTCTTACAGATCCTCTCTCAAAAAGGATATCAAGTCTCAATAGGACACTTCTCCACCCTCACGAGCATAGCTCGGTGTAAAAATGTCAAGTGAAGACAACAACAGCTGGCTTCGGGAATTTCGGCATGTAGTGCGTCGAGAGGCCTGCTTTACGATCCTGAAGCTGTTAAAGCGAACTATCTTGTATATACATGTTAAGACATGAGTGATGCCCACTCATTGTTCAATAACAAGAAATGCATTTTGTAGAGGTCCCCGCATGTGGCTGTACACTTGCGGGGCCCTTGCAGATACCCTAAGCAAAGGTTTTCAGAACCATCAATTGACCAGCCAACAGTTTCTTATGGAAGATAGTGACTCTGTAGTAGAAATAATATTGAGTTAATGATAATCTGGATTGTGCTGATGGCACAATATTTGCTGCTTGAACTGGACTTTGGCAACAATGACTGAAGTGAGAGGACACAGAAAGCAGGAACCGGACGACACGCGTATTGGGAACTATGTATGGGTAAATAAGTAAGTACTACAGATAAGAATAAAACTAAAGAAATCCTAAGAAATCATAGCAATTGAAGGGCATATTGAGATATGAATTCAAATTTATTCAAGATACAGGGACTTGAAGAGGATTTTCCAAGAAATGATAGATGAGGAGGGACCTAATAAGATAGACATTAGGGAAGGAGGGTCATTGTAACTGAGACTGTGGTTGGGGTGAAATGAAACAGAGACTTCTATGCTAATGTTAAATTACAGTTGTGAACTGGAATAGATATTCACAATTAAGGACTAAAAGCTCTATGATCTATGAAATTATTGTCTATGCTGTTTCTTAGATATTTGATCATAGTTAGTCTCCCAAGAACCAACTACACATGCAGCTCTTGAGGTGACTTTGTCACTTGTATCCCATAGCAAGACTACTCAGTGATATTCATAGTGGGTACTAGGTAAGGATGTATTTATTATGCAAAGAACTGTGTTTTCGAAGAAGATTTAGGTAGTAATGATAAGTAGTAGGATATCCGCAGGTCCCCGCAGATTTCTGAGACCCGATACACTCATTCCCGGTGGTTAGCGATCATTCCTTCTCAACCGCTTCTGCCATCTTTCCAAGTGTATTGAATACCCATGTCGCACTCGACTCTAGTTCCTTGGGTCCACCCATACTGGTTCCTTCCCTATCAGTGATCCAAACCGTCTCCAACCCCAACTCCTTCGCCGGTATGATATCATGGAAGACACTCTGCGCAACCCACAACACCTTGTCCTTGGCCTTCACCTCTTTACCCTCTGGATCGTTCAATAAATCCGGGTGCTTCTGAATAAGATCCAACGTCACATTGAACCCATGATGAGCAGGCTTGTACGATTTCACATCTTGCGTTGTGAGGATCAGCGTGAAGGGAGATTTGGATTGGGGTTGGTTGTGACGACGGAACCGACCAAGAGAAGGGGATTGGTAAATCTCAGGATCGCATGACGCTCCTGAATCGCCTTCGGAAAATTCGACGAGGGTATATCCGTACGAATCCCGGTCGACGTTGGAAAGGACGCAGAGTTTGTAGTATTTGGAAAGAATTTGGAGAGCGCTCGGACTATCGGGGAATATGGCCAATCATTTACTGATTTACCAAAGGCAGCGTGTTCCTCGGAAGTAAAGAAAGCAGGCTCCAACGCCGACTTGGATGTGCCAACGTCGGATTGCGATGCAGTAGTCGAAGGGTCGCCTTCAAGCGTGGTTTTCTCTACCTCCTTCCCTGATGCAGCTCTCAACCTCTCCTCCAGTACCTCGTGCGATTTAGAAGCAGGTCTGCATACAGGAGATCAGGTTGTCTGGCTTGTAGATCTGCTTCAACAGCCGTGAACGCTTTGAGTACCTCGTCGCGGGACCAGGAAGATGATGCAGGGTATTTGGCCAGGAGTGATTTGATTCAGTT
The DNA here is from genome assembly GCA_013368315.1 of Tetrapyrgos nigripes. Lineage (NCBI taxonomy): Eukaryota > Fungi > Basidiomycota > Agaricomycetes > Agaricales > Campanellaceae > Tetrapyrgos > Tetrapyrgos nigripes. The sequence continues at coordinate 587,000 of JAACJM010000017.1, forward strand.
GTATATTCCAGTCTCCCAGTCCTATGGCCGACAACGAAAGGATAGGTAGATTTTGGGGAGAGGAATGTCGATAAAGGATCAGCATCAGTTACATCAAGAGCAACGTCATAGGATGAAAACTGGACTGCACCACAAGAGTCCCGTAAGTATCAAAGACTAGCACTTTGAAGTCAGTAAGTTTCTGAGAGGGCATGGTATTTGGAAAATTTAAAAGGATATCGAGGATTGGAAGGGTAAGTGGTAAGTGATCAAGTTGATCCATCATTATTTCGGTTATCTCTGAGTCGGGACCGAACCGTGACTTGCAATTGGCTTTGTATGCGCCCTTCTTCTACGAGCTCGGTCTCATCCGAGTCTTAGCGCGTTGCGAGTGCGCACGCCAAATTGTCCGGGAACGCAGGATTACGGGACATACCTATTACGGGACAACGGGACACATATACGAGACAACATACGGGACACTTACGAGACAAAAAATAGATACGAGACAGAAACGTAGCATACGGGACATAGAATCTACGAGACAGGTATACGAGACAGCTATACAGGCCACAGGCCAGTGTGGGAAACTGGCTTTCTAAGTTTGGAAAGAACGCAAGGTAACGCGTCATCGCCCTTCTACAGCCCTCCGCGCACCTTCCTCCTGCTGTAAATGGTTTCTATCTCGGAGCTGGTACAAACGCTTCGGGCGAAGTCCATAGATCTGCAAAATTTACTGCTTTCTCAAGTTATTGCGTTTGTCTTTCTATGTGCACACATCAAAAACAACATTCTTTCTATTTGGCCCTCAAATCAACTGCCGACGGATCCTCCACCATTTCTTCCAGAAGAAACCAACGTTTTCCTCCAGCAAGCTTGCAACTTGAACCACTCAGATGTCGAAGCCTGCTGGTCTGCCCTCTCCAGCGATATATGGCATTCAGACAACGTTCTTCAAGGTGTACAAGGGAATCAAGCACTGCAGAGGATATTCCAAGCACATGGAGGCAGGATATATCGTGAGTGTCCCTTTTATCAGTTTGTTTGAGATTAATAGCAGTTATTTTTTGGTACTAGCATCCTTCCTGAGCCTCTGGCCCCCAACGTCCGTATGCCTTAACAAATCTTGCCCATATGTAGTTCATCGCAAACCGCTCAAGCTACAAGGCACAGTAGAGCATGAGGGTGTGCTTTATACACGAGATCAGGGTGCAGTGGCCGTCCGTATTCACCAAATTACATGTGAAGGTAAGTCCTATATATCTTCGTTTTATTATTACTTCAATCACGGCAGCACCTTTCAGGATGTCGTGTGGTGTATCATCATGACTATTACATTGTCAATGATCCAGACCTCGGGCTCCGTATGCGCGTCTATTGCGACATGGATGTTGCCTATAGTGGAAGAGCTCTGCCAGAAGTGATTCAGGTCGCAACACATCATTTCGTTGAAGTTAGTGTCGCACTCGCTTGGAGATATAGCATGCTGTTCTCATGGTACGCAAACCTTTTATCTTGATGCATCCAAATTCCTGATTATTGTGTTCTTTATGTAGGACATCTGCCAGTGGTTGCGCTGAAGCGTACAAAGCATGCGATACGTATGGGAACGTTCCATTATCCTGGCCGATATCACCTTCTCTTTGTACCGAATATATATATGATGCATTCAAAGTAATTTCACTTCTCGAGTTTCATCATTCCCACTCTTTATGTCTTCGAGTCCCTCAAACTATCGACCAAGCTGAGCGGTTCAACAACGCTATGCTCAGTATGAATGAGTATATCAATGTGCAAGGACAGCTGGAAGTTAATCATCGTTGTGAGAAATGCGTTCGGCGTTGGATAAATGAGACTGGCAATGGTAAGTAATCTTTGACTTGCGTGCAGTGTTATAAATCTGATAGTCAGTTAGAGCAAGAGATCTTTGCTGTCGTATGTGATGGAGTGACTGTAGGACGTCCGACATGCGCAGTTGCTCACTGTAGACAGCCATTATCTACCACGAAGGTGACATTTTGCACAACACATTTTGCGGAGGAGAATAGATGTCGGGTGAACGGTTGTACAGCACTTGTGACGCAGGGTTCAAAGACGTGTTCGAACTTGGAGCACAAGGCAGCAGAGAGGAAGTATAAAGAGGTGGGTCAGTCTATTTTCCAACTGAAACGAAGATATGGAGTGAGTGATAGCGGGTGGAATGAAGGGGAGGATATGGACTCGGGAAATGGGATTGAAGTCGAAATTATTCAAGAGGGGCAGAAATCAAAGGTGCGAGGATGGTTCAGACGGAAGCGTACCAATTAATCATTGCTCCATGTGGTATTATTCTTGCTCGCGAGATGTTCTATCATTCAGAAGCATTCTCTTTGGTTGCCGTAAGTGAATGCCGCTCGATGTTCAAGCCATTCTAACATCATACCTGACAGGCATTTTGCAAGAACACCTTTCAAAGTCGGCGTAAACCTGACCATTTCATCTACGACACGAACTGTATTCTTTCAAAGTATGTTTGGAATCCTGGCAACAGTGAAATGTGCACCTTCTTTAAAGATATCAAGTTGGCCGTCGACGTCTTTCATTTCAAAAGCAAACACAAGGAGGAAGATGAGTACTGTGGGCAGAATTGCAATCCGGTTGACTTTCCAGAGCTGCTTTACGTTGACCAGAATGGTAAACTGAAGTGGTACTTCAACACTTCAATTGCAGGACAAACGAACGCTTGGTTTGGTCGGTATCAGCCGTTGTGTCGAGAAATGGGTTGCATTTTCTACGAATTCTTTTTGAACCAGATGATTATGATGTATAATGTAGAGAAGAGGAAGCAGCTGGAGAGGGATGGGTATAAGCCATCATATTGGTAAAATAGCACAATAGTATGTTAGGAAATGATAATTGTATATTTGAAGCCACCATATGACGGTCAAGTATTTTGGTACACCATATAAGCTAGGTTTTCCGCATGAAAGGAGAAAGAAGGGAAATGAGTATTCGGTGAGATTCCGAATACTCTAGAAACCTACAACTAGTAGTTTAGATACTAGTTGTGAGGGGTTTGCCTGAGGGCTTGGCCTGAGAGGTTCCGTGCAAGCGATAGATCACGTGATTAGAATCGTGATAGCTTACAAACGCGTCGAGAACGCGAAAGGGTTCCTAAAAAGGAGAACCCAAAGGAAAGAAACCTCAAAGGTCAAGACCTGAGCTTCCAGGGTCCAGAAGACAAAATCTTAAGCCATCTGGAGCACCCAGAAACTAAAGGGATGTGGCGGGTGGGAGCAAAAAGAGGAGAACTAGAAGAGAGCATGTGCGAAGGGACGAGGCAAAGACGACGAGGACGCGACGTTGACACGTTGACGCGCGTCCCGGCCAGACTCGTCCTTTCCCATGCTCTTTCTAGCTTATCGCGGAGTTAAGTACTGATGGAAGATGACGGTACAAAAGGTATCACTATGTAGTAACTAGTTGCATAAGACAAGTATGATATGGTAAAAAAGGTATCGCTATGTAGTAACTAAGGTACAGTATCGAAAAGGTATAGAAAAGGTAATACAGGTATCACTAGGTATCACTGCGATAACAATCTAATGTAACTAATTGCAAGAAACTAGGTAATTACTTGCGGTGGTCCAATACACGGCAATCCCTATCATCACAGTGAGCACGGCATTGCTTCTGTGTACACTTGGTATTCGCTTTCCTTCTGCACTGAAGGTCAGCGTCACAAACGAGGCCGGCTTGACTCGAAGGAGGGGGTCTGGACCGGGAAGACATGTAGTGCGAGGACGAATGCGAGGACGAATGTGAGGAGAACTGGCTGGACTGGCTGGAAAAGTAGTAGGCACTGTCTGACACTTTCCACCGAAAGAACTTGCAGGGTATGTCTCCAGGGTGCCTTTCGTTACACTACAATACAGAGAAGTTAGTACAGTAAAAAAAATACAAGCAAAAAAAGTCATACGCACACTAGCAAAAAGTCGTCCTTTACTGTTCGGCCTCTTGGATACAATCCAAACTAAGAAGCTGACCGGACACTCAGGGCAGTCACAAAACACGCCTTTTGAGTAGCTAAACTCGTCGGGGTCTTCGAAGTAGTAGGGGTCCTCAAGCATATACCTGGAAATACATTAGCAAAAGTCCAGCAAACGTACAGTAGCCAGTAGGCACGCTTACCTGCTCACAAACCCAAACGAAAGGAAGGTGGTTATGAATGAAGGTCTAAAGGCATATAATTAATCTCTAGTAGATGTATCTAAAAGGCGGCTAGCTCACCGTTACAGGAAACGCGTTATAATCGTGAATTGTCGTGGTACGTGAAGAGATGAGGATAGGCTGGCGGGCCTGGCACCAAATTGTGTCAAACAAATGTCTCGTGATTTGGTCCGAAGTCCCGTATCCAAGTCTCGTATCTAAGTCCCGTACATGTCCCGTACATAAGTTGTCCCGTACATAGGCTGTCCCGTGTAGTGTCCCGTACCATGTCCCGTGTAATGTCCCGTGTAATGTCCCGTAATATGTCTCGTAATACGTCCCGTAGTCCTGAGTTCCCGGATGCTCTCGCGCACGCAGTCCCCGACTCTCCCGCCCCTTGTAAAAAAAAAAGAAAAATGACTAAAGTTGCTAGCCACAGATTGATGAGATCGTGATAGAATGCGTGAGAGTAGTGCACTACACAGAGAGAGAAACATCCTTAGTATTGATTAGTACTTCCAAATCATAACATGCAGAGGGTAGCACAAATCAGAACCCTTTCGTCCCGAGAATATCAGTAGTATGTAACATCAGAGTTTGTAGCAGTACATTCCTCGGGTAGATATCCACAAAGGTTATTCTTCGGCAGTTGGCTTCACAAAAAGGACTTCATTCTATTCTAAGTTACACTACCAGTACTCCAGAAAAATAAAATAAAAGAAAATAAAAGTATGTCGGTAGGTCTTAGCAAGCCGTATCATCGACTCGAGGGCTGAGCTGGCTTTCGTTCCAAGCTATACCGACGTGACTGTACAAGTAGAGTAGTATCACAGATTAAATTAAGTATCATCATACCAGTGAAAATCTAATTAAACGTATCCGAACCTATGCCTAGTCTAAGGATGTTGTCTATCGCGCTTCTAATTCCAGTTTGTTCAACGAGCCAAAGTCAACGTCAATATCTATGGGGTATGCCTATACTGAAGGGCTGCGATTGCCCTAGAATTGAATCTCGCAGACCAGAAGAAGCGAGATTCACCTGTGTACACTGTAACTAACATAATCCGACTCCCTTGACTGCCAATGTGGCCATTTTGTCAAAAGAACCGATTCAGAGCTGGTGTTGAGAATAGAAAAATCGCCCACATACCCGAGTGCTCGAACTATCATCACTAGGATGATGTTAGAGGAAAGGAACTGTCAGATGACAGTCACGCCAAAAAGACCGAAATATCCGCTCGACGGATAGGTGACCGGATAGGTGTACAAAAGTTACGAGGCCCTTTAGGCCGAGTTAACTTATGTCGACCCCTCAATTGAGTAGCAAAGGTCCTCACGGGTTCTAACTTTTACACGCCACCACAGCGCTCCGAAGTACCCGAACTGACGCTCGATACGTCATAGCTCATTTCTGCCTTGCCGCCCACCAACCACGATGAGCTTCAGGCGTATTTACCTTCCCTCAGCAGCCGTCGCAAGTCCAACTGCCGCTCTCTGAACCACTACGGGCTCCTCCACCCAACGTTCAAGATGTCATTACAGAAGATATTAAGTTCTATCTAATTTTTTTAGTCAATTTCACAGTATTACTTACTTATACAATGGGCCTCGTAATTTGCCATGCGAAGCAGTGGCACCTTTCCCCAGTGAGATATGCTTTGGGAGTTGAAGTTAGTGATAGAGTTTTCTCGTTCAACGATTACGCATTCGAATGTGTCTGTGGCGGAAGGTGAGTACTAGTTGAGTTGACTGATGCTTCATTTTTGCGTTTTTCTTCTTCTTTTGTTTGGTGTACCTTTCTTCTCCTTCACCGTGTGAATACATTTGTTGCATCGATACGTGCTTGTCGGCGGGACTTGCTGAGCCTGGAATCTGTCGGCGTTTTCCCGCAAGAATCAATTATGATGGCAATCTGTACGAACTGGGCTCTATATAAGGAAGAATAAGACCTACGGCTTTAAATAGGACAAGCCTCCATTGGCCAGCTCGACGTTCGTTAGCTGAACGCTCGCGAATAGGCGCTTCATGTAAACCAATGTGACGCAGGATATCTCGTCCCCAGTGTTCGGGTCCATTATCGTCGCTACATAGCCTACTATATGATACAAGATATTATATTACACTCATTGAACTTCTACTTACTATTACTTATTATACATTTGTATCACTACCAGCAAATGATATAGTAGGTTTTAGAGATGGTATGACTAGGCTCTGTTCCCCCATCCTTCCCAATTTAATGTTACGGAAAACATAACACGCAAGAATGCTCAGGAGAGCGTTGTATGGGGGTACGATCGTTGAATGATACTCGACTGGGATAGTGTAGAGTGTGACGATAAGTGTCAGGCTGATTAACAAAGAGATCCTGGAAGGACATCAATATTCGAATCAACAACTATCAAACAAGGACGATGCCACATGGGAGAGTTGTGACGGAGTGCACTTACATATAGTAGAATTGCCCGTCTCGAAGAAGGGATTTTGAGAATACGGGGAAGTACTTCCCACTGAAAAATGAGGTGGCCTTTTGTGGTAACGTACAGCTGTCCGGAGTTGCGAAACGGAAAGTCCGGAAGAGCTGACACGAAATTGCAAAGTACACTGATGTGTCGAAAACCAATAACGTGCAGACGGACAGGGAGCTGAACACAGCCTGAAGTGATTGGTAGGTGCAGCGCTCCGCAGTCGACATCGAGGGAATTGGTTGAACGAAGTAAATGTCCAGGCCTTCGGTTGAAATTACGAGAAACCAGAGGACTTTGAATGCCAGTCTGATTTTAAACTTGTCGTGGAAAATTGCGTGTACACGAAGGAGGAAAAGAAAAGATACAGAGCAGTTGGTGAGGAAGGAAAAGATTGGAAACAGTATCCCAGTCATCAGTTTACAATCGAGGTCATTATCGACTGATCCAAGTTATAGGCTTAAAGTATGAGATACTCTTCTGGCAAGTTCAAAGTTCCTACTTACTAGCGTAGATAGCATGGACCAGAATGCAACCCAACGGTGCAACCCTAGATCTTGATTGTCAGTGACACAAAATGACTTTTCGTTGTTGATCCCTACCGACACATGATGTAGGCAATCGTCGTGAGTCTGAACTCTCGATGAATGTAGATTTCAATCTCGTCTTCTAAGTTTGTCAAGGTATCCCAGATTATGAGCTGAATGCCAACGAAAGATTCGATGAGTTCGATTTATCCAGGCAAAGTGGATTCTCACGTACCACCAATGAACTGACGGACACATATTGCATTGCTTGAGCAGCTTGGAGATGGCTGACAAGAGTGATGAAGGCAGCTTCATCGAGAACCGAAATAGAGGACGTATTGGAAGGGATCGACATTAACAGGGTTCTCTATCGTCCTACCTTTGGCGACAGGAGACTTTATAATCTCCTCCTCGACTGGCCGTGCTGTACCTTTGGGAAGATAGGAACGTGCATAGGCTGCACGATACGACTAGAGATTGTCAATTTTATGTAATAGTCCGCACTTCGCTCGAAGGACTAAGGGAGGACTGATAGTATGATAAGTTGTCTCCGCCTCAGATTTGGACAAGCAATTGAGTCATATCAAAAACCTGGAGAAGAATTTTCGAGTTTTACTATATCAACTGTGCTCCTGGCACCGCCTCCTCAGTCGGTAGACCCAGGAACCATAATGCCACGACTGTCACGGCGCTAAATTAAGGTTCTCGTCAACTTTAGTCTTCTCAAGTTCTACGCCACCCAACGTGATGAGGAGCAACAGGAATCATTGTCGAATTATGCATCGGAAAAATAGGCGTACTACCACTGTGTGGCGAGTGCGTTTACCGGGAGGAGGGGTCAGACCAAGGTCAGACGGTTTCTTTTTCAGTGAGGGTTCCTTCGTTCAGGTGCTTAGTCTCCTTGTGGCTTATGAACTCTGAGGGGTGCTGACTTTGCGATACGAGATGAGAATCCCGTTGCTTACCTGGTTAAGCATCATTTTGATCATCCTCGAGGCTTGCTAGAAATACATGATAAACAAGTCAGGCCAGAGAGCTACCGAGTAACCTGACCGCGCGACGGGGCCAGCTATCTTTGTCCGTGTTTCTATTGCGTTATTGCGCATCATGCATTCATTCTTGGTCCCATGATCAAACCTCCAAGTGCGCCACGTTACTAATATGACCTTGACATAGCGCCCTTCATAGCATTTCATTGTCAGCAATTTAAGAACACAATATGACTGAAGTTTCATTTCTTCCGATATTGCTGCAGGAGTTGGTCACCCACTCGCCGTGCGCCATGATATTGCTCAACCATGCTCCACGGTCTCCTTAGAACATTATCCACTGGCAGTGGCTGAGCATTGCGAGAGTATTTTTATGTTTCTCGACGAGCCAGCTGACCTAGAGATCAATTGCTTGGTATCTTCTTACCGTGGAATTCAGCCTCGTGTGCGACCAGGAGATGGCATCGGTGTACCTGTAGCCACTGCCTTTCCGAACGAGTCATACATCACTGGTATCACCTGAGGTAGGTACACCCCTCAGCTGATTTTTTAATAAGATTCAACGACGAACGCATGTAGTGCGCAGCAGTGAAATTCAGTAACCCAAATTGTCTGCGATAAGGTAGTACTTGCGACCTCAATCTCTTCAAGTTGAGAGAGTACTCCTTCGATCCATTCAGTGGCACCGGCCGGACGATCTTGCTCAGCCCAGCATGCTTCCCAATGTATGCTTCAAAGGATCAATAGACAGGTCGAACGGAAAATCAGCATACGAATCATTAGCTAGTGAATCGGTCAAGTCTGGGCTCACACAGCTATTTGATCATGCCCGTATTCCTTCGTAGCTTTGCTACCTCTTACTCCTCTTACTCCTCAAGGCCTCAAGTTTGAAATTTAACATCTGACCGCCGACGATCGACGGTCGTAGTATAACGATTGTAACCTAAGGCGGGTGAGGCCTAGGTCGATCAGCGATCGTCGGGAATTTGAAATACAAAACCCCTATTCCCGCCTGCTTACCAAATGTAAATGCTCAAGCAGTCCGCGCCTCTTAGAAGCGAGTCAAGAGCTGATGAACTTTGAAGTGCGAGGGAGGGCGCCGGTGAGGTGAGGTGAGGTGGGGTTACTCGGGTACTCATATGTAAAAAAAGGACAGAAAGGACACAAAACTTTAAAAAAAGCGGTCTACATACATAACGCCATAAAAATCAATGCTCGTCTTTTCCGCATTCCGTTAAAATTGAACCCTGGGCTATCGCGCTCATCTTGTTCCATTACAATGAGAGGCGATAATGTTAGCCATTCTTAGCGCGTTGCGAGTGCGTACGCAGTCCCCGACTCTCCCGGACACCCGTCGAAAAAAAAAAACGACGAATAAAGATGCTAGCCACAGGAGGCCACAGGTCGAAACAGAGTGCGTAGTATGTTTATTGCGAGAGTAGTACACTATACACAGAGAGAGAAACATGTACTAGATCCTTGCACAAATTGGAATTCTTTTGTTCCGAGAGCAACAGTATGTAACATCAGAGTTTGTAGTAGTCCGTTCAATCAAAGAATGGCGAAAATACAAAAAAGGACATACGATATACTATTACCTTAATACGTACATCGGTATGCCTCCTGGGCCCCGACGTATCACATACTGGCCGGGCAATAAACTCCTCCTCCTATGCTCAACTCCACATTACACCATATTTATATCCGTCTCTAAGTACAAATTGTCTGTTCACCCAAATCCATACCCGACTTATACCCGAAGAACCCAATATAGGAGTCCAGACAGCGGCGCCTATAAGGACAGGGACAGGGACTGCTGGCGCTGCAGTGTCAGTGTTGCCCATGAAGGGGTTACCGAGTATCATCGAAGAAGACGGATGCTACATGCTGTTCTCCAACTGATCGAGTGAGTGGCAGAGAGTTGACGAGGAACACAATTAAGACAATTGCGAGGGTTTGGGGTCACTAGTGTTGGGATTTACGGCTTGAAACTTCTACCCTGTTCACTTTCTGAGGCGCTGTTCATGAGACAAAATTTCTAGCACCGCTCCGTCTGACACCGGGATAGAGATATACTCCTGGGTAAATAATATGTGCATATACTAGCAAGAGAAAGAAAGCTCAGTATTTAAGAGTCCGTGCATGAACACAATAATGTCCGACCAAAATGTCTAGGTATACTGTAGTCTGTCACAGTCTAAAGACCAAGAGCTCCAAGCGTAAGTCCCAAACCAAGAGACCCGAGGATACCAGCAACATTCAAAAGCCTGCGATACAATTCAATTCTACGGGATCTGGGATGACGAATCGTCAACTTACAAGTTAGCCACGAGTTTAAGGACACCCTGAACAAGCGACCCGACTCCAAAGAGTACCCTGTTCAAGGATTTATCAACTCTGTTAAAAAGAGGTCCGACAACTGGAAGCTCATTGGCCGTGACGACGACGTTGTCCAAGGTGAGAGTGATATCCTAGTATTGAGGCATCGATGGTAAAAATCCAGGTACGCGGTTTAGACTCGAGATGCTTACTCTAACGATCGTGGCGATGAGGTTGGCAGTACTGTCGTTGGACTGTCTTTTGGCCTTGCCATCCACCTTACCCGATGCATGGATCCTAGACAGATCGGCGGCGGCGTTGTCGAGAGCTTCAGTCAAATCGCCAATGAGAGGAGACAGAGTCTTCGCGTTTGCGTTGTCGAGGTTCTCTGGAAGGTCGCGTACTACTTTAGTATAGCTAGACGGACAGCGCAGAGTTATACTCACGAATCTGTGGTAGGATCGTATTAACCTGATCCTGGAGAGTATTCAGAATACTTCCGACGGTGATGTTTAGCTCAGCCCGACGGTTCTCGATGAAGGCCACATCGTTGGAACGAGCCTGAGAGGTGGAAATTGGTTTGGAGGCAGCGATGGAGAAGATGGAGAGAAGACAGATGGCTTTGGAGAAGATCATCATGATGAACTAGCTTGGTACTATCAGGGGAATAAGGATGCGACTCCGAGTGGCTACGAGTGGATAACTCTGAGGGTTTGGGAAGTCTAGGAGGAGATTTTATAGGTTGAAATAAAGCGAAAACTTATGGGTGTGCTGCTTCCCCAAATCAAGATGCAGTATTCAAAACAATATAGACTTTTGACAATGCGTATGCTTGATTGTCAGAGTATTACGAGGAGTCGTTTCTTCGGAGACTGATCGCTTCTGCCAATTGCATTCTTGAAGAACAAAATCTATTCCAGGTTTCCAGCAGCAAGCCTGGAGGCTAATGAATCAAGCGAAAACAAGTTCAAGTGAGTATATCATAGTTTGCATAGTGAGTACTTAGTGGCTCCGCAAACGGACAACCGCATTTGCACGCGGCGTTGGATGCCACTAACCAACCATTAATGAATGCTTTGTGAGCTACCGCTTCGCGTGGCAATAACAAAGCCCTTCTTTGATTAGGAATAGTACATTCAGTTTCATCGGCGCGATGAGGACAAGAGCGATTGTCAGGGAGATACATGGGGTGACGGCAAACGCCGGTATCGGCTTCGGGTGAAAAAAAAGACCGGATGCCGACGTTTCCAAACTGTATACACCGCGAACGGCGATGCGTATGTGGAGCATGGAAAAATCTAAACTTAAATGACGGATTTTTGCTCGGCCCCGGGAATACTCCATATGGAGTATCGGCCTCAAATCGGTCCCATATGGAGTAGCACCGGTGAGCAAAAGCTGCTTTGAAAAATCAGTAATTTAAGTTTGTGTTTTTCAATGGCCCAAATATGCATCACCGTCCGCGGTGATAGCTACTACGCGAAAGCCTCAGACTAAAAAACGAGTCCCTAAAGGGCCAGACCATGGCCAGAACTGAGAAAGGGCCTCGTGATTACCATAGTCATCCCGCTGACATGCCGTTATAATGCTGCTTGCCAAGGCCCTTTCCGGTATCTCCGACATTTTGCTACGCGTCGGCCTTGATGTCGTTCGCCCCGATGACGCGACACTCATGTGTTCGCGACGACTTGTAAGTTGTTGATTTGGAATAAATTTCCAATCCTGCTCCTTCCAATGTCCCTCACATGACACAAACCAGTCAATTCACCATCCATCACGACTTCTTGGACTTGAAGCTTCCTTGGAATTGCAGCATCTTGAGCAACTGCAAGATGTACGTTGAAATTTGGGCTCACTGACAGTTCTGCTTCTATGTAGTAGATTTACTACATACCTCAGATTTATTTAGCACAGTGAGACCTGATACTGAACAAACATTATTTACTACAATATGAGTTCTGTCGCTATTTTGAACCACTTAGCACCTAGCATGGCCACTTCAATACTATCAGCAATTATGAATGGTATAATGCCACCCTCAAACATGCAAAAGTCGACGTGAACAGTGAGATTGATGATTGTGCCCTCAGTAATAGCCTTGAGGTGAGGTTGAGAATGTTGGTTGTAAATTTGACAAAGAGATACAAAGTTCACATCCAGACTGGGGATGTCGACTGAGTCGTATTTGGAACACTTGGTTTCTGCAGTCCAGTGAACAATAATGAAATCCTCAGCTAGCCAATTCCCAGCAGACAATGACAAGTCCAACACAGGTGACTCCCATGTAGCCAGGCAAAAAAATACATACTGAAAGGCGTTATGCTCATTGGGCAGAGGAGCAAGGAGTAGCCAAGATCTTGAAGGTGAGATTGTCAGCTGTGGAATCCATCAGTAATATGGAGACTGTTAAGCAGCAAAAGCCACCGACTCGACCAGTAGGTGCGTTCCACATGGAGACCACCTTTAAAATTCTGGCAGAAAATGACACAGGTTCCAGGATGACATTGGCATTCAACTGCAGAGGCATGGCTGTA